>JAKSZU010000005.1:51463610-52063610 GCA_026018925.1 Tupaia tana
GAATGGAGGAGAAGGGATTGCAGCATGGCCATCGCCCCTGGGGGGTGAGTTCTTGCTTTCTGTCTCTCTGTCTCTCCAGCTAGTGCACACGCCCTATAGCAAAAACCTCTAAAAAAAATAATAAAAAAATAAAAGAAGAAGAAGAAAAGTCTAGGAGAAGGAGTGTGGAAAGACCAACACATGACCAAATCCTGATCATGTGGAGGGAGCCTTCCAGCATATGGGGACAAGTCTGGCCTCAGTGTCCAGTTGGGTGAATGGCTCCCAACAATGCACAGGAAGATGGTGGACAATGGATCCAGGGCTGGTCCCCAAGAGAGATCACTGTGAGGGCATTTTATCATTGATTGCAGAGTGGATAAGGTCTCAGAGGCATCTAAAGGTGTTGCCCCTTCCCTGTCCAAGTAAGTGGTGACATGGGGAGGGAGCAAGGGGCAGCAATTCTGGGATCCACCATGTCTACAAGGTAGCACCATTTAATATGACTGTGCCTCCCTCTTCCCTGTAGGCTCCAAGTAAGGTCTCCACAGTGGATTAAAGATGGCCACAATGGAGCCAGCAGGTTGTGTGCTGGTTAAGGCACTAGACTCTCACATGGCTGACTATGGTTTAAATCCTAAATCTGGCAGCTCAAAAATCATGACAGGTTCATGCTTACCCAGCTATCCCAGGAGGAGAACGGAAGAGAAGGGGTTGTGGTGTGGCCATCACCTCCCCTGGGGGAGGGTGATTTTTCACTTTCCCTCTCACTTTCTCTGACTCTCTCCAGCAAGCACATGCACCCTAAGGCAAAAACAAACAAACAAACAAACAAACAAAAGCCACAAGTATTTGGACAGGTCACAGCTCATCCAACAGAAGAGGGAAAACATACTGAGCCAGTCCCCAGCTAAGTTCTGAAGGGCTTCTACAAGAGGCACTTTCGGGAGCCCTGAGTCTCCATGGTAGAAGCCCATTTCCCCACCTGAAAATCCATATGGAGATATGTGTACCAGGTAGAGAGGCCCCGTGGGAAGCGAGAGCCTTCAGATGACATAGAAAGGCTGGCTGTTCTTGGGTCTCAAGAGAGTCTCCATAGGGCTCCAGCTCCAAGTGTCTTCGGTCTGCAACCTCAGGAGACACCCAAGTGCAACCAGCACAGCCCGGCTGAGCCGGTACAACACACAGAACCATGGAAGGTAACGAAATGCCTGCTGTTTTTAGTCATTCTGTTTGAGCAGTTATTCAGCAATTGATCACCAGAAAAGTCCCCATTGCAAAGCCAGAGGGCAAGTGTGCTCACCAGAGAGAGAGAGAGAAAGCACCCCCAGCGAGGCATAGTCAGACCACAATCCTTCTTCCTCCACTTCCCCATCCCCTCAGGATTTAGGGCACACACACATGTGCACCTGCTGTGTTTTTCAAGCCACTGGCCCAGGATATGAACCATGTTTGGCCGTGTGAGAGCTGGCTCCTCGGCATAGCTCTTAACTTACATTGCTGTTCTTAGGTAACTTAGTGCTGCCCCCATCTAAGACTCAGGACCCTATAATAAAAAATGTCCCCTTTCTTCCCCCCATCAGGGTCCCTCAAGGGCCCCTCAGAGTGGTGCACGCATGTCTTCAGTTCACCTCAGACTTTTTTGTGCCACACGATGTGCAAGTGCAGAGTGCGTGGGGGATCAGAGGGACGCCAAACTGTAGCGTTCTGGAGCCCATTCCCCAGTTTATGGTGGCCGAATTTAAAACACAAGCAGGCCTTTCTAATCCTCTTCACTCCCTCCTTGCTCCACTGAACCTCCTCCTATTCAGACTTTCAGAATAAAAAAAAAAAAAAATATATATATATATATATATATATATATATATATATATATATATATATTTTAGAGAGATTTTTTGCTATAGGGTACATACACTTGCTGGAGACACAGAGAGACAGAGAGACAGAAAGCAAGAAATTATCCCCCAAGAGGGATGGCCACCCTGCAATCCCTTCTCCTCACCTTCTTCTTGGGGTTTTGTACATGCACACACACATATGCCTGGTGTGAGTTTTAAGTCACCAAGTCTGGGACTCATACCGCTGTCAACTACATGGGAGTCCAGAGACATAACCATTGTGCCATCTGCTGGTCCCAGAATCGCATCTACTCTCTCTGCTCATTCTCAGCCCAGGCCCTCCTCCAGCTGCAGGTCAGCATGGTCCTCACAGCTGCCTCACTTTGGACTCAGCCTGCTCAAATCCCCCTACAGCCTCCTACTGCAGCAGAGCTCTCCGGGGGTCCATCCGAGCCTTATCCTCACCCGCACATGACCTGACAGACACATCTACCTTCAATCCTGCCCACTAGTGAGGCACTGGGGCTCTCACTCCCAACCAGCCCTCTTGACAGGAGCCCTAATATCCCACATAAACAGGAAGACACTAAAACCATCACTCCAGGGGCTGAATGGTGGCACAGCAGTAAAATGCCAACACTCCACAAGGCTGACCCACATAGGAAGGTTCTAGGTTCAAGACCTCCCTGAGTATACCAGACACACATGTGACCATGATCTGGGGCTGGCTGAAACGAGATGGATCATGACATCAAGACCCCATCAGGGAGGGGACCAGCAGTTAGCGTAATGGCTATGTCGCTGGACTCCCACGTAGTCTACCACGGTTCGCATCCCGGACCCGGTGGCTTAAAACTCACGCCGGGCGCGTGTGCGTGCATGCCCAAGATCCCAAGAGGAGAATGGAGGAGAAGGGATTGCGGCGTGGCCATCCCCTCTGGGGGGTGATTTCTCGCTTTCTGTCTCTCTGTCTGTCTCTGTCTGTCTGGCGAGCGCACGCGCCCTATAGCAAAAAAAAACCTCTCCCAAAAAAAAAAAAAAAAAAAAAAAAAAAAAAAAGACCCCATCAGGGGTTTCTCTCTCTTACTCTGTCCTGTTCATGGAAGAAATAAAGAAAGAAAATTTTTAAAACAATATTTAAAAGTTCCCTTTCCAAACATAGGCCTACACTCCAAAATGAGGTCAAGTAACAGCCAAACGAGAATTGGAAGACTCCCTCACTCACCTCAGCACCTATTCTATGCCTTGGCCTTTGAGAGCAAATTATGATTTATAGACATATTTATGAAAAATCTCAAATGTATGCAGGAGCAAAGGGATACACAGAGCAAATGCTCTTGGGAAATCTTGTTTTCTATCACCTCTCTCCCCACCTCTCTCTGAAGCCAATCTCAGACAGCATATCATTTCATCTGTATTTCAACATGTAGCTCTAGAAACAAAGACTCCTTTTCAACACCAACAGTGGAGTTTGTAGATTTTTGAAACATCTGCTATTGTCTGAACACTTCTCCCACAGACGTCTTTGAGAATTCTCAGCTTTACAGACCCTGACTGGATATTCCAATCACTTTCTTATTCCATTCTTTTTCATTTTATTCTTTTACGTTCCTGAAGGACCCTGAACACCCTCCAGGATGTCCACAGTGCAGCAAACAGTATCATATCTTTGCAATGATTTACATCCAGCTGAAAACTCGGAAGTTCCTGGAGGTACCAGTCTGGCATCTCTTTCACTCTCATGGATGATTTTGGTGGATGGTTTTGCTCTGCTCTGCATTTGGGGACCTTAAAATGTCTTCCTGGAACTCCCAGACCCTGGGGCCTGGAGAAGAGCCCAGTTAAGGAGCATCAGGAAGAAGGCAGACCCACTGAATTGCTCTAGAAACACTGCCACGTTGCCAGGGAGAGGCTCCTGGAGGTGCCCTGAAGGCCTCAGGAGAGTGAAGCCCCACGAATTCCCAGCTTCAGAGCCAGAGCTTCTTCTTCAAGGAATTGTCACCTTAGAAAGTGGAGAGCAGGGCCATGAGGTAACAAGTTGGAACCTTGTGGGTCCAATGAAGAAATAGAGTGGAGGGTGGCTGAATGACCCTCCGGGAGGCAGGGAGGGCTCGGTGTTCCGGGAGGCCTGCCAGGGAGGCTGAGCTGCCTCCCAGTGCTGTGCCCAAGACCGAGCCTCTCTCCAGCTGGGAACGAAACTGAAGCCTTTCCAAGTCCCTCCACCCAGGGCTGCCTGTCCCGTAGCCACAATGGGGTGAAGGCGGCAAGAATGGCCTTCCCAGTGGCACATTCGAGCGCCTCCCACGGCGTGGGCCTCTCTGTTTTGAGGCCTCGACTTGAACCCTGTTCCGGTCAGAGGCTGGGTCAGAGCCTGGGTCACAGCAAGAACCTCCAGAAGGCAGAAGATGGAAAATTTAGCTTTTGCTGCCTCCTGAGCCCGCAGTGAGAAAGTGGCTGTTCGGAAGGAGGGGACTTGGGGTTCACTCTGCCCCAGGGACACAGGGTCTTGGTTCTATGCATGGGGCAGAGGTTGGAGAGCCCTGATCCGACTGCACAGGGGGGGAATTCAGGGCCTCACGGGATCAGCACTCACGGGTCCCCAGCGGCCCCCTCCCATGGTGGAGGACAGGCCATACCCGGCTTTGGCAGGGGGCGGCCCTGCCCGCAGGGACATGCAGCCCGCACAGGCTCATTCCACTGCGGTGGGGCCAGGACCTAAACAGAAGCCCGGGTCTGCTAACACAGGGGACTTTGTTTCCTGGCCTGGGCGGGCTTCTCCTCTCTCTTCACGGAGGGACCGGACTACTGAGGCCGGTTTATGTTGTCTCGGGTTTGGCAAGAACGTAATTGTAAATGCAAAAGTTCACACTGACGGAAAACAACTGGTGATTTCTCCGCTGTCACCGCTGCTCAGGCCTAGGAGAGCGGCCCCCCCATAGGAACGGCGGGAAAGAGGGTGCGCTTATTTCCCCACCCTCTTGGAGCCTGGGAAGGCCCCACACAGTGGGGTGGCAGAAAGTCCACACAGAGGGCTGGCGGGGGAAGCGCCTGCCTGGGAAACACCAGGAGACCTCTGGCTGCTGGGCTCACACCATAGCCGAACCTGGGCCTGTCGCCCACCCCAGCCTGCTCCAACCTGAGCTGCCCGCTGCCCACTTCCCTTCCTCAGATGAAGAGTCACTCTGCTCCTGGAGCTTTCACAGTATGGGTATCCCATTGAATTGTCGTACCAACAAATCCATTCATTCATCTGTTCATGCATTTAACCCTCGGAATTACGTATTGATGACCAGGCCCTGGGGACAGGGGACTGGATGAGTTGCTGCTGGGGAAGATAGAAAGTTAGCGAATGATTAGGAGAGGGCTCAGTAAGGGACAGCTTCAGCAATACTCAGTATTAAGAACTTGCAATGGGCTGGGCGTACATAGCTCTAGTTAACCCTCCTAGTTCCTGTGCAGGAACACTCACACTATCCCAATTTCACAAGGAGAGTTAAATAAGTGTGCCAAGGCCACACAGCTACTAAGTGGTAGAATTAAGGTGACAATCCCAGAATTGCTTAAAACCTACTCCCCCAGAGGCAGGGGTTTTCAGAAGCCCTTGGGGATCTTGGTGCAGACACACACTGAATGCAGACTGTGGTGGAGCCCCTGCAGGATCCAGCCCTGGTCCTCCCTAGAGTTTAAGCCAGGTCTTAGGGAGAGGCAAACAGTGCCAACTCAGTTTCCAACTTCCCACTGCCCAAGTCACATAGGGGTGTTGTAACCCCGTCCTCTCGGGAAAGGGTCCCAAGGGCCGAGGGAGTCAGTATCTGGTTGTCAGAAAGAACCTGGTGTTTCAAAAATTGTCTTACACAGGATGGCCAATGCATAGACAGCCAGGAATCAGGTCCTGGTCTAGAAGGACAGCAGAAAGAGTTTGGGTAGGCAGTTGGACAAGCTGGCCCTGGAACCTTCCCCAAGTCATATTGAGCTGATTGAAACATTTGCTGCCACTGATTAAATGGCAAGGAGAGCCCAGGGTGATGGCAAGTTCCCCAGGCTGGCAGGCAGGCACTGTGGACAAGGCAGGGCACACAGGCAGGGGAGTGTGAGGTCAGAGGAAGTGCTGGTTGGTGCTAGAAGTGCTGGAGCTCCTCTAGCATGAAGGGTGACTGGTTATTAGAGGGGTGGAATGTTGAGCAGATGTCCCATTTGAACACAGGAAAAGGCCACCATTCGGATTTGCTTGTTAGACAATGAGATTATGAGGCTATCCCTATGTCTCAAAACACTAACAATCCCAAGGCAGAATCGAAAAAATAAGGTCCAACATATTAATCAAAGTCAACAGTTGTGAAAAAGATGTAAGTTTGAAGTGGCCAGAAGAGAATGCAAGAAGCACTATTGCATTCACTAATCCCCAAAGCCCTTGCCCGTTTGGCTGGAAAGAAGGAGAGGCCCAGCTTGGAGGCGCAGCCTCTCCACCATACGATGAGACGCTTTGGCTCAGTGTTCTTTGGAGACTTCAGGGAGAACTTTTTCCTGTGTCTCATAATCTCTTCCTTTGCTCGACAGAGAAAACCACATTATGAACCATGGCTTTCTCCATCCTAAAGCCCATGTGAGTCATCCCCACAAACCACTTTACAATCCAAGTGCCAGGAGAGCGATCCCTTGGGCAGGAGCAATTGCCCAGTAATGAGAAAATCCAATGGAAAAATATTCCCAGAATCTGGGCTCCTGCTGAGCAACCACTCTGGAGAAAGCCATGGTGAGTCAGACTACGACCAGTTGCTCCACACTCCGGATACAAGTATATGTGCAGGTACATCTGCGCCATTTGCAGGGCCTGGGTGAGGTTACAGATGGGTTTTTCTGTCTCAGTCCTCCTGTCTCATCACTCTGGTCCTTGCATGCACCACTCCCAACCCCTCAGAACAGCGGCCCTTGGTCACCCCTTGGATCGAGGGTACACACCCCAACAATGAGGAGTTCCTTGCAAGAGGACTGGCCCAAGAAAACCAAAACACAGGGAAGAGGTTTGTGCAAGCTCTGGAAACAGACTCAGGGCCTGCTCAGCAGGGTATTTCAACTCTATACCTGGAATGAGGCCTGGAGGCCAGGCATGGTCTCCAATGAGCATGTCTCCACGGCCTCCAGTGTCATCTCCTAAGTCAAGATGCAGGCTGAGGAGAAGTGGAGCAGCTGTCTTAATAACTAAGCAAGCGTCCTAGTTTACTGACTCTAATGGCACTGCCATATGTGTGCAGATACGTGTGTCCAGTTCACTCTCTGTCTCTGTCTGCCTGTCTCTCATACACACACAGAATCACAATCCGAGATCCAGTTAAGACATGAGAGACAAACAAGTTCAAGTCCTCATTAAACAGACCTTTGCTTAGGCAAAAACCATACCATGGCAGGATGGGTTTTCAGTCCTTACTCAAGGACATGTTTTTTAAGAATTGTTTTGTTTTTTTTTTTTTTTATTTTATTTTATTTTATTTATTTTATTCATCATTAATATTTTTTTAGTTTGACCAGGGAGAGACTGAAAGAGAGAGACAGCAAGCCACCAGGACTGGGACTCAAACCGCAGTCAGCCATGTGGGAGTCCAACATCCTAACCACTATGCCACCTGTGGCCCTTCAAATGTTGCTTCTTAAATCTCACCTCTGGTGGGAAAGAAGATTTTTATTATTATTATTATATGACATCAAAATTATGCCAAGACTCCTATTCATAAGAGAATTTGTTTAACTGTTGGATCTCCACTGCATGATATAAGCATTATCAGGGTGGTGTGGGGACAGGTCACCCAGGGTACAGCACGAGTCATGAATGGATACAACATGGGGCTGGAGAGAAAGAAACACCAAAGGGAATAAAGATAGGCCCAAGGCAAATGGCAAGGAATCATTGTTCAGCCTCCTGGCTTTGTGGTTTGAGATGATGGTGTGGCCACAAAAGAACACCTAGGAGAAGCTCAGGAAAATAAAGTTTATTACACTCACGAGTCCCAGACAGGGGTCACTGCATGCCATGTAGGGCCATGGGGAAGCACCAGTGTCTGCAAGAGACAGCAGGAGTGCAGGGAGAACATAGGCCAGGCCTTTATTGGAGTCCTCTTGGGAAAGGCAAGGCAGTGCTGGACCAACAGCTCAGGATTAGTTAGCTTGACTAATTTTAGCAAGCTTTGGGCTATTAGGGTGGTCCCTAGTTGCCTGGTCCCTGGTTCTGGGATGATTAAGGCAGAGGAATGTTGCTATCCAGGGTACACAGGCCAGGATGCCTCTGAATGAGAGGAGGGCTGGCTCTGGATGAGTTAGCTTGCATAGTAAGGGCGTGCTCAGGGTGAGCCCTTTACTGTCTCTAAGAATGGCCTAAAACAGAGCTGGGCATGGTGGGGAGTGCCAGTGGTCACAGCTGGAAAGCTGAGTTAGAAAGATAGCTACAGGGCAAGACTCTTATTTAAAATTATAATAATGGGGTGGGCGGGCAGATAGCATAGTGGCTAAGGTGCTGTACTCCCACATGGTCGACCACGGTTTAAGTCCCAGACCCTGTGACTTGAAAATCAACAACGGGTGGGGGGAACAGCAGGTGGTGTAATGGTGACTTTAAACTCATGCCAGGCACGTGTTTGTGCATGCTCAAAATCCCCAAGAGAAGAATGGAGAAGGGATTGTAGTATGGCCATCCCCTCTGGGGGAGGGGAAATTCCCCATTCCCCCCCCCCCCGTTTCTCTCCAGCCAATGCATGTACCCTATAGCAAAAACACAATAATAATAATAATAATAATAATAATAATAATAATAGGGCTAGCAGTGGTAACGCAATGTCTGGTGATGCCAAAGCCACATGGGAAGGTCCCAAGTTCCCACCCAAGGTCTTTGCGTACACTCTGGTGCTCAGCATGTCCTCCTAATCTCCCCTGGCTGAGGCTGGGGATGGGGCAGGTATGAAGACTCTGTTGGGGGAAATTATCACTCTTTTTCTGTCCTCCTCTCTGTGTCTCTCATGGAAGAAATTAATAAATAAACCTTTTTTTAGAGAGAGAGTGATTTTTGCTATCAGGCGCATGTGCTCAACAGAAAGACAAGTGAAAAAGTAAGAAATCACCCCCTCGTGGGGATGGCCACACCACAATCCCTTCTCCTCCATCCTCCTCTCAGGATTTTGGGCATGCATGCACACATGCCCAGCTGAGTTCTAAGCCGCTGGGTCAAGGACTCAAACCATGGTCAACTACATGGGAGTCCAGTGATGTAACCATTATGCCATCTGCTGGTCCCAATAAATAAACTTTTAAAATAATAATAAAATTAAATGTAAACATTAAAATAATGCCACAGGGAGCATGCATGCACACACATTCGGCATGCCTAAGAGTATCTATATGATGCATCCCTAGAGGTGTGATTACAATCACGAGCCAAATATTTTTACTTTTGATAACATTGGTAGAGGTTCCACCAATTTATATATTCATCATAAATATGTAAACATAGGGGCCAGCAGGTGGTTGGCATGGTGGTTAAGCCACTGGATACCCACATGGCTGACTGCAGTTCAAGTCTTAGACCTGGCAGCTTGCTTTCTCACTTTCCCTCTCTCTCTTTCTCTGGAGAGCACACATGCCCTGTAGCAAATTTATAAATAATAAGAAGAATAAATAGAATTAAATAAATACTTATTTTTTAAAAATATGTAAGCATGCTTTTCCCTCTCTTCCTGCCAATATTATATGCTATCAAGTGTTTTGACTTAGTATCAATCAGGCTGATTTAAAAATGACATATCATTTTTTGCATTTCTCTCATTATAAATGGATCAGGCATCTTCTCATATGTTTAATTATTTATATTTCCTTTTTTATGGATTATTTGTTCTTGTCCTCTGTGCTTGTTTTTTTTTTTTACAGATAATTTTCTATTTTTTTAAAATTATTTATTTTATTTTTTATTTATTCATTCATTTATTTATTTATTTTTATTTGACCAGAGAGAGACAGAGGGTGAGAGCGAGAGACAGAGGAAGTGAGAAAGCAAGCCACCAGATTCAGGACTTGAACCCTGGTCGGCCATGTGGGAGTGTCCAGCGCCTTAACCACCACGCCACCTGCTGGTCCCCTGTGCTTGTTTTTTTGATGGTTGGTCTCTTCCTTGTTGGTTTGAGAAAACACAATGTCATATTCAATAACCTAATTCCTTTTACAAATACTCTCCCAACCCAAGTTTCATTTGTCTTTTGATTTTGTTTACAGTAGGATTTTTGTCTCATTGTAATGTAGAATTATTTTATTTGTATTTGTTAAATTTATTAATCTTTTCCATGGCTTCTGAGTTTTGTATAATGTTTAGACCTTTCTTACTCATATATTTTTAAAATATTTATTTAATTTTATTTATTATTACTTTTTAAAAATTTGCTAGGGTACACGCACTCACCAGAGAGAGAGAGAAAGCAAAAAAGCAAGCCACCAAGTCCAGGACTTGAACCACAGTCCGCCATGTGGGAGTCCAGCACCTCAACCACCATGCCTCCTACTGGCCCCCAGATACTATTTTTTTAAGTTCTCTGAAATTTTGTGGTTTCCTAGTTCTATTTTATAAGATTAAATATTGGAGTCACCTAGAATTTGTTTATATAAGAAGTGAGGGAAACAGTTTTCTCTCCATCTTAGTCTGTTTAGGATGCTATAATAGAATACCACAGATTGGGTGGCTTAAACAACAAACTAATTTTTCACATCTCCAGAGGCTAAGTCCAAGATCAAGATGCTGGCAGATCCAGTTTCTGCTGAAGGCCCGCCTCCTGGCTTGTATACAACTGTTCTAATTGTATCCTCACAAGGAAGGCAGGGCATAGAGAAAGAATAAGCAAGCTCTTTTTATTTTTAAATTTTATTTATTCATTTATTTATTTTTAGAGAGATTTTGCTATAGGACATGTGCACTCACTGGAGAGACAGAGACAGAGAGACAGAAAGCAAGAAATCACTGTCCAGTGGGGATGGCCACACCGCAATCCCTTCTCCTCCATTCTCCTCTCGGGATTTTGGACATGTTCGCACATGCGCCCAGCATGAGTTTTTTTGTTTTTTGTTTTGTTTTGTTTTGAGAGGTTTTTGCTATAGGGCACGTGCGCTCACCAGACAGAGAGAGACAGAGAGACAGAAAGCGAGAAATCACCCCCCGGTGGGATGGCCACGCCGCAATCCCTTCTCCTCCATTATCCCTTCTCCTCCATTCTCCTCTCAGGATCTTGGGCACGCACGCACACGCACCCAGCGTGAGTTTTAAGCCACCGGGTCCGGGACGCGAACCACGGTCGACTACATGGGAGTCCAGCGACATAGCCATTACGCCAACTGCTGGTCCCCCCAGCATGAGTTTTAAGCCACTGGGTCCAGGACTTGAACTTCAGTCAACTACTTGGGAGTCCAGTTATGTAACCATTACAACATCTGCTGACCCCTCTTTTTTATTTTTTAAAGACTCATTTATTACATTTTATTTATTATCATTATTATTGTTGCTTTTTAAAATTTGACCAGAGACAGAGAGAGAGGGAAAGTGAAAAGCAAGTCTCTATGTCCAAAACCTGAACCACGATCAGCCATGTCAGAGTCCAGTGCCCCAACCTCCACACCACCACCAGCCCCTGGCTTTCTTTTCTCTTCCCTCGAGGACAGAAATCTCAATCCTGAGGGCCCCACCCTTCTCACCTAATCACTTCCCAAAGGCCTTACCTCTAATACCATCACATTGATGGGCCCAGACTGGGTAGCACGGTCTTTAGCATACTGAACTGCAGAGCTGAGAGCCACATGGCCAACCATGAGTTTGGATCCCTGGCCCAGTCCAGGGAAACACTTCAGACACACATGTGTTTCCCAAGCTCCTGACAAGCTGGAGAGCCAAGGAAAGGGGATAGCAGAGTGACAGGACCCTGTCTAGGGCTCTCTCTCTCTCTCTGTGTCACATGTGCATACACATATGCGCACATACATTCTGTACCATGAATTTTTAAAAATTTGGTTTTACAAAATGTAAATTGAGGTGGGGAACTTTCCCCTTTGACTATCCAGTGTTTGAAACATTATATTTAATAGCCTACCTGTCTCCATTAATATGTAATGCCATCTTATTACATATTTGCATTTGTGTCTATTTCTAGACTCTCCATTTTGTTCCATTAATCTGTCTGTTTTTCCATGCCCCTGTGTGACACTATTTCAATTTCTGTGACTTTAGAAAGGGTTTTCAGTTCTGGCAGAGCTGTTTCCTACAACCTTTCCCTCCCCGCACCCCTCACACATTTCTCTTGTTTTTAGAAAGTCTTGGCTGGTTTTGTATGTCTACTTTTCCACAGAATTTTAGCTAAAAGAAATTTCTATTGGTATTTTTATTAAGGTTGTATACGATTTATGGATTCATTCATGTAGAATTGCCATCTTTATGACAGTTGATCAGCCTAGCCAGAAACAGATGATGTATTGGTATCTTTTCAAGCCCTTCTTTTGTTTCTGTCCATAGATTTTTTTCAAGTTTTCTTCATTTTGATCTCCCATGTTTTATTATTTTATTCTTGGATATTCTGTCTTTTTGTTGCTGGATCATTTCTTTCATTATAACTGGTTGTTATTTGTATATAGGAAAGCCAAGTTATTTTGTTTTGTATATTAATCTTTTTTTTTTTTTGAGAGGTTTTTGCTATAGGGCACGTGTGCTCGCCAGAAAGACAGAGACAGAGAGACAGAAAGCGAGAAATCACCCCCCAGGGAGAATGGCCACGCCGCAATCCCTTCTCCTTCATTCTCCTCTCAGGATCTTGGGCACACACACACACGTACCTAGCGTGAGTTTAAGCCACCGGGTCTGGGATTCGAACCGCAGTCGACTACATGGGAGTTCAGCAACATAACCATTACGCTAACTGTTGGTCCCTTGTATAAATCTTCAGCTGTTTCACTCCACACTGTCAATCTTCCCTTCACTGAGCAACCCTTCCTTACATTGTATGGTTCTAGGTCTCAGATGTTTCCCAATTTCATCAAAGATCAAATTATATTTCTCCTTGTTTGGGGGCTGATGTTGAGAAGAGAGGTGACAGAACCACTTTACTCTGCCATTTGAGAACCATAACCTTCCTTTGACTAGACTATACTTACATGAGGGGACCTCAAAAAGTTCACGGAAAAAATGGAATTAAAGCGCGAGTTTATTCTGGTGCAAACACATTTTTTTGAAATCCATGCATAAGTTTTCATAATACACACTTTCTGGGAACTTTTTGAAGACTCTTTATGCAGTTACTTTTTCACAGCAAGTTGAGGGTCTGTTTTACAAATAGCATGAAAATTTCTGTTGGTGGAAAGATATATTCGGTTGAAGTTATAGGTTACTGAGTTTTCCCATCCATGAGTATATTATCTACTATTTCCCACTTCCTCCCCTCTATTCTCCCCTACTGAATCTCCTATGAATGTAGAAAATTCTGAATTTGTCAAAAGATCTTCAACTATGTTTTTCATATTTTATTTCTTTTGCATCTCCTGGGACACCTATTTTCTTTCAATTTGTCTTCCTATTGGAATCACCTAGAGAGTTTTAAAAACTGATCTTGTAGGCCACCAGATGGTGTGAAGGTTAAGACTATTGGATTCCATATGGCCAATTGTGTGATTTGAGTCCCAGGCCCAGCATCTTGAAACACACGCCAGGTCCATGTGCGTGCATGCCCAAATCGTGAGAACGTGAGAAGAGAGTGGAAGAGAATGGATTACAGCGTGGCCATCTCCCCCCCAGGGTGATTTCTCACTTTCTCTCTCTTTCTTTCCCTTCTCTCTCTCTCTCTCTCTCTCTCTCTCTCTCTCTGTCTCTCTCTCTCTCTCTCTCTCTCTCTCTCTCTCCAGCAAGCACACACGCCCTATAGCAAACTTTAAAAAAAAATTCATCACAGGGCCAGCAGGTGGCATGGTGGTTAAGGCACTGGACTCCCACATGGCCAACCACGGTTCATGTCCCAGACCTGATGGCTTTCTCACTTTCTCTCTCTCTGTCTCTCTCTGGTGAGCACACATAATTTTAAAATAATAAATGTAAAATAATTTTTTAAAATAATAATAATAAATAAAATTAAACAAATAGGTCTTTAAATCATCACACTACATACCTTGAATAGATACAACTTTCATTGTATTTATTTCATTGTATATTTTGAATATATTCAATACCTCAATAAAGCTGGAGAAAATAAAATACCAAGAATTATTTCTTTGTTAGTATTTTTACACAGAATATCTGATATTCAGGAACAGACAGCTGACCTTAAGTGAGAACTATCTGTGAGACTCAGCACCATGTTTGACACTCCCCAAGGAGAGATGGCAGGTCCACTGACATCAAAAGGAAGCGTTTCCACGGATGGACAGAGGCAGATGCCCTGTAGTTAGTTCTTAGCACCTTATGCCTTGTAGGTGACAACTGTCACCAGCTTGGTCATTGAAGTCAGGACCTGTATCTTTTTCTAAGCTCGTGTCCCCCTACTCCTTGTGAGGCAGAGCCTACCTGTCACTATAGAAACCAGAAGAGCCAGACAGTAGCTCTCCAGCCCCCTCAGCAGGGAGGCGGCTTGGCTCTGTCCCTACAACAAGCAGAGAAACCAGCTTGTATTCTGGCAGTGGACAGTACATGGTGGCAGGAGGTACAGTTTCTAGAGGCAGCAACAGTTCTGTTTCTAGCACCCAGTGCTCAGTGTTGGGGTGTCGACACTGGGCCTCATAGCAAAGCAATGTGTCTTCACCAGAATTTTCTATGGCAAGACTTAGAGTGCTCTACCCAAAACTACAACTTCCAAACCAGGTGCCTCAAGGCTTGCGGGACACCGTGAGCTGCCCAGTGTCTTGTAGTAAATTTTTTCTCTGCTCCATTAGCCAGGGTCAGTTGCGTTTTCTTGCAACTGTGGAACTCAACGAATAAAGAATTTTTAATTTTTTTAGGATGGCTAAGGAAGGGATTCCTTTATGCCATCTTACCCCAAACTCTGCCTCTCACAGGCATATCAAGTAACCAATGTCCCTGGCCAATGGCCACGGTGGACAGAATGGCCCCCAGCGGTCATACTCTGAGTCTTGATATCTGATACCTGATAACCTCCAGCTCCCCTTTTCAAATCTCAAGAAATTTAAATCCCCCCCTAGTTAACACTTTTAGCTATCTTGACTTATTGTCCAAGGTGGATGTATGTGTCTGCTCCCCACTATGTCTTGGCTCCATGAGAAGCCACTCCTTGCTCCCCATTACCCCCCTTTCTCCGAGGACTCTTTGGAGCCTGTGGTTTTCTGGCTGCTTTGCTGCTGAGTGTGGGAAGGAAGATAAAGAGAGAGGAGGAGCATGATGCTGGAAAGTTTCCCAAGGCAGCTAGTAGGTTTGTCTCTTGTGAATGCTGGTTTGCTATTCTCTGCCTGAAATCAGGCCAATCTGTCATTACTCAGAGCTGCCACTCAGTCCATCAGACCCTACAGTGCTGGGAAATCCTCAGCAGTCTCCCCAGCTACCCTTAAGGCACAGACATCCAAAGCGCACACAGAGAAGGTCAGGATGCATGTCTAACCATGACATGGACAAAGGCCTCAAGCACGGATTACAACCACCACCTCCACCGCCTTGGGTCTCCACATTTTGAGTCTTTCCCCCCACATATGACTGTGTCTGAAGAGCCTTCCCAGAGGCTTTCCCACAGTAATTACATGTGTGGTCCACCACAGAGACTCACACTGACTTGGGAGGCTGGAGTTTGGAGGTTGGGGCTAGACAGCAAGGGACTGTGCTTATCCCATTCCCATGAGCAGAAGGCCCTTAGATCAACATTCCCATGTTTCCCAAGGAGCTCCTCTGTCATATGCCTGATCCTGCTGATGTACCACGACTTCCTCTGAGGTGTGGAAAGGCATATATTTTCTAATCTAGCTGGGAAACGTAGGCCGGGTGAGGACACAAGGGACTTCCAGTGTGGCAGAGTGGTTCACACAAAGCCAGACCTGCACTTGCTCAGGGCTGCTGGGGCTAGTTGTGGCGATGCTTCCACATTGGTCATTGATGTCGGCATCCACGCTGCTTGCTCTTTAGGGGTAAAGCCTCCCATTTTCTCCCTTCGGTTCTTCCTGTTTCAGCCATTAAATAAAGCATTCTTTGGAAGTGTATATACCTCTCTAAGGATTCACCAAGGTGAAGAGAAGTTCTCATCTCTAGAGTCAAAATCTGTGAAAAGATGTCGTACTTTGCCCTCTAGGAAGTAAGTTATTCTCCCAACAAGATTTGTGTTTCTCTTTTTGTTGTCTCCTGGGTCACAGATCTGCCTCTCTTGCTGGGGCTGAGACATCTTCCCATCCAGGGGCTGTTCAAAAAGGGTTCATGGGTAGACAATAGGAGCAAAGCAGTCACCATGAGATCCAGTCTCCTCGTGCCTCCGAGGCCAGACCAACACAACCCAGACTGGGTGTGGAAAATGGTCGCCCAATGCTAACTCAGCCCACCCTCCCACCACAGCCTTTCCTGGGATTGAGGATGACAATGCGAGTCTCTGGAATGCTCTGGGCTTGCTGTTTCTGACTCCAGGAATTTCTCTTCAATATTTCTTTCCTAAGCTGTGACATTTGAGAGCTGCACAGCTTTAGAGGCTTGTCCCAACCCCTCATCTGGGACTATAGCAAAGGTGACCCTGCTTCACATCTTATGCAAAGGCAGAGGCAGAGGTCAGACAGACCATGTGTTTCGGGATGTGGAATGGAGAATATACTTGAGATTCATATTTAGGGTTCTTTGGTCGTTTGAAGCCCAACTGTAACATCAAAGCCTGGAGAACTCCAAAAAGTTTACCCTGCAATTCTGAATTTTCCCTGGCGCAAATCTAGCCAAGTGTCCAGAATTAATGAGAAACAGATCAGTAGTGGCCTATTGGTTTGGCATCCACCTCTGATGCTCATCCTCCCTGAGAGATGCCCAAGCTCCCTGATCTACCCAGAATTGCTGGGGCTCTGATGTCAGTGAGGGTCCTCAGAAACAGTGAATTTCTAAGGAAAAGATGAACTTCATATAAGCCATCTGGTAGACCTTTGACAACATCTTTTTTTAGTTTTCCTTTTACTGAGAAAACAAAAGTTCCCCATTTCTCTCTGCGTCAAAGTAACTTTAGTTCATTCTCTATCCCCAATCCCTGACTCTCTCTGAGCCCCCAGGCTCTACCTCTCCCACAAGGAGAGACCCAAGCAGAGTGTCCATATTTGGTTGGTTGGAAATGCCAGGTGGGCTCTGAGGGGACACCACAAGAACCATAAACTCAGTGAGCCAGGAAGAGACACAAGGGTCAATTTTGGTGTGGGTGATTGTCAGGCTAAACAATTTCCTACTGCAGATGTCCATATTCTAATCTCTAGAACCTATGAATATGTTACCCTACATGGTAAAAGGAACTTTGCAGATGAGATGAGGGATTTTGAGATAAGATTATCCTAGATCATGTGGGTAGGTCCAATGCAATCACCAGGATTCTTATAAAAGGGCAAAGAATGCAAGGGGCTTCTAGATACTGAAAAAGGCAAAGAACTAAATTCTCTGAAAGACTCCAAAAGGAATGCGGCCCTGCAAATGGCTTGGTTTTTAGACTTATGACCTCTGGAATAGTAAGAGAATAAATTTGTGTTGGTTTAAGCAGTGAAGTTTTTGGTAAACTGTTGCAGCAGCAACAAGAAACTAATACAGAGATCTCAGCGAAGATTCACTGGGCCCAGAGGGAGAATAGGGAGTAGCCCCATCAGGTAGAGCTCCCCAGGTCACAGACCTGACATCGGTTGATTCAGTGACCTCTAGTAACAGAAAAACCAAGCCAACTGGCTTAGACACAGGAAGTCCAAAGCTCAGATGATTGGGCAACTCAGTGATGTTACTGAGGACCTTGGTTCTTCTCATCCTTCCATCTGCTAGCCTCTCTTCTCTCTCTCTTTCTCGCCATCCCCACTCTCACTCTGTTTCAGGCACATGCATATACTTCCTATCATGAATAAAAATAAACTTAAAAATAGCTAAAAGAATTAAGAAAGAAAGAAAAACTGCATGGATGAAATTATTTGCAGCATGGCAGACTTCACAGCATCTATCAAAATAAGAGTTCTCAGGTTGCAAACATTTTGAATGCCAGGTGCTTAAGGTTTGCCTTATTTCATAAGGTTCCTGCTGACCTCCACTCCTACTGCTTTATATAGTCATTTATTTGCTGAGTTTTAATTAAAGTCCTTTTCTTCTTTATCACATTTCCTTTATTTTAACTTTTTCCATAGCACTTTGTCTCTGAAATTATTTTTTATCTATTCCTTTATTTTTGTGTCTGTCTCCCTACTAATAATGCAAGAATGCTGGGTGGTCAGACCCAACACCTTTGCTGGTTCTTGTCCTGTGCTCATGAAGAATTAGGGACATGGACACAGAGAGTAGAGTAAAGTGGAGTTTATTAGAGAAGAAAAAGTTTCCAATGTAGTGGACGAGAACCCAGGTGGGTGCTGAATAGGGACTGGAGGCAAGGTGGTTTTGGTCTAGCAGTCAGAGCAATAGGCTGGTTTTCTGATAAAGAAATGGGCTTTACCAAATACTTACATGGTTGTCCGAGTGATTTATCACCTTATACTTTGTGTGGTCAGCAACCCATAGCATTCTTATTAGAATACAATTACTGAATAGAAACTGTTGCCCTTGACTACAGTTGCTTTGAGTCCCAATGCAGTCAGCTTTTGGTTGTGAAAACTTAGCCACAGAGACTCCATCTTGGGTCTTTACCCTGTCTTTGTGCTCAATATCCCTATCTCCTGCCTTATTAGCAAAGAGTCATAATTCCCTTAGAGACATGTGAAAGAAGTGTATATTAATCAGACCGTAGAGGAAAAACACAGAGATTTCATTAAAAACAAAATCACAGCGACTTCCTTTTGGAGCCCTTATCCTATCTACCTACAAGTGGGTCTAATTCTTATCTCACTAAAGCATAAGCTGCATGAGCTTGAGTATTTTGTTGGGCTTTTTCACTGCTGAATCTCCAAAGCCCAGAACAAGCCTGGCATGAGTAGGAGCCGGAGCACAGTAACTATTGCACAGGTTGATGCAATTGTCATCTTCCATTGTCACTGATAGACAGACTAGTGCAAGGTAACTTGAGTTCAAATCCTGGCTCTGCTGCTAAATAGAAGCATGCTAGGTAAGTTTTTAAGCCTTCTGTGCTTCAGTTTCTCCATGTGTATTAGTCTGTTTTTGTTGTTGTTGCCATCACAGAATACCTGAGAATGGGTAATTTATAATTAACAGAAATTTATTTAGCTCACAGTTCCAGAGGCTGGAAAATCCCGTATGAAGGGGCTGAAAATACGGGCTGGAAAACCCTACACTAAGGGGCTGGCATCTGGTGAGGGCCTCCTCGCTGCATCATAACATGGGAGAGGACATTACCTGACAAAACAGCAAACCTGAGAAATGAAGCTTGATTTTGTAGCAACTGCATTCCAGTGAGAGACATTAACCCATTCATGAAGGCTTACCTTCATGAATCCATTAATCTATTCATGAGGGCAAAGCCAACATTAATCCATTCATGAGAGCAGGCAGATTAAGTTTTTAACACACAGGAGCCAGCAGGTGAAGTGGTAGCTAAGGCACTGAACTCCCACATGGCTGACTGTGGTTCAAATTCTGGAACTGGCAGCTTGAAAATCATGCCAGGCACATGTGCATGTGTGCCCAAAATCCCGAGAGAAAAATGGAGAAGAAGAGATTGTGATGTGGTCATCCCCCTCTGGAAGTGATTTCTCACTTTCCCTTTTTATATCTCTCTGTCCCTCTCCTCTCCAGCAAATGCACACACACTATAACAAAAAAACTAAAAATAAATAAATAAGTAAAAAATTTTAAAAGCTTCCAACACACAAAATTTGGGGGAACAAATTTAAACCATAGTACCATATACCATGAAGTGTAATGATAGATAACTTGCCCTGATCTATTGAGTTAATGCACATGAAGCACTTAGGACAAATTCTAGCATATAAATAATGAACAAGCATTATTGACATTTAGCCAAAATCAACCCCAAGCAAACCCATGTTCACCCCTATCATGGCTGGTCTAAGCACTCTCCAGGGTCATGCACCTGGAGCTTCCATATCTGACACCCTGTCATTGTCTATCCTCTCAACAATATTCATCCCATGGGCCAGCAGGTGGTGTGGTGGTTAAGGCATCTGGATCCCTCATGGCCAACTGAGCAGTTTGAGTCCCAGATCCGGCAGTTTTAAAAACACACTTGTGTGTGTGTGTGTGTGTGTGTGTGTGTGTGTGTGTATGCACCCACTCAAAATCTCAAGAGGAGAATGAAGGAGAAGAGATTGCAGTGTGACTATCCTCCCAGGGGGGTGTTTTCTCACTCTCTCTCTCTCTCCATTTCTCTCTCTCTCTCTCTCTCTCTCTCTCTCTCTCTCTGTCTTTCTCCAACAAACACACACACCCTATAGAAAATTCTAAAAATAAATTCCACCCTATTGCCCAAAAAACTGATCAACCAAACTGTGTCAGAATATGAAATAAAATCTGCTGTCTTCCTTGATAAAATAGTCCCTGAGTCTCCCAAGGTTGGTAGTACAGTCAAAAAAATCTCCACCTAGAAGAGACAGCCCTTGGAATGGGAGAGTATATTTGCAAACTCTCCCTTGGGTAAGGGACTGATAACCAAAATATACAGGGAACTCATTCAGCTTACCCACAAAAAAATAACCAATCCAATTAACAGATAGGCAAATGAGCTGAACAGACAACTCTCCAAAGAAAACAGACAGACAAGAGGCATATAAAAAAATGTTCAACATCTCTTATCATAAGAGAGACACAAATCAAAACCACTATAAGATACCACTTAACCTCAGTTAAAATGGCTAAGATTAAAAAAATAAAGAACAATAAATGCTGACAAGGCTATAGTGGAAAGGGAAATCTCCTGCATTAGGAATGTAAATTAGTACAGCAACTGTGAAGAACAATATGGAAGTTCTTGAAAGACCTACAAATAGGTCATGCCATACATAATTCTACTCCTGGGTATCTACCCAAAGGATAGGAATACACTCAATTTAATGCCTGCACCCTTTGGCAGAAACTGAAAGATAGGAAGGCATAAAAGCATGGATACTAGAGACAGTATGGGGGGATGGCTGGAAATAGAGGGAAAGAGAGGGTATCAGGGGGAAAATAAATCTATGGACCAAAAAATGAAAAATTATCTGTTGATGACAAGGTGTATGGCAATATCTTTGTTTGGACTAACATACAGCATAGTCATGCTGGGAAAATTCATTTTCAATGTTGTAAAGATATATAGTGATTGAATGTAAAAAAAGAAGTAAGACAAAATATAAAATAAAATAAAATATTCCACATAAGCAGAATTGACTGAAAGCCCAACCTCATGTCCTCAAGAACCTCATGTCCCTTTGGAGATTTTTGCATTATGACCAGCCATCATCCATGACTTCAAAGGTGTAGGTCCAACGCAGGCTCAGGATTGCTTTCCATTATCCCCACAAGACAGCTAAGGACAAGTTAGGACATTTATCAACTTTGCTCAGGCTCAGAAATAACAAGCATTTTTTAGCAGCTTTCTTAAGGCTCAGAGATAACATCTCAGTTCTTTAGTTCCACTGTCGAGCTGTGTCCAACAGTATCCCAGAATCTAGGATGAAATTAGGATTCAGGAATGACCAACTGTGCAAATGGGGCTGGAAACCAAGAAGATGCATTGATCATTAGCCATGTGGGGTTCATTGGTGACCTTGACAATAGCCGTTTGGGCAATGGAGGGCACCAGCTCAAGTGTAGTCAAGAGAGAATGGAAGGAGAGAAAGCAGGAACAGGGAGTGAGATAAATCTTTTGAAAAAATTTGCTATGAAGGAGAAAAGCAGTAACTGTAGAAAAATGCAGAGTCCATGGAGGTCTTGAGTTGTGTTTTGTTTGTTCTGAAGAGGAGAGGCATTACAGCAAGTGTGTATGCCAGTAGGAATAACAGAGGACAGAGTAGGAAGAATTGCGAGAAGTGAAGTCCTTGGGAGGAGGAGAAAGAATTAGATTTGGTGAACGTCGAAGGTGGACGTCAGATCAGGGTCCGATCACAGGAAGAAGGACAGTGTAAATGGGCACCAGTACAAGCAGGGTGGTGGAGGGAGCTTGTGGAAGTTCTTTTCTGTTTGCCTTTATTTCCTCAGTAGACTATGGAGCAAGGTCATCAGCAGAGAAATGATGCGAAGGAGGAGAGAGGAGGTTAGAGGAAAGAAGAGAACATGTGAAATAGCAATCTAGGAGAGCAGAAAATGCAGTTAGAGTGCCAGGCAGGAACAAAGGCCCATTTGAATCTTTAGACATAGAACTGGGTAAAACAGCCGACATGGTCAGTTGCATTTCTCCAGAAACTTCAGTCACTGTGGGCGGTCAGGAGATAGATATAAAGTTAAAAAAAAAAAAAAAAAAAACACACACACACACACACAAATTACAATAAAATACCACTTTTGAAAACTCACCTTAACAGCAAAGATCTTAAATGTATTCCCAAGAATACGAAGGCAAACTGAAACAGAAACTCTTACATAAAGCTGATAAATTGGTAGACTTAAATTTCGGAGATTATATTCTAAGTCTTAAGACTATTCACTTTTTTGGGACCAGCAGTTGGTGTAATGGCTACGTTGCTGGACTCCCACATAGTTGACCACAGTTTGAGTCACAGATCTGGCAGCTTAAAATTCATGCCAGGTATGCATGTGTGTGTGCCCAAAATCCCTAGAGGAGAATGGAGGAGAAGGGATTGCAGTGTGTCCATCCACCCTGGGAATTTCTCACTTTTTACTCTCTCTCTCTCTCTCTCTGACCAGTGCACACACCCTATAACAAAAATATCTCTCAAAAAAAAATCTATTCATTTTTTACTCTTAGGAATCTATCTTAGGAAGATAATAAAAGCTAACAAGAAACGTGTGAAAAATATTTAAGTAATATACCTGTGAAAAACTAGAAATTCCTAACATTAGGAAATTGGTAACACAAATAACAGGACAACCATCTGTCAAATGGTAGCATTCATTAAAACTGATGCCTACAGAGTCCACAGTAGTGCAAAAGAAGTATTAACATATAAGGCAGGTGCCATGGTGGTTAAGGTACTGGACTCCCACACGGCCAACTGTGGTTTGAGTCCTGGACTTTATGGCTTTCTTTCTCACTTTCCCTCCCTCTCTCCCTCTCTCTCTCTGTCTCTCTCTGATCAAATTTTTAAAATACAATAATAATAATAATAATAATAATAATAATAATAAATAAAATTAGAATAAATCATTCTTTTTAAAAAAGATATAAGGCTATGCATTTTTTTAAAAGCAAGATCAAGTACATCAAAAGAAAAAAAATCTTAGAAAAAATTCAAAATAGCAACTGTAATTATCTTTGGGTGGTGGATTATAGGTGATTTTTATTTTCTCTTATTATTTTCTATATTTTCCAAAATGTGTGTGTGTGTGTGTGTGTGTGTGTGTTTACCATAGTGAAAACAAAATACTATGTTTAAGATTATGGTTCTCTCCAAAAGTGGGATTATGAGTTTGACAGCATCAGGGTTCTTTCTAGTCATGGGGTTCACATGGAGCATTCAGTTTCATATTTCCAATTATATGCAGTCCAGGCATATCCCAGAATTCCCACCATCAGGGTAAATGCTAATGCTTTAACCTGAAAAAAGATGAAATCATTCATTTTACAACAAACTATTCCAGAATCTGACTCCAGAATGATTAGCATCTTCTAACTCCTCCTTCCTTTGTAGGCTTGGCATAACCCTCTTAAGGATTTGGAGATGGCCTTCTGGATTTGGGAATATCTAGGCCCCAGCAGATTCCTAACCAAGATTTGGAAAATGTTTTTACTTTGCTTTTATAAATTCAGCAAAGAGAACATTGGAATGCATCAAAAGGAATTTTAGTAATTACCAGTCAGCTATTGCAACATAGCGAACAGCCACAAGCCCTCAGTGGCACACAGTAAGAAGCATGCCTTTTGGTCACGCATTTGTGTCCAAGCTGGCGGCAGTCTGATACAGGATGGACTTGGCAGAGGGGCTCTAAGCTGCAAGCGGGGATCCAGTCTTCTCTGTGAGACTCTCATCCTTCTTAGACCAATGGGCTAGCATACTGTTTCTTCTCATCATGATGGTAAAGGCATGAAAAAATAAGTTCACGCAAACACATGTCCAGACCCTCTTGCATATCTGTTAACAGCCTACTGACCAAAACAATCACATGGCAAGCCCAAAGCTAAGAAGTAAGCTCTACTCCTGGTGGAAAGAACTACAAAATCACATGGAAAAAGGTGTGAATCAGAGAGGCATGAAGAATCGAAGTCAACAAATCAATCTACTATAACCAATAAAGAAAAGTGAATAAAATGCAAGCATGAGAGATAAAAATTAATTTATGAAGAGTAGATTTCTCAACCAAAATCTAATTGTGGTCAGCTCCTGAACCTAGTTACTCTCTTACACCTGTTGAAAACCAGCCCCCAAAGCCTCAGACATTTATTCTACTAATTCTTCCCTCTAGAGGAGAGACTGAAGCCAGAGATGCAGTCTGGTTGTGTCAGCTGGTTATGGTACACCATCCTAGGCAGGAGGTGGAATTCTGGGCTCTTCTCTTTCCCAGGAATGCAGAAGCTGAAGTCTCCCCCAGCCTTCTATGCCAGTCCAGAGAGGGCTTCAAAGCCATCCACCTCCCCTGCACTCCCAAGCCCCACTGTAGTGATGAAGAAACAAGTCCATGGGTCGTCTCTCCAATCTTGCCTGGAAGTGGAAGCCTGAGCTACATGCCATTAGGTTCCTTCTAACTGAGATTTGGTGATTCAGTGATCAAGGAAGAGACCACAGCTCATGTGAAACATAAAAAAGAGCATGTATAAGGGTCTTAGAACATGCTGGGACCAGCACTTAGCATAATGGCTATGTCGCTGAACTCCCATGTAGTCGATAGTGATTTGAGTACCAGACCCGGTGGCTTAAACTCACACCGGGTGCATGTGCGTGCATGCCCAAGATCCCGAGAGGAGAATGGAGGAGAAGGGATTGTGGCGTGGCCATCCCTCCTGGGGGATGATTTCTCGCTTTCTATCTCTCTGTCTCTCTCTGTCTTTCTGGCAAGCGCACACACCCTATAGCAAAAACCTCTCAAAAAAAAGGGTCTTAGAACATGCTAAATGCAACCCGAAAACAACCACCTTTGTTCCTGCTCCTCCCATTCTTCCTCCTCCTCCTCCCCCTCCTCTCTTCCTCAAATCCACCTGCAAATCAGCCCTGAACCTTCACCAAGGATGCTGAACCAGCCTAACCACTCAGCTCGGGCCCAGAGGTGCAGCGCAGTAATGACGTGCATACCAGCTCTCTCCTTGTGTCACTCACAGAAGCCACAATTCCATTCTGCTTGTCAAACATGAGGTTAAGAGTGTGAGACTTTGAAGATGGACAGACTTGGTGGAAATCTACCCTTTCTCTCTTACCATGTAACCTTAGGCATTGCTTAACCCTTCTGATTCCTCCTAAGAAAAGCAGGGGCAGTAACAGTATTTGTCACATGGCTACTGTGACATAAAGTATAAAAGTGCTTTAGTACAGTGCCTGCCACATGGTGAATGCTCAAAAAATTGTAGCTATATAATTGAATAGAAAAACTGTAGATCTCTGGCTGGAAGTTATCGATCCTTATGAACCTTGCATCGTTAAGTCTCATATCTATGATCTCTGAAACACTTAAAAGACTGGTCCCACATTGGAGGCAAAAGGAAAGTGTTGGGCCAATTTGGAGTTAACGGCTCCTGGGTACTGAAACATCGTAAAGGGACTTTTTGTGGTCTAAGCAAGAACATGCAAAATCGCAGGTGTCTGTGACCAGTGAATGTAAATGGGAAACAACCACCCAGCGATAAGCCAGGAACATCTGTTGGTATCTGTTACTGTTACCAGCTGGCACAAAGCTGCCAGGTGTCATTGGGTAGGTTGACTTAAACTCTTTCACGTGACTGATTAAGATACTAGTTGCCATCACAACTCTACTTTCAAAATAAATTCTCCTTTGTTTTGGTAAATCCAAGATGTTTTAAATATATTTCCAAGCATTCTTGCTACAATTAGATCTAAGGACGAGTGGAGTGTTTATATTGTGGCAGATGTTTGGAGCATTGAAAAGACTGAAAGGAAGAAAATAGTCGTGGTTTGAGTTCCTGCAAAGACAAACAACATTAAGGTTATTCTCTGCTCTACTTTGTTTAAGGAGAGTGGATACAGAGAAAGATCATTTGTGTCAATAGGATTGAAGGGGTAAAATGGGGAATGCTGAAGCCTTGTACACGAAAAATGAGTGAGAGACACAGAAGAGAAGATCCTCAACTGGGATCCTAAAGCGGCATGAGGGAGATGAGTGGAGGGGGACCGGGAAGAGAAGGTGGTGAGGGGTGGGGAGAGAATGAAGAGGACAGCCTGGAAAAGCTGCCGTCGAGATAAACTGGGGAGAGCAGTGGAGCCAATGAGGGTGCAAATGAGGAAGCTATATTCTTCCCGGTGCAGTGTGATGCCCTCTCCACATGGAATTCATATTTTTTTCCCACGCTCAGGAATTTGAGCTTGTACAATGTGAGGAGATGGACTTCAAAGGGAAATGGGCGGCCCAGGACAGCAGGTTGTTTTCAAGTACCTAGGTCTCTGCTGGACCATGACTGAGAATTCATTTCTAGTACTCCAGAATGGAAAATGCATTATCTGCCTGATAACAAACAAGAAAGTTGTACATGAGTGGATGGGGACCCGGGAAGTGGTGGGGGAGGTGGTAATATAGAAGGCAGATAACTGGCCTAGACACAGTGGCGTGCTACTAAGGTGCTGTGCTCTGCAGACAGAACCACGTGGGAGGCCCAGTTTCATTCCCACTCCATCCTGAAGGACCAGCACAATGGCATGCACCTGTAATCCCAGCGACTCAGGAGGGTGAGGAATATTTCAAGCTGGAAGCTTACCTGGACAACATAGTGAGACCCTATCTGAAGAAAAGTACCAGGTGTGGTGGTGTGTATCTGTAGTCCCAGCTAAGTGGCCAAAGCAGCAGGAGCTGTCTTTAAAAAACAAAGAAGAAGGGGGACCAGCAGTTAGCGTAATGGCTATGTCGCTGGACTCCCACGTAGTCGACCGCGGTTCGAGTCCCGGACCCGGTGGCTTAAACTCACGCCGGGCGCGTGTGCGTGCGTGCCCGAGATCCCGAGAGGAGAATGGAGGAGAAGGGATTGCGGCGTGGCCATCCCCCCTGGGGGGTGATTTCTCGCTTTCTATCTCTCTGTCTCTCTCTGTCTGTCGAGCGCACGTGCCCTATAGCAAAAACCTCTCCAAAAAAAGAAAAAAAAAAAAAAAAAAAAAAAACAAAGAAGAAGGAAGATGCCGCATCTATACTCCTCCCCAATGATCCATTCTTCCTTTCGATTGGCCAACTTCGCTGAGCACGCCTTGGAGGATACTTTTGCAAGGTGGAAAACTATTTTAGGACTTGGCTTAGAAGAACACTTACATAGAAGTTGCCAAAGCAGGAAGCAAATATCAGTGCTCAGTCAATTATTTCCAGAAAATATGAATTATATCTGACTTTTGCTGAGGAAGAACCCTCTCATTTTCAGTTGAAATCTATCCTTTCTTTCTTCCTTTATTTCATTTTTCTTATTTTTTTACATTCAGTCATTGTACATCTTTACTGCATACAAAGTTATATTATTCAGTTAAAGACATTACCATTTATGTCATCATCAACAGATAATTTTCCATTTTTATGTCCTTAAATGTTTTGCTTCTTTTTTCCCCTTGATTCTCTCCTTCCTACCACCCCCTTATCTCCCACCTTCCTTTCACACTGTTTCTTTTTTTTTAAATTTATTAATTTATTTATTAATTTATTTTTCTTTTTTTAACATTAATATGCTATACATCATTACAGTATACAAAATGAATTTTTCATCCAAATTACACTGTCTGTTGGCTCAATCAAGCACATCAACATACGTGTTATCAACAAACAATTTTTCATTTCTTATGTCTTGTATATTTTGCATGTTTTTTTTTTTTTTTTTTTTTTTGCCATCCTTGATTCCCTATCCCTAACCCTCTGCCCTGTCCAGCCCTCCTCCTATTGTCTCTGGTATTCATGATTGCTTTCTATGCCTTTCCCCCTGATTTAATTGATTTGCAAATGAACTTAATTTGTCTAAATATTTGCAGTAGCAAGCACAGCTGATATATACATACACAAGAACCCATGTCTGACTTTAGGCATAAAACTCAGTGAGTAGAATGAACATACTATAAAATAGTACCTAGCTGGGGCTATATAGCTTACTGTGGTCATCAAATACACAGTTTATTCTTTAAATTTTGGTAACAGTTTTAGTATATTTTTCTCTGAATTTTTTTTTTAATTTACATTCATTCCCTGAGCATCATCACAACATACTAAATGTGATTTCCCCTCTAGAGTAAACTGCATAGTGGCTTAATCATGCATGTTATCATCCATAAAATTCCATTACTATTTTCATATATATATATATATATATATATATATATATATATATGTTTTTTACCCCATGTCTGACCCTCTGCCCTATTCCACTCTCTTGTTACACTATTTCTGCAGTTGTCTTCAATTCCTTTTCCCCCAACATTCTGGTTTTTTTCCTCTTTAAATTTATTTATTTTTTTACATTAATTCACTATACATCATTACAGCATACAAATGAATTTTCCATCCAAAATATACTGTGTATTGGCTCAATCAAGCACATCAACATACATGTTTTCAGCAAATAATTCTCCAATTCTTATGTCTTGTATACTTTGTTTTTTGTTTTGCCATCCTTGATTCCTTATCCCTCACCCTCTGCCATGTCCCACCCTCCTCCCACATTGTCTCTGGTATCCATGGTTGCTCTCTATGCCTTCCCCCCCCCATTTAATTGATTTGTTAATGAACTTAATTAGTCTAAATATATCCAATAGCTAGCACAGCTGATATATACCTATACATGAACCCAAGTCTGACTTTAGGCATAAACCCCAGTGAGTAGAATGAACATATTATAAAGTAGTACCCAGCTGGGGCTATATAGCTTACTGCAGTCATCAAATATGCATTTTTTTAAAAATTTCGATACGAACAGTTTTACCGTTTTTTTTTCTCCTGCAAATTTTTTTAAATTATTTAACATTCATTCCCTGAGCATCATCACAATGTACTAAATGTGGTTTCCCATCTAGAATAAACTGCATGTTATCATGCATGTTATAATCAATAATATTCCATTTCTACTTTCACACATATGTATACGTATATATATATGTTCTTTACCCCATGTTTGACCCTCTGCCCTTTCCCACTCTTATTACACTATCTCTGCTATATACAGTTGTCTTCCATTCCTTCTTCCCCAACATTTTGTTGACCACACAATATCATAAGTAATCCAACTACTTTCAGCAGGTAATTTCAAGAAGAGTAGTTTTGAACTGGTAATGATATTTCCTTGAAACTTAAAGCCTAGAAACAGGTTAGTATTCTGTTCAAATAGTAGGTACATGCACCTATCAACAGCTCAAGACAGGACAAAAATCCTTTAAAACCGGAAAACAAAGCTTAGGAGAAAAGCAGCAATAATTCAGTCAAGTCACAGAATGTTGTTTCATCGGTTCAGTCTCATGTACTTAATCTTTCTTCTGTTAAGGTTCGATCTTCCAGATTGAATTCTGGGATATAATATTCATCTCCAAACATTGTCCCTACAATTAAGTTGCCCATTTTCTTAGTTTTTGAACTCTTATTTCTGTGTGTCTGCATTTAATTTTACTGACATAGTACTCCCTTAAGAACTTCTTGGAGATCTGGTCTGGTGCTGGTAAATTCTTTCAGGTTTTGTTTATCTGGGAAAGTTCGTGTCTTTTCTTCCCAAAGGAATGATAACCTTGCTGGGTACAGAATTCTCGGTTGAAATTGCTTTTCTCTTAATACTTTGAATATATTTTCCCATTCTCTCCTCGCTCACATTGATGAGAGGTCTGCCATTAGTCTGATGGGATACCCTTTGTAGGTAACTTGCCTTTTTTCTCTTGCCAGTCTTAATATCTTGTCTTTGTCTGTGGTTTTGGTCAATCTGGCTATAATGTGTCTTGGAGAAGATCTTCTTGGGTTGATTCTATTTGGGATCCTCTGTATTTCTTGGGACTGAATCTTTGAGTGCCTCTCCTGGTTTGGAAAGTTTTCTTGCAGGATTTCATGGAATAAATTATCAATGCCCTTATGAGTCTCTTCACCCTCTGGGATGCCTATTATCCGGATGTTTGGGCGTTTAATTGTATCTAGTACTTCTCGCATATTATTCTCAAATTTTTGGGCCATTTTCTCAGTCTTTGTGGTGGATTTTTCTAGGCCAGCCATTTTCTCTTCTACATTAGAGATTCTATTTTCTGTATGATCTAGTCTGCTTTTAATACTTTCAAGGGAGATTTTGACTTCTTGTATTATAGCCTTCATCTCTAACAGTTCCATTTGATTCTTTTGTAAAGTGTGAAATTCCTCTTTTAGATCTTGCATGAATTTCCTCACCTCCTGGAACTCTTCAACTCCTTTTTCCTTCCTCTTCAGCAGTTCCTTGTCTCTCTTCTCTTCCATCTCTGTTAGCTTTGCCATTATGAATGTTCTGAATTCTTTATCAGACATTTCCATGATTTCCATTGAACTGTGTGTGAAGAGGAGCTATCTTTTTCCCTTGTGGGAGAGGTATTTTCCTGCTTCCCCATATTTCTTGTGGTCCTGCAGCAATTTCTAGTCATCTGGTGGATGGTCGGTTTCTTCCCAAACTTGGAAGTTCAATCTGAGGGTCGAGGAGTGTGCAGAAAAGGAAACAGAGAGAGGGAAAAAATACCAACAACAGCAAAAAAAAAAAAAAAAAAAAAAAAAAAAAGACAAGAAACAGAGAAAAAGAAGAGAAGAACTTTTAAATAAATCTTAAAAAAATTAATATTCAAAAAATTTCAATAAAACTCAAAAATTAGAAAACCGCGTGGTGCGCTTCCACTCTGTGCGAAATGGCTAGATCTCAGGAGCCATGGAGCTGTCTGTCTCTTGAAGAAGGGCTGTTCTGTTTCCTTCTGCCTCTCCTGGGTTGGGAGGAGGAGAGGGGATTATTAACAAGATAAAGGCCTAGGAGGGGCCAAAGCGCCCTGTAAAATGCCTCACCTTAAAAAATTCTAAAAAGCAAAAATTTAAAAAAAGACAGAGAGAGAGAGAGAAGACAGAGACAGAGGTAGAGAGAGACAAAGAATGATACAGAGACAGGAGACTTGAAAGGAGTCTTCCTACCACTCGAGTTTTGTATGCTGGAGGTCCAGTTATCAGTGGGACATCTTCCTTTCTCCCAAAATGGCTAGATTGCAGGAGCCATGGAGCTGTCTCTTGAAGAAGGGCTGTTCTGTTTCCTTCTGCCTCTCCACTCGAGTTTTGTATGCTGGAGGCCCAGTTATCAGTGGGACATCTTCCTTTCTCCCAAAATGGCTAGATCGCAGGAGCCATGGAGCTGTCTGTCTCTTGAAGAAGGGCTGTTCTCCCTTTCACACTGTTTCTAATACTCGCAGTGGCTCTCCATGCTTTTTTTTTTTTAAGAATTTTTTTATTTAACTTTATTTATTGATTATTTAACCAGTGACAGACAGAGCAAGAGAGAAAGAGTGGAAAAGTGAAAAAGCAAGCCACCAGGTCCGGGACTCGAACCATGGTCAGCCATGTGGGAGTCCAGCACCCTCAATCACCACGCCACTTGCTAGGCCTGCTCTCTATGCTTTTATACTTTCCAATCTTTCATTTTATACCATAGAGTGCAGACATGCAGTATATATTTAAGTGGGGACATACATCTCTCTTTCATAGTCTGTCTTACTTCACTCAGCATTAAATCTTCCATACTCATCCACTTTCTATCAAATGCCAGGATCTCATTGTTTTTATATGGCTGAGCAGTATTCCATAGTGTTTATTTGCCACACTTTTCAATCTATTCATTTGTTCTTGGACACTTGGGCTAATTGTATGTCTTAGCATGCTGCAATAAACATAAATATGCGAATGTTTTTCCATATGAATGCATTCCTATTTTTTGGTTAGATACCAGGAGTGGAATTGTTGGACTGTATGACCCAGAAATTCCACTCCTAGGTAGTTACACAAAAGTAATGAAAACACGTGCTACCAAAAACCTGTGTACAAATGTTCATAGTGGTATTATTTATAACTGTTAAAAAGTGGAAACAATCCAAATGTCCATAGGTGGATGGATGGGTGGATAAACAAAATGTTGTATAGTCACATGATTAATAGCATTTGAACATTAAAAAGTAATGAAGTACTGACAAACATTACAACATGGATGACTCTTGAGAAGATAATGTTAAGTGAAAGAAACCAGACACAAAAGGCTACATATGTGTGATTCCATCTATATGAAATACACAGAATAGGCAAATCCATAGAGAAAGAAGTAATTAGTGGTTTCCAACAGTTGAGGGAAAGGAGCAATGATGTGAATGCTAATGAATACAGGGTTTCTTTTTTGAGGTGATAAAGATGTTCTGGAATTAGACAGTGGTGCTGGTTCCACAATTCCATGACTATATCCAAAACCACTGAATTGTACACTTCAAAAGGGTGAATTCAGGGAACCACCAGTTAGCGTAATGGCTATGTCTCTGGACTCCCACGTAGTTGACCGCGGTTCGCGTCCCAGACCCGGTAGCTTAAAACTCACGCTGGGTGCGTGTGCGTGCGTGCCCAAGATCCCGAGAGGAGAATGGAGGAGAAGGGATTGCGGTGTGACCATCCCCCCTAGGGGGTGATTTCTCGCTTTCTGTCTCTATGTCTCTCTCTGTCTGTCTAGCGAGCACACGCTCCCTATAGCAAAAACCTCTCCAAAAAAAAATAAATAAATAATAAAAATTTTAGAAAGGTGAATTCAGATAGTGTAATGGTTCCATCACTGGACTCCCACATAGCCAACCATGGTTCAAGTCCCAGACCCAGCAGCTTGAACTTACACCAGGCGTGTGTGCATGTGTGAGAAAGGAGAATGGAAGAGAAGGGATTTTGATGTGGTCATACTCCTGGGTGTGATTTATCTGTGACTTATTATTCTGTCTCTCTTTCTCTCTCTGCCTTTCCAGAGAGCATACACACCCTATAGCAAAAATCTTTCTTAAAAAAAAAAAAAAAAGGCAGAGGAGGGGGGACTCTGAGTTATATCTCAACAGGGGTATTTTTAAATCGAGGAGCTGGTTGGTGGTGCAGTGGTCTGCAAATCTGGACCCACACGAGAAGGTCCCTGGCTCACATACTGGGGTCTCTCTATGCACATAGGGCATATGTGTTCATGCCCATGATCTAGGTTTGCTGAGGCTGGGGGTGAGTCAAGGCATGATAATCCTGTTGGTGGTGCCCATCTCTCTCTCTCTCTCTCTCTCTCTCTCTCTCTCTCTCTCTCAGCAGAAATGAATAAATAAAACTTTAAAATAATAATAATGACCTATCCTTAAGCTGATGGGGAAGCATGCATGGAAGGACTTTAGGTAAGCAATGGTGAGATAGTCAGATATCACACTGATAGTAATGTCAACAGTGGGTTGAAGAATGAAGAGAACAAGTGGTTACTGGTGAGAAGTAATGAGAACATGAACCGAGGCAGTGGTGGTTGGGATGCAGAGAAAGGGTGAACTTGAGGGATGACAGGGAGTAGAGGCAAAGGACAAGGTCAAGGACTTGGTGATGGCACCACTTAACTATAGATAAGTTTGAGCTCAGCTGATGAGCAAATGGTAGGAGAAAAAAAAAAATCCTCAGGTAAGTTAACACTGTGTCAAAGAGAGAAAAATGGAGACAGCACAGAACCAGCTTAGCAGCTCTCTCTGTAAAACCACATCTACTAAGCTGTGCAAGCAAAACTTGCATAGGGCATAAAAAGTACCAAGCCTCTTCTAATTTCATTTCACTCGTCCGAGGAGCAGTCAGGCCAGTCATGCTACTGGCTCAGGGATCTACCTCCAGAGAGTTTGTCTTTCAGCAGCAAAACATGGAGCAAGTCTCCAAGGTTCTTACCTCACCCATCACAGCGGTGGTGCCACACCTGCCAATCTGGGTAGTATGATGCTGGCTGCTGGCTTTGTAAGTTTCCTGACTCTTGGCCATTTTTATTTTAAAATGTTAATAAATAAATACGCATACCGGAAGTCTATCTCTGTATCCTTGGAATGGCTCTCACTAAGCAGAGGGTGATGTTTTCTGAGTTAGTAGATTAGTAATTCAGGCAATGAATTTAGAACCTGCCACAGGCTGTCTCGTACCTAATGCTCAGAGGAGCTGTTTCCCAGATGGCTGACTGTGGTGCAAGTACTGACCCCAGCAGCTTGGGAAGCATGCTGGGCGCATGTGCATGTGTGCCCAGAATCCCAGCAGGAGGGCATAATGGAGGAGAAAAGAGTGCTTTCTCCATTTTTCTCTCTCTCTAAAGTACACATGTTCTCTCTCTCTTTTTCTCTCTGGAGTGCACATGCTCTCTGGCAATTAAAGAATAAATAGAACCTGACAGAGTTTATATCCTGCCCTATACCAAACAACTCAGTTGGGTTCCACAAATACCTGATGAATGCTGGAGACGTGTGCTCCATGTCCTTAGCAAGCTCACAGGAGGTGGGACACAATGACTCAGAGGCCAATGGCTATGAGGTTATGAGATGTGGTGACAAAGGCAGGCATGGTGTGACCACGTCCTTAGTAAGTTCACACGAGGTGGAGCACAATGACTCAGAGCCGATGGCTATGAGGTTATGAGATGTGGTGACAAAGGCAGGCATGGTGTGTCCAGTCTGGGATGTTGGGAAAGACTTCCAGTGGGGGCTCACTCCACACTCTGTGGGCACCGAGGTTGCTCCATCAGCTCATGGTGTGAATTTTCTTGAGTGAAAGAACCCAACAGTGCTACAGAACTGAAGGGCAAGGGAGGAGGAACTGGGATATCAGAGAGATCCCAAACAAAGATGGCTTTCCAGGTAAAATCCCAACTAGAGAAAAGAAAAAAATCTGATCTAGAATTATCTTTGGGGAGTATTGACTGTGAACCCCTCCCCCAAGAGTTACTAGGGGTGTTAATATTTTATATCTTGACTTGGGTAGTAGTTACAGAGGTGTATGTGCATGTGTGTGTCTTCTTTTTAAAGTTTTATTTCTTTTTATTCATGATAGAATGCATGTGCACATGCATGAGAGAAACAGAGAGAGAGAGAGCACTCTTGACCTAGTCTCGCACACTATGATCCACTTTTCCCAGCCCTCCAGCTTGTCAGGAAGCTAGGCATGCATTTAGGTCAACTGGGAATTCAAACCTGTGGTCAGTCAAGTGGCTTCCAGCACTGCAGTTCAGTAAACTAAACAATTGTGTCACCAGGTGAGGTCTGTCTTTAAGACTACATCAAAACAAAACAAAATGAAATCTTAGACCTGCTGCAATAACTGGACTTATTCATTATGTTTTTTTTCCAATAACAAAAATTATCCATCTTGTATTTTTCATTTGCAAGTGTTTCCATCTGTGTGACCTTATTTATTTCTTTTCATAAGCTTTAGAATAATTGGGACATATTTTATACCAGAAACTCAAGCTTGGGTGGATTAAATGACTTGCTCCAAATCACCCAACTAGAAAGCAGCAGAGCCAGAATCTGAAGTAGTTCTAGCTCCTGCTCTAGCTTTATGCTCATCATGGAAGCCAACCTCTGAGCCTTGAATGGCAGGAGGCCAACTGGCCCAGGTCTTTCCTTGGGGGAGTCAACTGATGTGAAAGGAAGAGCTTGAGCTTAAGGCAGAGGAGCCTGGGTGTGGGCTGGCTCTGCCCCTCACAGCCTCTGAAGACTTTGTCCCCTCTCTATAGACTGAGGTCCATCAGGCCTGCCTTGCAGGGCTGCTCCCAGAATGAAATGAGAGCTCTGATGTTCAAGGCCTATCATGATCACAATTGCATCCCCACCATGAGGAGCTCTCTTAGAGCTCCCCATTAGATGTTCTAGAGTGGATTCTTTTTTTTTTTTTTTTTTTTTTTTTTGAGAGGTTTTTGCTATAGGGCGCGTGCGCTCACCAGACAGACAGAGAGAGACAGAGAGACAGAAAGCGAGAAATCACCCCCCCTGGCCATCCCTTCTCCTCCTTTCTCCTCTCGGGATCCTGGGCATGCATGCACACGCGCCCGGCGTGAGTTTTAAGCCATCGGGTCCAGGACGCGAACCGCGGTAGACTACGTGGGAGTCCAGCGACATAGCCATTATGCTAACTGCTGGCCCCATGGAGTGGATTCTTTTGGTGTTGGTGTTGAATTCATGTAAATATTCTTTTTTGTTTTGTTTTGAGAGAGAGATTTTTGCTCTAGGGCACGTGCGCTCACCAGAAAGACAGAAAGTGAAAATCATCCCCCCCTCAAGGGGAGATGGCCACACTGCAATCCCTTCTCCTCCATTCTCCTCTCAGAATTTTGGGCACACACTCACACACACCCAGCATGAGCCACCACCAGGTCCGGAACTCAAACTGTGGTCAACCACATGGGAGTCCAGCACCTCAACCATCCATGCCACCTGCTAGCCCCTAAACATCCCTTGTTAAGGGCCCTCTTCAAAGATGACTTCAAGCTCCTTGAATGCTGGACTTGTCTATTTAAATCTCAGAACAGGATGTCTTTGCTCTCGGAAACCCTGCGTGACCTGTGAGAACCCTGGAAAGGGTACATTTCGTGTAACGGTCACAGTCTGCATGGACGAGAGGGAGCTGAAATGATGACTGTGGGCAGGGTGGCCACATTCTCATTTTCAGCCTGCCCTGTCGGCCTTGTGCACAGAGGTGCCAGTTCACGCAGTTCTACCCGCGGAGTGGCATTCCGTTCACTAAAATAGGACAGCTCAAGAGGACTGTGGTGAGAGAGACCTGGAAGGAGCAGCCACAAGACAGGAAAAGCCTCCCAGGGTCATAGGCCCGTCCCATGCCATCCAAAAAGATCTTTCCTACACCCTTGTGAACAAATGATAAACTTCCCTTTCAAAATAAAAGAGCTGCAGGAGAACGCAAACCCCAACCCTTCCTCCACTGCCCACCAGGTAAGTGGGTCCACCTTAGCGTGTCCTGGTGTCATTTAACCCCAGGACCCTCTGCCCATCCTTGGTGACATAGAAAGCAGGTGACCTTTCGGAGAAGCATTAAATTGCCACATAGCCTTTTGTTCTGCAGACCAGGTAACTTCAGCCTTTTAAAATGAGGGATTTTATTTCCCAGCCTCTCCGTCTCCACATTTCCCAGGTCTCTCCTGAATTGCCCAGCCAGTAAGAGACTCAGGAACAATGCCTAAGTTCCGAGAAGCGATTCATAGGCCAGGTGTCTGTCATCGTAAGAGAAATAAAGTAGTGATTGTCTAGCAGGTAGTCTTAATTATCAGGAGGAAATGCTAATTAGACCTTTTGGGCAATGCTAATGCTTCAGTCTCTTTTTTCTTCCCAGGGGAAAAAACAGTTTGCCTTTAAAAACAGAACTTAATACAGCAGGAGACAAATTCTGAACCTCAGGATGAGGCGGTACTGAAAAGGCAGGATTCACACACAGGAAAACACTGCTCTGATGGTCCGGGCCCAAAGGTTACAAACACTTGCGTGTACAGTCTGTCTGGGTTTGAAAACTCCGCTAAGCAGCCTGCCAAGGAGAAGCGATCTCTTCACTTTCTAAACCAAGATTTCGAAATCTTAAAAGGTTCTGGATTTTGCTTTTTTGTGTGCCTTGGGACCCACGAGACCATGGCCCTGACCTGTTTCATAACCTCAGTGAGGGCCAGTTCTAATCTTAGCACAATGGGTTTCCTTGGATCAAGGTGACCTCCCTCCTCAAATGTTTTCCTTGTCTGCAGGTTTCTGACTCCCTTGCCTCCTGCCTTAAGCAACCTCTTATCTGTGCACAAGCACTGGGTAAGCAAACGTCCTTCTGGACACCGCTAATCTTGATATCAGTCCTAAACCAATTGAGATTATGGTGTTAATTATACCAGGGTTTGTGGAACTTGTTCTCCCTGTGGCATTCACGTCTCTGATTTCACCTTCCTGAATTTGATCTGAGACAGTGTTTGGTCACTCGATCCTTTGGCCCCAGCCTCAGTTTTCTCGCCCCTAAAATGAGGCAGCTTAATTAGGTGAATTTTTTATGGATCAGTCCAAGGAAATACGGCCAGTCAGAGGCGGAGCTGGGACAAGGGATCAGATGCCAGCAACTCTTGTTTGGAAGATGTTCTGCCAACCCACCTTCCAGAATGATCCTGAGCTCTGTTATACTTTAAGTTTTCTTTCCTTCGAGCCTGTTCACTTCTCTAAAACCTCTCTGGGCTACTCATTCTGTTTCCCACGTTCTTCTGTGGCTGCCTGAGTTATCTGTGGAACTAACTCCACACTCCCCGAAGCAGGCCCCCCACTCAGAATCCCTACCGTTTCGGCATGGTATCTCTCAGCTGCTCCCTACCTTACCTAGGGTTTTCAGGGCCCCCTTCCTGCCACTCCAGGCCTCACCCTCACGGCACCCTTGACAAGTAAAGGGTCATACTCTGGTCCTGCCCCTCCCAGACCTGTTCTTGGCCGGGTGGGGGCTTCCTTTGGCTCAGAATCATTGCCAAGCCCTGACTCTTCTGGTTCCAGAACAGGCTTTGGCTCTGGGCCTAGGACAACAGGCCACACACCTCCTGGGAGCACGTGGGAATGGGCCCTTCCCATGTGATGCATGAAACTCCAGTGACAAACACAATCCTGTTCTGTAATGATGACAAGCAAAGGCAAGTCCACAGGAAGGAGAGCGGTCCAGCCCCTGGGGACAGACCGTGCTCTTAGTAGCCAGCCAGTCCAGTGAGTCGCTCCATACCAGATTCCCTGGGGGTCCTTCCTTATCCTGTAGGTCTTCCAAATCAGAGCCCACGTCATTGTCTCCTGTTCCTTCAAATTCATAACACACACATGCACACCCACACGTGTGTATTGGTGGACACACGTATGTGTGCAGACCAGCATACACACATACATACCCAGACCAAACCAGTACAGTGAAGCTCAGAAAATTGGTTGACTTTGGAATCTTTGAGTTCTAGGAAGAGGGATTGATAATATATTAGGATCGATGTCAGCCTCTTTCTCCTGCTGCCAGTCTTCGTGCCTGAAGTTCCACCATTAGAGCTTCATTTCTATTGGCCTCAAAGTTCTTGCAGTCTTCAGAGATCCCTGCTCCCCTAGGAAATTAGTAGTAGCTGGGGAAAGGACTGTTATGGATCTCTAGCACCAGCCTTGGCCCTGGAGCTATTTCTCAGATGCTTTGGTAAGGTGGGAACAAGGTCCTAGAGAGGAGGAAGCGAAAAGACCTGCACAAAGAAGATAACCCTGTGAGGGCACAAATCCAACAAGCACCCCACAGACACCGTCGTGCATGGCCTGCTTGGGTTGTGGAAACAGTGAGACGTCTCACCCATTCACACAACAGACGCGAACTGACCAACTACACGTCTGGCACCATGCCAGCAGCCCTTGTATTTAGATGTGCTGCCAATACTGGAAATATGATGGCAAGCCAAGCATCGTGGCATGCCACAAGGTCCCTGCCCTCGTGGGGCCTGTGGTCCAGGTGCAGAGAGGTAGAGAGACGTTAATCAAAAAGTCACACTAATGAACGTGCGATGCAAACCAAGATGAATGCCTGTACGGAAGGTTCTGGAGGACATAGCAACAACAAACCAACCTAGACTGGGAATGTCTTTCTGAGGGAGTGATCCTCCTAAAGAGAACCTAAAGAGAAAACCGGGGCAAAGCGGGCATTCCAGGCAGAGGGAACTGCATATGTAAGGGTCCTGCGGGGGAAGGAGCCTCCTAGGACTGCCATTGTGGGTGACCATAATCCTTAACCTTCCGCAAACTTTAAACTCGGAGGAAAATGTTCCCTTCTAAAAATGTGCTTCCCTTTCCCTTTCCCCTTCCACTTGCCCCTGCACTTAATACTAAGCCACACGGAGAAGGTGAGTGGTGCTGGAGAAAGCCTAAAATAAACAAAACCTGCAGACAGCAGCTATGACAGTCATTTCCTGTTTGGTGTCTGTCACCACAAACCCTCTTAGCCAAATAAATTAACACAGGAAAACATTTTGGAGAAGGGTGTGGAAGAAGCATATTTTTAAAAAACAAGAAAAAATTCCATTTGTTTCTCAGAGAAGAGCTCCAAGTCTGAGGTAGGGGCCAGAGCCACCAACTGCATGGGCTGAACAGATCCGGGGACATCCTGGGCTTGAACTGGAGGAACTGGCCTGGAGAAGGAAGGGACCCAGTCAATGGGGGCAAGGCGGGGAGACAGTCGTGAAGCCCATCCCTGGCCCCTTTGTCTGGTGTTCTTCCTCTACCTTGCTTCTCTTGTCCCATAGACCAGAACTACCTGCTTTCTTATCAGGCAGAACAGTGGGGTAGGAACTGCCCTCCTGCAACCCTTGTAGGTGACATTTAATTTTGCCTCGGGAGCCGAAAGTCTACAGGAGCCCAAAGTCTTTGTGAAATGGGAAGGAGGAGGAAGAGAAATGCCAAACGCTTTTTAAAGTTTATTTATTTTATTTGGGATAGAGAGTGCCTACACGTATGAAAGAGAGAGAGAGCGATAAAGATGGAGACAGAGACAGAGTAAGAGACGCATCCTTGACAGGGTCTCATCGTGCTGTGATCCACTGATCCCAGTGGTCAGGATCATGGGCACCTGATGTGTCTCAGGCTGATCTGTCTAGGGATTCAAACCTGTGGTTGGCTATGTGGCTTCCAGCACTCCAGTTCAGTTTTCTGCCAATGTACCACCAGTCTGGGCCAAAGACACTTCATTTTCTATTGCTATATTTGGTCTTTGCCAAGACCATGAGAGACAGGATTCGTACATTCACTTTACAAGTGAGGAAATGGGGCCTCTGAAAGGGTAAAGAGCTTGTCCAAGTTCCCCAAGCTGCTTTTTTTTTTTTTTTCTGATACAAAATCATTGTGTCCTTTATTTCATTTTCTTGCTTCTTGAAAATTCAATAAATAACTTTAGAAATTTATCTTTCACATCATAGTAACTTACAATCCTGTTTTCAAACATATCTTCCCAAAATACCATTTGCTAAAATTTAAGCAACAGGTGCTTTATACATGTCGTTTTTAGCACATCCACGTGTGTTATGATACACATATTGGCTATCTCTTACCTGATATGCTTGGGACACAAAGAGTTTCTGATTTCAGATTTCTTTGGGGTGTTGAAATATTTGCACATACATAATGAGAGATCTTTGTTATCTAAACATGAAAAAAAATTTCAATGTATCTTATACACAGAACTAAAAGTAAAGTAATTCTATATAGTAATTTTGTATTGCAGATTTAATTTTTTTTTTCATTTTTGGCAAATAAACCTTTATTTTATTACCTTGCCAAGCTTCTATGTGGCAGAGCTGGGATTTGAACCTGGTCTAACTTGAAAGACCCCTTTCTTGATCCTATACCCAGATGAATAGCTCCATGGAGAAGCCTCCTAAGAGTCCCAAACTTCAACTGACCACCAGTAAGCCGGCCATTACTACGTACTGTTCCTCAGTTCACATGTGCTTTCTCACAGTGAGGAGTAGATGTGTGTGGTGGCCCACCTTCGGCATGCTCCCCCAGGTATTTGCTGGTTCCCCTGCCTTGTTCCAGAGGCTGGCTGGTGTATGAATATTTAGGCTGGCACTAGATCCCGTTACTTCTGGGTGTGTGCAGTAATTTTTGTTTTGTTTTGCTTTAGCTGTTCCTCCCATAAGTGAGGACAGAGAATTTCCCAACTCAAAAACACACCAGTTTTGCATGCATAATATCCTACCAGCTTTGCCTGGACATAGCCAGTCTCGTTTTGTTCCAGAAAAGCCCACTGGCTGACACTTTCCAGGGAATAGTCAAGTAACTTGCGGGGGCCATCCTCTCAGCACTCAGATCTTAGAGGAGACAGAGGACAGTAGAGCCACTGGAGTGAAGTGATCTCTTATGGCATGCCCCCAGGTGTGCCCTAAGAAATAGTAATGTGTGTTATTGATAGCTTTTCAAACAAAACGAAACAAAATAAATAGGTCTCTGAGCTGCAGGAATCCTTAAAGCTTTCAATCTACTGTGGTAGAGATCATTAGTTGCCCTCCAATACCCATGCTTCCTCTTTCTTTAATAACTCTCAAATTTTGGCTGAACACATATCTACCTAGCTAAAGACGTTTTCACAGACTCCCTTGCAGCTGGAAAAGACCATCTGACCAATATCTGGACAAGAGAATACAAGCATAAGTGATGTCTTTTCTACTTATGTCTTTAAAATAAATAAGCCTGTGCTTGACTTGTCTTTTCTTCTTTCTACTGACTGGGATGTAAATGTGATGACAAGAGCAGAAGTAGCCACTTTGGACCAGAGAGGCACCCTCCCAGCCCTGAACTGCATCTCTGAACTGTTAATGAGAAAAAAGCTTCATCTCATTTGAGTAACTATATTTTGTGTCTCTAATCCAGCAAATTAGACTGACTTCTAAGTAATCTATGCATTAATGTGCATAATAAATCTCTAAGCAGGGTATAGCATGCTGTATTTTTCAAACATATTGATCTTAATACTGGAGCCTATTTTTCTTTCTTTCTTTCTTTCTTTCTCTCTCTCTCTCTCTCTTTCTTTCTTTCTTCCTTTCTTTCTTTTTTTAAAGGTTTTAGCTTTAGGGCATGTGCACTCACCAGAGAGAGAAAGACAGAGACAGTGAGAGGGAAATTAAGAAATCACCTCCTAAGGGGAATGGACCACGCTGCAACCCCTTCTCCTCCATTCTCCTCCCAGGATCTTGGGCTCACACATACAGGTGCCCAGTGTGATTTTCAAGCCACTAGGTTCAAGACTCGAACCACAGTTGGCCACATGGGAGTTCAGTGATATAACCACTACACCATCTGCTGGTCCCCAGGAGTTTATTTTTCAAAACAAGGCAGGACTGTGTTCCTTGAAATGCATTTTGGGAAATTCCAAAAACACCCTTTTTTTAACATTCCCAAGCCCCAACTGTGACTCAGACCCCAGCCCACTTGTCCCCTAAGTCATTATCCAATAGAAGTAATAGAGAAATCAAGTTTAGAAAACAAGTCAAGGAATCATTTGATTAAAAAAGAAATATACCCACAACTAAAACCTTACTTATGGTTTAAGACCAAAAGCTTTTTCTTTAGCGAAAGGAATGAAGTAAGAATGTGTTCTTTTCAACATTGTACTGGGAGTTCTAATAGGGTCAATGAAGCAAGAGAAAGAAAGAAAAGGTATTTGGATTGTAAAAGAAGTAAAACTGTTTCTACTTTCAAATAATCTGATGTTGCATATAGAATTTACATCCCCCCACCAAAAAAAAAATCTATTAGAACTAATAAACAAGTACAACAAGGTTACAGGGTACAAGATCACTATACAAAAATCAATGGTATTTCTATACAATATCAATGAAAATAGTTAAAATAAAATTAAGAAAACAGTTCCATTTATAATAGGTTCTAAAAGAATCAAATGCTTGGGAATAAATTTAACAAAAGAGGTATCAGAGTTATACTATGAACACTGTAAAACATAATTGAAAAAAATTAAAGAAGGCTTAAATAAATTAAAAGATATTGCATGTTCGTGAGTTGCAAGAAAGGTTAATGTGGTTAAGATGGCAAACTCCTTGAATTGGTCTAAAATTTCAAAGTAATTTCTCTGAAAATTTCATCTGCCTTTATTGCATAAATTGACAAGCTGATAGTAAAATTAATTATGGAGTTGTGAGGAAACCAGAAAAGCCAAAATAACCTTGCAAAAGAAGGATAAAGGTAGAAGACCCATACTTTCCAACTTTAAACTTTCTATAAGCTACAGTATCAAAAACATGGGAGCCAGCAGGTGGCATGGTGGTTAAGGTGCTGGACTCCCACATGGGCAACTCCACAGTTGGAATCCCAGACCTGGCAGCTTGAGAATCATGCTTGACCCATGTGCATATCTGCCCAAAATCCCAAGAGGAGAAGGGATTTCAGCATGGCCATCCCTTTGGGGTGGGATGATTTCTCACTTTCCTACATGCTGTTTCTCTCTAACTCACTCCAGCAAGCATACATGCCTATGGCAAAAACCTTTTTTAAAAAAATAAAAAGTGTGATATTGGAATAATAATAAATATATAGCTTGATAAAATAAAATCAAAGACCTATAAATAATGCCATATATTGGGTCTTTGGAAAAGTCATGATGTATTTTCTAGCTTTTTCTAAGCAAAAATGCATCCTGACTTATCTGACAACCCAATATTTATGGTCAATTGATTTTCAACAAGAGCATCAGCACAATTCAATGGGGGAAAAATAGTCAATTCAACAAATAGTTCTATGAGAACTGGATATTTACATGCAAAAGAATAAAGTTGGACCTCCTACTCACACCTTATATAAAAACTAACTCAAAGTTCATCCAAGACCTAAACAAAAAAGCTAGAACTATAACACTCTTAAAACATAGGGGTAACTGTTACCTTGGATTATGCAATGGTTTCTTAGGTATGACACAAAAGGTATAAGCAACAAAAGAAAAAATAAATTGGACTTCATCAAAATTTAAAATCTTCATGCTTCAGGGACCAGCAGGTAGCATGGTGGTTAAATATAGAGAGACAATAAAAGGTGTTGGCAAGTATGGAACCCTTATCTTTGTTGTTGGGAGTGTAAAGTGGTATGGGTGTTTTAGAAAACAGTTTGGCATTTCCTCAAAAAGTTAAATATATGGGGAGGGTCCTCAAATTTTTCATGGAAAATGCATATTATGAAAATATTATGCATTGGTTTCAAAACTTTACACCAAACTAAACTGACATTTTAATTCCATTTTTCCATGAATTTTTGAATTCCCTTTGTAGAGTTAACACATGACCCAAGAATTCCACTTCTAATTATGTACTCAGAAGAAATCAAAACATACATCCACATAAAAATTTGTAAATGAATATTTATAATAGCATTATTCATTAGCCAAAAAGTGGAAACAATACCAATGTCCTTAAATAAGTGACAGGTAAACAAAATGTGGTGTATCCACACAGGGGAATATTATTCATCCATAATAAAGAAATGAAGGCTCATGTTACAACATGGATGAAACTTGAAGCTATTATGCTAAGCGGAGGGAGCCAGACCACAAGAGACCACATATAAATGATTTATGTATATGAAATGTCCAGAATAGACAAATTCATAAAGACAGAGAATCAGACAGTGGTGATTGTTGCAGTATCTGTGCATATACAAAAAAAGTGGAATGGAATGTTATGGTATTTGAACCATATCTCAATTTTACAAAAAGAAACTTTTCCAGAGCTTGGAGAAAAGAAAAAAATTCAATTTAGTCTCCCAATGCCCTAAAAATCAGATCAAACATACTTGGTCATCAGAAAAGTCATGATGCATTTTTGCACAGAAAAAAAGACTTCATGATTTTTCCAACAACTCAGTAGTAGCTGGCTTTGGAAATTAACTTTTGCAGACTATATGTAGTTGTGTTTTGGATGTAAGTGCTTTAGGAATACAAGAATTGGAATTTTTAAATAACTTGATTCTGATTAAGAAAGTAAGGGCTGGTTATTTTAGAAGAGGATTTAAAGATAGAAAAGCATAAATTTAAAAATTATGGGGACCAGCCAGTGACACAGCAGTAACAATTCTCTGCGATGCCGGACCCCAAATGGGAAGGTCCCAGGTGCACATCTGGAGGTCTCCTTGTATACCCTGAGTGTACGGTATGTGCCCATGATCCTGTCTGGATGAGGCTGGGGGTTGATGAAGGCATGAAGATCCTGTTGGGGATCTCTCTCACTCTCTCTCTCAGAAGAAATAAATAAGCTTTAATAAAAAGGAATAAAATGATTAAATTTCCTGTTTTTCTATCTCTCCTTAGCCCCTACTAAGGCAAGGCAGAGAAAGTGGGGTGTGGTCATTGACTTGTATGTGCTAAGCTGACCAGTAGAAGCCCTTGCATCTGGACCTTCTAGGCCACTGAAGTCACCTGGGCATTAGGATCAAGGCCAGCACCATCAAATCTTCCACAGCCCTGGAGCATCTAAAAGCACCATCACTTTTAAGTCTTCCCCGCTGGCCCAACTTTCTCTCATAGTTAAGTCCTAGGTTTGAATCCAATTAGTGTTTCCCTTCATTCAAATAAAGAAACCATGGCACTTCTAAGGCTGCCAAGATATGAGGAGGGCAGAGACAGAAGAGAAACTAACTTCCACCAAAACCACAACCCTCCAGTTAGAATTTCCCAATACGCCGTCGGAGGGCGTTGACCTCTGGCACAATGAATGATCTCTCTTACATCTACCATCCTCCGGCCAAGGGCCAGCAGGCAGTATCCAGCTCCTTAGGAGCTCAGAGCCATGTGATTCTCACTAGAGTGTTCTTTGAATGGGACTATCTTGAAAGAAATAAAGAAAATAAAAAGGAAGCTCACAAAATACAGATTCCAGTTCAAATTTTATTTGTATACAAAAATATATTATAATGGGAAAAGCATATTACTATTTCCAACTATATATAATTAATTACAAATATTTTCATAAAAGCACTTTAAATTACAGGAAAGCTATGTTTTAAGAGAAGATACAACATTAGCATGGATCTTCTGTTCTAATTCGCTGCAAGCAGGTAAACGAAGTCAGTTTCACTGTCTAAACAGCACAGAGATGGGCTCAACGACTGCTGTGAAGGCGAGCCCGATGGTGGCGATCACGCTCCTCTCTGTCCCCTCTGGCAGCAGATTCTAGTAGCTGATTTTTACCGGGTCCTCTGAACTTACTGAAGGTTCTTCCTGATTAAAGGACCCCAAAACGCCTCCTTCTTTCACATACCTGTAACCAGGACATAGTTAAGTTTACCCACTCACAGAAGTTCTTGATTCCTATGCTTATTAACCACATCACACCCCCTCTGACGCACATCAAAGTGCCATACTTAATGGCAGGCTTCCCACACAATATGACGAGGCAGCAGCTGCCATTTCCATGAGGTGGACAGGCTTGTTACATGGGCCGGATACAAAGTGCGCTGCAATTGTAATAATCTCTGTTAAAAACAGGCCTTGGTCTCTAGATGTAGGATGGTACAGCTAGTAAGAGAAGGAATTACACAATTTTCAAGTAAATAGAGATGATCCAAAGACTTCCTGCCTGGTATTTAGGTCTGTCTCAGAGTGTTAAGAATATAAAGCTATTTTTAAATAATCAGCTCTGGATCATATTTTTCAGATTTTACTCGGCTGTTTAGCGGAGTACAACATAAAACACTGCTCCCAGAAAACCAACCCTTTCACTGAAAAATTAAGAGGATGCCCCAAAATTCTCCTGTTTCACTCTGACTGAACAAGATCCCCCATGAGTAAAGTTGCTGCAACTTCTATCCTGGAAACTAGAGTTGGTCATCCCAGATCCTACAATCCTGTCCTTTTAAACTGGAGTGTATAGATAAATTGTGAGGGTCCCTCTAGAGCCCCTATTGCAGTAATGATCTGATGTTTTCACACAAAATGGGTTGCCACTAGCGTAGTACCAAATGGGAAGAAGGGGATTATACACTTAACCCATCTCCTCCGTAATTGAGGTGGGCCTTGGGATACCAGATGTCCTCACGCCAACTCTCTCTTAAAAGTCAGACCTCAGTGCTGGCAGTTGGCATGGTGGTTAAAGGCACTGGATTCCCACATGGCTGACCATGGTTCAAGTCCCAGACCTGGTGGCTTGCTTTCTTTCTCTCTTTCTCTCTCTCTCTCTCTCTCTCTCTCTCTCTCTCTCTCTCTCTTTCATCAGATTAAAAAATAATAACAACAAAAGGAATTAAATAATATATTTTTTTTTTAAGTGAGACCTCACCAAGCCACTAAATCTAACTTGAGAGAATCACCCCAGCCCACAAATTGGAATCCTCTAGCTTCAAGGACTAACAGTGGTCAATTAGCTCATTTCTTCTCTGAGAAGCCAGGCGGGCCATCATGATGGTAAAGCTCCAACCATGCTCAGTGTTCATTCCGCAAACAAGATGCCCTCACGTGTTGGTGACCTATTCTCACCATTTGGAAAGGCATGTGATCTACTTTGATGAAAGCTTATCCTCAGAATTTCTTTCCAAGACACCAGGGTCCTGTTGGTAAACCTGAAGAGGACTTATGATATAACTTCCTGCACCAGGCAAGCTGGTAAACACTACAGTACTTTATCAGCCCTGTCGGTTAGTTTTCTGTTTAATTATTTTTAATACCAGGCATGTACTCACTTGCTAATGTTCTGTCGAGATCAGCAATAAAGTCTTCTAGCTCTTTTGTGTCTCCTAATTTAGCTGTAAAACAAGAGAAAGAGAGTTCAGTTTCCATATCAAAGACAGCTGGTGACTCCATGTTAAGTTTTCCAGGATTCCACAATTTCCAACTTTATGTAATGGATTATGTCCATTTTTTGCATCTCTGTCTTCAGAGACTTACTGAGGAGCGCCTCTGTCAACCCTGAGTATCCGCTGCAATGCCAAGTTGCAGCAAACTCAGAAGCTGATTCTGAAGACTAGTCTCAATAGTGCTTTTTCGTTCATCACCGCCTTCTCCCACCATCCCACTCTGCCTCCCCTTTTCCTAGAAGAATCTCCCTTCCCAGTCTTAAAAGTCTGGGGGGAGAGTGAAGGGCAGGAAGGAAAGATAAAGAGTTCTGACTTTTTTTTAGAGAGTCAGTGGCACATTTTAAGCCACTTTCTAGACTGCTCTAGAGACTTTTGCTATAGGGCACGTGTGCTTGCCAGAGAGACAGAGAGATAGAAAGCGAGAAATCGCCCCTCCAGATGGCCACACCACAATCCCTTCTCCTCTGTTCTCCTCCTGGGATCTTGGGCATGCATGTACACATGCCCAGCATGAGTCTAAAGCCTCCAGGTCCGGGATTCAAACCGTGGGCAACCACATGCGAGTCCAGCAACGTAACCATTATGCCATCTGCTGGTCCCAAGAGTTCTGACTTTTTGATTGTGTAGGATTTATCAGTCAAAAATACTCAGTGAGCATCCAGCCACAGGCATAGCAGTAGCACAGTGCTTCGTGATGCCGAGGCCATATGAAAAGGTCCAGGGTTCATAAGCAAGGTCTTCCTGTATGCTCTGAGAGCATGTACGTGCCCGGGATCCTCGCTGAGGCTGGCGTTAGATTGTAGCATGCTTTGTGAAGGGTACCTTTCTCTCCCAGTCTCCCTCTCTCATAGAAGTAAATAAATAAATGTAAAAAAAGAAAATTTGGTAAGCATGGTGCTGTGCAGAATGGACCCCACATTTCTGCAATCCTGCCTCACTTGCTTCCTGCCACAGTCTTGCTTGTGCTGTTGCCCAGGGCAGCCCCATAAGCTCCTCCAGCAGGAGACGAATGGCTACTGGTCCTTGTCAAAATGGCACCAGGAAGGCAACGTGATGCTTCTGGGTCCAGGTAGCTTTGGCCCATTCAGATGCCAGCATGTGGTAATGAGTTCTGAGCTGAATTTCATTTTCTCTAGAACCTGAGCTAGGATTTTTCTATGTACCTTACTTTCTCTGTAGAGTGCATCATTCATGCCTTCCCTGACTGCATTACTGGATATTTTTACTCATTAACCCCCACTGTCTACAAATGGTTCATTGTTCTCAGCTTTTCAAGTCAATTTGCCACCAGGGGTTTTCTCCCCCTTCTTTAATTCCTACCTCTTGAGGATCGGGTAGCAAATCTGGGCACATTTTAAGCCACTTTCTAGACTGCTCTGTCTGAATTCAACAGATCCATTACAGAGAGAGGGCTGGAGAAGGGGAGAATCCCCAGTGGCCGCTAACATTGCTGTGCTGAGCAGGGAATTTTAAAACGTCTCTTTTCAAAGAGAGAGAAGTTCTGTCTTAATGCCAGAGTGAGAAAAGCGACAGGATCTTCATATTTCTTTTTAACTATGTTCCATTTTTATTGCATTCTGTAACTATTTTCAGCAAGTATAACTTTTTTTAAAGGAGAAAAAGTCCTTTTGTTTTCAAAAGGGCACTTGTCCAATAGAACATTCAGCTCTCTCACTGGAGACACTCTACCAGTTCCAAAAACTAAGAAATGGCTCATGCATGTTTAAAAACTTTCTAGGTCTATTAATATCGCAGTAGAGACAGACTGGAGCTACTATTTTGAATTATGTTAGATCATTACTGTCTCATAATGATGACCCCACTTAATTGCTAAATTGGTCATCTGAAAGCATGGGTTAAATAATTAATGCCATAAAAAAAGAATCCTACTCTCTGCAAAGACTAACTGCTGAGTTTTAAATCCTAGAGCCATCCAGTCTGGGAGGAGGCTCGTTAAAACACCGTCATTTGGCACAGGCTTGATTATAGCACGTAAGAGAGAACAGACTAGCGTCTACAAGTTCTCTTGCTCCCGGTAAGTTCAGATTTTCTGCCCTAAATTATCTGATTTAATTTCACACTGATCAATATTCTAAGAAATGACAAATTCCACTTCACGTTCTATCGTACTAAGAGAGTAGTCCTTTCTGGTTTTGCACCTTTGGGAAAGATTGCCTGGGAATAAGAGGAAGAGAGAAAAGATTGAGAAAGGAGGAGAATAAAAACCGAAAACGTCACATTCCATCTAATAAGCGTACCTTTCCGAGGAGCCACAGTGGGCGAGAGCAGAGCTGGGGTACAGTCTGTTGGAGAATTCAGTTTTTCATCACTGAAGCTGAAGCTGTTCCTATAGAGTGAATCGGCACCTTCAGGACAGAAAACAGAGGCATCAAGTATTGTTTATTGAAAGCCAACAGTGTGTCTCCAAAAGAAGGAAATGTTTCAAGTCTACAGTGACAAAAACAAGGAGATTTTCAGGTTTTATGTATATGCCCCAAAATAATTTGAGACAGGCAGAGTTCATGTGTCTGCGTGAGTGTATGTCACCAACCGGGAACACAGAGGCCCTTGCCTCCCTGCAAACGGAAGGGTGTACTAGGTGATCGTGACCAACCCACAGGCGCTGCAGCCCAGGGGTCTAATGACAGCCAAGGTGAGACCTGACTGATGGGGCTGGAGGCTGGTTTGGGATTTCAGACATAAGGAGTTATGACTTTATAATTCTCTTTCCCTGCTCAAGAGGGGTTTCCTGGGAGAAAACTAGGTCAAAGGCAAAGATTTTTCCTGGAAGTTCATCTATTACAGACACTTCAAGGGATTTTGTTGTTTCCTCTAGTCTCATATCCCCAAAAGGCCTGAGTGACAACAAGGCAAAGTCCCAGGGCTGGACTGGGAGTCAAAGGAACCAGCCCAGCTGATAAGTACTTGGGTGCCCTTGAGCAAGACAGTATCTCTGGGCCTCACCTTACCCATCAATACAATGGGAAGGTGAACTGAATAATCCTTAAAATCCCTTCCATCTCTAAAGTTCTGAGATTCTCTTTCTTTGCATACTGCGAAGGGGAAGGAAACAAGCCCAGGGCCAGCACAGCTGTGTGGCTATGACACAAAGGAGCTGCCGTCTGAGCAAGAACGATGCGAAGGCAGAGGAGGCAGCGGAAGCAGGATGTGGCCACTGAGGCCGCGAGGGAACAGCCTTCCTGGTTAAACAAAACACAAAGCCAGCCGGGGCTGTAGCGCAGACATGAACTCCGGAGAGGCTCTTCAGGTATGGCAAGGTGGCCAGATATTGCAGCGTTGGCTGGGCCCTCACTCCTTCTTGGGATTCTTTCACTTTAAACCAATTACCTTCAGCTCAGGAAGCACCCTCTTAGTGCAAAATGAACTCACCTAAGTTGCAAAAGGTATGCCTAATATAAAGAGAATCGATGTTTTCAGAAGCAGAGGTTTCTGGTCCTGGGAGAGCTCAGGTTCATCCCTAAAAGGCTGCCACAGCTTCTTAGACACCTCACCTGGTGCCCTTTCTACCCACACTCTCCAGACCAGGTGGCCCCAGCTGCCACCTTGTCTTCCTGGCCTACCCACTGATCTCAGCCACTTTTCCAAACATGCCCAGAAGGACTTTGTGACCAACCTTCACAATCTTTTCTTCTTTCAGCAGTCCAACCTAGGCCATCTTAGAGGACCTCAACCATCATTTTTCAGGGACTTGAGGACAAACACTCACTGAGGTCCCAAACACTGACCCTTATACCTACATTTCCCCCCAAGACATGCTCCTCAGAATACTGGTCCTTTGAAAAGAAGAGCTGTGTGATCAACTACAATTGAGAAACACCACGCAGCCTTCACAGTCTCCACTTCTAACACCTCTGAGAAGACCTGTGATAAAGTGTCCCAAGTGTTACTTGTCCGTACAATTTCTTGTGGCAGTCCTGTTAATATTTCTCAGGACACTTGGACTCTGTAGAACTCAACAGGGAAAGTCCTTCTGTTTGGGTTTAGCCAAGGCCACCTCTTGAGGAGCAGTGTGGATCTTCTCAAGGAAAAGCCTTTCTGGTACATACAAGAACATGGCCATGCCCATGCAGCCCTACGGCAAGGCATTCCTGTTTGTCACCAGGATCACCCAGGGGAATCGCCACAAACACAGCCTAAGAAGCTTGTGGGGAGAAGAAGCAGTAAGATTTAGGAGTGAAAAAACCACAGGTTCATGGGGAGGCAGGCCTCGTGCCCAGAAGGGGGAAACACAAGGCCCTCGACATGTTGTCTTTGGCTGTGAAGGACATCTGAGAGAGTCACCCCCATCCCTGGCCAGAGCGCTGGCTCCAGAGACTTGCTGGCCCAGCTCTCAGGGACCACACCCCTTTCTCTATCTCCCAGCAGCAGCCAGCAGTTGAGAGCCAGCTTCCACCTCACTCCACCCCAGTCTGCGTGTGCTGAAGGCTCCTTCCCTGACTTGGGACCTTGCCTCTATTCTGCCCAACTCACCAGCAATGTTATACCCACACAAGCGGTATCTTCAAAAAGGTCATAGAAAATGTGTTTCATGAAAAACCATGCGTGAATTTCAAAAAAAAAAATTTGCACCAAAATAAACTCTCACTATAATTCTATTTTCTCACAAACTTTTTTTTTTCTTTTTTGGCCAGAAGGCACATGAGCTCACCAAGAAAGAGACACACAGAAAGAGGGAAAGTAAGAAAGCAACTCCCAGGCAGAATGGTCACACCTCAATTCCTTCTCCTTCATCTCTCTCTCCTTTCACAATTTTGAGCATGCACATGTGCACAGCATGTTTCTCAAGCCACTGAGTTCAGGATTTGAACTGCACAGTTGGCCATCTGGGCTCCAACCGCCCTAACCACCATACCACAAGCCAACCTTCCCATGGATGCTTTAAAACCCCTTCATATACTCATTCTTTGGGCATGGGACGAACACCACAGTGTATTCACCCCACAGGCAAAGTAGACAGGGTGCTATTGAGGGTTGGAAGAACGTATGATCTGGTCATGGGGAAGGCCGTTGCAAAAGAAGATAGTAGGAAAACAGGACTTGAATGAGAATTCCGGAAAAGCTCAGGTGGTTTGGGGAGACGGTAAAGAATGAGCTATATAATAATAATATTGGAATATCATCATCATTTATCTTGATTTCGTCAGAGCCTAGTCCACATGCTATACACCTCCTTAATCCAAGTACTTTTCCCGTGCCCAGAAGAGACAAACTGACTTTCACTTGACTGATAAATTCATTTGCAAATCAAACTATTAAAATGCTATGAAGTTGCCTCCTATTTCTAATAAGTTTATGCACTCCCATAATGAAGGAGGGAGAGAAGAAAATACTAGTTACGATATCTCTACACATGTAAACACACATGCACACACAGAGATAGGTCAACATAGCAGATGCTCACTTCTCCCTCCCTGCCTCCACCCAGCCACACACACACACACACACACACACACACACACACACACATGCTAGCTCACACCCCACACCTTGTCACACAGAGCTTCCACTCTCTTTCCATGAGGTCCACAACCTAGGCCACATTTGACTCCAGGTTTTCAAACATCCGACCATCATAAGAAATAGACTTGAGCCAAAGCTTCCCACAATTTAGTTTCAGAATATTATCTTGTGATAACATTCTCTATATGTCATTCATGGACAAAATGAAAAAAGCAACCTCAAGAACCCCAGGGCTACTCTGGGCCCAGCAAAAGCTGCCAGTGTGGAGAAGAGACACGGCACAGAGGCCACATGAAAGCTGGGTGACCCTGGGCAAGTCACTGAGTCTCTTCTTTGGCAGAAAGAGAATAATAACTGAAGCACTCCAGATATGGTGCCTGTGGTTTTAATGATTTTCTTCTTAAGTTCCTGCCCAAATGGAGCCAGGATGCCTAGGGGAAGAAGAACCAAGAACAAAATGAATAAAGCTTCCAAGCTATTCCAAGCCCAGGACCTGCCCCATAGTGGTTAAGGGAACTTCTCCCATATGGCTGAATCCTGGTTCAGCCCCTGCAGTTTGAAAAACACACCAGGTCCATGTGCGCGCATGTACAAAATCCTGACAGGATGGAGAAATTAGAAGAAGGAACTGCGGCCTAACCATGCCCCTTCAAGGGTGTTCTCTCTCTCTCTCTCTCTCTCTCTCTCTCTCTCTCTCTCTCTCTCTCTCTCTCAAAAGGGCATGCATTCTCTGGCAATTAAAAACAATTTCAAGCCAATACTCTCTTCTTCAGAGAGTATAGAATTCTAAGAGGTTTCTCTTCAGAGGTACCCTTAGAACAAAACTCCCCAAAGTGAGCCCCCAACATAGAGGTTACTCAAGCTCTAGACCTTTCTACCCTTTACCTAAAAAAGGTGCGTTCCACAGATTTCTATTAAGAACCTATGGTGAACAAAATCTCACACTAGGCACTGTGGCAGATCAAAGGTAAGTGAGGCCTAACTTTCTGTTCTTTTCACTCCCCTTGAACTCTATTCCTTCCAAAATGGCAGCCAATTAGTCAGATAAAGTGACTGCAATGTGTCACCAGCTGATAGCATATTAATGTATTATTGCCCCACCCAATTGCAGTTGCTGCTATTAATAAGGGCTGGAGAAACTCACAATGGTGGTCATTTGGGGAGCCTTGGCAAGTGGTAAGACTGGATATTCTAGGGCCTTACAACATCTACTTCAATTGTCTCTGAAGCTCCACCTCACAAGCCTCTCAAATCTCCACTAGAAAAACCCTTGGCAAGTCCACTGAAGCCTCAAATACTGGAAGCAAGTTTACTAAGACACCCTCCAAAGAAATAAAAGCATATTAAATATACAGTCATACAACTTTAGGGACACTAACAGAGCTTGACAAATTCAGCTGCAAAAACAGAGGCTTGTCTAAAAGGTAGGTGTGTTTTTCAGTTTGGGGGTTGGGAGAAAGGTAATTTAGGGTTAGCACCAACATGTGTTACTCCAGAGGAAAGTAAAACCACAGACAGTAAACCTTGCCCAGAGCGCCCATAAATATAGAACAACCCCACACGCTCAAGGCAAGCAAACTATAGTAATTAACTGAGAAAAAGAAAGCCTTAAACTTGTTTTCCTTTTGCCACGAGGAATGATGGTGGAGGTAGGGATTCTTCTCACCATCTAAATTCGGAAAGCCTCACTCATGTGGCAGAGAATAAGCAAGAGCCCCTCTTTGTGTCCCCAGCTCTCCTTATGGGACTGCTCTCCCATCAGGACACCCCTCCGTGTGTCAGAGTGAGACCCATCGCCCACCAGGAATGTCTAATACAGTACCAAGGCATCCTGAGGGCCCCTAACTGGCTATACTTCCATAGCTTGAACAAGTTCAGGTTGTGGCATCCGTGGCCCCTAAGTCAGATTAGCTGCCAATAAGCTACCTGCATTCAGAGAAAGGAATTGTAAAAGGTAGACTGGAAACCAAGGTAACATCACTTACAGTGTCATAGATAACATTTTCATGCCAGACATTGTCACCAACATATTGTAGTTGATCTATGTAAGATAGCAAGGTATGTAATTTTTCATTCTTTTTCAATCAGACAGGACAGATAGTTTCTTCTTCTTCTTTTTTTTTTTTTTTTTTTTTTTTGAGAGGTTTTTGCGATAGGGCACATGCACTCGCCAGAAAGACAGAGAGAGACAGAGAGATAGAAAGCGAGAAGTCACCTCTCGGGGGGATGGCCACGCCGCAATCCCTTCTCCTCCATTCTCCTCTCGGGATCTTGGGCACGCAGGCACACATGCCCAGCGTGAGTTTGAGCCACCGGGTCCAGGACTCGAACCACGGCCCACTACATGGGAATCCAGCGAAATAGCCATCACGACAACTGCTGGTACCAGGACAAATAGTTTCTAATCATGAGTTTCTGAATGTTTCTAATGCACTATTAACTAATATTCTTTCCATTTTACAGCTAGAGAAACTGAAACCCATTCAATATTCTTGACAGGGTTCCGTCTGGGCTCTGCTGACCACCACTGTGAAGAGACACCTTCAAAAACAACTACGGTCGATAAACAGGCATGTGATCTGGCTTAGAAGATAGAGATCACATGACATCACACCTTCAAAGAACAGCGAAGAGATCACCAATAGATAGTAAGACCTAATAAATAGCAATAATAGTAAGACAGAAAGGGCTTGCTAAAGGTGAGCGGCTACTATTATCCTTACCCTGGTGTGCTCAATTTCAGCAGCATCTACCTCTCTCAAGCATTCTTTTCTACACAAAAAGCACTAAACAGACAAATGAATAGAGAGACGCCTGTACCTGATTCTCGGTGGCCATTAAGATACACATATCATGCTTTCTTAAGAAATAACTAGTTAGATACACATAGCTCCTGCCAAGACGATTTCCAACCAGTCTTGTGAACCAACTGCACATGTACAGCAAAGATGAATGCCATCTGAGGCTTCATTATATCCTTCTGTGACTTCTCTAACCACCAAACGAAGGGTTAGTTTACAGTTAACAGCAAAAGCAGAAAACAAAATACATACTAAGAAAAACTACAAGCTCTATCCCAAACATCTCCTCCCCAACGTGGACAGTGTGTTTCTAGTGCCTTTTCTCTGAGGCCCCTGAAAACAGAGCCCAGATCTAAACCCCCCACACACCCAGCAGAGCCTGCAATTAGCCATGAATGCGGGAGCTCAAGCCATGTCCTAGCTGAATGAGGCTAGGCTTAGACCGGATCTGTGCTGTGCCACAGAGCTGCGGGGACCAACTGCCCGGCTTTCTTTTCCAGGGAGGAGAGAATGTGTTATTTGATGCATAATTTGTTTCATGCCTCAGGAGAAGGAGACATTTCATTTTGGCCCCAGGTATTGAGACAGAAATCAAAAATCGAAGACTTCCATTTGAAATAGAAAATGAGCAGTCTGGTCATGAGCAACAAAATCCAAAAATTTTAAACGGAAAATTAACAGCACACTCTTCCATTCTCTTTCTCCTTAAGAGACACCGCTTGCTCTAGGTCTCCGGCAGGGATGCCAAGGAAACAGACTGGAGTGCAGGCTTCTGACTCAGGCCCTGCGCAGGGTGGAGAGGGCCTTAACCCCTTTCAGGAGAATAGCTCTTGTCCAAGTTCTGCATGGAGTCTTAGCCCAGTAACAAGAGAAGGCTCCAGATTTCAAAATTAGAGAAGCACAAGGAAAGGCCATTTGCTTTTACTCCTAGAGTAAGGACATTAAAGGAAGTGATGCTGGTAACCCATCTAGGAATTAAAGGCTCCCAAATAACACAGAAGAGTTTAAAATTCACTTTGAAAAAGATGCCCCCCCCTTGGGGGCCAGCAGGTGGTGTGGTAATTAAGGACACTGGACTCCCTTATGGCTGACTATGGTTCAAGTCCCAGACCTTGTGGCTTGCTTTCTCTCTCTCTCTCTCTCTCTCTCTCTCTCTCTGTCCCTTTCTGGTCAAATTAAAATAAAATAAATAAATAAAGTTAAATAAAATAATTCTAAAAAAAGAAAAGATCAAAAGAAAAAGCTTTCCCTTTTCAAATGACAGTTTAGAACAAAAAGACGGTAGAGTAGCCCACAGTGCTAGAAACATCACCAGGAAGCCCCTTCGTGCCCATCTGCTCTCTGGCTCCCCCTCCAGCCAGGGCGGTGGGCCTGCCTGAAGGAAGAGGGACGGTTTCTAAAAGAGTACTTGCACTCAACAGTGCCAGGGATCTTTCAAAACTGCCTGTCATGGAGCCACAAGCCTGGGAGCTCAGGGCCAGAAGACACTGCAAGACATTATTTCAAAAAATCCCAAGAACAGCAGCTTATGAAACTTCTGCCGCTTTTGCAAATGTTCCAGCGCTGTGAACTCCCAAGTCCCCAGCGCCCCCTTTGCCCCGGTTCTCTGGCACTTGCTACATATCCTCTGCAAAGTTACAGGTGAGCGGAGAGAAAGGGAATGGAGGAGAGGAGGGGAAACCCAAGAGGCCTGGCCTGGGTCCCAGTTCTGTCTGGTTGAGTCGGGACAACCTGCTTAAACCCTCCTGCCTCGTGACACACCTGCAGGCGGCAGGTAGATCACCTTGTCCTCCAAGAGCCTTGCTGATACAGGGGCCCTGCCACCGCTGGGCCTACAACCCTGGTGACCGGCCCCTCTAGGCGTCCTAGACACTGCGCTAAACTTTAGGACTCAATTCCCTGAACCCCACTGCTCAGTTTACAGATTAGCAAACTGAGGCCAGGTGCTGGGATAGGGGAGGTCCGGGGCATGGTCCTCGTCGGACCACACTCACTCTCGGAGTCGCTGAAGCCGCTGCTGTCGCTGACGCTGGCGCTGCTGCGTCGCTTCATGCGCTCCAGGTGCTCCTCGTAGTGGAAGTGGCGCTCGTGGAAGGGCGACGCGAAGTCGGCCAGCACCGCGTCAAACTCGCACAGCGCGTCGGTCAGGTCTGCGGCGGCCGCCGAGTCCAAGGCGGGGGCTGGGGACAGGGACGGTGGGCTCAGAGGATGGGCCGGCCCTCTTCCTGGGGCCAGCAGAGGCCACCACTCTTCCCGAGCGGAACTAACGTTCGCCCCGCGTGAATGACAGGCACGCGGCCCTGCGGCTCTCCCCGGCCTCGGCGGTGCGTCCTGTCATCCCGCGCATTTGCAGACGAGGAAACCGAGCTGGCCGAAGTGGCAAGCCTAATGTCACCCAGCTAATCCACCCAGCCAGGCTTCTCCATGCGCTGCTGGGTACCTGTCCCCACGCTCGTTTCCCCGTGGGCGCGTGCGACCCCGGTGGCCGTGGGAAGGCTGAGTCAGGATGTGCCCATTACGTGCAGGGCTCGGGTCCCCAGCCCGGCGTGTGAGGGAGGCTGAGCCCGCCCGCGCTGGGCCGCCTGGGGAAAGGTCTCGCCGATGAGGATGGAACGTTGGGGGACGTCCAGGGACGACATGGGACCCCTCTTTCCTCTCGCCCCCGATCTGAGCTTTAAGGGGATCAGGGACCCCGCACTCACCTGCTGCAGCGGCGGCAGCGGGGCTGCCTTGTGCGGCGGGCGGCTTCATGGGGCGGCTCGGCTCCGCTCGTCCCAATGCGCGCGAAGAGGGTCCTGAGACCGGCTCTGAGACCCGCTGGCCCGAGCCCCGTGCGGACGCCGGCGCTGAGGCCGGTGCTGCTCCGGGGCTTGCGATCCTGAGTGCCCTCGCCCTGCCTGTCCCTTCTCCCCGCCGCGCTCCGGACCCGCCGCTCCCGCTCTTTCTCCAGCCCAGGTCACCCGCGGGCCCCGCGGTCTTATAGCCGCGGGCGGAGGCGGAGGCGGGGCCGGGGCGGGGTCGGAGGAGCGGGGCCGCCGGGTCTGTCCCGGCCTCCCGCGGGGACGCCCCTGTCGTCGCCGCCCCACCCTCGCCACGCGCCCGGCGTGGAACCGCAGTGACGAGGAGTCGCCGAATCCCGGGTTACGGCCCCAAATATTTACTTGCCGCTTTTCCCCCGCGCCCTGACAACCCGACCCACGGAGAGGTCTTTGCAAAGCGTCCCCAGAGCTGCAAAGTTCAAGCTCCGCTGCCTCCCGCCTAGTAGTCCTCTGAGTCGCCTCCCCAACGCCCGCGACCTCAGTTTCCGCATCTGGGACATGGACCTGAAAAGGCAGTCTCCCGGGGAGCTGGGAGGACAGAGACGCCACCAGCGGTGGGAGACCCAGCGGGCGTCGGAGACGCAGAGGTCCCCCCGCCAGGTCCCTCGAGGGCCTTAGAAGACTGTGGGGAGAGTGGAGGGTGGGCAGAGGGACAGAGGTAGATGGAGTCCTTAAGAGCTCCCATTCCGGATCGCGGGGGCCTGACTGCAGTCCTGGCTGTTCCCGCCAGCCCCGACTTTAATAAACCCTAGAAGGGTTTATTCCGGAAGAAAAGACCGCGTAGATGCGGCGCGACCAGGGCCTTGCGGTGCCCACACAGGATGAGCCCCTGCCCATGATGGGCACCCATCGTGGCGAGAATAACTCGGGTCTGGGCCACGGCCTGGTCATCGCGGCGGGTGGCTATTTAAATGCGAAGCGGCTAAAATGGATAAAAACCAGCCCCTCGTCATGCCGGTGCCCCATAGCCCTCATGGCAGAGTCCTGCTGGACAGCGCTAGGAGGGTCTCTGACCCACTGCCTGGCATCAGGGGAAAGCCGGGCCTCTCACCCGACCGGGCAGCTCCTGGGGGTCAGGACTTGGCCTGCACCACCCCCAACCCCCACCGCTACCTCCCCAACTCCGGCAGGCAGGAATCCTGCTTAGGGCGGTTCCTACAGGTGAAGGGAACCTGTCTTACACGTGAGGAAACCAAGGCACAGAGATTAAGTCGCTTGTCAGTCACCGAGTGGCCGAAAGGCAGGCGTGCCTGGTTTCGGAACCACTTTCAGCCTCACCACACCCACCCTCCTCCCCAGTGGAATCCTCCCCGCCGAGCGCTAAGGAGAGGGCTCCAAATACGAGAGCAGATAACAGATCGCTCTCCTTTTTTGTTTTATCTTTCTTCCTCCTTCCTCTGTCCCCATTCCTCTGTAAATTCCTTTTTTCTCTCCATTTTCTTTGCCTGGCCCGGGGCACCCACTGGTGAGGTCCTGAACTAACAGAGTCCCAGCCAATCTGGGAGCTGAGACCAAGGAGGTACCTTCCAAAGGCACCTCTTCCTTCTTAGCCAGAGCTGAGGCACAGGGTAGTGGACACCCCAGTGCAGCACTTGCGTGATGACTCATGGTCTCACTCTGCTAATCAGTCAAACTGATCTTCAGAACAGCTAACAAAACAACTCCACTTTTTAGCAGCCATGACACTTTACTGAGAGAATGACCATGAAGACCACATTTCCACCCAGGAGAGATGGTTGCCTATTGCCAACCGCACCCCACTGTGGCTGTTGTAGTGCTGCAATTAATATTCTTGCACCTGTCCCCTCATGTGAGTGATCAAGAATTTCTCATATATATATATATATATATATATATATATATATATATATATATCTGAGAAAAAGAGTAACCAAAATTGGTTTGACTATCTCTAGTCATTGGCTACCATAAATAAAGCTGCTGTGAACATCCTTGTACATTTCTTTTGGGGCTCATTTCTTTTGGTACTCACTTCTATTGGACTTAACACCTAGGAGTGGAGTTTCAGAAGGGATAGACACTGTTCAGCTTTCAAAGGCACTTCCGGTTTTCCAGTGTAGCTGAATGAAAATAGAATATATTCCCACCAGTACTGTATGAGAGTTCTAGTTGCTCCATATTTATGTGCATACCTATGATATTGTTAGACTTGTTAATTTTAGCCATATTAGTGAGTTTATGCTGGTATATTACCTGTGCTCTTCTTCTCTTCCTCCTCCTCTTCCTTTTACATCTTCCCCATTTTTTTTTTCATTTTTACTGTGGTTTTCATTTACATTTCCCTAAGAAGTAAATAAGCTGGCCACTTTTTCATATGCTCAAAGATTTCATACATGAAATAGGACAATACAGATAAAGTAGAAATTCCTTTGGTCACCCTTCCCAATCTCAATCTTCCCTCTCCCCAAGACAATCACTAGCATGAATTTGGTAAGTACTCTCCTGGTCCATGTTTTTACCTAAACTATACTTACGTTTTTAATTTTTTTAAAAATTATATAATTTCTTTACATGGTTTTAAAACTTACATAGCTGCTTTTATGCCGCAACATGCTTTGTTTTCACTCCACATTGTTTTTACACACATTGATAAAACAGATGTAGTTTATTCACTTTATCTGCCAAATAAAGCCCACTGAATAGCTACAACACAATTTATTTGCCCACACTCAGTTGATGGACACTTTGGTTGTTTCTAATTTTTAATCACAAAGAATGCTACAGTTTACATCCTTGTACATATTTGTTTTGTTTTGTTTTGTGTTTGCCAGAGGGCACATGCATTCACCAGAAAGAGAGACAGAGAGGGAAGGGAGCAAGCATCCCACACCGGAACGGTCATACTGCAATCCCTTTTCCTCCATCTCTCCATCCTTTTGGATTTGGGATACACACCCACAGTGTGTTTCTCAAGCTGTCAAGTCCAGGACTTGAACGTCATGGTCAGCCATGAGGGATCCAGCTGCCTTAACTACCATGCCACAGAGCCGGCCCCCTTTTACATATCTTTCTCCTCATGTGTGAATCCATTTTTGTGTTCATTTTGATTCCTTCCCTAGTTTCAGACAAAAAGATAAGGTTGGGCCAGCAGATGGTAAAGTGATTAAGGCACTGGACTCCCACAGGGCCGAATGAGGTTCGAGACACAGACCCAGCAGCTTAAACCGTGTGTGTCCAAAATTCCAAGAGAAGGGAAAAGAAGGGACTGTGCCATGGTCATCCCACCACCACCCCCGGGAGTGATCTCTCACTTTTTCTCTCTCCTGTCTCTCTTTCTTTGGCAAGCACATGGGCCCAATTGCTCAAAAAAAAAAAAAAAAAAAAAAAAAGAAAGCAAAGGTTAAACCCTTAGTACCTTGAGTCTTCTGACTGGGTTCCGTTTTCCTTCCCAGGGCCTCATATGGCCCCTGCTACCCAACCATAGTGACAGACATGATATGTGACCTCACTATTCAGGTGTGACCTTGTTGCTCACTGAGGAGGGGTGAGGAGCTGTGTCTTTCATCAGTGCTGCCTAAATTTGCCATCACGTCCTTACAATGAGATTTACACTCATTCCAAGCTTCAGAAGGTCATTCCATCACACAAATCTCCGTCTGAAAAAAAAAACTTGAGACAGTCTTTGATTTGGAACAGGACAATCACAACTTCTTAGTTTTGTCGTAATTGGCATCTCTCCTCCCCACCCATGGTTGACCACTCTCCTTCAAACGTGCCCTCAGTACCAGCTCATGCCTCTTCCTTCTTTCTCAGGCCATACGGAATCCTCCTCTGTATAATCGTTAAACTCACTCACTAGAGGTCTGTCTCTCCTTGACCTTTCCTTCTCACTCTATAGTCTCTCTAGGCTGTGTCATCCTCTCTTAAATTGTAACTGGACCCAGCTGCAGTGGCACAGGTGCGAGGGTGTGGCTGCAAAATGGCTGGGGTGCATGGGAGGTGCAGATTTGGTTCCCGGCCCAACCTACATGGGCTGGGCACCACGGCATGCCTGTGGTCCAGGCAACTGGGCAGTTGGGGCAGGAAGGATTGCTAAGTAGTGAGATAATGTCAAAAATTTAGGGGCTGGACAGCAGCAGTAAAACATACATTCTGCAAGGCTAACCCAGATGGGAAGGCTACTGGTTCCCTTCTAGCAATCTCCCTCACTATACTAGGCACATGTGTGCCCGTGATCTGAGTCTGACTGAAGCTAGGGGTGGATCACAGCATGGAGCTCCTGTCAGGAGAGCTGCATCTCTCTCTCTCTTCCTTTTTCTTTGGAATAAATTAATAAAACATTTTTTAAAATAGTTCTCTCTTTCTCTTCACATTCTTTCTCTCTTTCTCAAAAATAAAAAAGTTATAACATTTGTAAGCCTTCACATCTTTATTTCCAGACCTGATTTTTGTCTCTCAAGTCTTTTATATCCAATCACCTATAGAAATTAGGCACTGGGATCCAGCAATTGGTGTAATGGCTATGTCGCTGGACTCCCATGTAATCAACCGCGGTTCGAATCCTGGACCCAGTGGCTTAAATTCATGCCAGGCGCATGTGAGTGCATGCCCAAGATCCCAAGAGGAGAATGGAGGAAAAGGGGGCACTGCAGCGTTGCCATCCCCCCCGGGGGGTGATTTCTCGCTTTCTGTCTCTCTGTCTCTCTCTGTTTTCCTGGTGAGCACATGTGCCCTATAGGAAAAACCTCCCAAATAAATAAATAAGAAATTAGGTACTGTGAGAAACACAGTGGAAGAAACACCTAGCTCTCTCCTAATATTGGATCTCTCCTTCCTATTTACTAATAAATGGGTACGCTCATGGATTCCTGAGATTAAAAACTGTGTGTCCAGCCCATGTTGCAGTTAGGAGTGGTGATGTGACTATATGTTGGACAACAGGCTGTAAGCAGAGGTTCCTAAGGGAAATGCAGGTACCTTCTTCCTTGCCTTTTGGACTCACATGCATGTGTGCCCAGTGTGAATTTTAGCCACTGGGTCCGGGATGTGAACTACAGTCAGCTACGTGGGAGTCCAGCAACATAACCATTATGCCATACTAGACCTGATCAATTTCTTTTTTTAAGAACTCAAACCTCATCAAAATTCAAACTTCTGTTCACCAAAGTCACCATTACAATAAAGAAAAGGCAAGCCACAGACTGGAAGAAAACCTTGTAATACATCTGTCTGACAAAGAATTTGTTTTTAGAACATAGGAAAGCCTATGTACTAATAATAAAAAGAAAAAGGACCCAGTAAAAATTAAAAATGAGGCCCAGTCTGGTGGCACAGTTGATGGCAAGCTGAACTGCAGTCCAGGGGCCACAGGGTTGACCCTGGGTTTGGGTCCCCAAGAGTGGCCAGAGAATACACTGGGCACTTGTGTATGTGGGCCCAGGATTCCAGTGAGCTGGAGGACTGGAGGAGGCACTGAAGCATGATGGAACCCTGTCGGTGTACTTCTTTCTCTCTCTCACGTATGTGTACATGCTGTCATGAACAAAATAAATTTGAAAGGTTAAAAATTTTTAATGGGCCAAATGCTTGATCATATGCCTCACCAAAAAAGATACTTTTTTCTTCTTCCTCTTTTTTACTTTAATTGCCAGAGCATGCGTGCAATCACCAGAGAAAAAGACAGAGATACAGAGAGAGATGGAGAGAGAGAGTAATTACCCCTCAGTGGGGCATGGTCACACTACAATCCCTTCTCTTCCATTTCACCACCCTTTTAGGATTTGGGGGCACGCATGCATACATACCTGGTGCATTTTTCGAACCATCAGGGCCAGGATTCCAACCTCGTGGTCAGCCATGTGGAATCCAGCTCCCTTAACCACTAGGCTATGGAGCTGGCCCGAAAGAAGATATATTAATGATCAGCAAGGTAAGCATATTAATCATTAAAATTAAAAACATATTAAAAATTAAACATATTACTAATCCCAGATTATCAAACATACAATTACCCTATAATCTAGCAAGTTACAAATCTAACAAGCAGAAATGAAACAATAAAAAAAATTTATTCACAATAGCCAAAAACTGGTAACAGCCCAAATATCCATCAAAATGGGCTGTCTCGGTGACACTGTAGTAACCCACTGCTCAAGCGATGCTGAATTCATTCAGGTTCCCAATCAACATGTTCACACCAGATACACACACCCATAATCCTTACTGGCTGGGAAGACTGGTATATGGGAGAAGTGTGGTGTCAGATCCTGTTGAGGGTACTTATCTTTCTCTCTCTTCTGCATCTCACTCTCATGAAAGAAATAAACTTAAAAAAAATAAAACTCAATAGGGATCAGCAGGTGGCATGGTGATTAAGGCACTGGATTCCCACATGGCCAACTGTGGTTCTAGTCCTAGACCCGGCAACTTGAAACTCACACTGTACACTCACACCGTGCATGCGTGCCCAAAATTCCAGAATAATGGAGAAGGGATTGTGGCATAGCCATTCCCCCGGGGAGTAATTTCTCACTTTTCCTCTCTCTGTCTCACTCTGTCTCTCTCTGCACATGCACTCTGTGACAAAAACCTTTTAAAAATTGAATGAAAACCTTTAATATACTCATACAACAGAATATTGTCCAGCAACAGAAAAAAAATTAAAAAACTACTAACGCCCATACAATGACATGGATGAATCTTAGAAACTTTATGATTGCAAGAGCGCTGTGGTTGGGAGGACAGCCTTGAAAGACGTAATCTTTGCGATCTATAAATATGTTACCTTATGTGGCAAAAGGAACTTCATATGATGAAGGTTAAGGATCTTGAAATGGGGGGATAATCCTGAATTATACAAATGGGCTCAATCTAATCACATTAGTCTTTAAAAATAGAGCGTCTTGGGAACCAGCAGTTAGCGTAATGGCTATGTCGCTGGACTCCCACGTAGTCGACCGTGTTTCGCGTCTCGGACCCGGTGGCTTACAACTCACGCTGGGCGCGTGTGCGTGCGTGCCCAAGATCCCGAGAGGAGAATGGAGGAGAAGGGATTGCGGCGTGACCATCCCCCCTGGGGGGTGATTTCTCGCTTTCTGTCTCTATGTCTCTCTCTGTCTGTCTGGCGAGCGCACGCGCCCTATAGCGAAAAACCTCTCCAAAAAAAAAAAAAAAATAGAGCGTCTTCCTTGGCCATGGTCAAAGGGAATGATTACAAAATGTTGCTGGCTTTGAAGACAGAGGAAGGGTCCACGGGCCAAGAAAGTATGTGGTCTCTTAAAGCTAGAAAAGACAAGGAAATAAGTTTCTCTCCTAGAGACGCCAGGAAATGCACACCTCTGCCTTCACCCTTAACCCAGAAAGACTCTTGTTAGACACATGACTCACAAATCTATGAGATAATCAATCTCATATTTTTAGCCACTAAGTTTGTAGAAATTTGTTACGGTAGCAACTAGAAAACTAATAGAATTTCATATCATCTGATTCCATTTCTATGAGTCCAAACCCAAATCCAGGTAAAACTAATCTATGGACCTATGATCCATCAATGGCTGCCTTCAGGGGGGGTGCAACCCATGAAAAAGGTCATAAGAGAACTTTCAAAAAATGTTCTGTGTCAGGCCAGCAGATGGCATGGAGGCAGTTGAATCTCACATGGCCAACTGCACGGTCCAAGGCTTAGAAAATATAGTGGGTGCATGTGCATGCCCAAAATCCTGAGAGAAGAATAGAGGAGAAAGGAATTATGGCACGGCCATCCCCCTGGGACATTATTTCTCTCACATGTATATGTGCATGTGCCCTATAGCAAAAACTTAAAAAAAACTTAAAAAAAAAAAAAAGCAGAAGCTGCTATGCAGTTTGCCTTCCCTGATTATCAGGATCTTCTATCCATAAGCTCAATCCTGCTTCCCTTTTCAAAAGCAAGCACACACCCATCATTGCTTCCAGACTGCCAGAACCACGACCTTCCAGCCAAAATGCCACTGTTTTAATCATCCTAGGGAGTCCTGGGAACATCTAGCATATCTCTGGTAAATGAGTGTCCCTGACACAGCCTGTAGGAGGGAAGAGAAGCAACTGGCACCTGACACATATCAGACCCTTTACATTCCTCCCTCTCCTCACGACATGAAGTTCCTATCAGGATCTCCATTTGACAAACAAGAAACAGAGGTTTGAAAGGCAAAGAATCCAGAGCCAGCTCTGTGGCACAGTGGTAACGCACTGTCATGGGAACCAGAGCCCACATGGTGACTGAGGTTCAAATCCCTAAGCCAGTCAACCTGAAAAACACACCAGGCACGCACACATGAAAGCGTTATATACAGCAAGCTGGGGCACTGGAGGAAGGGGGTTGCAGTGCAACCAGACCTCGTGGAGAGTCTTCATCTCTCTCTCTTTTCCCTCTCTCTCTCTCTCTCTCATGTGCATGTACATGCTCTATCATGAATAAAGAAGGAAAAAAAATTTAATGTAAAGAACCCACCTGTCATCACCCAGCTAGTGGGAGACAGGGCTTCACTCCACATCTGTCTGACTCTCTCGCTGGCCCCTTCCCACAACCCCAAGGGACCTCCCTCTCACACTGCCACCCTGACTGCTAGTGCTATGCCTGCTTTCCAACAGGGACCACCTGCAATTTATAATAAACAGAGGATGAATGTAAACAGAATATTCTAGATAAGGGCCCTCCTTGAAGAAAGTTCAGCATGCCAGAGAAGGCAAGGGACCTTTCAAAGAAATAAACTTAACTCAGTGTGATCTTTTACATGGTTTTCTCAATTCTTTTTTAAAAATTATTTTATTTAACTTTATTTATCCATTTATTTATTTATTTTAATTTGATCAGAGAGGGATAGAGAGAGAGAGAGTGTGAAAACAAGCCACTAGGTCTGGGACTCGAACCGCAGTCAGCCATGTGGGAGTCCAGCGCCCTTAACCACCACTCCACCTGCCAGCCCAGGTTTTCTCAATTTAATTGATCCCCGGACAGGATCCCACCTCCAGTCTCCATGCCAGCCAGAATCCTGGGCATGCGCAGTCACACCTTGTGTGTTCAGGTCAACCTGTTTCCCAATCTGGACCTCCCATATGGCTCTTGCATCCAGTGCCAGAGATGCCCTATGACCTGTACCACCACAGCTGGACCCCATCTTATACATTTAACTCTACAGGGAGTTAAGGAAGAACAAATTTTGCTAAACCTAGTAAACCAAGAGGCTGAGACACAGAGGAGCTAGTTGAGTTTCCAAAGATCATCCAGGGAGTCATTTTTTCAGAGCCATTTGAATCTGGCTCTCCCATCTAAGATATACATCCCTCCTTCTCTCCACGTCTCCAGCAACATGTCTCTGCACCGCTGCGCTTCTCCAGCACACCCACCTGTGGAACTAAATGTTGTAAGTCTACAAGCAAGTGTGCATTTCTTCCCTGTACCAAGACTGGTTAACTCATGTGCTTGCTTATTTTATTTTTTTTGTGCTCGCTTATTTTCTAAGTAGTGTTAGCTAAACCTTTTCCAATGAAAACCACGTACTTCAAATATGTAGTCCAATATTACTAGAATATAATGAAACCAAAAGGCTGTTAGTGCAAAAAGTTATTTCCATCACTGTTAGAAGAAAAGATATGTGGAGATCTAAAATTCTTCTGAATGGTCCAAATTGGTTTTCTCAAGTTAACTGATCTCATTTGACCCTTAGTTTTCCTACCCTGCCTCCAATTCCATATTGCAAAACCCAGGCTTTTAGATGAGCATCTGCTTTAGTTTGGAGTTGGGGGGTGGGGATCATTTCTGTAGATGTGAAGCAGGTAGCAAGGCCTTCTGTGAACTAGGCAGTGGATTGTCCATTTTCTATTATAGTATCCCGTGGCACAAGTAGTTTTGTGCATGCCAGTGAGATTTCTTTACTCGTGCCTGTGTTCTAACGTGGGTACTCAAATGAGTAGAAATGATCCCATGAACACACAGAAATTAGGCTGTGATTCAGGCCATGATTCCTTCCTCCAGTTTCTCTTGGATACCAGATTATTGCTGTTCTATGAGACGGGCTCTGAACTCTGAATGTTTAAAAAGTTATTCAGTTGGGACCAGCAGTTAGCATAATGACTATGTCGCTGTACTCCCATGTAGTCAACTACGGTTCAAGTCCCGGACCCAGTGGCTTAAACTCACACCGGGCGCATATGCGTGTGTGCCCAAGATCCCAAGAGGAGAATGAAGAAGGGATTGCGGAGTGGCCATCCCTCTGGGGGCTGATTTCTCACTTTCTGTCTCTCTGTCTTTCTGGTGAGCACACATGCCCTGTAGCAAAAACTTTTCAAAAAAAAAAGTTATTCAGTTAAAAAAAATTTTTAAATAAAGAAAAAAGTATCTGTAATCATCAGCATTGCATGAGGAGAGAAGTAGAAAGAAGAATGTAAAATTCCTTTCTAGAAAGCACCCTTTTCTGAAACTTGTGGTAGAGAAAACTGCAAGATGATTGGAATAATTACAATGAAATAAGAATAAGGCAATGATGGGAACCAGCAGTTAGCGTAATGGCTATGTCGCTGGACTCCCATGTAGTCAACTGCGGTTCGCATCCTGGACCCGGTGGCTTAAAACTCACGCCGGGCGCTTGTGCATGCGTACCCAAGATCCCGAGAGGAGAATGGAGGAGAAGGGATTGCGGTGTGACTATCCCCCTGGGGGATGATTTCTCACTTTCTGTCTCTATGTCTCTCTCTGTCTGTCTGGCGAGCGCACGCGCCCTATAGCAAAAACCTCTCCAAAAAAAAAAAAAAAAAAGAATAAGGCAATGACATGAGTTCAGTAACGAAAAAACAGACAAGCCATAGGGGTTTCCAGGGGTATAGAAGTAACACTCCTTGGGACCAGCAGATAGTGTAGCAGTTACATTGCTGGACTCCCACATGGTAGACTGCAGTACGAGTCCCAGACCCAGTGGCTTGAAAATCATGCCAGGCACATGTGCATGCTACTCAAGAACCTGGGAGGAGAATAGATGAGAAGGGAGTGTGGCATGGCCATCCCCCAAGGAAGTGATTTCTCACTTTCTCTGTCTCCCTCTCTCCACGCCCTAAGGCAAAAATCTATTAAAAAAAAAAGGAAATGACACTTCACATGACCCATCCTTTCATACTCCAAGTGGGTGAGAACTCACTATAATGCTATCCTCATCTGTCCCTAAATGATACTTTCATCCTCAAAAAATGCTTTTCAGAAGGTAGTGTTGGGGCTGGCAGGTGACCTGCTAGTTAAGGTGCTTGGATTCCCACATGGCCGACTGAGGTTCCGGTCTTAGACCTGGCAATTTGCATTCTCACTTTCCCTCTATCTCTCTGTCTCTCTCTGGTCAAATTAAAATAATATTAATTAACTCTAAAAAATTTTTTTAAAGAATAATCTTTTGAGAAGGAATGTAGTCTAACTTGACTTTTTCTTTGTTTTTGTTTTTATTGCTTTAACTGAAAAACTTTTTAAACCTTCAGAGTTTAGAGCCTGGCTCATAGCACAGTAATATTTTTTTTCTTTTTTTTTTTAATTCTTTTTTTACAATTTTTTACAATTTTTTAAAATTTTTTAATTTTTTAATTTTTATTATCATCATAATCTTCTTTATATTACATTGGATTACATATAACTTTACAGTGTATTACATTGCTTTTTCAAAAGGGAATGCCATGCATATCAGTCAATACAGAGACATTAATCTCCCCACTTCATCATTCAATATCTTTTCTATGTTTTTCCCAATCATTATTATTATTATTATAATTATTTTTTAAAACAGTCAATCACTGTTTCTCATTTTGCTTGTAAAAAGACTTTACCCATCATGAAATACTTCTCAGACCGATCCAGTTGAGAATACTATACGTGTCATCATCAACTGGTAATAAGCCATATCTGTTTCCCACTGACGTCCTGCCTCTCTATTGTTCTTGCTATCTTTCTCTATCCTCTTCTCTTCACCCCCCCCCATTCCACATAGCACAGTAATATTGTGGTGTCTAAGAGAAACTAAACCCTACATGGTGACCATGGCTCCGAATCCCAGATCCATCAGCCTGAAACCCCCTGGACATGTGTAAAAGTGCCCAAGCTCTAATGGGCTGGAGGACCGGAGGAAGGAATCACGGCACGACCAGACCCTGTGGAAGGCGCTCTTCTTTTCCGCTCTCATTCTCACATGCATGTGTACACACTCTCTCATAAATTCAGAAAAAAAAAAAAGTTTGAGTAACTTTGTATAAAAAAGAAAGAAACGGGGACCAGCAGTTAGCTTAATGGCTATGTCGCTGGACTCCCACGTAGTCGACCACGGTTCGAGTCCCGGACCCGGTGGCTTAAAACTCATGCCAGGCGCGTGTGCGTGCGTGCCCAAGATCCCGAGAGGAGAATGGAGGAGAAGGGATTGAGGCGTGACCATCCCCCCTGGGGGGTGATTTCTCACTTTCTGTCTCTATGTCTCTCTCTGTCCGTCTGGAGAGCGCACGTGCCCTATAGCAAAAACCTCTCCAAAAAAAAGAAAGAAAGAAACAATACACTTAAGCTCTATGTTGTCAACATAGTAGAAAATGTTAGTGTTCAATAAAACCTCATTTTTTATGTATTTATTTATTTATTTATTTATTTTGCTGTTTTGTTGTTAAGTTTATTGTCTTTATCTGGAATAACATCACAGAAAATTGTTTGTTTTGCTCTCAGCAGCCCGCTCCTGAGCTCTGAGAAAGCTTGCCTTCTTCTGGGTTACCTGATCTTTCTTTTGGTCAAGGAATATTTTGGTATGATTCCACCTCTTCCTGTTAACTTCTTTCTTGGCTCCTTTTCATAGACTGAGTTCTCTCATATAGCAGTGTGAGCTTTCTTCTCCATATCCTCCGTCATGTCTGGAGTTACATTGTTCTTTATATACTAAGAGAACTGTTTCTTGTAGGCGTCTTCATCTTCTTCCATTAGGTAACGCATGCAGTCTGCAACGTTCTGGCCCACGACATGCTTCCGATGGACTTCTGCGTTAGATTCCTTGCCTTCAGAATCATAACCAGGGAATCGTTTGATACTGTGAGGGATATTTAAGCCTCCATCCACAGCTACCTTCAGGGCTCCCAAAACTTTATTGCCGGTGGTGGTAAAGGTAAGGCCTGCATCCAAATAGCAGGTGAAGGCACCAGGTTGACCATCAATGCTGTCCACATTGTACTCATCTCCGGTCACTTCCACTTGGCATTCATAGACCTTGTCCTCATGAGAAGCCTGCGGGCCAGCAGCAGACCAGTACATTATGCTGCAGCACAACTTGTCAGGCCACCCTTCACACCGTATTTTGGTAGTTCATGTGCATAAGCTGCACAGACTATCATACCCCTTCTATACCCGGTATAAGCAGTCTGACAAATGATATCTCTGTTAGTTACAAGAACTATCATCCTGTATTTGGGCATGTTGTACTTACTTTTATCCTGGATCACCAAGTGTTTCCAAGCATAGTAATCAATTTTACTCTCTTGTCATCTTCTAAATTACATTTGGTATCTCTTAAAGTAGGCCTTATTCTTGACTTTAACAAATCCCATCCTGCAGAACCAAAACCTCATACTTTAAATAGAGTAGAATACAGTAAGATATGTTATATGGAGGGGAAGATTTAAAGTGGGTGCTGGACCTTTAAGCTCCATCGTTCAATGTGGTCCAGCATCATTAGTACTAGGACTTTGTTCTCTATTCCACTTAATGCAAAAACAGCTCCTTGGAGAGTAGCAGATGATTGAATGACTTAGGGAAGGAAAAAAAAAAAATCCATTTGAATCTGCAACATCTTTGTTTCCAGGGAGTGAACATGCTCTTTAAAAGTGTCTGAGTAGGGACCAGCAGTTAGTGTAATGGCTATGTCACTGGACTCCCATGTAGTCGACTGCAGTTTGAGTCCCAGACCCGGTGGCTTAAAACTCACGCCAGGCGCGTGTGTGTGTGTGCCCAAGATCCCAAGAGAATGGAGGAGAAGGGATTGTGGCGTGGCCATCCCCACTGGGGGGTGATTTCTCACTTTCTGTCTGTCTCTGTCTGTCTGTCTGGTGAGTGCACGCGCCCTATAGCATAAACCTCTCCAAAAAAAAAGTGTCTGAGTAGAGCAACTCAGAGCAGGTTACTACTGGCCACGTAATGACAATTTAAGTATCAACATCTTCACATACAATGCACGTGTGTGTGCATGCCTAAAATCTCAAGAATGGAGAATGGATTGTCATGTGGCCATCCCCCATGGGGGATGATTTTTCACTTACTCTCTCTCCTTATCTCTCCAGTGTGTGTACGTGCTCTATGGCAAAAATCTAAAACAAAAACAAAAACAAAACAAAAAAGTTCATACAGATAATTTCTTGTAGAAGCCATTACATTTATTAATATATGTAGAGGTTTGTATTTCCTTTTAAGTACATGTTATCTTGTAGTTATTTTTTTTTTAAGAGAGGTTTATTTGCTATAGGGTGTGTGAGCTCATCAGAAAGACAGAGAGAGACAGAGAGACAGAAAGTGAGAAATCACCCCCCAGGGGGGATGGCCAGGCCACAATTTCTCCTCCATTCTCTTCTCAGAATCTTGGGCATGCACGCACGCACACACACACACCTGGTGTGAGTTTAAGCCACCAGGTCCAGGACTCAAACCATATTCGACTACATGGGAGTCCAGCGACAAAGCCATTACGCTAACTGCTGGTCCCTTGTAGTTATTTTTAAAATGTGTGTAAGTGATAAGTGAATACACATACCAAAAAAAAACCCCACAAGTTAATGAAACAGCTCTAGGGAAGGCAAAAATTGTACCAAAAGCAGATAAAACTAAGTTTACAGTACCACCTGTAGACTTACTAACAAGGAAGAAAAGTGTCCAATTATAATCAACATTATCTAGTAACCACTCAAAATCTTTGTGTCCCAAAATGACAAACTAGCCAAATGGCTCAAAGAGGAGAATTAATTCAGTCCCTCTTCTCGTAGAAAAGAAAACTTCTAAATGACTCATTGTAATATGATACTCATAAAGCATTGATACATTTTCAATTAAAATATAAAACAAGGTTAATATATCATAATGGTAGGATAATGACTTTGGCAGAGTCAGTCATTTGAAACCTAAACCGTCATAATTTCTGAGCAAGACACCAAGTTCCGACAACTCGAATCTATAAGAAAGTCATAGACTTAAAATTCCTATTTACAAAACAAGGTGCAACTTAAGTATAAAAGGCACTCAGCTAATGATGCAGGTTTGGATTACTCTGAACCCAGAAACACACAGATCTTGAAACCACACAAGGTCTAATTTTCGTTTTTTGTTTTTTGGGTTTTTTTTTTTTTTTTTTACCTTTATAATCTGTTAAAAATTACTGCAACTTTAGGAAGAAAGCAGAAATAAAATGAGGTCAAATTGCTGTAACTCCAAGTAAGTAACTATGAGAAAGCATAAGATTAATAACAGAATAAGTTAATAGCCTATATCCGCCCAAGGGCTGGTTAGCAGTGAACACTGATAGTAGTGTTATTCCTAATAGCCAAACACTAGAAACTACCCAAATGCATACCAACAAGTGAATAAATAAGCAAGTTGTGGTGGTGCATCTATACTAAGGAATACTAATCAGAAATATAAAGAAATGAAGTATTGATATATATTTCCACATAGATTAATGTCAACAACATTATAATCTAAAGAAACCAGACATAAAAGAGTACCTACTGTACTTTGTATTATTTGAAGTGTGTTAAATAGTTCTTTATGTATTTAAAAGACTTATGAGGAGCTTATCTATTGGATTTGTGACAATCAAATGTTTGCAGAAGGAAAGTAAGAAATTACCCCGTAGGGGGATTGGTCACACCACAATCCCTTTTCCTCTAGTCACCTGTCAGGATTTTGGGCACGCATGCACCTGTGCTAGGGTGGTTTTCAAGCCACTGGGTCTGGGACTCAAACTACACAGTCAGCCATGTGGGATCCAGCACCTTAACCTCTCCGCCACCTTCTGGCCCCAGTTTTTGTTTTGAGAGGATGTATGTGCTCACCATAGAGAGAGGACAGAGTGACAGAGAGAGAGAGGGAAGAGAAAGCATCCCCCTAATAGGGTATGGTCAAGCAGCAATCCCTTCTCCATTTCTCCATCCTGTCAGAATTTAGGGCACACATATTTGTGCGCCTAGCATGTTTTTCAAGCCACTGGGGCTGAGATTCGAACTGCTCTGTCGGCTGTGAGGAGTCCAGCTGCCTTTACCACCAGGCCATGGAGCTGGCCCAAGACAGTGTTTAATCAATGTTAAGATGTATAGGGAATTTTAACTTGTCAAAATTCAAAAATTTTTATTTATACGTTGTGGAAGTCATATGCCAGTATGTAAAGGAATATAAACTTTAATTATTGCAAGAATACTAAATGTTAAAAATATTTATAAGAATATATATTAATATGTATATTGCATTCAATAAGGCATGCTAGAAGGAAGCAGTCCTCCCTTACACAGAAGCCTCTTGGACCTTCAATAAAGCATCAACAAACATGAGTACAAGTTCACTTCTGTCTTTGTCGACATAAGCACGTGCACATGGCAGAGCTGTGATCCATGTATACAAACCAACTTGGGTTCTGTCATTTCCAGGTTTTTTTTTTCAAATTAATAGTGATCTTTTATTATCTTTTAAATATCATAACAGCCTTAGAAATCATCTGGCTTGTTACTGTAGCTAGAGAACTCTTAGATCATCAGAATGTCAAACTGTTCCTGTTTCAGAGACATAGACACCATCCAAGAATTTTCTTATATCCTTATTTTTAACTGTCATGGCTTGCTATATCAAGGCAATCTGAAACAAGTCCAATGTCATTACCTTTGAGGATCAACTCATCTTTCTGGGCTTGAGACACCTGGTCACATTTGAACCCTTCTAATGTATTTTTCACCCAAGAAATTTCAAATTTCAACAAGGGACCCATTCTTCTGAATAACAACGTTGATGGGAAATGAGCGTGCACAGATGTCATCTTGTAACGGAAGCCCAATGTAACACCCTTGATCATGTTCTGTACATGACGACAGACAGTGCAAACTGTAACCAGCTCCTTTCTGTCCCCCCATCATTTGTCAACCCACAGCCTCTTCTTTTTCTTTTCAAGGAGGCTGAGCTCTACAAGGATGTGATTGAAGTCCCTCCCCAGGGTTCCTCTGGGGCCCTTCACAACAACTGTGTGTCCCTTCAGAGTGATGTCGACATTCTCTGGAATGTTGACGGTCTGATTGCTGAGAATGGTCTCTTCATCCTCGCAGTAGACTCAGCAGTAAGTTAATGGTATTTTCCATATACAATTTGACCTATAGAGAAAGCCTACAGTGTTTTTTTGTTTTTTGGGGTTTTTTTTGAGAGGTTTTCACTATAGGGCACGTGCACTTACCAGACAGACAGAGAGAGACATAGAGACAGAAAGCGAGAAATCACCCCCCTGGGGGGATGGTCACGCCGCAATCCCTTCTCCTCCATTCTCCTCTCAGGATCTTGGGCACGCACGCACATGCGCCCGGCGTGAGTTTTAAACCACTGGGTCCGGGACGTGAACCACGGTCGACTACGTGGGAGTCCAGCGACACAGCCATTATGCTAACTGCTGGTTCCCAGCCTACAGTGTTTTTGAGATATAGATAAGGCATTCATAACATACCATGCTTTGCAAGCTTCTTCTCCATTGTAGGGCTTAAGTTAAAGGCACCAGAGTGTGTCCAGTAGATGATGTGGTAGGTAAGGGGCTGGATTCTCACGTGGCCAACCATAGTTTGAATCCCAGACCTGGAAGCTTGAAAATCACTCTGGTTTGTATGTGTGTGTGTGTGTGTGTGTGTGTGTGTACTGCCCAAAATCCCAAAAGGAGAATGGAGGAAAAGGGATTGGAGTTTGACCATCCTCTCTGGGGAAGGGGGTGGTTTCCCACTCTCCTCCTTTCTCTGTCTCTCTCTAGTGAGTGCATGTGCCCTGTGGCAAAAAAATAAATAAATAAATAAATAAATAAATTATATATATATATATATATAAAACCAGAGATTATAGTTATTATTTCTTTCTGGTTATTGTGCTAGCAATACTCAGACCCAGCTCAGAAGCCCAGCTGTAGCCTGTCTTAGCCTTAGCTGTGTGACCTTGACCACCTGAATTTGCCACGTTCACTTCTCCCAGGGTTGTGGAGAAAATTATAATTAAGTAGCACACATTATCTACAGTGCCTGGTAGATAGTGCTCAGAAATGTTGAGTCTTAAATCTAACATATTTTTTTGAGAGAGAAATTTTTGCCATAGGGCACGTGTGCTCACTGGAGAGACAGAGACAGAAAGCGAGAAATCACCCCTCAGAAGGGGTGGCCACGCCGCAATTCCTTCTTCATTCTCCTCTCAGGATTTTGGGCACACATGCACACAGGCCTGACTTGAGTTTTAAGTCGCCAGTTCCAGGACTTAAACTGCAGTTAACTATGTGGCAGTCCAGCTACATAACCATTATGCCATCTGCTGGTCCCCTAACTCATATTTTTGTGATGTTATTTACCCTCACCAAATACGTTCCTTTGGATGGGGGTCTCCAACCCCCAGGTCACAGACTGGTGCCAGTCTGTGGCCTACAAGCCGAGAGCCACACAGCACAGGTGGGCAGTGGCAAGGGAGCAAGGCTTCGTCTGTTTGCAGCTGCTCCCTGCACTGACATTGCCACCTGGGCTCCTACCTCCTGCCAGATCAGCTATTGTACTGGATTCTCATGGGAATGCACACCCTATGGTTGTTTGTTTCATGGTATATTGCAGTGTGGTAGTGGTGGAAATGGGGCACATAGAGGATGTGGTGTGTTTGGGTCATCCCGGGACCAACCCTCCACACCAGCTGCCTTCGTCAGTGGAGGGACTGTCTTCCATGAGGCCAGTCCCCGGTGCCAGGAAGGTTGGAGACCACTGCTTGAAGACATCCAAGACTTTCGATGTTGGTGTATTATCAACAGATTTCCTGCATTGGGTCTGATCCTTTTGTGTTGTAGAAATAATCACCTCCACTTCTCTTCTTTTTAAGAAAAAAAAAAAATGTTATTCCTAAGTGCGTGTGCATGCATGTGAGAATGAGAGAGTGAGATGAGTACTTTCCATGGGGGTCTGGTCACACAGCAAACCCCTTCCTCCATTCTTCCTGCCTGTCAGATCTTGGATCTGGCGTGTTTCAAACCGGCCAGGCATTGGGATCACAGTCCACATGTGCAACCCGGCTTCTCTTGAGTAAATTACCACGGCTTCATAGGGCCAGCCCTACTTTTCTTTAGAGTTGATTGACGTTTACATTTTTCATTCCCTTAAGCCAGTATTTTCCTTTTTCTATTTGTTTTGTTTTTGTCTTTCCACTCCAATGCTTGCCATCTCTGCTACTCTGTTTGCTATCCAGGGCCTCCTAGGGCCCTCTAATTATCTATGCTGCCTCTCTTTTGTTCTGATTGGTGTGTGTCTTCTCTGTTTTCTTTCGGTGTACATTAATGCATACATTTTAAATTGGATCACACCTCACATATTGTTTATAACCTATAATCATATCATCAGTTTCCATATCTGCGAAAGCTGTTTTTAGGGCTAGACATGCTGCCTAACATTGGCCCAGGTTAAGGTAACCAGATATCATGTGGCCAACTGTGGTTCAAATCCCAGTCCTGGTAGCTTGAAAAAAAAAAAAAAAAACCACACCAGACATATGTGTATGTGTCCCCAAAATCCCAACAAGATGGAGAAATGGAGAAGTGATTGCACCATGACTATGCCTCACTGAGAATGATTTCTCCTTCTCCCTTGGTCTCTATCTCGCCATCTTTCTCCATGCCCTCTGGCAGTTTTAAAAAAGAAAATCATAATAAACATTGTTTCTCATCATTTTAATAGTTGGGTGGGTAAACTGGGTAAAAGCTTAAAAATAGGTAAAAATATTTTCTACAAATTAAAACAGGTAAAAAAAATTCCCCATCTTAACTTTTAGATTTTTTACTTTTTAACTATTATAAATCATACTCTGACAAACATTCTAGGAGTTTTATCTTTAGACTCATCCATGACTGTTTCCTTAGAATAAATTCATAGATGTTACATTGCCAGACCAGAGAAAACATAAAATTCTAAGTCTTTGTGTGTATATTTTTACATTGACTTACACATTTACTTATACTGAAATTGTGGTATAGCTTGCTGCAGAAAACACAGGCAATATTGTATCAGGTCAATCTGTTTTGTTTAGATATGCTTCTGCTGACCAATCTTTAGAAATATTAATATTTTGAACTGTGTACTGAGTATAAAAAGTATAAATAAAATACCAGGAGCTCACATTTTAACTATCTGATACAAAAGAAGTAACTACTCTCTGAAATGTCATCTTTATTAAGCCCGTGTTCCCCAAGGGCACCTCGCAAGGAGTTCCCGATTTATAAAAGCACATTGAATAAAAGTCAGATCCGTTTGTGCAGTGGCCTGGGGCCGTTCCCATACTCTTTCTCACTCTGATTTGCTCTAGCAGTGCCCCTGCCTGAGCACTTAGTTTGCAATCACAAAGGTCTGGGCGCTGCATAGCTATGCCATGCCTTTTAGATTAAATCTGATTTCTTGCTTCAAGTGGATGCTTTATTCCAATAGCCGGTAGGGCACGGAGTTCAGAGGAGGAAGATCATGTTCTATAATGTTTATTAATGCCCTCAAAGTATGTGCCCCTCTGTTTCGAGTCCAAAAGAAATCAAAGTTAGGCTTACAGAAAATCAGGCACAATGAATCAATCATTAATAAACCATTGTCGAGTGCCAACAATGTGTAAAGCAGCAGGAATAAACAAAATTGGAGAGTAAACAAAATATACCGGTAAATACTCTACTTTCATTTTAGTTGCTTTTCCAGGAATATTGGATGAATGTCTTTTGCGTTTTGTTTTTCTAGATGCTTATTTTATTTTCACCTAGAATAAAAACACCATGGTAGCTCTTGTTTAAAGAATACTGTTTTCCCTCAAAAGATGCTTTTTTTTAAAGGGATATTTTTGCTATGGGACATGTGCACTTGCTGGAGAGACAGAGACAGAAAGCAAGAAATTACCGCGCCCAGGTGAGATGGCCACATTGCAATCCCTTCTCCATTCTCCTCCTGGGATTTTTTTTTTTTTTTTTTTTTTGGAGAGGTTTTCACTATAGGGCGCGTGTGCTCTCCAGAAAGAGAAAGACAGAGAGATAGAAAGCGAGAAATCACATTCCTTTCCTCCATTCTCCTCTCGGGATCTTGGGCACACACGCACACGTGCCCTGCATGAGTTTAAGCCGCCAGGTCCGGGACTTGAACCTCGGTCGACTACGTGGGAGTCCAGCAACATATCCATTACACTAACTGCTGGTCCCAGGGGGATGGCCATGCCACAATCCCTTCTCCTCCATTCTCCTCTCGGGATCTTAGGCATGCACGCACATGTGCCCGGTGTGAGTTTCAGCCACAGGGTCTGGGACTTGAACTGCGGTCAACCACATGGGAGTCCAGTGACATAGCCATTACGCTAACTCTCCTCCTGGGATTTTGAGCATGCATGCACATGTGCCTGGAGTGAGTTCTAAGCCACTGGGTCCAGGACTTGAACCATGGCTGACTATGTGGGAGTCCAATGACGTAGCCATTATGCCATCTGCTGGTCCCCAAAAGGCGCATTTTTAAGTGGAGGAAATTGAGTGTCTTGTCATATGAACGTTGGTCTTATGTGTTTCTTTTTCCATGAAATGCTCATTATGACTTTTGCTTATTTTTATCTATTTATATTTTTATCCCAGAGGGTTTGTGAACTCATATGTGAGAGAAAGCAATGGGGCTTGGTCATGCTGTAATCCTTTCTCCTTCAATTCCAACGTTGGATCTGGCTTCCTCTGCACACACCTAACCACTGCATGACAGGGCTGGCTGGCTCTTTTTCTTAATTTTCTATTGGGATGTCATCTTATTGGTTTGTAAGAGTTCTTAAAATAATCTGGATACAGACTCATTATATATAACACATCTTCTCTTAGTCTGTAGCTCACCTTTTCACCTTCTTTAACATGTCCTTTGTTGACCATAAGTTTTTCATTTTAATATAGTCAAATTTACCACTTACATTTTATAAGGGCTCTTTTGTATTTGATATTTAAGAAAACTTTGCCCTCAAGACCTAAAGATATTCACTCATATTTCCTTCTAAAAGTTTTAAGTTTTTGTGACATTTGAGTCCTTAATCCATCTGGAGTTTATCTGCATGTCTGATGTAATATAAAAATCTGATTTACTTTTTATATAGGTAATAATTTTTTTCCAGTTCCACGTATTGAATATCTCATAAGTAATCCAGGAAATGCAAATCAAGACCATAAAGACATACTGATTCACATCCATTCAATTGGCAAAAAATGTAAAGTCTAGTAATACCAAGTCTCAGCAGAAGACCAGCAGTCAATAGGATCTTTCACACTGCTGGTGAAAATATAAATTGCTACAACTGCTTCAGAAAACAGTCTGGCTTTATCTGCAATGTCAAACATTTATCCACCCTACAGTGTAGGTGTACACTGAACTAGCATTCCATTCCTAGGTGTAAACCAAGGAAGACTCCAGCCTGTGTGCACCAGGAAAGAGAACCATGTGTCAGACTGTCCACTCTGTTCGTTTACAGCTCATCCGAATTACCCTGAGTAATGTGCGGTAAGGTCTTATACTGGGTCATCAGGAAAGTCATGAAGCATTTCTGCATAGAAAAATATGGCATGGGACCAGCAGTTAGCATAATGGCTATGTTGCTGGACTCCCACGTAGTCGACCGCTGTTCGAGTCTCAGACCCGGCAGCTTAAATTCACGCCAGGCACGTGTGCATGCGTGCCTAAGATCCCAAGAGGAGAATGGAGAAGGGATTGCAGTATGGCCATCCCCCCTGGGGGGTGATTTCTTGCTTTCTGTCTCTCTGTCTCTCTCTGTCTTTCTGGTGAGCACATGCGCCCTATAGCAAAAACATCTCCAAAAAAAGAGGAAAAAAACATGGCCTGACTTTCCCAATGACCTAGTAAAATGTAGGATAGTTTTAAAAGCAAAAACTCACAATCAGGGAGGGGGATTAATCAAGTCTAACACTCGTCAAAATCTATACCAAGGAGTCCTGTACGGCAGTGATTGCCTGAATTCTATGATAAGGGGAGGAGGAGGATTTCATGGTCATTCTGCGGTTAGCATAGACATTAATATTGTAAAATGGTTTTAAGGGGAGAAACAATGGGTTCAATGCTCAGACAATGGTGGTTAAATAACTCTCTTTGGAAGTGGGATGGGCCCGGGAGACAGATGATAAGTTCATAAACTTTTTCCGGGTGTGCTGACATTATTCAATCTTAAACCTTAGGAAGAGGCTGAAGATAATTTTTTTCTTCTTTGGGTTTTTTGCTCTATAGATTGAAGAGGGAATAGTGAAGCCAAGTCGTTTCCCTGGAAAAGAAAGGGACTCAAGGGTGATGGACATTCCAAGAATGTTTACTGCCAGCATACCTGGGTCTAGTCTCTTAAATTACCACCCAACCCTATTTTGGAAGGAACAACTCTTATTGTTTTTGGTTTGTTTGTTTGTTTTTATGTTTATTTCACACTTCTTGAGTTAGTTTTATTTTTCAAATTTAAAAATGGGAAGGTGGGCCAGAGGTGGCACAGTGGTTTTTTGTTTTTGTTTTTTATAAAAAAAAAAAAAAAAAAAAAAAAAAAAAAAAAAAAAGATGCTTTACAAAGCAATTCCAGGTGGGAAAGTTCCTAGTTCAAGCCCTCTCTGAGTACAGCCATGCACTTGCCTATGAAGGATGGATCATGGCATTGAAACCCTGTTTGGGTGCTGTTCCTATTTTTCTCTCTTTTTTTTGCTAAGGAGGAAATAGATGGATAAACTGAAAGAAAAAAAAATACTGGGAAAGTTTCAAGTAATACTACGAAGCTCCTCTACTACACTGCGAGCCTCTAGGAGCACCTATGAGTAAAGGCCTAGTGATATGTGTTTACCTCGTGACAGCTTCTCAGGTGGCAGACGTAATGTCTAGATGACACTGCTCAGCTCCTAGAGCAGGCAAATGTAATCCTAGGCCCACAAACTCCTAGGAGTCACCAGACGTTCAAAGGAATCCCAAAAGAAGAAACAAAAGCTCTCGCTGGTCCAAATGCTGTGCCCAGCACACTTAACTTAGCAGTCACCACATCTGGAGACACGGAGCAGAGGAGACAGGGTTTTGCCAGAACTTTCTTTCAAGCCTAGAGAATACAAGTTTGCTGTGTTCCAGGTAAAAGTACGTCATTGGTTTGCTTTGGTTTGATTTGGTTGAGTGCGGATACATTCTGGTTTTATTAGTCCACAATTGGGTACAGCTGGGTAATAGAAGCAGAACTCCACATGCCTTTTAGCCAGTCCCCACCCTGTATCACATAAATGGCAGAACCCCTCCTGCATTCCCTCTCAGTCATGGACTACCTTGAACATTGACTAAACCAGCTTCTATCAATATTTATAACTTCTTTTTTTTTTTCTTTTTTAAATTAATGATTTTTTTTCTTTGTGAGAGAGCAGCACAGTCCACAGGATTCAATCACACCATGATCCCCATCCTCCAGTCCTCCAGCCCATCAGAATCCTGGACACACACACACATGCCTGGAGTGTTTTCAAGTCAGCCAGATCGGAGACTGGTACCACAGTTGACATTTGGCTTCCAGCTCCCCAGTCTGGTTATACTATCAGCTGCACCACAGAGGCTGGGTCCTACCCTTTTCTCTTGGTTGTGGTAAAATCCACCTACCATATTATTTACCATCTCATCCATCTCTAAGTGTGCAGTTCAGTGGGGTATTTGAGTACATTCACATTTTTGTGCAACCACCACCATCCATCTCCAGAACTTTGTGCCCATTACACAATAATTTTACATCCTCTCCTTCCCTCTGCTCCAGTAACCACGATTCCAATTTCTCACTCTGAATTTGAATACTCTAGGTACATGAGATAAGTGGAATCATACAGTATTTGTCCTTTTGTGTCTGGTGACTTTGAAGATGGAAGCCATGTTCTGAGGTTAATGGAGCAAAGACACCTGTTTTCTTGTTGATACCATGAAGGTATCATGGCAGCTCAGGACTAGCTACCATGAGCCTTCTTTCACAAGAGAAATGACCTTCTCTCTTAAAAAAAAAAAATGTAAATGATGACTATTGTGGGATTTCTGCTATATGCATCTGAACCTTATCTCAATGAATGCAGTAATAAGCTCCAGTTATCATGGTTATTTGTCCTTCAACACCCTGTCCTCAGACCAGCAGGACTAGCTTCTTCTCTGAGCTTATTCAAAATGTAGACCCTCAGGTCCCACCCAAAGCCTACCAAGTCAAATTCTGCATTTTCCCCAGTAGATTTGCATGCATAATAAAATTTGAGAAGCACTGCTTTAAATCAACTGAAGTTGACTCTCCTTCCTTATCTTTTTTTTAAAGAATTATTTTATCCAACTTTATTTTTTATTTTTATTTTTTCAGTTTGATCAGAGAAAGACAGAGAGAGAAGGAAAATGAGAAAGTGAACTGCCAGGTCCAGGACTACGAACTGTGGTCAGCCATGTGGGAGTCTAGCACCTTTAACCACGCCACTTGCTGGGCCCCTTCCATATCTTTTGGTTACAGTTTACTGGTAATATTTTGAAACTCACGCCGGGTGCGTGTGCGTGCGTGCCCAATTTCAAATCTCTAAAAACATGATGCACCGCATCAATAATTCTCCGTATTTGTTCACATGGATATTCTTGATTTTTTTTTAGAGATAAAAGACTGATGTACTATTTTACACACTCGCATGAATAGAAGAAGCTATTAGCTCTTCCATCAGGTGAAGTCAGAGCAAGTTCTGAAGAAGTTTAGTGAGCTTGAGAAGGGATGCCAAGAAAGAATCAGCCAAGATCTGTGTCAGCTTTCTTCATGCGAAGTCCTACTTACCTCCACCCTACAGGTAACTTTTCATTTGTGTCTGTTAAATGTTTTTCTATGGTAGGAAAAAAAAACCTAAAAGATCAGAAGGTTTAATATCAGGAAGGAAGACTGAGATACCAGAGACAGTATAGGAGCGGGTGGGTAATGGTGGGAGGGAGGGGATCAGGCAGTATGTAGTATTTATTACTGGATACATGAACTCAAAGTTTAAAATACCAGTAAAATTTTACTTTTATGTTGAATATAAAAATATGCAGCATATTCTTTTTATTTATTCATTTATTTATTTAGCTATAGGGTATGTGTGCTAGCTGGAGAGAACGAGAGACGGAAAGAAAGTGAGAAATCACCCCACATTGGGGCTGGTCATGCCTCAATCATTTCTCTTTCATTCTCCCTCAGGATTTTGAGTATGCATATACATATGCCTGGAGTGATTTTCAAGTCACTGGGTCTGGGACACGAACCATTGTCAGGCATGTGGGAGTCCAGTCCCTTAACCACCACACCACCTGCTGGCCCCTTTACTCATTTTTCACATGCTTCAAGCCTTTTGGCCACAGCAAATTTTTAATTTCCTATTATCAATTTACACAGGTACTTATGTTGTGGAGATTTATGATACTGTAATCAATTAAAAAATGAGGAATTTGGAATGGAAACATAGCTTTAAAGAGGAAAATAAGAATAATGTAAAATGTCCTGCTGTTGGGTCACCAGGTGATGTGGAAGTCAAGGCAGCTGGATTCCACATGGCCAAGTCTGCGGCTTGAGTGCCAGACCCTGTGGCTCGAAAATTATGCCAGGCATGTGTGTGCATTCCCCAAAGCCCAAGAAGACACTGGAGGAGAAAGGACTGTGGGATGGCCATCCCCCGTGGTGGGGGGAGGTTCTCACTTTCCCTCTCTCTCTCTGGAGAGAGTACACAGGACCTATGGCAAAAATCTAAAAAGAAAGAAAGAAGCGCTTGTTCTTTCTTTTTAAATACATGACGGATGGATGAATTGAAATTCCACTAGAAAAGGATAAAAGAGTAATATAATTATCTTATTTTAAAATTTAAGTATTTGTGGAAGTCAGAAATCATATCCTTTGCAATTCTGTATGCTTACAATGAAAAATTTGGAAAGTCACTCTAAAATTTTTTTTTGAGAGGTTTTTGCTATAGGGCGCGTGCGCTTGCCAGACAGAGACAGAGAGACAGAAAGCGAGAAATCACCCCCCAGGGGGGATGGTCACGCCGCAATCCCTTCTCCTCCATTCTCCTCTTGGGATCTTGGGCACACATGCACACGCGCCTGGCGTGAGTTTCAAGCCACCGGGTCTGGGACGTGAACTGCAGTCGACTACATGGGAGTCTAGCGACATAGCCATTATGCTAACTGCTGGTCCCTACTCTAAAATTCTTTATGGTGCAAAAGAGTCAATCCCTAAGTCCTAATCACAGAATACCAGGGAAGAGGTCTGACTAGCCCAGCAGGAGTCAGTTCTCTCTCCCTGGTGAAGTAATCAGCTACGGCCAGGGCACTGGTCTCCCTAGGCTTGCTGCCCATTACGAACGGGGTTGAGGGAGTGGTGCTTGCCATAGTTCTCAGAAAAGGGGCAACTAGTCTCAGAAAGCACCCAAAGAAAGCCTTAAAGGGTTCTTATTTCATAGTGTTTAGCAAGTGTTTCTTATACACAGAGCTGCAGATGAATTCATTCTTTTAAAAAAATATTTTTGGGGACCAGCAGATGGCGTAATTGTTACCTTGCTGGACTCCTACATAGACAACCATTGTTCTAGTCCTGGACCCAGCGACTTAAAACTCACGTGGTGTTGAGGGACCAGCAGATGGCATGATGGTTGTCACTGGCCTCTCACAGAGTTGACCACAGTTCAAGTTCCAGACCCAGTAGACTAAAGCTCATGCTGGGCATGTGTATGTGTGTGCCCAAAATCCCAAGAGGAGACTGTATTGCAGGGTGGCCATCCCCCCCGGGGGGTGATTTCTCGTTGTCTCTTAAGCAAGTGCACATGCCCTATAGGACGAATCTCTAAAAAGAGAAAAAAAATATATATATATATGTAAAGATACGTATATATTTTGAGATAGGGCCAGCTGGTGGCATTGTGGTTAGGGCGCTGGATTCCCAGATGGCCAACCACAGTTTGCGTACCAGACTGGGTGGCTTGAAAATCACGATGGGTGTTGTGTGCATGCATGCCCAAAATTCTGAGAGGAAACAGGAAAAAGAGAGATTGTGGAGTGGCCATCACTCCCAGGGAGATTTCTCACTTTCCTTCTCTCTTTTTCTGTCTCTTTCTGGCAAGTGCCCACACCCTATGGCAAAAACCTAAACAAAACAAAAAGTTTTACATATATATATATATATATATATATATATATATATATATACACACACACACACACACACACACACACACACACACACATATATATATAGAGAGAGAGAGAGACTGAACTATGACTGCTCAGAAATATCTTTTTTAAAAAATTTTTTAATTATTGATTTTATTCATTCATTTATTTTAATTTGGCCAGAGAGAGACAGAGAGAGAAAGTGCGAAAGGAAGCCACCAGATCCAGGACTCGAACCATGGTAGCCATGTGGGAGTGTCCAGCCCCTTAACCACCAGACCACTTGCTGGTCGGTCCCAGCTCAGAAGTATCTTGACACTAACTCTCCCAAAAAAATCTGAGGCTCCTTGATTTCCAGAGACAGTCCCTAGTGTATAGCCGTAGAGCCAGCCCTCACCCACTCCGGTCTCCATACAGAACGAGAAGCAAATCAAGCTCTTCATTTGTGGGTGGAAACGGAATATGAAGTGTCACACAAACCTCCCCATGACGTAATGTTCCTCCTTCCTTCCAGGCAGTGGTCCAATAAGTATTTTAGATTCCTTCTTTTGCATCCATCAGCAACTACCTCATATTTCCTAAGTCAACCTATATTTTGCTTTTATATTTTTAATCACATTGAGTAATGCAGTTACCGGTCTAGGCCAAAATTGGATTGATCTGCTTGTGACTATGAGCAACACAACAGGAAATAAGAAGGAAACATGTACAGACAGTTTGTCGCCAGGGAGGTACATGAGATTCTCTGAGGACCATCAGACTCCAACTAGCGTTTCTTAGCTTCAGGTATTTCTGTACACTCTTCATGAACTTCAAAATATCCACTTGCCTTACATTTTTTAATGGAGATATAACTCACCCATTACAGTGCACAATTCTTTTTTAGTATACTTAATCTAATTTTAGAACATTTTTCACTCCTCATAGAAGAAAGTCCATACCCATCAGCAATCACTCCTGGGTCTTCACCCCACACACATTTTTCAGCCCTAAGACCACATTAATCTACGGATTTGTCTACTCTGGTCATTGATATTAATGGAATCATACAACTTGAGACTGGCTTCTTTCACTTAAATAAAGTCTTCAAGGCTCACTCATGTTATAGCATGTGTGAGTATTTCATTTCTTTTCATTGCCAAATAATATTCTGTTATATGAATATACCACATTTTATTTATCCATTTCTCAGGAGTTGGGAAGTATTTCCACTTTTGCTTATTATGCATAATGCTGCTATGAACATCTGCTTACAAGGTTTTGTGTAGACTTTTGTTTTCATTTCTCTAGGAGTGAAATTACTGGGTTAAATTTTAATTCTATAATTAATATTTTTTAAAACTCCCAAACTATTTTCCAAAGTAGCTATTCCATTTTACAAACCCACAAGCAATGAATAAGAGTTCTAATTTCTCCAAAAAACTTATGTTTTCCCCCCCTCAATACTTATTATCTGTCCTTTTTTTATTGCCATAGGGCACATGGGCTCATCAGAGGGAGAGAGAAAGAAAAAGTGAGAAGGAAAGAAAAAAAGTACTCTCCAATGGGGGCATGGTCACATCTAAATCCTTTTTTCTCTATTTCTTCATCCCATCAGGATTTTGGACAGTTTTCAAGTTTCTAGGGCCAAGATTTGAACTATGGCTGGCCACGTAGGATTCGGCTTCCTTAACTACTGTGCTATGGCGCCAGTCCCTTCTTTTCTATCATAGTCATCCCAATTGGTTGTGAAGTGGCATCTCATAATGATTTTCACTTTCACTTATTTCCCTGATCACTGATGGTCTCAAGCACACAGGGTAGGCATACAGGAGACTGAGTGCCCCCCTGGACTTCTTGCCACTTCCAGAACAGAAGATATGGAATACCCCAGGAGTGGGCCAGACGGTGTCACAGCAGTAATGAAATGCTCTGTGACACTGGACCCACATCAAAGGCCCCGGTTCCTCGTCCCAAGGCTTCTTTGTACATGCTGGGCACACACGTGCATGCCCGAGATCAGGGCTGGCTGAGACTGGGTCACAGTGTGAAGAGCCTGTTGGGGAGCGCATGCTCACATCTCTCTTTCAAGAAAAAGATAAATTTTCAAAATAAGAATACCCTGGGTGGAGGGAGGCCTTCCAAACCTGGTGACTTCATTTTGGGAACTACTTCCATAACCCTGCCTTGGTCTCTGTGACTTCTGTTGTTTCAGAAGTCTGAAAAGACTGAACTTGGTGAGTTTTCTTGACAGGATCTGAATCCATTCCATTACTGAAGAGGCAACCTCACCATCACTTCTGAGGTCCTCTTAAGGCTCAGTGAATTGTATGAACAGGAGAAAAAGTTCAAAGCACAGAGAATCCAAACACATCAGCAAATGTCCAACCTCCACAAAGCCAGTTGCTGCAGCTGTGGCCTTCCTCTCCCTCTCCCAGCCTCTGGTGGTGGAACCAAGCAGCAGAAAAGGTGCCAAGGCCATCCATAGGCTGCAGAAAGGAGGGACTGTAAAGTCCCACCTGAGAATGTTCAGTTCCTGAAAAGCCACAAACTCACTCACGTGAGGAAGACAGCTGAGCCTTGCTGAAGACACAGTGCCAAGAAAAGGGCTGTATCCATCAACAGTGCCTGAGGGAGATGAACCACACACCAGGCTATATATCTGTTCTGGAGGGGTCTGAAGATACAGCCTCTGGTGTGAGTCCTGGGGAAGGATGGAGAAATAGTGGCCGTTGCGTTAAAAAGGAGGAAGGGAGCACAAGTGCCAGAAGAGGGATGATGGAGACACCAGTGAGCCAAGGCACATGGTAGGATGGGAGTGGGAATGAGTGAGAGGAAGCAGTATGGGAGCGGAAGAGTGGAAGCTTGGTATTGTTTTGTTTTGTTTTTTTTATCCCTTATTTTATTTCTTCCAAGAAAATGGGTGGGAGGAGAGACAGCCTGAACAGAGTACTCTTGCTATGATCTACTCCCAGCGCCAACTAGCCCAGATGGCAGGTACATGTACACACACCTGGCTTAGAGGAAGGCCTCAGGCAGTGAACCCAGAACCTTCCATATGAGTCCAGTTGCATTACCAGTATTCTCAAAATAAATAAATAAATTTCTCCTTCTACTCTTTTGGTTCTGTATTTCCAATTCAGATTGGCAGATGCAATCTTTACCATAGCCTTAGAGCCTGCATGTTCTAGGTGGCAGCTGTTAATTAAGAGAGCTACTGACTTGGGACCAGTAGTTGGCGTAATGGCTATGTTGCTGGACTCCCATGTAGTCGACCGCAGGTTTGAGTCCTGGACCTGGTGGTTTAAACTCACACCAAGCACATGTGTGTGTGTCCAAGATCCCAAGAGGAGAATGGAGGAGAAGGGATTGCAGCATGGCTATCCCTCCTGGGGGTGATTTCTCGCTTTCTGTCTGTCTCTCTCTTTTAGGTGAGCGTATGCACCCTATAGCAAAAACCTCTCCCCACACCCAAAAAAAATAAAGGAGAGCTACTGACTACTGACAGACAAGAGAAGCTGTTGACAGAGGCACAAGAAGCAGATGAGATGCCAACCAGAGATATTTAAAACTGGCGAGAAAAATCTAGGGGCTCCTAACAGAAGAAAAATTCCTTTCTACCGATCTTTCTGTAGTGCCTTGTGTAGAAAATTTATATTTGTAACCATCCCTTTTCCTATGTTTTATATTCATGAAGGCATCCTTACAATATCTTCGGTGTGAATCTCCTTGGAAGCAGCTGGGCTTTTAAACTTTAATGTTTTCTTCTATGTTATATAAGCTTTAATCTAAAATCATTACATGTGGGCTGGTAATGGGTAATAGTTATAAAGGGAACAAAAGCCAGGTGAAGTGACAGGACGTCTGGAATTTCCTTTGCAATATCCCATGAGAAAAGTAGGGGGAAAGGGGTAAGAGAAGAGAGAAAACCAACTAGGGAGACCAGCAGTTGGTGTAATGGCTACGTCGCTGGACTCCCATGTAGTAGACCACGGTTCAAGTCGTAGACCCGGTGGCTTAAACTCACGCCAGGTATGTATGCAAGATTCCGAGAGGAGAATGGAGGAGGAGAAGTGGTCATCCCCGCTGGGGGGGGGGGGTGATTTCTCGCTTTCTGTCTCTCTCTCTCTTTCTGGCAAGCGCACACACCCTATAGCAAAAACCTCTCCAAAAAAACCCCAGAAAACCAACTAGATGGCTGCTAGTGTCAAATCATAAATGTGTCACTTTTTCCCCAATCCATTTCACTCAGTCCAATGTGGGTTAAAGGCACATGGGGGGTTGTTATTGTGTTTTTGCTACTTTTCAGTATATTTAAAATTTTCCATAAAAAAGAACTTTTTGTCTAATCAATTACCATGTAGTAGATGTACTAAATTGTATTTTTTAAAGTATTTTTATTTAACTTTATTTGTTTTTACTTAATTTGATTAGAGAGGGACAGAGTGAGACAGAGTGAAAGTGTGAGTGAGAGAGAGAGAAAGCAAGCCTCCAGGTCCAGGACTTGAACCAGAGTCGGCCATGTGGGAGTCCAGCACCCTTAACCACCACACCACCTGCTGGCCCCCTAAATTGTATTTAAAATGTGTTTTATTTTGAGAGAGGATTTCATTATGTTGCCCAGGTCTGCCTAGAATTTACTGCTGCTTCAGCCTACCGAATAGCTGGGATTACAAGCATGTACCCCATACCCGGCCTTAAAATGTGTTTAAAGAGGCATTTGTCTAAAGTGTTTCAACTCTTACGTTATTTTGTTCAGCAGAAGATCCTTAAAACTTTACCTTCCCCTCTTAGCCAAATAACAACAACATTAATAATACATTGATGACTCCAGTAAATTCCTTGTCCAAAGCAATGAGTTGAGGAAATTCCATCTGACTGTCGCATGCCAGGTGAGTCGGTGCTGCAGTGCTGTGCCACCGTCCAGCCCCCACCCCATTACTGATCAGGACTGCACACACTAGTCTCAAGGATTCCATAATATATAGTGAAAAGGGTAGATTTGGGCAATGATCATGGCAAATACAAAGACCAGTAGGAAATTAGAAATGAAATGACTATCAACAATAGATTATATTTAAACAATAGAGAATGTAGGGAAGAGAGAGCAATAGACTAGGCCTTGACCCATCTCCACGTATCTCTCAATTTGACTTCTCTTTCTGAAATATGCTGTGAGAAATATAAAGATGTGAGGTTAGAATGCCTGGCTTAAATTATTCAGCCTAGCTTCAATTTTAAATAACCAAATGTACTAAAACCTGAAAGTTGCATATGCCTGCATGTAAAGAAAATTATGAAATGTTTATCTAAAGTCCTTGAAATTTTGCTCCTTGATAATCCCTTCCAAATAAATGTTTTTTGTTTTTTTGAATTTTTTTGTGTTTTTGTTTTTGTTTTTGTTTTGTTTTGTTTTGGCTAGAGGGCATGTGTACTTGCCAGAGACAAACAGAGAGGAAGAGGAGAAAGCGTTCCTACCTCCCCTACAGGGAATGGTCACACCGCAATCTCTTCTTCATCTCTCCGTCCTTTCAGGGTTTTGGGCACATGCACATGCATCCGGCATATTTCTTCAGCTAGATACAAATACTTGCCACAAAAATAGAAAAACGGAAACCTATTCCATTGGTGGAAAAATTTAATGATGATTTTTCCATTCCAAGTGTCTGTGCCACAAAATTTTCCTCAAGTTTTGATGCTCTCTAAAAGGTGCTCATAAGTGAGAAAAATATGTAACAAATGACTATGAGGGGGTCTTCAAATGGCTCATAAAAATGCACGGTACAACTATAAATGCATTTCAAAGTGTTTTTGCAACAAAATAAACTCATACTTTAATTCCATATTTCCATGAACTTTGTGAAGTCCCCTTAAATTAACAAACGTTACCAACTGCCAATCCTGCTTAATTCTCCAACTTACTTTGTTGTCAGTATTTGCTATTTCATATTATGTAAATAAGTTATTTCTGCTAACAAAACGATTCCTCTTATAGGTGGAGAACTACACAGGTCGGGATCTTATGATGCTCTCAAAGTAGACTCTGACCGCAGGCTCCTCTGCCAACGTAGGTGAGAATGTCACAAACGTGGTGCAGCGTGCTCTGGATTCAACCCCTCCCCAGCCGGCAAAGACGAGGGCAGCTAAGAACCCACTGAATGTGCGTTACTTATCTATCCTGGTAACACTGGCTGACGGACAGCACGTAGGAGAGACCGTGCGTGGTTCACACCACTCTCAGTTGCTCACAGCCTCAGGGAGATGTACTTGTGCTGACACATCCCTCAGAACCTGCTAGCAGCGGTCTTGCAGCAAAGCTGACAGGTAGAACAGGCAGCTGGATTCCTACAGAGAGTTGTCATGTAAATCTTAAATGTGGAACAAGTTGGACTGCTGTGTTAAAAAGCCAGGTTTACTTTTGTCACACATGCAGAATTTCTGTCTAAACACTGAGCCCAGGAAGAGGGCTGAGATGACTAAACGGTACACAGAACCATGACTGCTGCTCCCTCGATTAGAAGAGAGCTGCTGAAGCATAGCTGTGCCTGTGTCCTTGGGGATTGAGTTTATAATAAATATGTATTTGGTCTTCATACTGCTTCCTGGAACAAAGCACCTAAAACCCTTTTAGGCTCCAAAGTGGTGTCCTTGTGTATGCTAATGAGGTGACCAGCAGCTGGAAGCTCCTGGACAGCCTCTGAGTGGGGGGACCTTTGCTTGTATATGATTACAGGTTATTATTCTCCGTCAACTACCTCATCCCCACCCCACCAACCCGTCAGGGAGCAGAGAGGGGCTGAAGGTTGAGTTAAGCACTATGCAATGAGGTCCTCAATCACACCTGGTAATGAAGCCTTCATAAGAACCCAGAACAAGGAGCCAGCGGATGGCATAACAGTTACATCACTGGACTCCCACATGACTGACCACAGTTTGAATCCCAGGCCCGACAGCTTGAAATTCATGCCAGGCACATGTGCATGTGTGACCAAAAGCCCAAGAGGAGAGCGGAGAAGGAATTGCAGCATGGCCATCCCCACTCCTACCCCAGGGGGTGATTTCTCACTTTCTGTCTGTCTCTCTGGTGAGTGCATGTACCCTATAGCAAAAATCTCTCTCAGGAAAAAAAAAGAAAAAGAAAAACCCAAAATAAGGTTTGGAGAATTCCCAGTTGCTGAACAGACATAGGTTGTGAAGGCCAGACACTGGAGAAGGCGTGGACGCTTCTTCCCTGCACCCTTTCTCATTTACCTTGCTGTATGTACCTCTTCATCTGCAGGTCTATAGCCTTTGTAATACTCTAATAGACTAGTAAACATAACTGTTTCCCTAAGTGTGATCCAGTCTATGACTGAAGCCAAGGACGGCATCATGGGAACCTCTCACACTAGTTCAGCCTGATGTACTGGAGACCCAGACTTGTGATTTGTGGCTGAAATGGAGACAGTATTGCGCAAGTGAGCCGTTAGCTGCTGGAATCCGAGGCTAATTTCAGGTGATGTCAGAACTCAGTTAAATTGTAAGTCACTCAGCTGGCAGAAAATTGAGTAATGTGGGGAAAAAAAAACACACATCTGGTCACTAAAGTGTTGTGTGTTGAGTGCTGAGATAGTGTAGCAGTAGAAAAGAGGGTTTCTTCCTTCTACACAGGACATATTGTGCCAGGAGAGGTCCCTGTGGAGTAACTAAAATGGACTGACAAAATGGACTGACATAGTCCTTGCCTCTCAGGACCTTCTTATTTGAGAATATGAAGTCACCAATTTTGCTGCCTGGAAAAACCTCTTCTCTCTACAAACAAGGAATAAGGGGTCCAAGAAGGATGTGGCTTACTTAAGACCCGCTGCCATTCTTCCCACTCTCGGGGCAGGGGCCTTTTCCACTCAAGACTCCTGCACTCTGACAAACCAGCTGGCCAATGGGCTGGCTTTGCTCTTAGCAAAAACTGCATCTGGGAGTTTAAATCTCTACAGAAAGCAATTCTCGGTATCTACTGGGTCAGAAATCCATATACTCAAGGAGGAAATGCACACACATCAACACATACAAACATTTCCCTGACACAATTAAAATAAAAAACTCAGGTCCATACATTCATTCTATTTTTAAGAATCAGAAAAGTAAATCAATTTTAGTGGGAAAGTTTGCCCTCCAGTGGAGAAATAATGAACTAACCACACACATATGAACCCAGTGTATTAAATGGAAAACAAATACATGTATAATGAATGAATATGAGTACCTGCTATGGGCTTAGCATAGACCCTCCTATTTGAGAACTTTCTTGTTGAGATACTAAACACACACAAGTCAAGACAGATGAGTAAGATATGAGATGGTTACTGAGTATCATGGCAGAGGACAGAACACTCAATTCAAAGTGGTAATGAGTGGATCTGTGAGCTAGCAAGTGGCATGGTGGTTATGGTGCTGGACCCCCACATGACTGACCATGGATGAAGTCCTAGACCTGGTAGCTTGTTTTCTCCCTCCCTCTCTCTCTCTGGTAAAACTGAAGAACAGCAACAACAATAATAATAAACAGAATTAAAATAATTAATTCTTAAAAATAATGACAAAGTTGTAACGAGTGGCTCTGAATCCTGCCCCGTACCATATGGCCCTGGGAAAAGCTCATATCCTACTAGCTTAGTGTCACATAAAACGAGGATGATAAACAATGCCTCTCCTTCAGGGCAATAGTGAGGGCAAATGAGAAATTAGTAAAGTACCCAGTGATGATAAACATTCATCAATGACGTTTATGAATACTGTGTGGTGGGCTCTATGCTTTCTTTCTACTTCAGACAGACCCAGTTGAGGACCTCGAGGAGCTTACAACTAAGCTATAAAGAATGAGACCATCAAGCATTCAAAGAAGTAACTGCACAGCACTCACAGATCTTTGGAAGACTTGAAAAGGGCATCCCACTGCGCAGATGAGCAGCAGACAGAAAAGGTCACTGTCTAATACAGTAGCCACTAGCCACCACCTGTGGCTATTTAATCAAAATTAATTAAATTTTCATTTAAAATCTAGTACCTCAGGCATGCTAGGCACATTTGAAATACTGAAAAGCCACATTTGGCTAAGGTTACTGAATCAGACTTCCCGTAATACAAACTATTTTACCCCTATTCTTCCTTCTTTCCACTTTTTTTTCCAGCTTCTCTGGTTTTAACTGAGCTCTTTATATTTCATTTTCTCTTTTCTTGGCACATCAATTATACTTCTTTTAAAAAGTTGTTAGTGGTTGCCGAAGAATTTACGATCTACATTTACAATTAATCTAAGTCCACTTGCAAGGAACACGGCACCACTTCACGGGTAGTACAGGTACTTCAGAATCCCTCTGTCCTGACCCTACGACACTGCTGTCGTTCATATTATCCATACAATATACTGTTGTACTACTCTTCTGGAAAACTATTCTGATAGATCAAGTAAGAATAAGAATTTAAAAATAACTTGGTAACTTTAAATAAGAATTCTAAAGTAACTTAAAGAACAAATATGGAAAGTAAAAGTTTTTGTTTGCCTTCATTTAGTCTACCTCTAACATTCTTCCACTAAGCAGATCTGAGATTCTGATCTATGTAATTTTCCTCCTAACTGAAGAACTTGAAACATTTCTTGCAAATTGTCAATTTTTGCTGAAAAACCCTTTACTTCTTCACTTCCAAAAGATAATTTTGGACAAAGAATTACAGGCTGGTGGGTTTTTCTGTTTCAACATCTTAAATATTTCACTTAACTCTTACTGCTTGTTCAGTTCCTGCAGAAAACGTTAATGTTATCACGCTTCTGAAAAGGTGTTTTCTTCTCTCTGCTTGAAAGATTTTCTCATTGTCTCTGATTTCTTCAGTTCAAAGGTAAAATGCTTAGGTGTAGACATTTTAGTATTTATCCTGGTTGGTGTTCTCTGAGTTTCCTGGAACTGTGGTTTGGTGTCTGTTTTTTTTTTTTTTTTTTAAGAATTATTTTATTTAACTGTATTCACTTATTCATTCATTCTTCATTCCTTTATTTTAAATTTGACCAGAAAGGGAGAGAAAGTGTGTGTGTGTGTGTGTGTGTGTGTGTGTGAGAGAGAGAGAGAGAGAGAGAGAGAGAAAAGAAGAGAGAGGAAAAGAGAGAGAGAAGTCGCCAGGTTTGGGATTTGAGCTGCAGTCAGACTTATGGGAGTCCAGTGTCCTTCAACACTCCACCTGCCAGCCCCTGGTATCTGTTATTAATTGTGGAAAATTTCAAAATAAAGAACAATGGTGGGCAGGGCAGCAGGTGGCATGGTGGTTAAGGCACTGGACACTCCCATGTGGTCAACCACGATTCAAGTCCTGGACCTGGTGACTTGCTTTCTCACTTTCCCTCTCTCCCCTTCTGTGTCTCACTCTGGTCAAATTAAAATAAAATGAATGAATAAATAAAATTAAATAATTCTTTTTTTAAAAAAAGAGCAATGATCATGGCAACAGTTAAAAAAAAGAACAATGGCAATAAAAAAGCTATAAATATGGTAGATATTAATCCATCTGTAGCAATAATCACTTCAGATGTGAATGGTCTAAACATGCCAATTAAAAACAGAACTATCAGGGCACCAGATGGCATGGTGGTTAAGGTACTGAGGGTTATTTCTCACTTTTCCTCTCTGTCACTGTCTGTCTTTCCCTCATGAACACACATACCCTACAGCAAAAACTTAAAGAAAAAAAAAAGAGAGAGAGACATGTTCAGAGTGAGTAAGAAAAACAAGATCTCACTATGTGTTGTCTTCAAGAAACCCACAAAGAGACACAGAGAATAAAAAGTAAAGGGATGGACAAAGACATACCATGCTCATACTGATCAAAAGAAAGCTTGGGGACCAGCAGTTGGAGTAATAGCTATTTCGCTGGACTCCCATATAGTCGACCGCGGTTCAAGTCCCAGACCCAGTGGCTTAAACTCACGTCAGGCACATGTGCATGCATGCCCAAGATCCCGAGAGGAGAATGGAGAAGGGATTGTGGTGTGGCCATCCCCCACTGGGGGGTGATTTCTTACTTTCTCTGTCTCTCTCTGTCTTTCTGGCAAGCGCACACACCCTATAGCAAAAAACTCTCAAAAAAAAAAATAAATAAATAAAAATAAAGAAAGAAAGAGAGAGAGCCAAAGTTTGAGTAGCTACATTAATTTCAGACAAATCAGATTTAGGAGCAAGGAAAATTATCAGCGACAAAGAGTACATTATATAATAATAAAGGAGTCAGTTCTCCAAAAGACATAACAATCCTTACTATATATATGCCTAACATCAGAGCATCAAAATGCATACAGAACTACAAGGAGTCCTGAAAGGAGAAACAGGCAAATCCACTACGATATCTGAAATGTCAACACCCTTCTATCAACAAGTGACAGATCTAGCAGCCAGAAAATCAGAAATCTAAATATACTTGGGTCTAGCACCATCAATCAACTGAATCCAATTGACATTTATAGACACTTCATCCAAGGACAAAACACACACACACACACACACACACACACATTTCTTTTAAGCTCACATATAACATGTAAGACAGGCCACACTATGAACCACAAAACACACCCTAACAAATCTAAAAGAATAGAATAATCACACAAAATATGCTCTCAGACCACAGTAGAATTAAACTAGAAAATCTCGGTATTTGTAAATCAAACAACATGCTTCTAAATAACACATCAGTCAAAGAGGAATTCTTGGGGCCAGCCCATTGCCTGGTGATTAGGGTGGCTGGATCCCATATGGCTAACTGCACATTCTAGTCCTGGATCCAGCAGCTTGGGAAAGCGTACCAGGCATGTGAGTGCATGCCCAAGATCCCAACAACTTCGCCGGCCCTTGTAGCTAACAACCGTGTGGTTCTTTATGCTCTAGGCCTTTGCCTGTTAAGTTCATACACTTACCCAAGAAACAAATCACAAAAAACCTGAAGCCAAATTCTTAATTTGTGCCTTGAATCTTTGTGTCTTGGTCTGTCTAACCTAGATCACCCTGAACAGGTGATCCTTGGGTAGGGAGTGGAGGGGCCTGACAAAGTCCTGCCTTCCATACCCTAACAGATATCCCTGCCCACATCCCATGTGTATGAGGCTTACTTTATACACAAAGTAGACTGAGGACAGAAGGGAGAATGGGTACAATACATACTGACTGATATACTACCAGATTTCAGTAACTGCAGTGTCCATTGCCTTCCACTGCCTTCCAGTGTATACCTCAGACCTAAGTCCTCACATCTCAACGGCATCTGCCCCAGAACTCAGAAACTTGAAATGATCCTGAAGAAAGACTTTTCATTAAGGCTATGCTTTAAAGAATGTAATTTCATGGGGCCAGCAGGTGGCATGGTAGTTAAGATGCTGGAGTACCACCTGGCTGACTGTGATTTGAGTCCCCCAGCAGCTTTGCACATGTGCGTGCGTGTATGCATGTGTGCCCATAATCCTAGCTGGAAAATGGAGGAGAAGGGACTGCAGTGTGGTCATGCCTCTGGTGGGTGATTTCTCACTTTCCCTCTCACTGTCTGTCTGTCTCCCTCCAGCGAATGCATGCACCCTATAGCAAAGACCTAATTAAAAAAAAAAAAAAAAAAAAGTGTCATTCTCACAATAATTATGATTAGCTGGTATCTTTCACACAAAGAACATTTGCTAAAAGTGACATGATGAGTTAAATTTCTGCCAAAAGACCAACTAGTTCTTAAATTATTAAAACACTAAGAAGAAGTCAAGCTGCTGTGACACCAGAGTATATCTGGTGTGTGGTTGAGAATCACATTTTCATAAGCTTGAAAAGATGTAAGATGATGAAGTTTCTATGATCTCAAATGAACACTTTGCAAAAAATATTTGATAGCCTAAAACAATAACAAAACACAAATAAGCAATTGTGTACAAAATAATTTATTACAGCATTATCTAAGTTGGCATTATTTTACAGTTTTTCCCTCTCAACAACTGTGAATCTAGATTACAATAAAGGAATACTATTTTAATTAGAACTGTTTGTCTAAATAAAATCCCCCTTTTTGAATTTGTATTTGCCTTAAAGGGAAGCATTAATATTACCGACATATTTACATAGTTCTGAAACACATTAGGTGATTCCATTACTGTTTTCTGTACAAGAGAGAACAAAAGCTATATATCCTGCCCCCCAAAATGGTACTGTTCAACAATACTATGTTTGAATGGTTAAACTAATGATAGCTAACTTCTCATTTTGTGAGAGACAGAAAAATGCATTTAATAGTTAATGTGTGACTATAAAAGTAAATGCTTGATTTTAATTTGCATTTTGCCCTATTATACACTCTTGAAGCGTACCTCTCAGTATAAACTACCTGTTGACACTAAAAGCAACTTAGGCAAATAAGCAGAATTCTTACCTGTGGGTCTTTTTTTTTTTTTTTTTTTTGGAGAGGTTTTTGCTATAGGGCATGTGCGCTCATCAGACAGACAGAAACAGACAGAGAGACAGAAAGCGAGAAACCACCCCCTAGGGGGGATGGCCATGCCACAATCCCTTCTCCTCCATTCTCCTCTTGGGATCTTGGGCACGTACGCACAAACGCCCAGCATGAGTTTTAAATCACCGGGTCCGGGACACGAACCACGGTTGACTACATGGGAGTCCAGCGACATAGCCATTACGTTAACTGCTGGTCCCACCTGTGGGTCTTTAAAACCAGTATAAATGGATATGTAACAAATATATGAGTAAATTTCCATAAGAGGCAAGCAATCTTCACATTCTAAATCACCTATGTAAAACTGGAGTACCCTTATTCAACCAAAAAGAATCGTGTCCGTGATACTACAAAGGAAGAAGTAAATCATGAAGAATTAAGTGGGGAAAAAAAAGAGCAAATTAAAATAAACCTCAACATCTGCCAAGAAAAATTCCATACTCTTTTTAGCACATAGTTAACACTGAAACTGATGTGCTTTACTTAAAAAGCAAGCAAATAAACAACAAAACAAACCAACTGCAACGCAGACTGTGAAACTAAGATCCAAATAAAATAAAACTGTGGAGTTACACACAACTTAGTGTCATAAGAAATTACCATAATTATGATACAGAAGTGCAGCTACCACAATGCTGATAATTTGGGAGTTTAAGAAAAACTGCAGAATTAGAAACAGGCAATTTTAACACAAACATATTTAAGTAAATGGCAGAGTCAGTTAAAGAATAAAACAAACTTACAGAATACTCCATCTAAAAATTCTATCCAAATATTTCATACCTAAATTAAAATACACTCTGGAAAAAGAAACCCCGATCTGAATTCAGCTTTCAGTCTGTAGGAGCCAACTTTCTATGAGATTTCAAATTTCATTTGCTAAGACACCATAGTTGGCTGTGTGGTTCAGTGCCACACCAGGACCATCGACTTCATTCACAGCAGGCAGGAAAGCAGATGTGAAAGGAAGCAGGTTATGACAGGCCATCCTGTATTCTTCATATTGGGAACTACAGTTCCCAAAGCTGCCATCAAGCAGTGCCTCGGAAACCTTCATTAAAGTCTAGAGAAACAAGGGAGAAATACAAATGACTTCTTTGTAAAAGCTCTGTTAATAATCACCTTAATTGAAAGATGCAATTTGTAAATTAAACCACAGAAGGTAAGCAAGGCCCCAGTCTAACTTCTTGCTATCTCCAGTAAGTAATCACCTAAAAAAAAAAAGAATATTAAATTCCACAAATCCTTAAAATGAAAACAATAAAATGCTAGTATATATTTGAAAACAGAGAACTTCTAAAACTGTGATCACTAAGGATGAACGTCTCCTTTACTGAAAACAGATCACGTACAGCAAGTGCTCACCATGTGCTAGCCACCAGGCACTTCGTACTTGATTATTTTAGCTAACTTTTATACTAATTCTATGAGATAGGCAGTATTTGAATTCCTGTCTTAAAAATGAGGAAAAGAAGCTAAAAGTGATAAAGTTACATGGCTTATCCAGGTATAACTCTGAAGGCTCACTTAATAATTATGTTGTGGGAGGGCCAGCAGGTGGCATGGTGGTTAAGGCACTGGACTCCCACATGCCTTGCTTTTTCACTTTCCTTTTTTCTCTGTCGCTGGTCAAATTAAATAATAATAATAAAATTTAAAAATCAATATTATTTAAAAAAGAAAAGAATTATGTTGTAGGTCCAGCAGGTGGCGTGGTGCTTAAGGGTACTAGACTCCTACATGGCTAACTATGGTTCAAGTCCTGGACCCGGTGGCTTGCTTTCTCACTTTCCCTCTTTCTCTCTCTGTTCCTCTCTGGTCAAACATACATACATACATACATACATACATACATACATAAATGTAAAATTCTTTTTTTTTTTTTTTAAAAAAAGGAATTATGTTGTAGCCCAGTCATGGTGGCACAGGTGGTAGGGCTCCACTCTGCAGTGGAAGAGCCACATAGAAGACTGTGGTTCAGATCCTAACAGAGCAGGAACAGCCATGATTCATGGCTGGTGGGAAAGGTAAGGTGTGGGGAGATCACAACACAAGAAGCCCCTGTCCGGGGAGCCCACATCACCCTCCCCAATACAAAAGTAAACTTTAAAAAAAAATTATGGCATGAAGATGTTTTGTTGATCACCCAGTAGCTATAAATGATTCAATGAAAAATTTTACCTTTACATTTTTATCTTTTACAGTTTCGTCCAGTCTAGTGGCTATAGCAATTGCTTTCTCTTGCCTTGATTTATCCAGAAAATACATCATTTTAGCACCTAAAATACCAAGATATTTAAAAATGAATAAACTCCTATGTTGGGGCCAGCAGATGGCATAGCAATTACATCACTGGTTTTCACATGGCAGACCACAGTTCAAGTCCCAGACTCAGTGGCTTGCAAATAACGCTGGCCACGTGTGTGTGTGTGTGTGTGTGTGTGTGTGTGTGTGTGTTTGCCTAAAATCCTGGTAGAAGAATGAAGGAGAAGGGATTGTGGCACGTGGCCATCCCCCCATCCAGGGGGTGATTTCTCACTTTCCCTCTCATTGTCTCTGTCTCCCTCTCTAGTGAGCACATACACCCTAAGGCAAAAACCTCTTAAAAAAAAAAAAACACCTAACTCCTATGTCTTATATTGGGTTGTCAGAAAAGTCATGGTGTATTTTTTTCTGTTTTTCTATGCAAAAAATGTGTCATGACTTTTCAGATGGCCCAACATTTTACCTGGTTTATACTGACCAGTGACTTAAAATATGATTTCAAGTGCTTAGTGGTGGGCTAGAGCTGCTCCCACCAGCTCTCAGGAGCCAATGGCAACATCTCTTCCTGATTTCATATGTAGCAATATCTCAAGCGACAGCTTCAGGCCATAATGGGAATATTTTTGTCATGACAAAACCTACTAATTAGGACTTTTCCATCATAAAATGGCAGTTATTAAACATTTAACAGACAAATTCCTCCCCTTAGAAATGTTATAATCCAAATGTAAAAATAAGCTGCTCTGTGGCATCAATCAGTATTTAAGCCAAAACCATGCTAACACTCTAAGATAAAACACCTAAGGAAAAAGTTGTTGTCATAGAAAAGCATGTGAGGGAACAACAGGAAAATGCTTGCATGTTCACGAATAAGAAAAATTTTAAAACTATTCTTTAATAAAACCCAGGTTTAATTTCTCCTGTAAGTTACATGATTTATATCTTATGTACATTTTTCTATAACTTTTGTTTATTAATTTATTATTACTTTATAGGATTTCACATAAAATAGCTTTGTCAGTATCTGTGAATTTTTTTCCCTATTAATCTTTTGGACTCTATGATGCTCTCTACATATTATAAAACACAGAGCTGGCCCGTGCACATGTATTATAAAAGTATTTACCCATTATTACAAACCCTTCCAGCAAACACCACTTGAAATGGCGACCTGCTATTCCATCCCACTAACCTACCCTGTTTCCTTTATCACCAGGCATGCACCGAATCTGTTCCATTCTCCTTCTGCCCATGCTTGTAGCACTTCCTGAAGTATCTTTTCAGTTCAAGCTCTTTCTTTGATTTAGAGGAATTCTTTAACATTCTTCACAAAAGGCACACACAAAGTAAAGCTCTTAATAAGAATGACAAACTGCTTTTCTATAGCTGGGTCAATTTGTACTCAGCAGTTTTTATAAAAGTACTTGTTTGCCACATCTTTATCACGCTTTACTTTCCCTTCTATAAACAAAAATATTTGTTGATTTGAGAGATAAAATGTTTTATGCTTGTTTGTTGGATAATTAGTGAGGCTGAACATTTTTCCAAATATTTGGGTTTTTTTTTTACCACATTATAACTTTTCTCCATGAACGATTTTATCCCCAGGAGCTGAATACAAACCTGAAAGTAGATGCTGAAGAGAGGTAGCATTATGTTTGAGAAAATCTTCATTAAATCTTTCCAACTCCTTGTTGACAAATATTTTCTGCATTTCCTGAGAGAGAACTTGGCTCACAATGTCTGGAAGATTACTATGATTAGACACTATAAAAACAAAAACATTTGGATTTTTAGATTTTGATCTGTCCTTTGGGGAAAAACACATCAATGGGAAAACCTTTGAATTTATTATTAAGCTTAACATATTTTACACAGTCCTTGCCAGCTGCATTGGCATGGGTACATACTGGAGCCATCTGAGAAGGCCCTGGGTGGAGATTATGGGTAGACCTGAACACATTGGGTGTGCCCACAGACACATCCATAACCCTAGCTGGCTGGAAGGTTATGGTAAATGATGAAGATTGCAGTGTGATGAGACCATTGGGGGTGTTTAACACTGTCTTTCTCTCATAAAGGAAATAAATAAACTTTAAAAAAATACTGCTCCTTGAGAATATAAATATTTATTCAACCTGAGTACTAATTTCTTGTATCGTTTGGCTAGTATGTTTAACTTACAGACACATGTTCATTTAAGTACTATAAACATTACTCTTTTTCCACATGGTTGTAAATTTCTTTAGTGTTCAGCTTAATAGAAGACAGTTCATATTTATTTCTACATAAACATTACCTTTTTCATACTTACCAGTTTTAGAAAATTTAATTAAACATTCATGTAACCATGGGTTATTACTGTTAATAGCAAAAGCTCGTTTGACAGACTGCAGCATTAACAGAAACTTTCCTGTGTCAGAAAAAATGATAAAATAACATCATCAATACTTATGAGTTATTTTCTTCTATGTGTTATATTCAATAACAAAATAGTACCTTTTCTACAACATACAAAAACAAAATTCAAAGCAGACTTTATTTATTACAGAGAACTTTTGCTTTCTAAAGAAAAGATTGAGGGACCAGCAGCTGGCTTAATGGCTATGTTGCTGGACTCCCATGTAGTTGACTGCGGTTCGAGTCTCGGACCCGGTGGCTTAAACTCACACCGGGCGCGTGTGCATGCATGCCCAGGATCTCAAGAGGAGAAAGGAGGAGAAGGGACTGTGGCGTGGCCATCCCCCCAGGGGGTGATTTCTCACTTTTTGTCTCTCTGTCTTTCTGGCGAGCTCATGCAACCTATAGCAAAAACTTCTCCAATAAAAAAAAAAGAAAGAAAAGATGGAAAAATCATGAAGAATCACTTTAGGTAAAAAAAATCATGATTGTTCAAACTATTCTTAAACTGGATTTGATCATAATATTATAATTTACTACTGCTATGGTTGGCGTGTGCTCTCTCAGAATTCCTATGTTAGGGGCTGGCCCATGGCATAGTGGTTAGAGAGAGAAGGATCCTACATGGTTAACGTGGTTTGAATCCTAGTCCAGGTGGTTTGAAAAACACACCAAGTACTTGTATGTGTGTGCCCAAAATCCTGACAGGAAGGAGAAATGGAGGAATAAAGTACAGTGTAACTATGCAATATTGGGAGTGTTTTTCTCTCTCTCTGGAAAGCATAAACACCCTCTGGAAATATGTATTGAAACCTGACTATGATGATATGAAGATGGTAGAGACTTACTCTGATTATGAGATTAACAGACGGAGTCTTTGGATGGGAATTAGGATTAATAAAATCATCAGGGTGGGCCCCCCATGACTGCAGCTGGTGGCTTTATAAGAGGGACACAGACATGGAGGCGTAGACACACAAACTCCTGCCATGTGATAACCAGCGCTGCTGTGGGACTCTGTCCCACACCAAGAAGTCCATCACCGCATTTGGTGTCTTGACTTTCAACCTCCAAAACTGAGCTCTGTTCTTTCTAAATTACCCAATGTTGTATTCAGTTGTTAGTGACAGAAAAGCAAACCAAAACAATTACCCACCGAATTTGGGAAAAGAAAAGTTGATTTTAAGAACCTCTGTAGAAGGTTGAAATAGAACTTTAGATCTAAACTAACAAAGATTACACTGAATATGGTCACCAATATAATAGATTAAAAACTGAATTCGAACTGTTTATTACCTTTTCTAAAATATATTTCAAATGCTAATAGATGTGTATCAATGTTATCGGCTACAAGGTTCTTAAGAGGGATAAGGAACTTGATGGCTTCTTCTAACGGGTTTTCTACCTATTTTGAAACAGAAGAAAATATATTTACAAAAAATAGCAACACAAGTCAAATTTACCCTAAAATTTTGTATTAATACATACCTAAAATACACAGTTTTCTTTATATTATTGAGCAAGATAACTGTTATCTGTAAATAAATTCCAAATATAGTCAACAATTTTCAAAACAGAAATATTGTAGTGTTTGCCTGACTAAAAAATCAAGATAAGGCCAGCTTCATGGCACAGTGATAAAACCCAAGCACAACTCAGACAACAAGCTTTTGTTTTTTGCTCTAGAGCATGTGTGCTTACCAAAGACAGAAAAAGAAAGAAAGAAAGAAAGAACGAACGAACGAACGAACGAACGAAAGAGAGAAATCACACCCTAGGGAGGACAGCCACACTGCAATACCTCGCCTTCATTATCCTCTCAGGATTTTGGGCACCCACACAAGTGTCTGGCATGTTTTTCAAGCCGCCGGGTTCAGGATTTGAACCATGCAGCCAGCCATGTGGGACCCAGCTGCCTCAATCACCAGCCACCAGCCACTACAACACACAAGCTATTGATCTCACATGGTGACCATGGTTCCAATCCGCAGCTGCTTTGGCCTGAAACACACTGGGCACACAAACCGGCATTCAGATCTGACAGGCAGACTGAAGGAAGGAAGAAAAGGGATTGCAATAGGACCAGACCCTGTGCTCATCTCTCTCTCTCTACCTCACTCTCACACACACACATACCCACTCTAAAATAAATTTTTAAATTTTAAATCAACAAAAAAATGAGAAGCTATTTGCTGTTAAGTTATAGAGTAATCTCTTTGGCTTGACTGACATGCATAGTACTTGTGCTGGAAAAATAAATATACACTGTAAAGAGGTGATTAAATGTAAATTAATTTAAAATTTTTAATTCAAAATAATTTTATAAAAATCCAAAAAGAAAACCCATAATATTATTCCGCAGACTTAACAAGATGGTATACTAGACACCGGGAGTCCTGCATATACTACAAACATTTGAAGTAAGGAGACAAGTGTAATACCATCACATAATTGGAAGGAAAGTAACAATAAACTTAAAATACTATACTAGACTTACAGAAATAAAGTAAAAAGCTAAATACTTCCCTAAATCTGGTCCTACACTAATCATTAACATGGAAGAAATCATGGTAATGAGGTGCTCTCTGTAGTTAAAACTTATCTAGTAAGATATATAAAATGTGTTCCCTATTTAATAGAAAACTGTATTGCTACTGTAACAAATCACAAAAATTTAGTGGCTTAAAACCAATGGGACCAGCAGTTAGCGTAATGGCTATGTCGCTGAACTCCCATGTAGTTGACCATGGTTTGAGTCCCGGATCCGGTGGCTTAAACTCACACCGGGCGCATGTGCGTGCGTGCCCAAGACCCCTAGAGGAAAATGGAGGAAAAGGGATTGTGGGTGGCCATCCCCCCTGGGGGGGGGGGGGTGATTTCTCGCTTTCTATCTCTCTGTCTTTCTGGTGCAGGCGCCCTATAGCAAAAACCTCTCCAAAAAACAAACAAACAAACAAACCAAAGTATTATCTCGCAGTTCTATAGGTTAAAATTCCTACACAGGCCTCTCTCTCTCTGAGATTAAAATCAAGGTATCAGCAGGACTGCATTCCCTGTTAGAGGATCTAGGGGAAAACACATTTCAATGCTTTTCCCACTTGTAAAGCTGGACCCTCTCCTCCACCTTCAAAGGTGTCAGGGGCAGGTGGAGTCCTCCTCACATGATCTCCTGCCCTTTTCTGCCCTCCTCCACTTTTATGCCCCTTTGAGTACACTGAGCCACAGGACAATTCCGGCTCATATCCCTATCATGAGCGTAGCTAATTATACTCTTAAATTTCACCAATCACCTTACTTCCCCTTTGCCACATACGGTCAAATAATCAGGGTATGAGGATTGAAACTAAGACACCTTAGAGAGCTGTCACTCTGCCTACTGAGACTCCAATTCTACTTGCGCATTATCACTCAAAGATAAGTAATGGCTATCATAATGAAATACTATCATCTTGAAATACTGAAAGGGTTTCTCATTTATAGGTTTAAATAAATCATATTTATGGCCAGAAGAGAATCAAACAGCATAAATTGTATTCAATTGTATTTAACAATAAACAGTGTAAATTCATCTCACCCTTTCTAATTTTTCAGGTATAAGTTCTTCCTTAAGACCACTGGTTTCTTCTTCTTCGTCATCTCTTTTTTTCTTTTGATTTTTTTGCTGATGTTCCCTTTCCACATGCTTTTTCTCTTCTTCCAATTTAGCCTTTTTCTGAGCTCTTCTCCGCTTACTAAGCATTTTCTTCAATTCTTTGGCTGACAGGTTTTCTATAAATGTCCAAATAAATAAAAATTCTATTGAGTCAATGTCTATTTTCCCTCATATTTCTCCTGCTATTATTCATATAATTATTATAGCTTGGGGGGGGGGGAAGAGAAGACAGCTACCTAAGAGTTTTAGCCTTCCCAGCTACTAATACAAAACCTGGCACACAAAGAACAACCAGTAAATGCTGAATGAACTAAAATTAACCATCCCCCACTTAGTATTTTATTTCCAAGAAATCTGAGTATTAGAAGAGTTGCTTATTCTACTTGTCATCATGATTTGTTAAGATGTTGAAGTTATTGAGAATAAAATTAAAGCCATTAAACATTAAAAAAAGAAAAAAATTACCTCTAGCCCAGTTCTCCCTTCTACACAACATGACTTTAGACAAAACACTTCATCCCTCTCAGTCTCAACACCCAAATTGTGTAAGGTGGGGCTGACATCACCAGCTAATCTTGTGGAAAATTTCAATGGTAACTGAGGTAATGTATATAAACACACTTATGATCTCTAAACATCATGTAATTATTAGAAATGAATACTTAGAAATTTCCTCCGTGTAATTATTTACCAAATAGTCACATTCAGAGAATAAAAAAGTCACACAAATATTCTTACTGGCATTCCTGTTTTCAATATAATAGATATAAGAAATTTAAGGAATCTATTTTTCCCTAAGGAATAGAAAGCTATTTTTAGCTATAATTAAAAAAGAAAAAGAAGAAAGAAAAAGAAACCAACCATCTATAGTCATTTTCATTTTTCCAGAAAAATTGCAAGTCATTTCATTTGAGTGATTTGGAAGCATCAGAACTTTTGTTTTTTCTGTCTCTCCCAAGATTTTTTAGGGGGAGGAGGGCATATCAGTCATCTAATGTTGGCTTCACATCCATTTTGACACACGCTTTTCCTATTTTATTGTAGGTGCTAAGGACCTTCTGAAATTTAGTGTTCTTTTCAAATCTATTAAAACAAGTTTCTTTTCAGTTACCTGAATTTGTTTCTTGCTGTTTGCTTTCATTGGTTAAGGGATTATCATATAATTTCAAGTATATTTCAATCGCTGATCTAGCAGCCTTGAAATAAAAGACATGTCTTCTGAGTCTATCTTCTAATCTCAAAAGGTCAACATAGGCACGAAGGGTCATCTTTCTCATGCAGTAGGTATGGAAGTCAAATTGATCATCGGTTATCTCAGAAAAATGCTTAAAAACAAAACCACAGAATTAACCCTTACATTTATATCAATAACGTCCACCTTTTGAAAGAAAATCTAAGGAGGCCCCAAACTAACTTAAACAGTCCCAATTTCACTTACCTGCACTCTCCCATGTTTAAACACTAGAAAGGGCATGAAGTTTTTTGCGTTTAACTTCAAGTGTCTCTTCCTACAATCCATCACCATTCCCTACAAATCATGGTTTGATGATACTCAATTTTTATGTGAGTCAAATAATCAGGGTTTTTTTAAACCTAGAAATTCGTACATACTGATACTTTTTATACAATATTTCTCCTCCAAATTTCCTAAAAGCCAACATGGCAGAGATAAACAGAGCTCTGAATAAAGACTAAACATATGCAGATTCACACTAAATATTTACAAATCAGACTGCTCTACTCAACTCTTGACCTCTTCACGGGCAAGTTCATCTCTATCCCCAATGCTTGGCAGAAGACAAAGTAAATATCAGACATTCAACAAGCACAGTATCTGTCAATTCAAGAGATAAACTGCTTATCAGGCACATGACCTTGAATCAATCTTAATTTCCTAGAGAATTATTTAATGTAAGTTAGCAATAAAATAATAAATATACTAATATACATTCAGTTTCTTAAGGTTTTTAAAGGATCAAACAAAAACTTTTTTTTTTTAAGATGTTTTTGCCTTAGGGTGCATGTGCTTGCTAGAGACAGAGACTGTGAGAAATCGCCCCCCCCAGGGGGGATGACCAGTCCACAATCCCTTCTCCATTCTCCTCCCAGGATCTTGGGCATGCATGCACATGTACCCAGGGTTGAGTTTTAAGTCATGGGGTCTGGGACGTGAACCGTAGTCACCCACGTAGGAGTCCAGCAATGTAACCACTATGCCATTTGTTAGCCCCAAACAGAAACATATTTTAAAGCTCATTCTCAGGCCAGCAGGTAGCATAGTCGTTAGGGGCACTGGACTCCAACATGGCCGACCACAGTTCGAGTCCTGGACATGGTGGCTTACTTTCTTTCTGTCTCTCTCTCACTCTGTCCCTCTCTGGTCAAATTAAAAACAAATAAATGGGGACCAGCAGTTGGTGTAACAGCTATGTCGCTGTGCTCCCATGTAGTCGACTGCAGTTGAAGTCCCAGACCCAGTGGTTTTTTGTTTTTGTTGTTGTTTATTAAGAGGTTTTTGCTATAGGGTGCGTGCGCTCGCCAGACAGAGACAGAGAGATAGAAAGCGATAAATCACCCCCTAGGGAGGATGGCCACACTGCAATCCCTTCTCCTCTTGGGATCTTGGGCACGCACGCACACGCGCCCAGCGTGAGTTTTAAGTCACCGGGTCCGGGACGTGAACCGTGGTCAACTACATGGGAGTCCAGTGACATAGCCATTACGCTAACTGCTGGTCCCCAGACCCCGTGGTTTAAACTCACACTAGGCGCATGTGCATAAGTGCCCAGGATTCTGAGAGGAAAACGGAGAAGGGACTGCGGAGTGGCCATGCCCCCGGGGGGTGATTTCTCAACTTTGTCTGTCTTTCTCTTTCTGGCGAGCACATGTGCCCTATAGCAAAATACTCTCAAAAATTAATTAATTAAAGTTAAATAATTCTTTTTTTAAAAAAAAAGTCATTCTCAACAGTAAACTGCCATACAAATGCATAATGTTATGGTTTTCTCTTCATAAGTTCCTAGTAACCTACCTACATTTACCTTTAGTAGAAATTCTCAATCTGGAGTCTGTGTATAAATAAATATAGCTAACTTCTTCCTAAATAGAAAGTGCAAAACTTTCAACCAATTTCCAAAATATCTGTGGGCCAAAAAGGGCTAAAAACTAACCCCTTACATAGAAAGAAGACTGGCCCCTAGCTCCCCATAAAACAATCTTATGCTTTTATTTTCTCCCCTACATGTAATTTCTACCTGTCTGACTTCTTTCTTCTCTACTTTAGCTTCTCCAAAATCACAAAGAAAAAAATGAATGATCCAACACACCAATATAGTTCTACTGCTTCGTGTTCCTTCTACCCTGGAGGTGGGGGTGTCTGCACATTACATATATTAGTAATTGCCCAAAATAATTAGATAATTTTAGTCATCCTAGTGAGAAACATACTATACACAAAATTACATTAAGTATCTGATACTCTAAGAGATAAGAAGAACAGAAGTATATTACGAGGAGGGCAAGAAATAGAAAACATTAATATATCACATTAGTTTATAGTTATTATGGAAAAATTGTTTTAGTGAGATTATATTTGAAAAGTGTGTTCTTTTTACCAATAAAACAAATAAGCTCATAAATAAAAATGTAACTTGATTTAAAAAAAGTCAAAAGATTACATATTTGATAAAGTTGCTAGTGGTTTTCCTTAATGTAAATCAAGTTGTATCAAGCACCATAAGAATACCTTAAATTTCAATAAAAGAAAAAATGGCAGTGCTAAAAGTCATGGAACACATAATCAGATAAAAACATCTAAGATACTACACAACAGGTAGGCTAAGAAACATAAAAAGGTAGATAACAAACTTTAAGAGATTGACCTAGCAGCATTAGTAGATGTAGACTTTTAAGTTATGTCTCAGAGGGATCCATGTGGAACCATATTTAAGCCGCCTCTTTATCAGTAACAGCCCATAGGCTGCCTCTCTCCAGTTGCTGTCTTCCATAAACAGGGTGACCAACTTATCTCAGTTTGCCAGAGGCTGTCTCAGCTTTCCCACTGAAAGCTCCAGGTCTCAGGAACCTGATCAGCTGCAGGCAAACCTGGGTGATCAATCACTCACTCTATGAGATAATGGTGATATAGAATATGGCTAAATTGGAAAACATAGGATACTGTAGCTATGGCTTCATAATACTTTTGCTTTTAGAAGAAATGGCGTATTTTGGAATAGTACATAGGAGTAACAAGATAATCTTGGGTTGATTTATTCAACTTTTTTTCCTGGAATAATTATAGAAGTTGCAAAGGTAATATACAGAGGTCCTACATACCCTTCTCTGTTTCTTCCCAAGGTAAGGCCTACATAAGTTCAGTACATTATCGAAACCAAGAAAACTGATGCCGGTGAATGTGTATATACAGTTCTATATGATCTTATCACGTGTGGATTCACATGCCCACTATTATGACCAAGATATAAAACAACTGCATCACCACAAAGCTCTCCCTGGTACTATCTCTGGTTAACTTTTTTAGTCTCCAAATTTATAAAACATAAAATTATGCTAACAAGTACAAACCAAGTTAGTTTTCCTGCACATTTTAGCCGAGTATTTAAAGCATGGTAAGGTTAAATAGCTCTCTGCAGAAAACTAGGTATCCAAATCTTAACACACAGCTCATGCCCTTATCTCATTTTCTCTCATCTTAAACGTTAGATTCTTTTATTTTGGGGGAGGGGCAGTAAGGAGGAGTAATACTAGCAAAATTTTATTAAGCTGTCAAAAAAGGACTGCATCCAAGTAAGACAAGTCAGAAAGAATTAAGAAAAGCCACTCCCGGATTTAGAGTGTGGTCTTCTTTAGAAATCCCCTGTTAGGCCTCTCTTCTCACCCAGCTTCTCTTGCCCGTTACCTCTCAGAGTTCCTGGATAAGACCAGTAAGAGCTTATTCACAGGAAGGCAACAAAAACCTCTAGACTTAAATAATAACTAGACTAACTAGGGAATAAGCAACTTGATCTCCTTTATAGAGAAGCTGTCATTATAAAGCAAGTGCCAATCTGATAAAGATTAAGATACAACAGAAAATATAGTTACGAAATGCCAATCACAAATCCTAGATCTTATAATCGTAAAGGAATTAAGTCTTATTTACTTTTAGTAGAGATTCATTATTTAAAAAAAACTAGCTTAGAGGTGGCGTGAGAGTAGGCTTTTGTGTATCTGTTTCTAGCGCTATTTTCAAACACCAGCACAATAACTGAGAGACAGTTTCTAGCAGTAAGAATTATGTAGCATGACCAAAAGTTGACGGCTTCTGCCATGTTTTAATCTGTGACAACCAATCTTTTACAAAATGTTATTCTAAGCTACTCAGTCAAAATTGCTAAGAAGTTAAGGGAAAGCATAACCTAAATGAAACAGTAATGGAAGACCTACTTATTACATTCTAATAATTCTCAAAAAAATTTTTTAATAAGACAATATAGGGACCAGCAGTTGGTGTAATGGCTGTGTCACTAGACTCCCATGTACTCAACCACGGTTCGAGACCCGGACCCAGTGGCTTAAACTCACACCGGATACGTATGCGTGCGTGGCCAAGATCCCTAGAGGAGAATGGAGGAGAAGGGATAGTGGCATGGCCATCCCCTCCGGAGGTGATTTCTTGCTTTCTGTCTCTCTCTGTCTTTCTGGTGAGTACACACGCCCTACAGCCAAAAAAAAAAAAAAAAAACAAAACTCTCCCCCCCCAAAAAAGGCAAGATAATTATTAATACAAGGAGAACTGGGATCCAAATTCAAGAAGTTTAACAGCTGTAATGATTTTAAGGATACTTTAATAACACAAAAAAATTGGCTAAATTTTTAAATATGGTCTTGCTAGAATTACTAACTCATAAGTCTCGCCTCTTCATTCAGGAAACGAAATACTTATCACTGAGAATGTCCTGGCTAACAAAAATGCATCTTTCCTAAATAATAAGCAAAATGCTTGTTAAGTAATGATCACCTAGGGGTGCAGCTATATCACAAAACAATTGGTCTGCAGCTGTATTACAAAAATAAGAGTCTGATTTAAACTATAATGCTTGGATATTTCACATATCATCCAAGGGCTTTATACTTTCCAAAGAGAAGATTAGGATGACTTCCCCTAAGGATACAGCCACTAAGCCTAGGCTTAAAAGGACAGAATAAACAAACAAACAAAAAGGTAAAAATTAGGTTATTCCTAAAAAGGCTAGGATATAATCCTACATTCAGTTCCCACCAAAAGCCACCCCCTAAGATGTAGCTTTTCTTTGGGTAAACTCAGAAGTTTCACATGGGAAAAAGGCCAAAGTGACTGCCGTAGTGCGGACAGCAGGCTCACCTGACTACGATGCCTGTGGTTTTATACTGCGTCAGCATGGGAACAGTGGTGCCGATTGCCCCACAAATGAGGGTGCTGAGGCCTGCCTCAGGGGTGTATTTGCGCCTCTTTTCCTCCTGTGGTCCATGTGGAAGGAGAGTGCTTCAGAGATGACAAAGAACAGGAAAACAAAAATTCACACAAAGGAAAAGAAAAGTACCCTCACTAAGGCACATCACACACACATCCTAAAAGCAAATTATAAAATAAGCCTAAACACTGGCCACAGATTGCTGTACAGAGTACTGAATGTGAGGGCAAATATCCTGGGAAGACAACTGGAGAGAGGCTGACTATGGACCAGATCCTGATGTTTTGAAGGGGAAAGAGGTTGCCATCAAATGTGTGTCTTCCTATGCTAGTGATGAAAATCAAATAACAGCCCAATTAGGAAACAAATTTTGCATTTATGTTAACAATCGTGATTTACTAATCTTCTTTCTTCCTTCAGACAAAAAATATGTGGACATATCAAAAACATAACCATCTGAGGATCAAAAAAGTAATCATATGTTTACAACTTGTGAACGTTTGGAAGGTTACAGATAAAGAACTTATCACAATGAAGCTCCCAAAGTAATTAGACGAAGTGGTTCATCCATGTAGAAATTTACCTGCTTTTTCTTCACCTTACAGGAGAAAAGTGAAGTTGAAATTCTAACAACTTACCCTTTCTACTTCATGGCATTTTTTTAAGGCATCTCCATATTTTCCTAGACGCTGATAAGCTGAAATACACTCCGTCTGGAACCACATACACTGCATTTCATTTAGATTTTCCATGGCAGATGTTCCTTCCTGAAATGAAAACATTTATAACTAGAGGGACCAAATGGATCCAAAAATCCCATTTTCTGTTTTATACCTATGGCTACAAGTATTATCATGACAACAACAATTAGCAAATATATCAAGGTGCTTCCAAAAGGCTCCTACTGTTGTTTTTTTTTTCTCCTCCTACTAGCTTTTTTTTTCTTTTTTCAAGTTTCTTTGTTACACAAGCTAAAGCAAAAGGGAGTGAGAGAGGCATGCACGAGCACTTCCAATAAGGCTCTAATAACATGATCTACCCAATTCTCAGGCAGCCCCAGGTCATGACCACACATGTGGCTGGCATCCCCAGGGAGACCTCTAGATATGAATCCAGAACCTTCCCATGTGGGTCAGCCACACAGAGTACTTAGTTACTACTAAGCCACCATGCAGTCCTCCTACTACTGGTTTTAAACACATAATGTCTTATTTATATACCCTATACAAAAAGACTCCGGATTATAAAAGCTTAGTTTTTTCGTTGTTTGGGTTTTGGTTTTTTTGGTTTTTGTTTGTTTGTTTTTAAGAGAGATTATTACTATAGGGCACGTGCACTCTCTGGAGAGACAGAAAAAGAGACAGAAAACAAAAAATCACCCCCTAGGAGGAATGGCCACACCCCAATCCCTTCTCCTCCATTCTCCTCTCAGGATTTTGGGCATGCATGCACGTGTGCCCAGTGTCAGTTTTAAACTGTCAGGTCTAGGGCTCAAATTGCAGTTGACCATGTGAGAGTCCAGCAATGTAACCATTTATACCATCTGCTGATCTCACTAAAGTTTAGTTTTTAAACACCCAAGGTTTTATTTATACTACTGGGTTGTCAAGAAAGCCATGGGGCATTTCTGAACAGAAAAACATCGAAAAATGTATCATGATTTTCCCAAAGATCAAATATTTACGACAGTAATTCTATAAAGCACTGCCTGTTTTTGTAACCATTTTCTTGCTGACTGAGGGTTGCTTTTATGTGCATCCAATATTGCTGAATTTGCTAGTAATAGTTCAGGCCTATTTTCAGTTTCTCAGTCTTCTTCCAAATTAGCCTATCCCCTGTCACTTTCATCATGCCCGTGGATATGCTTCCAACAGCACTCCTACCACATACCAATTCTTATACCTGGTCATTGCTCTCTTGCAGTGAGCTGATAAAACCGAAAAAGTGATTTATTAAGAATATTTGAGGGGCCAGCAGGTGGCGTGGTGGTTAAACCACTGGACTCCCACATGGCTGACCGTGGTTTGAGTTCTAGACGTGGCAGCTTACTTTCTCACTTTCCCTCTCTCCCCCACTGGTCAAATTAAAAAATATATTAATAGTAATAAAAGATAAATAAATGATTCTTTAAAAAATATATTTTTAAAGAATATATAAATATATTTTTACAAAATATAAAAATGTATTTTTATTTATATATAATTTTATATTATGAAATTAGATAAAACATATGTATTTTTTATATTTATATATTTTTATAAAATACTATATATATATATATATTTATATTTGAGGCCAGCCCTGTGGCCTAGAAGTTAAAGGAGTCAGATTCCACATGGTTGACTGTGTCATTAAATCCCAGCCCCCATGGCTTGAAATACACAAAAATCCCAACAGGATGGAGAAATGGAAGAGAATGGATTGCACCGTGACCACATCCCTCTCTCCCTCTGTCTCTCTCTGACACGTACCACCCTAGCAAATATTTATTTTTTTGTTAATTCAGGCTCAATGAGAATTCTGAGAGGTGTGTAAAACAAAGTATCATGTTTCAGTGCCAGAACACAAATTCTGTCACAGTTAAGAAAAGATTTATTTTAAATATTGTTAAACGTTTAAATATTATATTATTTTTAAACGTTTTAAATATTATATTAAATATTTTGTATGCCCTCAAGAAAGAACAAAGGGGGTCGGCAGGTGGCATGGTAGTTAAGGCAGCTGGACTCCCCAAGGCTGACTGAGCAGTTCAAGTCTCAGATCCAGCAGCATGAAAATCACATCAGGTATGTGCGCTTGTGTACCTAAAATCCCAAGAGGAGAATAGAGAAGGGACCATGGCATGGCCACCCCCCTACAGGGAGTGCTTTTTCACTTTCCTTCTTGTCTTTCTCTGGTGAGTACACGCACCCTATAGCAAAACTGAAAAAGATGGCAAAGGTACATTTATATAAATCATTCAATTTTCAGGTTATTTTTACTGTTTGTATTGTATCAGTTCAAATTACAGAATTCATTAAAAGTCTAAAAACTGGTTATCTGTAGGTGCATAGAAAGATAGATGTGTTTATTGGAGCTACACGTGCCAAAATACCTACAGGAAGATGGAGGAGAAGTGATTGTGAGGGTTACCATCCCCACTGTGGGGGTGGGGGTGGGGGTGGGGGTGACTGCTTCCCCCCACCGAGAGCACATGCACCCTATGGCAAAAACCTTAAAAAAAAAAGAGTGATAAATGTATTTTATTTCTTCTTTATGGCTATGTATATTTTCCATGTACATGTATATGATAATACTATATTTTCATAATAAGAAATCTGTATTATTTTTCACTTCAAAAAATTATCAACTAGAACCAATGGACATACATTAGCAATTCTGTACATTCTAAACTGTAAGAAATCTGGAAGAAAGAAATATGAGCACTTTACTCATTTATAAGCACGTAGATCTAAATTGATTACTCAGGGTCACTAATAATTTTCTTCCCTGGCTCACTGTGTTACCATATGATAACATCATATGTGTTATCATATATCATATATGATGAACTTGCCCAGCTAGTGCTCAGTACGGATAAGCTGAACAAAACTTCCACACAGAACAGCAACTTGTCAAGAGTAGATGACCAGGACCTGAATGCGGGCTAATTCAGATGAGAAAGGCTCCCTCCCCCTTTTTAAAAGGAATCATTTTTATTTTTTATTTTTTACTTAAGGTTTTTGCCATAGGACACATGCTGCGCTCACTGGAGAGAGTGTGAGCCAGTGAGAGGGAAAGTGAAAAATCATCCCCCAGAAGGGATGGCCACACCACAACCTCTTCTCCACTCTCTTCCTGGGATTTGGGGCACGCACACACACATGCCCGGCATGTTTCAAGCTGCCAGGTCCAGGACTCGAACCACGGTCGGCCATGCGGAACGCCAGGCCATAACCATGACAACTACTGACCTTGAGAAAGCCCTTTCTATAAAGATAAACGAATGGCCTACAGGAAGCTGTCTTTACTGAAAACTAAATTTGAGTATGTGATTGCCCTTCTCTGTGTATGTGTGTGTAAATATACCATTTACCAATGCCTAGCACGGTAGTCCTCCTTTATCTCCAAGGGATCTTCCAGACATCCTGTAGATGCCTGAAACCACAGACAGGACCAAACCCTAGATCACACTACATTTTTTTCAATCTGATAGCCAGGAGGGCTAACGTGACAAGTGGGTGAACAGCACATACAGGGCGGCTATGATGGACCATGGGATGATTCCCGTGCTGGGTGGAATGAAGGACGGGGCTTCATCAGGCTACTCAGAATGGCACACAATCTGACACTTGTGAATGATTTCTTTCTAGAATGTTTCACTTAATATTTTGGACTGTGCTTGACTACAGTAACAAACTGCAAAAAGTGAAACCAAATATGGGAAGATGACTATAATGTCAGACTCAACCTTTGGCAATTTGATGTGAATATGGCATCTCATTATTTTAATTTTCATATCCCTGATTACTTGAAAACTTATTTTTTTGGCCATTCCATTTTCTACTTCTGTGAAATTATTCATATCCTTTGCCAGTATTTCTACCCTCTTGTATCTTTGTTATTTTGTCAGAAGGTGTGTGTGTTCACTGGGAAGGGAAGAAGGGAGAGGGAAGGAGAGGAAGAGAGGGAAAAGTAAGAAAGTACCTCCCATGGGGAATGGTCATGCTGCAATCCTTTCTTCTCCATCTCTCCCTCCTTTGGGATTTTGGGCAGACGTGTACACGTACACACACACCCAGTATGTTTCCAAGGTGCTAGGCTGGGGACTCAAACCACATGGACAGCCACGTGGAAACCAGCTACCTTAACCACGAGACCACGAGTTGGCCCCATCTTGAGTGTTTTTTATTAAGTTTTTTTTGTGTGTTTCTATTTCTGATATCACTTTTCAAAGCAGTAAATTTTCAGAATAAAAGCTCAAGCTGTAATGTGGCTTCTATAAAGGATTTCCACTCAACTAGAATCTATCTCCCCTTTTTATTAAGAGGTTTTTGCCCTAGGGTGTGTGTGCTCATCAGAGACAGACAGACAGAGACAGAAACAGAAAGTGAGAAATCACCCCCCCCCAGGGGGGTGGCCATGCCACAGTCCCTTCTTCTCCATTTTCCTCCTGGATCTTGGGCATGCATACACACACAAACCCAGTGTGATTTTCAAACCACTGGGTCTGGGACTTGAATGGCAGTCAGTCATGTGGAAGTCTAGTGATGTAACTACTACGCTATCTGCTGACTCCAGAATCTACCTAATATTTAAAGGAAGGTGATATACTGGTGTTATTGAGTTGTCAGAGAAGCCATGATGTGTTTTTTTCATGTTTTTCTATGCAAAAATGCATCATGACTTTTCTGACGACCCAATATATTAGTGATAACTTAGCAGTACAGAATATAGCAGTAACTTATGTTCATCCTGTAGAACTTACTGGCAAATACCAGCACAAAAGCCCTCTACTGTACATAAAATGTACACTTGGAAGTGTAAATAACTTATTTAAAATTCTCTTAATTAAAATTCAGAAATAAAATTTAAAATTTCTTCATTATGTCTCAGTAATTATTATTTCAATTAACTCTTTGATGTTCCTTTTTTTAAATTTATTTATTTGGGGGTCAATAGGTGGCATGGTGGTTGAGGCACTGAACTCCCAAATGGCCACAATGGTTCAAGTCCAAGACCTGACAGTTTGCTTTCTCACTCTCTCTCTTTCTCTGTTTCTCTCTGGTGAGTGTGCAGGTCCTAGGACAAATTTAAAAGAAAAAAAAAAAAAAAAAACACAAATAAAATTAAATTGTTAATTTTTATTTTCAATTTAATAAATTTACTAATAAACTTTTACTTTATTTAAATGTTTATTTTTAAGAGAGATTTTTGCTATAGGGCATGTGCGAATGCTAGAGACATACAGAAAGACAAAGAGAAAGTGAAAAACCACATCCCTGGGGGGATGGCCACACCACAATCTCTTCTCCTCCATTTTCCTCTCTGGATTTTGAGCATGCACACACACACACGCCCAGCCTGAGTTTCAAGCCACCAGGTCTGAGACTCGAACTGCAGTTGATCATGTGGAGTCTAGGGCCTTAACCACTATACCACTTGTTGGCCCCTATTTTTATTATTTTTAATTTGCTGTAAGGCACACATACTGACCAGTGAGGGAGAAAGTAAGAAAGCAAACCACCAGTCCAGGACTCTTTTTTTTTTTTTGAGAGGTTTTTGCTATAGGGTGCGTGCGCTCGCCAGACAGAGAGAGACAGAGAGATAGAAAGCGAGAAATCATCCCCCAGGGGGGATGGCCACGCCGCAATCCCTTCTCCTCCATTCTCCTCTCGGGATCTTGGGCACGCACGCACACGCGCCCGGCGTGAGTTTAAGTCACCGGGTCCGGGACGCGAACCACGGTCGACTACGTGGGAGTCCAGCGACATAGCCATTTCGCTAACTGCTGGTCCCCAGTCCAGGACTCTTAACTGTGGTCAGTCATGTCGGAGTCTAGTGCCTCAATCACAACACTACCTGCTGGCCCCTAAAGTTCTCTCTAAATGCCTTTTCATTGTGGATTGGTCTCAGAACCTTCCCGGACACAGTGGGCATGTGTGACTATGAAGTGAGCCAGCTGAGACTCAGGGGTGATTCATGGCATGAAGACCCTGTTGGGGGTTATCTGTCTCTCTCTCTCATAGGAGAAATACATTTAAAAAAAAAAAAAAAAGAAAGACAGACAATACCTTCTCCAATTCTAGGGGTTTTTCTTCCCACTTTGCTTATAATTTTTTGTTATACATGAACTTTAGATTTTAATATACTCAAATATATCAAGTTTACCCTTATCCTTTATTCTTCTGGTGTCTTAAGAAACATTTCCAGGCTGGCTCTGTGGTGTACTGTTAATGTACTTTTTTTTTTTGAGAGAGGTTTTTGCTATAGGGCACATGCGCTCGCCAGAAAGACAGAGAGAGACAGTGAGAAATCAACCCCCAGGGGGATGGCCCCACTGCAATCCCTTCTCCTCCATTCTCCTCTATCATGGATAAAGAAAAAAACAATTTTTAAAGAAAGGCTTCATGCCTCAAACCCCTAAAGATAAACTGCTACATTTTTTTCTAAAAGTCTGAAAGGTTTGCTTTCCATATTCAGATCTTTAATTCACCTGGAACTGATTTGTGCACAGTTTAAGACAGGAATGTCACTTCTTTTACCACACAAATAATTAGCTGTCCCAGCAGTACCTTTTCCCTTCTAATTTTTCAAGTACCACTAGCGATAAAACAAGTTTCCAAATATGTTTGAATCTGTTTGAGTTTCTATTATGTTTGATTTGCCTATTTGTATTTTTAATCCTAAACATATATATTACTTTCACAATATAATAGAGTTTGTGTGGAAAAGGATATAAAAGTATAGTGAAAGAGAGAAATAAAAGGAATGGATGTTTAATCTAACAATTTCAGAAAACTTACATTCTAGAATGTCATAGAGACTAGTAATACACAGAACTTAGCTCTATACAGAAAGAAGCCATGCTCTAAGCAGTAAAGTAAGGCACTGTAAAAGAGAAATGAAAAAAGGCAGCCACAAATTACTAGTTAGACAAAGAATTAGGAACATGAATCAAATTTTACACCTAAGTGCTGAAGTATGGCACATTGCTTGTCTTTGTATCATTTTGTTCCTACAATTGCTTCTTAACCATCCTGCACCAAAAATACAGACATACACACAACCACAGTTTAATAACAAAAAAACAAAAAACTTAGAATATGAACTTAATGGAATTTTTTAAAAAATAGCAAAATTCTTATGAACATGTTATGAACTTCAGTGGCAGAAATTACAAATCATCACCTGAACTTAAGTTTAATTTTACTAATTCAGATAATTACATGCTTATGTACGTTACTCCTACCCTTGTGAACTTGGCGCACATTTCCTCCGCTTCCTTTATCATATTTGCTCGAAGCATATATTTTGCACATTTGGAATTGATGAATCTATCAGCTGTGTCTAAAGACTGTGCTTCATCCATCCACTTTGCAGCTTCTCTGAGGTTACCTATATGCTACAGGAGAAGAAAACATTGAGGAAGTCAGTTCATGATCAACAGATTATGGGTACAATATAAATAAAAAACAATTTATAAAGACAAACTAGAAATCTCATACCGTTTCTGTGACATTTAAACGTTGATAGCTGGAATTCACATTTACTAAGGGCTGAATCAAATGACTAGTACTGATTACACAACTACTACGTAAGATCAATAAATTTCCTTAGGATTGTTACAGTTTTCAGAAGAGGACCGTCAGGGTGCCCAAGAAGTTATTTCTACATAGACATTCCAAGGGTTCTTAAAGCAGCTGAATTCTTTGACCATTCAAAAAACATAATAAAGATTTTACCTTGTAAATTTTCCCTTTCATATAGAATAGTTCTATTAGGGTTGGAGTACTAGCAATAGCAGCATTAATGTAATCCAAAGCCAAAGAATATTGTCCAAGTTTATCAAAGTGCTGTGCCAGGAAATACTGAACCCAGAGCAGTGTAGTCGGTGGTTCTTTCTCTCCCTTCTCTGCAACCAGACAAATGTGAAATTATTACGGGAAAGAAGGCAAAGTAAACCAAATGACATACTTCCTCTCCCCTCATTCATAATGAAATTAATAATAAACTATAAAAAGGGTAGCAAAAGGGACCAGCAGTTAGCATAATGGCTATGTCACTGGACTCCCATGTAGTCGACCGCGGTTCGTGTCCTGGACCCGGTGGCTTAAACTCACGCTGGGCGCGTGTGCGTGTGTGCCCAAGATCCCGAGAGGAGAATGGAGGAGAAGGGATTGCGGCGTGGCCATCCTCCCTGGGGGGTGATTTCCTGCTTTCTGTCTCTCAGTCTCTCTGTCTGGCAAGCACACACGCCCTATAGCAAAAACCTCTAAAAAAAAAAAAAAAATGGTAGCAAAAAATGGCCAAATCAACAGAAAGAGGTATGACTTCATATCAAAAAGTTTTAAAAGTAGCAGCCAAGTACAGATAGAAAGGGCTGGCTTGGCAGGCTTCTAACACCAACCCCACTCCAAAGAAACAGTGCCTAGGAAAGGACATAAATCAATCTAATTCTATGAATGCTCAGGCTGAAAGCAAAAGATGGCAAGTCCAGAAGGGTCAAAACAGGTTGAATAAGAGATTCCCTAACTACCACTGTAGGATTTCACGAGGCAAGAACTACTTAACTGCCAGGGCTTAGCATTTTCTCTGCTCCCACATTAACTAGAGAGACCCCAAGTTGAAGGGTATAACCCACAACAGGAGGCTACATTCCAGAGAAGACGGAAACAACATTGCCACATGGCCAAAGTCTAAGAGAGAACATACTCAAGTCCTCTAATGAAAGCAGTCACATACATGCAATCAGATGAGCCCTACTCTGTTCCTCATCCTGTACCCTCAACCCACACAGAGTAAAGAAATACCAAACTCTCAAGTGGATTTCAGAAGGGAAGACCAGAAGATATGAAGTGGTGAGTGAATGAGTGAATTTACCCGTGCTACATCAGAACAAACAGAAGGTACCCTAGTTAGATGACTAAATAACATGCCAATAAAGCAAACACTATAGCATAAATTAAAATACAAATAAATTTATAAAGGCAAACAGTCAAATGTTTATCCTGCTCCTCTTACACAAGAGGTCTAAAAAAGTTCACGGAAATGCATATATGAAAAGCTATGCATGGATTTCCAATTTCTGCACCAAAATAAACCTGTATTTTAACTGCTTTTTCCATAAAATTTTTAAAGTCCACTTTTATGAACTGTATTTCATGTGAACCAAATATGCGACAAAGAAAAGTTCTTCATAAGAAGAATTCCTGTCAATAAAGGAAGAAATGATGAGAGTGAAATAAGGTATCCAGGCAATGCTCCTCAATGGCAGCTAAACTCAATGCCAGGAACTTTTTATGGGGCACCTCAGGCTGACAACATCTGAACTCTGATCAATCTTAACATCAACAGACACAACCAGATGCCTCATGCCTCCTGCTGTGACATAAAAGGAGCACAGATCAGTACCTGTGCCGTATTCAAACAGAACCTGAATCGAATCAGGTCTGTAAATTCAGTCATAAGTTTACAAGATTTTAAATGATACCACAGAAAGCAATCAGCTAAATTCAGGATATGGATACTAAACAAGAGAATATGGATACCGAATAAGACAAAAAATAAGTAAATAAATAAATTTTAAAATTGTATTTTTTTTTAAAGAATTATTATTTTAATTTGACCAGAAAGAGACACACAGAGACAGAAGGCAAAGTGAGAAAGCAAGCCACCAGATCTGGGACTCGAACCATGGTGGTCAGCCATGTTAGAATCCAGCAAGTTAACCACCACGCCACTTGCCAGCCCAATAAATGGCATTTTTTTTTAAGTGGGCAGGATGCAGAATATAAGGGATGTACATGCAGACTGCGGTAAGAGTCCCAGACCTGGTGGCTTGCTTTTGCTCTTTCTTTCTCTTTCTGTCTCTCTCTGGTCAAATTAAGTAGTAATAATAATAATAATCAGTAAATAAAAGAATTCTTAAAAAAAAATTTAATGAATAATATCTAGGTTTAAATAAACACACAAAAACTTGTTTTTGGAAAACAGGAAATCCGAATATAAACTGGGTATTAGACGTTGTGGTAGGAGGTTAATTTTGTGTGGTAAGGCTTTGTGGTTACATCTTCCGTTTAAGTGTTTTAAACAGATGCAAACTAAGGTACTCAGAGGTAAAATTACCTGTATGGTTGTTTTAAAAATACTCAAAGATGGAGCCAGCAGATGGCATAGCAGTTACACCGATGGACTCCCACATGGCCAACCGGGTTTCAAGTCCTAGACCCCATGGCTTGAAATTCATGCCAGGCATGTGTGCGTGTGTGCCCAAAACCCCAGGAGAACAGAGGAGAAGGGATTTCGGGTGGCCATCCCCCTTGGGGTATGATTTCTCACTTTCCCTTTCAATGTCTTTGTCTCCCTCTCTCCAATGAGTACACATGCCCTAAAGCAAAAACCTTGTTTAAAAAAAAAAAAAAAAAAAAAAAAACACTCAGAGTAATAACATATAAAAGACACAGGAAGAATATAGACTAAAATTACCTTGTGCATGAATGAAAACATTTTAGAGTGTTTTCTAAATAAAATTCTCTCAAGTCACATATGTCCCTACAAATAGATAAACAAGAAACCAAACTATACAGGTTTAAAAGCAAAAAGTTTGAGCCATGACAGTGCACACTGGGGTCGCTGCTGCCACCTAGGAAGCCCCACTTTGATTCCTAGAGAATCCAAGCCAAACACACCTTTAGTGGTGCATGCCTGTAATCCTAGCTGACTGAGATGCCAGGGCAGGAAAATCCATGTCCAGACCCTGACAAAAAAAAAAAAAAAAAAAAAAAAAAAAAAAAAAAAAAAAAAAAAAAACCTGCCTCTCCCCACTCCTTTTTCCTGCACTTTCCCTCATTTAAAAAAATAAAAAGAGGCAGAGAATTTAAGGATTCAGGAAAATTAGGTTTCAAGATAAACCAACTGCATGATTTTGGGCAAATCTTTCAACCTCTCAAGTCTGTTTTCTCATGTTAAAACAGCAAGTGACATGGTGGTTAAGACACTGGACTCCCACTTGGGCAACTGTGGTTCGAGTCCTGAATTCGGTGGCTTGAGAATCATGCTGGGTGCATGTGCGTGTGTGCCCAGAATCCCAAGAGTAGAATGAAGGAGAAGGGGATATGGTGTGGACATCCCCCCTGGGGGAGGGTGATTTCTCACTTTCCCTCTCTCTCTGTCTTAGTCTCTCTCCGGCAAGTGCACATACCTTATGGCAAAAATTCTTAAAGGACAAACGAGGAAAAAAATTTTAACTTCTGCCCCACAGAATTATAGAAAATTGGGACCAGCAGTTGGCGTAATGGCTATGTCGCTGGACTCCCATGGAGTCGACTGAGGTTTGAGTCCCAGACCTGGTGGCTTAAACTCACACTGGGCACGTGTGTGTGCGTGCCCAAGATCCTGAGAGGAGAATGGAGGAGAAGGGATTGCGGTGTGGCCATCCCCCCTGGAGGATGATTTCTAGCTTTCTGTTACTCTGTCTCTCTCTGTCTTTCTGGCAAGCACATGCGCCCTATTGCAAAAATCTCTCAAAAAAAAAAAAAAAATTATGGAAAATTTAAATTAAATAAGAATGAAACGTTCTCTCAGTTCATTCACTAATTCAAAAACTATTTAATAGTAGCTAGTATACAGCACACATATAATAAACATAAAATAGTATTACTGTAATTGATTTAAAATGGATTGAAATGAATATATCAATTTCCAATTCCATCTTATTTAAACTTACCATAAGGGCTAAAAAAGTCACATGTTTTAAGAGAGGCTTCATAACTAGTAACAAGTTCCTGGATTATAGAAACCTGTTAAAAAAAAAAACATATTTTTAAAATCTAAAAATATTTTACTGGAAGTATTTTTACTTATTACAGATTAAATTAGATTTGGGAAATAATAAACAGCTTATTTCTGAAATATAAAATAACTAAACTACTAGGGTGTTTCCCTCTGCCCCTAATATGAACGTTTTCCTGTGCTGGGAGAGGTGATGAGAAAAAAAAAAAAATAATAAAAAATATATATATATATATATATATATATACTGCCATTTTTATTAATAGTAATACAGAACATTAATTTCTCATAAGCAGTTTGAGGTTTTTATGAACTAATTAGAAACAGTAACTACAAAACTTGTTTTTCTGCCAATAAACAAATCTACAGAATTTATTACTAACAGTGAATTTATTTACCTTTTGTTTCCTGTTGTTATACTGTAAAGTTATAAACCATTATACTGGGTTGTTGGAAAAGTCATGACACATTTTTGCATAGAAAAATACATCACAACTTCTCTGAAGACCTAATACAAAAATTCAGAATTTCTAAAACATTACTCATTACCAAACAGTTAAGTGAAATGGTTCAAGATTTGAAAAGTTTAAGTGAAATTAAAAATGACTGTTTTGCTTATTATTGTTAGCAACTCTGAGAAAAGGCAGAAAGTTGAAATTTGCACTAAATACAATGACAGATTCCACCATCCAATGTACTTGTATATGCCTACTTCTAAAATTAGGTCTGAAATAGTGGCATTTTGTGAAAAATTGAACCTTTTTATTTTCATAAAAACAAAAACATTGGGGCAAACAGAGGGCATAATGATTATGTAGCTCAACTCCCATGTAGTTGACCATGGTTCAAGTCCCAGACCTGGTGGCTTAAAACTCATGCCAGGTGCCGTGCCCAAAATCCCAAGAGGAGAATGGAGGAGAAGGGACTGCGGATGGCCATTCCCTCAGGGGATGATTTCTTGATTTCTGTCTCTCTGTCTCTCTGAGTGTACAGGCTCTATAACAAAAATCTCAAATATATATATACGTATTTTTTTCTTTCCCTAAAACTCTTTGTACACTAAGCAAAATTCACTGAAAAGCACACCACATGTCACGTCTTAAACAGACTCTGGTATACACGCTGACAAAAGAAATCTCTTCGCACATTTCATTTAATACAAACTGACATGATATAATTACCTTTTTTTTTAATTGAAATTAATCTTTGCCCTACAAAATCATAGGTTAGAGCCCAGGAAGCCAGTGACCACCCACTGATACCAATAAAAATGACTAGAGTCAGCCCTGTGGCACAGTGGTTAAGCACTGTACACTGAACGCCAGACCCCACAGGCTGACCCCACAGCCAGACCCCACAATGCAAGTCCTGGCTCCAGTGGTTGGGAAACACGCCATTCTCCTGTGCATGCGTGTGCCAAATTCTGATGGGATGGAAGAATGGAAGAAAAAGAACTGCGGAGTGACTATGCCCCACTGCAAGGTTCTGCCTGTCTGCCTGTCTCTCTCTCTCTCTCTCTCTCTCTCTCTCTCTCTGAGGAACACAACCTCTAGAAAAAAAAATTTTAAAACCACTCCTTAAGACATTTTTCTGATACAATGTTGCAACATCTTTCCAATATGATGTCACATCATATGGCAGTGTTCTAGTAGACAGCTGATAGGGAATTAGGTAGGAATAGATATTAACAGAGGGGAGATGTTTAAGTAACAGAATAGAAAGGACAGGAAGAAATTACATAAACCATGACCTTACTAAAACATGTATGTATATAACCAACGAGATTAGAATAGAAAATGTGTACACAAAGACTGTTTAATTCAAAAACAGGAGACTTAAAAGTGTAATCCTCAGAAAATCTTCATCATCAACATTAGCAATACCTGGTAACTTGGTAGAGTCACAAATCTGGGGACTACTTCTCAGACTGACAGCGGCAGAAACTCTGGCTCTGTACAGTTTTTTTCTATTTTTAGGTTTTTGCCATAGAGTGCATGCGCTCACCTGAGACAGAAAGCGGCAGGGAGAGAGAAAATGAGACATTACCCCCCCAGGGGGGATGGCCATACTGCAATCCCTTCTCCTCCATTCTCCTCTCAGGATTTTGGGCACGCACGCACATGAGCCCAGTGTGACTATCAAGCCACCAGGTCCAGGATTTGAACTACAGTTTGCCATGTGGGAGTCTAGCACCTTAACCACACCACCTGTCAGCCCCTGTACAATTTTCTTTAACAAGCTCTGGAGTTGTGATTCTGATAACAATTAGAGTTTGAGGACTACTGATGAATATGTTACAAAATATTTTCATTATAAACCCAAATTAAAGGTAACAGTCATTTTTAACCTACCATGACCAACTCACCAATTTCCCTTAGAATATACATAACTTTATAAACTTCTCCCAGGCTTAGAAATCAGTACTCAAGTTGTGCAATTTTTGGAGAAAGATATTTTTTCACAAACCTATAATGCCATCTATTGGCAGTTTCAAAAACTGCAGCTAAACAGGTTTCTTTTTTTTTAAGCGACTTTTGCTATAGGGCACATGCGCTCAGCAGAGACAGAGAGACAGAAAGCAAGAAATCACCCCCCTTCCCCAGGAGGGGATGACCATGCTGCAATACTTTCTCCTCCATTCTCGCAGGATTTGGGGTACGCATACACACACACAAGCCCGGCATGAGGTTTAAGTCACCAGGTCCAGGACTTGAACCACGGTTGGCCGAGTGGGAGTCCAGTGATGTAACCATTATGCCATCTGCTGGTCCCTAGAACAGGTTTTAAATAAATAGAGCACACCTTTCTGTGTGTCCTAAGTAAAATACATTTTTAAAGAAATTGTACAAAACATATACTGAAGTTACACATAATCCTTCATAAAAGAGTATAAACACTACTGAATAAAATAGAACTTCAGTTTCAGAACATCAAAACAAGATCAGATAAAGAAGTGGAAAAAAAAATCAAGATATAACAGAAATTCACATAAAATATCCTTTTAGGGAAAAACAAACAAAAAACAACCTGGAAAGAGCATTGGACTTTCAGATACGTCAGGCATATTTGTATCTCAAAATTTTATGGTATACAATTAATTCAGTAATTATGTGAACAATTTGGTTTTCCAAACCTGTCTATATAAATTAATCTGGGGCCAACCTTGTAACCTAGCCTAGTGGTTAAGGGTGCTGAAGCCCACATACCAACCACAGTTCAAATTGTGCTGGCCTGGCAGCTTGAAAAATATACCAGGTGCATGTGCAGGCACGCACCAAATCCTAACAGGAAGCAGAAAAGAAGGAATTGCAACGTGACCACACCCCATTAATGGGTGCTCACTTTCACAGGTCCCGTTCTCGTTCTGCCTGGCAAGCACACATGCTTTTTGGCAAATTTTTTTAAAAGTTAATCTAGGGACCTGCAGTTGGCATAATGGCTATGTCACTGGACTCCCATGTAGTCGACTGTAGTTTGAGTCCCAGACCCAGTGGCTTAAACTCACGCCAGGTGCATGTGCGTGCGTGCCCAAGATCCCAAGAAGAGAATGGAGAAGGGATTGTGATGTGGCCATCCCCCCTGGGGGGGTGATTTCTCACTTTCTGTCTCTCTCAGTCTTTCTGGTGAGCTCACGCACCCAAAAGCAAAAACCTTTCCAAAAAGAAAGAAGAAGAAGAATAAAAGTTAATCTAATGAGTTTCACTAAAATGTAAAGACCCATTTCACTTAAATTTAGTTACCATTTATATCTCAAGAAATCACCACCCCCGGGGGGAGGGTCATACCACAGTCTCTTCTCCTCCATTCTTCTCTTGGGATTTTGGACACACATGTACACATGCCTGGCATTGAGTTTCAAGGTACTGGGAACAGGACACAAACCACAGTGGACCACATAGGAGTCCAGCGCCTTAAACACTATGCCACCTGCTGGCCCCACTAATTTTTTTAAAGCATTATTTTATTTAACTTTATTTATTATTATTTTCCAGTTTGATCAGAGAGAGACAGAGAAAGAGAGGGAAAGTGAGAAAGCAAGTCCCGTGTCTGGGACTTGAACTGCAGTCACCCATGTGGGAGTCCAGTGCCCATAACCACCATGCCACCTGCTAGCTCCTCCCACTACACTTCAAAAAAATTTTTTTGACAAAGAACACATGTAGTCACCAGACAAAGAAAAACCCAGATGGGTGGGTGGGGAGAAAAAGTATTCCCAATGAGGCAAGGACACACCACAATCCTTTCTCCTCCCTTTCTCCATCCTGTCAGAATTCCGAGCATGTACAAGCTGACAGGGCTCAGAGTCCAATCGTAGTCAGCCATGTGGGATCAACTCCCCCAACCACAAGGCCTGCCCTATCATGGTATAAAATAGGATTTTACCTCTGCCATTTTAAAATGTAAAAAGCCAATCCACTTAAGTTAAAACTTAAAGTACCAAAATGAACAGCTTAAATTATACAGTTGAAATTTTTTCCGTTTGAAAAAACCACCTTCTCCTGATTTAAATGCTTCCTATTAATAGTGAAATCCGGCCAAGACTTGAAGAAACTTAATCTTCACTAACAAAGTCTGACCTGGGATAATACTGTGACCACTACAGATAACCGCCCCATGTTGCCTACGATGGATCACAAGATGGTTGGCATTAACTCGCCAACACTTTTTAATTTAATTCTCATTTTAACATTTTAGAAAAGGTATATTGACACAAAGCCATGACTCTGTGCTAGTACATTTGCATAAATGAGTGACTGAATTCAGTTAAAAACATTAGGTAAACAACACTACAAGTGTACCTAGATTTGGTAAAAATCCCCACCATGCCACCTACCAGCCCATTTATCTTTTATATGTACTTTATATACATAGCCTGAAGGTAATGTTATATAATATTTTTGTATTGCAGCATTTGACTGTGACCTGTAGCATGGTCAGGTATGGAATTTTGTGTGGCATTATGCTGGTGCTCCATAAGTTTCAGATTTTGGAGCATTTAAAATTTTTAGATTAGGGATGCTCTCCCCTAAAGGGAAGGGACCATGTCCAACTCATGATGAGGCCACTCTGACATCAAAATCAAATAAAAGGCATCACAAAAAAACTGACCAGTATCTCTTAGGAATGAAAGCACAAAAATCTCCAACAAAACACGAGCAAATTGTACCCAGTACTACACAAAAAGAATTACGTACCAGCCAGGAAGCTTTATCCCAGTAATGCAAGATTAGTTTAACATCTCTGAAAACCAATTAATGTAAAATATATTGTATCAACAGAATTAACTCAAAGACCACAAGACCATTTTAATGGCATTTGACAAAATCCATCATCACCCTTTTATTCACAGTATTTTTAAAATGCACAGTAAACTAGAAACAGAAAGAAATTTCCTTTACATCATAAAGCTTACACATACACACACACACCCAAAGGTAATAATATTTCATGGTGAAAGACCTAATGCTTTCCCCACTGGGAGTAGAACAAGACGACCATGTCTCCTCTCATCACTTCTATTCAATATTGTAATAGAGGTTCTACCCAGGGCAATTATTCAAGAAAGTAAAATTGGATACAGGTTGGAAGATGTACATTTTTTTATTTGCAGCTTACATGATCTTGCACACAAACTCCTAAGGAATTCAAAAAAACATATGCAACAATTAAACAGTTCAGTAAGGTGCCAGGATACAAGGTAATTATATAAAAACCAGGTGTATTTCTGTACACTGGCAATCACCAAACCAAAAATAAGATTATTAGAAACAATGTATAACAGCATCAAGAAGAATAAAATACTTAAGAATAAATTTAACAAGATGTATAAAGTATGTACATTGAAAACCACAAAATACAAAACATAGGTTTTTTACTTTTAGGTTTTGCTGTAGGGCATACATACTCATGAAGAGAGACACAGAGGGAGAGAAAGGTAAAATGAGAAATCACTTCCCAGGGGAGCAATCCCTTCTCCTCCATTCTATTCTCAAGATTTTGTGCCAACACACACATGGCCAGCACATCCTTCAAGCTACCAGGTCCAGGACTCAAAACACTGTCAGCCAGGTAGGACCCATCCACCTTAACCACCAAACTACAGGTTGGTCCCAGTACAAAACATTGTTGAATAAAATTGAAAACCTAAATATGAGGTATCTTCATGGAAATGTTATTACAAAAAAAAAAAAAAATCCACATGAATTTAAAATATTTTGTACCTCATAATTCCATTTTTCTACAATTTTTTTGGTGGACACCTCATGTTCATATCTTGAAAGACTTAATTTTGTTAAAGTGAGAATAGTTCCCATATTAATCTACAGATTCAAAGAAATCCTTACCAAATTCTCAACTGGTTTCTTTTTGTAAATTTTAAAGTTTAACTTAAAATGAAAATGGAAATAAAAGCAACCCGGAATGGTCAAAACAATCCTGAAAAACAACAAAGTAGGAAGACTCACGCTTCCTAACTTCAAAACTTACCCCAATGCTACTATAATCAAGACAGTATGGTACTGGCACAGGAGTATTGTACATTTTAAAATTTTCTGTATATTGGTATTTCTATGTCTTTAAAAAGCTTCCTGGCTGTTGAGAAACTGCCTCTTCTGGACCTGGCCTATTCTTAAAAGATAAGAAGATTCCTTCATCTTAATCATCCCAGGGCCAGGTGCCAAGCAGTTAGAAACCACTCCCATAATACAAAAGCTGCAGAAATCACTCAAACTAACAAATCTCAAACTTAGGTAAGCTCTGCCCTGCTTTGCCTTTCCTGAGAAAACCCCAAATACAGCAATAGCTAAACATTCCTCCCCCAATCATATTTCCTGCATCCTAAGCACGCTGATGTCTTCCCCACGTGGCCCATAATGGACTGGCTAGCCTTCTCTAGGACTTGTGGATACCAGAAACTGTTTTCCTGAGCCTCTCCAGGTTCCTTTTTTGTGGCTGCACCTAATGGACTATTACATAAAAGACACATTAAGGACACATATGTATCAGTGGAGCAGAATTACAAGTTCACAGATGAGCGCTCATATTTTACTTATCTGTGACAAGTCAACCCAGAAAATTTAATGATGAATGAATGGTCTCTTTAACAAAGAGTGATAGGAAATAGACAAATGCAAAAGAATGAAGCTGCCTCCTATCTCACACCATATACAAAAATAAACTGAAAATACATTGAAGAACTCTAAAACTCTTAGAAGTAAACATACAGGGTCAGCCTCCTAGCCTGGTGGTTAAGAGAGCCAGATACCGCATGGTCAACCACAAAGTTCACATTCTGGCTTTGCCAGGGCATGCCAAAAACTCAATGGGATGGAGAAAAAGCGACGGTACTGAAGAATGACCATGCCCCCTTGGGGGCATGCTTTCTCCCTCTCCCGCTCCATATCTTACTAGCATATAGACAGACCCTCTAGCAATTAAAAAATAAATTCTTTTCAGGCCAGCTGATGGCATGATGGTTAAGACAGATGATTCCCATATATCTGACTCCATGGTTCATGTCCCAAATCAGGTGGCTTAAAAAACATGCTGGGCATGTGTGCATGTGAGATCAAAATCCCAAGAGGAGAGATGGAGAAGGGACTGCAGAATAGTTATCCCCTCTAGGGGGTGATTTCTCATTCCCTCTGACTGTCTCGCTCTTACAAACATACATACTCTGCCGGAAAAAAAAAATCTTTTCTTACCATTGTACTGTGTCCTGAGGCAATCTCAAAAGATAATTTTGTTTTCATGCTACCAATATAGATTATGATTTAAGACCTGGAAGGTTACAAAATGATCAATGTTTCAAAGTTAACCTCCTTAAAATCCTACAAGTTACTATAGGACCAGTCACAGAGGTAACTGGGGGCAGTAGGGCACTGCTACATGATACTAGAGCCTTATAAGAGGCCCTAGGTTTGAATCCCGGGTCCACCTGAACACACCCAGGGCACTCGTGATCCTGACTTAAAGGCAGGGAGAACTGCGGCATAATGAGACTCTTGTCAAGGGTGCCCTCCATTCTCTTTCTCAATAAATACGTGCTTTTTTATATAATTATTTTAGTTAACTTTATTTATTTATTTTATTTTGACCAGAGAGGGACAGAGCAAGAGACAGAGAGAAAGTAAGAAAGCAAGCTTCCAGGTCTGGGACTCAAACCACAGTCAGCCACATGGGAGTCCAACACCCTAAACTACCATGCCACATGCTGGCCCCATTTTTTTCCTTAAGAGAGATTTTTGCTATAGGGCATGTGTACTCATCAGAGAGTCAGAGAGAGACAGAGAGAGAGAAACTGAGAAATTACCCCCCAGTAGTGGGGTGGAATTCCTTCTCTATTCTCCTCTTGGGATTTTGGTCATGCATGGATACATGCCTGGCATGAGTTTTAAGTCTCTGGGTCTGGGACTTGAACCATGGTCGACCAGTAGTCCACAACATAACTATTACACCACCTGCCAATCTCTCAATAAACTTTTAAAAAATGACAGAAATGTGGGCTATTCAGGAAGACAAATTCCATATGGCCAACTACAGTTCAAATTCCAATCCTGTGGCTTGAGAAACACGCCAGGCCTATGTGTATGCATGTCCAAAATCCTGACAAGAGGGCAGAATGGGAAAAAAAAAAAAAGGACTGTGGTATTACCATACCCACTGGGAAGGCTTTCTCTCTCTTATAAGGCCATGCTTGCTCCCTCTGGAAAGTTAAAAGAAAAAGAAATGTTCTTAAAAAGTTAAAACTTAGGGGGCCGGCAGGTGGCATGGTGGTTAAGGTGCTGGACTCCTATAAGGCTTACCACGGAATGAGAGTCCCTGCCAGCTTGAAAATCACATCAGGCACGTGTGCATGCATGCCCAAAATCTGGAGAGGAGACGAGGAGAAGGGACTGGCACTGCCATCCCCTCGGGGGGGATTTCTTGCTTTCTGTCTCTCTGTCTCTGTCTGTCTTTCTGGTGAGTGCACACACCCTGTAGCAAAAACCTCTACAAAAAGAAAAACATGAATTTGAAAATGCTCTAATAAGTAATTACGAAAATATGAGACCAAAATTGTTTAAGAAGTATCTCCTATACTTGTGCAATTTTTTTCTCACTATACTGAAGTCAAATAACTTCAACTCAGTTTTCTGTGGTTTAATTCAGTTCTCAAAAGCATTTAGTAAACTTTCGTATTGCTTGTGTTAAAAATAGATAGCAGTTTCCTATATAAATTAACACATTCTCAGTGCTCTCTTTAAAAATATAATTTCCAGGACCAGCAGTTGGCATAATGGCTATGTCGCTTGACTCCCACACAGTTGATCACAGTTCGAGTTCTGGACCTGGTGGCTTAAATTCATGCCGGACATGTGTGCGTACGTGCCCAAGATCCTGAGAGGAGAATGGAGGAGAAGGGATTGCGGCGTGGCCATCCCCCCGGGAGATGATTTCTTGATTTCTGTCTCCCTCTGTCTTTCTGGTGCCCTATAGCAAAAACCTCTCCAAAAAAAAAAAAAAAAAAAAAAAAAAAAAGTCCAGGTTTTGGGCCAGCAGGTGACGTGGTGGTTAAGGGTACTGAACGCCCATGTGGATGACTGCAGTTCGAGTTCTGGAGGTGGTGGCTTGCTTTCTCACTTTCTCTCTCTCTCTCTCTTACTCTGTTCTCCTCTGACCAAATTGAAAATAATTTTAAAAAAAGTAAAAAGAATAAAGTTAAATAATTCTTTAAAACAACTCATTTAAAAAATATAATTTCCATGTTTTATATAAACTATCACCAAATGTTCAACACTTTTATGATGGTAACTTTGGATCAATACAGGAAAGATTTTGTAAAAATTACAAGTCTGTGCCCTCCGTGAAAATTCAAGCCTCTGAGAGTTCAGCAACAGCCTAAGAGAAACAAATCCTTTAATGGCCACTGTACCCTGTAGGTGCTGCAAGACAGTATTACAAAAGCAGTATTCTAATTCACATAGTTAAACTTATTATTATTTCTAGTATCTCATCTCACCTATTTCACCCCTGCCAAAGAGAACAGAAGAGTTGTGGCAACTGTTAAGTAACTTACAGAAATCGTTAGTAGGCGCCGCTCCATGTTTTCACATTACTCAGCCACTATGTCGTAAAAACTCAACAGCCTAGCCATTACAATTAAATGAAGCATACCACGGACATTAAAGAACCATAAGATATTTTTTTAAATGTAAATGACACTTTTTACTAACTGGGTACTAGATACCATCAGTTATTCCTTTTATTTTATGAAACCTGCTACCACAAAAGTGCTCATCAGTTATATCTATCACTGACCTTTTCAATTTTTATTACTCTCACTTATTACTAATTTACAGTTATTATAAGTCAAAGCTAAATAAATGTAGTGAGAGAAGTTTAACTAAAAATCTTTTCCTTATCCACCAGTTAATTTCAAAAACTAACTATAAGGGGGAAAAAAAACACACAAGATTTTAAACCTAATATGTAAGAAACAATGCCTGGAAATAAAAGCAAAATTCACTTTTCTATTCAAATGATCTTTCTAACTTAACACCAAGATTTAAGTGCTAATTTTCTAATTTCATAAAGCAGAAAGGTATTAAGCCAGCCTATGGCATGCAGGTTAAGGTAGTTGGAAGGTAGATACTGCACAGCCAACTGAGAGGTCTGAGTATCAGGCCAAACAGTTTGAAAATCACACCAGGAGTGTGTGTGAGCATCGTGCATCCCCAAAATCCCAAGAGAAGAATGGTGGAGAAGAGACTGCAGTGTGGCCATCCCCCCAAGAGAGTGATTTCTCATTTTCCCTCTGTCTCTCTCCAGTGAGTACATGTGCCCTACAGCCAAGCTTGGGGGGTAGGGGAGAGAAGAAGGGTATTATTAAACATTACAAGAATAGGCAAAATGATGAAATCATAGCATCTTACTTACATGAAAATCTTTCTGTAACAATTATGTTAGTAAAAAGACTGTAACAAAACAGAATAAATACCAAATTTTACCTTTTCTGTATTGTAATATAAAGATTTCAAAGTAGTAAACAAGGGTGGGCAGCCTTTACTGAAGTTAACCCTCAGGAATTTATCCATTAGTTCTCTAAATTTTTCACCTGGAAACAAAAGTATACTTCATTATACTCTGATACAAACAATTCTTAAAATGATTTTATGATTAAAAAATAAAGATCCCTCAGAAATAATTATCCCCTTATCCAAATACTAAGCCTCAAGAAAGTCAGCATTATTTCTTCCTGACAAAAATGTATAGTACCAAGTACCTCAGTTGGCAACTGTATTTTTCCTTAGATGTAGGATCAAAATATCATCAAGGAACACCTCAAAAGACAGGTAAACAAAATGACTATACAGCTTTAAGCAGAGTAAAAGGGAGCTTCTTTCCAGTAAATATAGCCACTATAGTAAGTGCATCTTTCCTGATACCTCCCTGACCAGCACAGACAGTCCTGTGTATATAGCTCGAATCCTGCAGACAACTTAGAAAGCCTCTGCAGCAGACTACTGGGCCCAGCGCGAGGGTCAAGGACTAACCAGAAAAGATTTTTAAAACTAAAGCAGTATTGGGACCAGCAGTTAGCGTAATGGCTATGTCGCTGGACTCCCACGTAGTCGACCGTGGTTCGAGTCCCGGACCCGGCGGCTTAAACTCACGCCGGGCGCGTGTGCGTGCGTGCCCAAGATCCCGAGAGGAGAATGGAGGAGAAGGGATTGCGGCGTGGCCATCCCCCCTGGGGGGTGATTTCCTGCTTTCTATCTCTCTGTCTCTCTCTGTCTGTCTGGCGAGCGCACGCGCCCTATAGCAAAAACCTCTCCAAAAAAAGAAAAAAAAAAAAAAAAAAAAAAAAAAAAAAACTAAAGCAGTATTTACAGATGTTTTCCTTCATTGCCTTGTGACTAACTTCAACATTCATTCATCCTACAATCATGGACCAAGCACCTACTAAGTGCTAGGTACTGTTTTGAGTATCAGGAATATTGTAATGATTAAAAGGTACACAAAAAAATGTTAAATCCTGCCCTCATTGAACTTAACACAATGGAGAATGAGCACAACAGTAAAAGTAAAGTAAACATACATTAGACATTAGACTGAGCTGTGGGGCATTCTAACATCAGAACTAAGTAAATATCCTATTTGCAACATCAAGTAAATAATTTTCCTATTATTGCTAAACTCCTACTAAAACTTTTTGTCATCACCTTTTAAAGGCAGAAAATATTGAAGGGATTTTAATTTTAAGTAAAAAGATATAAATATTTAACAGTATTTACAAAAAGACAGGAATTTACCTAATCATTAAAAAAGACACACAAGTCACGATTAGCCTAAAGTAAAAGATTTTGAAATGACCTCCAACAGTTTCTTTATGCATTACAACTCTGCACAACAAAACCCAACATCCCAAATTGGTTATTTTTATTTGTTGTTACTGGCTATGTTGTACAAAACATACATATTTAATCTAACTAGATGACATAAAACTTTGAAAGAAAAATTTAACTCAATTTACTACATGAAGATCATTTTCAGTTTACTGTGACAACACAAAACTTCACCCTGGATTAAATACACATTATTAGTTCCTTAAAAATGGGTAGTTTCAGAGATCAAATCTTTCATTCACTTGTTCTGGTATAAAGCAAAAGTTAACAATATTATGGTAGACGGTAAGAAATGCTGTTCCTTAGAGAAATTATATTACTCCACTTTGTGTATAACCTGGTACAAATAACTTAATCCAGTAAAAACTTCAGTTTCTCCACTGTAAAATCAGAATAACACCACTATTAGCTGCAAGAGGACTCTTGTGTGGCTCAAACAAGATTTTAAGTGTATCTCAGTGAGAAGTGTCTAGCAAATACGTAGTAATCACTTAATAAATATTGTCTATCTCTATGTGCTCCAAATATAATAGCTAATGGCTATTAGATTTCTAGACTTAAGATTCTGTTTTCTGTATGTGTTACTAACACTGAGAAAACAAGTATTTTTATCTTCATATCAGAACCTACTATGAACTTCTCTCCTTGGTCTATTCCAATCATACATGGAGACTTCATTTAAAAGACAATGTACTCAACTCTCATTTACCTATAATATTGAAAGCCTCTTTTCTTCTTAAAGTGCTGAGACTATACAAATATGAGAAAGAATCAGAAAGCTCTTATATGCTGATATAGGATTGATCTCCAAATACAAGAGTTAAGGATGAAAAGAACCCCAAGGTACAGAACAATCTACACTACTATTTTTTTTTTTTTTTTTTTTTTTTTTTTTTTTTTTGGAGAGGATTTGCTATAGAGCAAGTGCGCTCCAGAAAGAGAGAGAGAGAGAGAGAGAGAGCAAGAAATCACCCTCCTCCCCCCAGGGGATGTCCATACCACAATCCCTTCTCCTCCATTCTACTCTCGAGATCTTGGGCATGCATACACACGCACCTGGCGTGTGTTTAAGCCACAGGGTATGGGACTCGAACCTAGGTCAACTACATGGGACTCCAGCGACATAGCAATACACCAACTGCTGGTCCCCTACACTACTATTTTTATAAATAAGGAGTAAAAAAAGGAAAGCTGAACACCAATCTCCCACAACATCTTTGCTTATATATATGCACAATGAATTTCTGGAAGACACCATAAACTGGCAATAATGGCTGTCTTGAGAAAAGTACACTTGGTGGCAAAGGGACAAAGGACAGGAAAAAGATTTCACTTCATGCCCTTTTAATTTGGAACTGTATGAATATATTATCGAAACAAGAAGCTTTCAACTTTTCAGTCATACATCATAACTTTTCTTTTGGTTATAAAAAAAACTTGGTCACAAAATCAAATTATCTCCCTTCTTCCTAGTTATTTTGTATTATCTATTTAGTACCCCCAGGTATAAGGCCATCAACTTTTACATGCCTGTTTAAACATTATAGCTCATACAATAAACCTGTATCTGACTGCACAGATACAATGTTTCATTCTTCTCTAGATGTATAGTGTGGACTCACATAAAAATTGATGTTCCAGGACCAGCAGATGACACAATGGTTACATAGCTGGACTCCCACTAGTCAACCATAGTTCAAATCCCAGACCCGGTGGCTAGCACTGGTACATGTGCATGCCCAAGTTCCCGAGAAGAGAATGGAGGAGAAAGGATTATGGTGTGGCCATCCTCCTTAGGGGGTGATTTCTCGCTTTCTGTCTCTGTCTTGCCGGGGAGCATGTGCACCCTACAGTAAAAACTCTTTCCAAAAAAAAAAAACTTTGTTACAATAGCATAAGCAAGGGAACCCCAGATGACATAAGTTACATCATTGGACGCCCACATAGTCAACTGCAGTTCGAGTCTCAGACCTGGTGGCTTAAACTCATGCCAGGTGCATGTACATGCGTGCCCAATACTGAGAGAAGGGACTGTAGCATGGCTGGGGGTTGATTTCTTGCTTTCTGTCTGTCTCCGGTGAGCTCACACATCCTATAGCAAATCTCTCAAAAAAATAAATAAATAAAAGAGGGGCTGGCAGGCAGCGTGGTGGTTAAGGGTGCTTGATTCCTACATGGCCAACCACAGTTTGAGTACTGAACCTGGTAGCTTGCCTTCTCGCTTTCCCAATTCTCTCTCATCTCACTCTGTCCCTCTCTGGTCAAATTAAAATAAATAAATAAATAAATAATAAAGTTAAATAAAATAATTCTTTAAAAAAAGGAAAAAAAAAAACAGTATAAATAACAAGATAAGATTCACTGAAAATCCATTCCAAATAATAGAAGGAAATTAAATTAGCAGTCTATGTTTAACAGTCTGGATTATCTCCTTCCCTCTCTCCACCTCTCACTCAGTGAATAATATGATGAATTAAACTAGCTGTTTTATCCCTCCATTATTTTCACAGGACTTAATATTTTAGGGTGCTGGAGAATTTCCTCAGGATTTCTGTTATGCTCACTGCTCTGTAGGTATGAAGCCTTTTTTATCTAAACACTGGAAAGTCTTTTTCAAAGCTTTCACTTATTCTGAAGTTCAAATCACCTTTAAAAAAATATCTTATGGCTTTTGATAATGTCAAGATGACATATATATATATATATATTTTTTTTTTTTTTTGGAGAGGTTTTTGCTATAAGGCGCGTGCACTCGCCAGACAGACAGAGACAGAAAGACAGAAAGCGAGAAATCACCCCCCGGGGGGGGACGGCCACACCGCAATCCCTTCTCCTCCATTCTCCTCTCGGGATCTTAGGCACACACGCACACGCGCCCGGCGTGAGTTTAAGCCACCGGGTCCGGGATGTGAACCACGGTCAACTACGTGGGAGTCCAGCGACATAGCCATTACGCTAACTGCTGGTCCCAAGATGACATTTTTTAATTGCACAATTTCTAGAAAGGCACAAAGTCATTAACATTTGGCTTTTGCTAAATGATTTGCATAGCTTTTTACATGGAGCTCTGTAAATAACACGTATACCAGAGATGCACAGTGATGGTCACCTTGATGCCTATGCCTTCACTCAATCGGGGCCTACCATGTTAAAAGATTTCAGCATTTCACAGACAGAATGTCTTGAAGGGTCCATCATGGTTCCAATTCAACCTAAACCACACTCTGTAAATCAGTGAGTTCGTTCTAGGATCTTTCAGTGACAGGTTATCTCCTACCAAGTACTGAGAGCTCTTAGCAGACTTTATTGACTACGACAATAAATACAGGAAGTGTAAATTTGAAGTACCATGTTCCATAAAGGAAAAACAGAAGAAAGAAGTCTCATTTGCAATCTTAAAGCTAAATGAGGTTCCTTCTCTCCTAAGTGGCACATGAATTCATTTTAAAGCACCTTAAATGAGTGCCAGGGCCAGCAAGTGGAGCAGTGGTTAAGGGGCTGGACTCCCACATGACCAATCGCAGTTTGAGTCCCAGACCTGAAAATCGCACCAGGCACGTGTGTGTGTGTGTGTGTGTGTCCAAAATCCCAGGAGGAGAATGGAGAAGAAGGGATTGTAGTGTGGCCATCCCCCCTGAAAAGTGACTTCTCACTATTCCTTTCACTGTCTCTGTCTCTCTTCAGCAAGCAAGTAGGTCCTATGGCAAAAACCTTTAAAAAAGAGAAAAAAAGAGTATCGCCAACTCTACTGTGAAAACACAAAATAGACCTTGAGACTAATAAAAGGAGAGGCTAGAGACAAAAGGCTACATACAGTATGATTTCATTCATAAGGAATGTCCAGAACAGGCAAATCCACAGGCACAGAAAGCAATTAGAGGTTGTCAGGTGGCAGGGACGAGGGAGGATGAGGAATGACTGCTATAAAGCATAATAGCATTCCTTTTTGGAATCATGAAAATTTTCTGAAAGCAGACAGTGATAACGGTTGCATGACTCTATCACGATACTAAAACTTACATACTTCAAAATCATGAATTTTATGGTACATAATATTTTTAAAAGGCTATTAAAAAAAAAAAAAAAAAAAGGAAGAAGAGATAGGGAAATTCTCCTCCCTGCACCGTACACTTTCATCTTGGAAATGCACGATGAGTATACTAAAAGCTCTCAAAAGTTCTGTAGAAATCAGATTGCCGTGTTTAATCCAAAGTTTCCCAAATCCAGGACAGAAGAACATCCCAGCACCCAGGTCCCTCCCTACAAAGCCTATTAATCGGTGCTTGGATCTGATGCTCTCTGGAAAACACTGGGAGGGGCCCTAATGTTTGCTCTCCATATTCTATAAAACCAAAACAGAAAAGGGAGAATCAGAGGAATATTTACTATTCACCATCTGTGGAACTGAAATGCACTAGTGGAAAATGAATTTTTTAAATGAGTCTTATACAATCTAGTCATCTAGAAAGTATTTCATATTATTTTTCAAAAGAGCCAACTAATTTTTAATTTTTATAAATGTTTCAATTAAAAATAAAAATATAACCCAATTACTTAAATTATTTCCATGGGAAAATATACTCCACACCCCATTCTCACCTCCTGGGATAGAGACTTTTAAAAGTTACATTAGTTTTTTTAGTGCCTGACTTGCATCAAAAGAAATTTCAGGAATCCCAATACATAATTCATAATTTACAGCACTTACAACTAAAATTAAAGACTTTACCAAAACTACTTAATTCTTAAAATAAAATCATTAACAAGGATGTCAGCTGTCCAAAGAGCTAGTATACTCACTACCTAATTCCTATGTAGCTCAAAAGTTAAGTTCCACTAGATGCAACTGTTATAGGATAGGAGATTTGATCTGTGGTGTGTGAAATTCTTGGTTCTTTAGGTCCAGATCTCTAAGATGAGAGACCCGTCCTGAGATGCAAAATGAAAAACCAGAAACACTTGTAAAGTAGTAAAAGGAAAGTTCTAATAGGAAAGTGAGGATTTTTAACAGAAAAGGAGTACACGTCCATTCCTGAAGGGCATGCGTAGGCAGCTGCTGGAAGACAACTACGCTGCGCACAGGGTTAGGTGTTACATTTTTTCCTTTAGCAAGGGAAGATCTGTCATAGCATCTGGCCTACTTGTTTGAGTTCAAGGGCTTTTTCCTGCACTTGCCTACCTCTCTCACAGGTACAGAATTCAATGACCTAATCCTGCAGGCTCAGTGTGGACTGAGAAGGTATGAGCATCCTTATACGGAAGAACTGCCCGGTTTATTGCCTAGTGGGAATCAGGATGTTGACCAAAACATCGTTTGGTCCTTTTGTATTTACGAGGAATGATAAGAGGAAAATTAACAACCATCCCTATTACCTTTCTTGAGTACTAACAAAGAAAAATGAGATCTGCCTTGCCTTCCTGGCACCAGGAGCTGTGTGGAAAGGAGGCATTTTCCGGAAGGGTCTGGTTATAACTCATGATAAGTTGTGACTGATGCAGCAGGTGTCCTGTTATTTTCTTAGGGCTGCCAGCTCATTTCTAGCTAACTCCTAAAATACAGTAACTTGGTTTATAAATATATTATTATGCAATAAAGGCAAATCATAGAATACATACCATAGTACTCCAATTTATATAAAGTAAAGAAGCAGCCTAGCTTTGTTTTTAAGGATACAAAAAAATATATACATGGAGCTCCATAAATAAAAGCAATAGCATAGTAAGAAGCAAACTTCAGGGAAGAGGTTCACTCTAAGGAGAGGCCTTCAAAGGGAATGGTGATGCTCCTATATTAACATGGGTAGGCACAAAAGAGTGCCCAACTTTCTCTGAATTTATTCTCTAAATAGAAGACATAAAATTTCAAAACTTCTGCTACTCAAATCAAAATACCTCACAAATAACTTGTCATCAATCCTAGGGAATTTAGTTTATCTTCTACATATAGTGCTTTTTAAAAGTCACATAAGAAAAGCAATTTTAGGGACCAGCAGTTAGCGTAATGGCTATGTTGCTGAACTCCCATGTAGTTGACCGTGGTTCGAGTCCCGGACCTGGCGGCTTAAACTTACACGGGGCGCATGTGCAAGTGCCCAAGATCCCGAGAGGAGAATGAAGGAGAAGAGACTGCGGCGTGGCCATCCCCCTTGGGGGGTGATTTCTCGCTTTCTGTCTCTCTGTCTCTCTTTGTCTTTCTGGCAAGCACACACACCCTATAGCAAAAACCCTATAGCAAAAAAAAAAAAAAAAAAAAAAAAAAAATTTTATAAAGATAACTTCTGATACTTAAAACCAACATTTAGTGTTATACATAAAGTATAACACTCTTATAAACACATGCATAATAAATTCCTAACTGATCATTCTCACCTGCAAGATTAAAGTAGAGGTAAACACTACAACAAGTTTCTAAATTATGAATGATGCTGATTAATTTCAACAAATAATCATTAGTGTTAGAAAGATTTCTTAATATTACCTGGGACAAGATTCAAAGGTAATCTTCTAGGTGAAATTGCTCTGGGGTGCTGCTTACTAATTTCTTCATAAATCTGAAGCCTCTCCTCTAAAGTGCCTATTAGCAGTAAGTACATGAGAGATTCACAGTATCACAACTCTTATCTATGATAAAACATTAATAAACTTTAAAAATTGTTATAAATAAGAATACCATTATCAGTATTAAAGCTGCTCTAAAATTTGGCAAGAATGATATTAAGAACTCTGTGGTAGTGAAATACTATAATCAGTAAATTACAAGATAAATCCAATACATCTTTCATCACAACAGATATTAAACATCAAATTCAAATCACACACACAGTCACACAGACTCAAGACATGCTATGCAGCTTATATTACTCAGCACAAAAGAACCTGCTTTTAACACATATCCTTTGTAATGCATTTTACATAAACATTCCACCACAAATGAAGCCTGCATAGACGTCTATAACACCTGTTGATTACACTTAAATAAGCAAGTTTTATGATAATGACTATGAATTAACTGTCTATGGTAGCTTTGACACAAACTTCAATGAACTTCCATTATAAAGAGCCTCATTAGTCCAGGTTCCCTTCAATCATTTTTCCCAAATTATATAAAATACATTTCTAATAGAAGTTGTGTCTTCCTTCTCAAGAATCACCTAATTTGGGAACCAGCAGTTAGCGTAATGGCTATGTCGCTTGACTCCCACGTAGTCGACCGCGGTTCGCATCCCGGACCCGGTGGCTTAAAACTCACGCCAGGCGCGTGTGCGTGCGTGCCCAAGATCCTGAGAGGAGAAGGAAGGAGAAGGGATTGCGGCGTGACCATCCCCCCTGGGGGATGATTTCTCGCTTTCTGTCTCTATGTCTATCTGGCGAGCGCACACGCCCTATAGCGAAAACCTCTCCAAAAAAAAAAAAAAAAAAAAAAAAAAGAATCACCTAATTCCTAATTTTATGGTATCACATAAAGGAACTACATGTAAGCTATACCTGTTACTTTACAACAGTACCTGGCAGAGTAGGCTCTGGGTACAGTTCATTATTCTCAAGCAATATCTTGCATTATTTACAAAGAGAGACTACATACATTATTTTATATACACAATACGACCATTTATAGCAAACTTTTAAGAAAAAACAAACAAACTTTTTTCAAACTGTAAGGTTTTAAGTGAATTTTAATTCATACTCCAGAAATTTAATTTTAAGGATAACTCTGGATGCTCGCAAAGAAGTATCTCCATAATAAATTAGTATCAAGATTATCAACACCATACTTTCAGAGGTATAGTTTGATTTTATGTAGATTCATTCCTTACCCCAATACTATGTTTTGGAGTTCCAAAGTTGAATTTTAAAAACTGAAATATAGGGGACGGACCAGCAAATGGCATAATGGTTACATCACTGGACTCCCACATAGTCAAACGCAGTTCAAGTCCTGGACCCAGCAGCTTAAAACTCACATTGGGCATGTGTGCATGCCCAAAATCCTGAGAGGACAATGGAGGAGAAGGGATTGAGGCATGACCATCCCCCTGGGGGGGGGGGGGGTGATTTCTGGCTTTCTGTCTCTCCAGAAAGCGCATATGCCCTACAGCAAAAAAATCTCTCTCTAGGAAAAAAAAAAACAAAGCTGAAATATGGGAGCAAACGGGTGGCATAGTAAAGCTACTGGACTCCACATGGCCAACAGCAATTCAAATCCTGGGCCCAGCAGCCTGAAATTTACGCAGGCCACATGTGTGTACATGCCCAAAATCCCAAGAGGAAAATGAGAAGACAGGGGATGTGACCATCCCCCTGGGGGCTGATTTCTCACTTTCTGTCTCTGTCTCTTTAGTGAACGTACACACCCTAATAACAAAACATCTCAAAAAATGTTTAAAAACTGAAATATGTAAAAAATAATATTCTGTTAATGATTCAAAGACTTTGCAAAATATTGCTAAAATGTATACAAGGGCTACTGCATATATATTTTTATATTATTTTATGCCTAATCCTAGAGAATGACAAGCTTTTAATACTGAGGAAAAAAATGTTTCCACTACCCCAGATATAACCAATCTTAATGTAGGGTTTTTTTGTGGTTTTTTTTTTTGGAGAGGTTTTTTATATAGGGTGCGTACGCTTGCAGGAAAGACAGAGACAGAGAGACAGAAAACGAGAGATCACCCCCCCTACCCCACCCCAGAGGGGATGGCCACACTGCAATCCCTTCTCCTCATTTTCCTCTCGGGATCTTGGGCAAACACGACAGGCATGAGTTTAAGCCACCAGGTCCGGGACTCAAATCACAGGCGACTACATGGGAGTCCAGCGACATAGCCACTGCACCAACTGCTGGTCCCAATCTTAATGTAGTTTTTTTTTTTAATACATATAAAGAATTACTTATTTAACTTTATTTATTCATTCTTTTATTTTTAATTTGACCAGAGAGACACACGCAGACAGAGAGAGAGAGAGAGAAGGTGAGAAAGCAAGCCATCAGGTCCAGGACTTGAACCGAGGTCAGCATGTGGGAGTGTCCAATGCCCTAACCACCACGCCACCCACTGGTCCCCTCAATCTTAATGTAGTTTTAACACCCTATTTTAAGTCACCAGTTGGAGCTCCAGAACTTATATGAGAGAGGTCTTAAAAAAAAACAAAAAGATAAAGTAGTGTAATTAGTTTTATTACTATTATTTATTACAATGTCAGTAAACAGTAGTTTAAAGAAAATCAGTTACCTCACATTTCCAATCTTCATGCATGTGACTTCTATCTTATTTTCTAAAAACAGATTATCAATCTAATATTTTTTTTTGGAAAGGTTTTTGCTATAGGGTGCGTGCGCTCACCAGAAAGACAGAAACAGACAGAGAGATAGAAAATGAGAACTCACCCCCCAGGGGGTTGGCCACGCCACAATCCCTTCTGCTCCATTATCTTAGGATCTTGGGCATGCACGCACACGCACCTGGCGTGAGTTTAAGCCACCGGGTCTGAGACTCGAACCGCGGTCAACTACATGGGAGTTCAGGGACATAGCCATTACACTAACTCCTGGTCCCTCAATCTAATAATTTAACTTGAACCATTTTCTTAGGAAAACAATTAGAGGAAATAACAATTTTTAACAATCTGTGGTATTAAATTTTAAACATAAACAGAAAACCTGGATTAATATGTAACAATAAACCTTTCTTATAGCTTACGCTACTATAAACAAATATTGGTAATTAAATTTTTAAATTCCGCTATTGCAACATCCTTAAGCCAATTTTGTAATTACTTCAGACATTTATTTATCCACGAGTAAGGTGTAGTTCTGGTAATACTAATTGCGCCTACCAACGTTTAATTATGAGAAGACTAGGGAAATTTTTAAATAATACTCTAGATTTCTGAAAAGAGTCAAGACTATCTAATTTTGAGAGTCAGCTCAACACAAATTGGCCTACTTTGGAATTAAGACATTTTCACACTGGGGCTATATACTACATAATTCAACAAGATTTCTTCAGCCCAATTCTTTGTTTATAGGTTAATGATAACGAACCTCTAATGATTTAAAAATATTTAATTATGACATTTCCCAGACAAAGAGAATGCTTATTTTCTCTCCAGTTAGTCTAAATGGATAAGATTTTAATGGGTTAAGAAACCTAAAATTATCTGTACACACTTAACACTTACATGTAAACATCTGAATTCATTTTCACTCCCACATGTAACCTATAATTTTAACTAAATGGAAAAATTAGTGATGCTAAAATTATTTGTTCTCAAGCATTATTACAGTTGTACATTTTATTATACTTCAAACACTAATAGAGGAAAAAAAGCATTACATACTAAGTTGCAGAGCTTTTTCCAAGCCTTCATAATAACACCAATTTTCTGCATTCCGATCAATCAAGTTTTTGAATACTCCACTGGCTTCTTTTAATCTTCCCAATTTCAACAGTATTTCCCCTAAAATTAAGTTTAAAGTCACATTCATTTCACTTAAATATTAAATTCCTTTCTGATCCCAGAGACTTCACTAAGCATTATCAGTCAACAGAGCTCTACATTTAGAATTTTTTCTCTATGACACATAGCAGTTTATATAACTAAACAGATTGACAGTTTAGCTTCAGAAATGAACCTTCCTTTACCCATTCTATCATACTACCATTAGCTTTTGGCTTCTCTAAGGTACACAGGTAGGATATCAATATTTTCATTCTTTCCATTAAACACATTGCTATATACCCTTTGAGAGAACTTAGGATCCCTCCCCCCGACATACAACAAAATTGGATTAAGCCAATATTTCTAATACTTTCTTTTTATAAGATTTTATTTTTTAACTTTCATTTATTTATTTATTTATTTATTTAAATTTGACCAGAGAGGGACAGAATGAGAAAGAGAGAGAGAAAGTAAGAAAGCAAGCAGCCAGGTCTGAGCTTGAACCTCGGTTGGCCACGTGGGAGTCCAGCGCCCTTAACTGCCACGCCACCTGCCAGCCCCCAATATTTCTCATACTTCCAATCTATCCTTCCTGATCAGTTCATATACTAAACAAGTCTCTGTTCAGTTCTCTTAGTTTCCTTCCCAGGTCACTAAAACTGGAATACCACTCAGTGACATTATAACTGCACACCATATCAAAGCAAGAAACTAAACCATGTTCATGTGCAGTCACCTGAGGTTCAAATTGTTTTACTAAGCCACATGAGTTGAAACTGTAGAGGGGAGTGAGGGCCTAAACCTCTTGGATATAATGGAAAGCAAACCTAATCCAACATGAAAAAAAGAAAGGTTCTCAAAAAAGAACCTTTATACCTATACCTCCACTTCCTATCCCTAAGGTTACCCATTTCCCAAATAACCTATTTCAAATAAACTTTAGAAAGCTCTTCAGTCATACTATTTCAGCTTTCACATATTACACATTACAGTGGTTTTACTGTTTCGATATTATATATCACTCGAACTCTCCAGTAAGACTGAACCAGGTAGAATTACCAATTCCATCACTTACTCTGTGACCTTGAGGAGGCAGCACATTGCCTGGTACAAAATGAACAAGCCTAGGGAACCAGCAGTTAGCGTAATGGCTATGTTGCTGGACTCCCACATAGTCGACCGCGGTTCGCGTCCCAGACCCTGTGGCTTAAAACTCACGCCGGGCGCGTGTGAGTGCGTGCCCAAGATCCCGAGAGGAGAATGGAGGAGAAAGGATTGCGGGGTGACCATCCCCCCTGAGGGGTGATTTCTCGCTTTCTATCTCTGTCTCTCTCTGTCTGTCTGGCGAGCGCACGCGCCCTATAGCGAAAAACCTCTCCAAAAAAAAAAAAAAAAAAAAGAACACGCCTACACTTAAAACTATAAACATGCCCCAGTCTTCCACAAATGCGTTACAGTCAGTCTAATTTTTACAGTACTTATCCTACATAGAATAGACAACAGCATATTTTTCATTTCCAAAAACACCTGTTATCTGCTACCATCATGAAGCAAACAAAGGTCTGCTGGAGGAAAGCACAGGACAAAGAAGTACACGTGCACATTTATAAGATAAGAGAAAATCTCTCAAGTTTTTTAAAATAATTTTAAATTAACTATAAAAAGATGTGAGTGTGCAGACATCAAAGGTCTCTGGGCCTGCAAAGTTCCCTGAAAAAACAATACTATAACCTATCTTTATAGGCCGTACAGAGCATTGGCTCTATATTCAAGATTAATAGCCCCATCACCCTCACTAGCAATATATAAGATGAATGCAGCTATGAGACAATTTGCACAAATTTTTTTTTACCTAGAATTTATCTATTTCATATTTACTTCTTTTTAAAGTAATTATTTATTTAATTGCATTTGTTATTATTATTCTATTTAATTTGATGTGAGAGAGGCAGAGAGAGAGAGAGAAAGGAAAGCGAGAAAGCAAGCCGCCAGATCTGGGACTCGAACCACAGTTGGTCACATGGGAATCCAGCGCCTTTAGCCACCATGACACCTGTTGGACCCTTCATGTTTACTGTCAACAACTACATTCCCTATTGATGGTACAAGATAAAGAAAAAAAGCAACTTGAGAGAGTTAGATTTAATCAGGAAATAACAATAAAATGCCAGAAAAAATAAATTGTCTTTTTTTCTTTGTTCCCACCAATTCCAGGTAATGGAATAAGATGGCAGAAAAAACATATAAATAATAAATAAATAAATAAAAATATGAGAGCAAAAAAAAAAAATGGCAGAACATTTAATTAGCCATATTTTAAGGACAGTTAGAAAAAGAGTGCTGTCATCAATATTGGTATTAGTATTAAATCACAGTAAAAAGTAAATCAGTAGGTAAGAGTAGAATATAGCAGTTAAAAGGGCCTGTGAGGGCCAGTAGATGGCATAGAGATTAAGGTATTGGATCCTACATGGCCAGCTTCACAGTTCAAGTCCTGGACCCAGGAGCTCGAGAATCATGCTGAATGCTGGAACCGGCAGTTGGCATAATGGCTACATCGCTGAACTCCGCGGTTCAAGTCCCAGAACAGGTGGCTTAAACTCACGCCAGGTGCATGTGCGTGCATGCCCAACATCCCAAGAGGAGAATGGAGGAGAAGGGATTGTGGCGTGGCCATCCCCTCTGGGGGTGATTTCTCGCTTTCTGTCACTCTTTCTCTGTCTTTCTGGTGAGCGTGCGCATCCTACAGCAAAAACCTCTCCAAAAAAAAAAAAAAAAAAAAAAGAGAGAGAGAATCATGCTGAATATATGTGCATGCGTGCATGCATGCCCAAAATCCCAAGAGAAGGGACTGTGGTGTGGTCATTCCCCTGGGGCATGATTTCTCACTTTTCCTCTCTGTCTCTTTGGCAAGTGTATGCACCTGATAGCAAAAACTTAGGAAAAAAATAAAAAAGCCCATGAAAAGACATGGGGGGACCAGCAGTTAGCGTAATGGCTATGTCACTAGACTCCCACGTAGTCGACCACGGTTCGAGTCCCGGACCCGGTGGCTTAAACTCACGCTGGGCGCGTGTGCGTGTGTGCCCAAGATCCCGAGAGGAGAATAGAGGAGAAGGGATTGCGGCATGGCCATCCCCCCGGGGGGTGATTTCTCACTTTCTGTCTCTCTGTCTCTGTCTGTCTGTCTGGCGAGCACACACGCCCTATAGCAAAAACCTCTCCAAAAAAAAAAAAAGACATGGGGAACTCTAAGTATACATTACTACATGAAAAAAAGAGTCAATCTGAACACACTATCTACTGTTATTACCGCAACTATATGGCATTATGAAAAAGGCAAAACTATGGAGACAGTAAAAAGGGTGACGGGGCTCAGGGGAGGATAGATGAAGAGGTGAAGCACAGAGGACTTTTAGGATATACAATACTAAAATGATGGGGACACATGCCATTATACATTTGTCAAAATCCACAGAATATGAAATTGGGGGAGACCGCAAGTATGTGGGGATAGAGGACATATTTACTCAATTTTGCTGCAATTCTAAAACTGTTCTGAAAAGCACTTTTTTTTTTTTTTTTTAAGTAAGGACTCTGAAGTCAGGAAGATGTGTTTACAAACTAAATCTACCATTGAAAAGAATGAATGACTCTGAGCAAGTCGTTAACCTCCCTAAGCCACAGTTTCCACAACCATATAATAGGGATAATAAATAGTACCCATCTTAAAAGTACTACAAAACTTATATGAAGTAGAACAGTTTAAGCGATCAACATACCCTGAAACAGAAAAAGGGTAAAAATCTATTAGTCATTATTTTTATTAAGCCTTAGAGGTCCTGCAACTGTATGAAACCTTAGTTCTAAACTACTATTTTAGTTGGATATTCTGTTTAATAAGATTCTGCTCACAGAATGGGTAACTGATGAACAATGCCTTAGGAAAACCTCTGACTCTTTGTAGAGCTACTACAAAGGGAGCCTGCCTTCATAACAGGCTCGTAATGAAAACAAGTGACTCGTTTTCGTAATAACCCAGGGTCATTGTTTACTGTTCCCTTTGTATTTTATTACATGTGTGCGTACACTCACACATATATTTTGGATATGAAGAAAGTACAACATTCAGTTTAAGAGAATAAAATCTAGATTCAAACCCAGCACTACAGTAGTGCCTCTTAATTCAGTTTCACTTTTTGATGTTTCAGTTACCTGTGGTCAACAACAGTCCCAATATTTTGAGGAAAAAGACAAGCAGACTGACCATATTCATATAATTTTTATTACACTATATTGTTATAACTTCTAGTGAATATACGAATAGGAAAAAAAACCTAGAGTACATATAGAATTTGGTAATATTTGCAATTTTAGGCATGCATTGGGGGGTCTTGAAACATCATATCGCATGTGGATGAGGGGTTATGTACTGTAATTCCTGACTAAACTTTGGGCAAGACACTTACTCTGTTCCCTAGTTCACATCTTAAAAATAAACATAGCAACAACACACAAGGTTGTTATGAGGATTAAATCAATTAATAATGGTTTAATAATAAAGTACTATTAAAATATTGCACCGAGGTACATAAAAATGTCATTTACATGTACATTAAATAATGTTAGGACAGTAGAAAAGAGAGTTTTTGCCCTTTTTGCTCACTGAAACCATTAAATAAGAAAAAGCAAGTCACCTTTAATTTCTTCCACCAAAAGTTTATCACATATTTGTTTCTCATATGTTTCTATATGTTCCAGAGATTCCTGAAATAGATCTGCTTCTCTCATCACTTGATTCTGGTATAGTATCAGTTCACTATATTCATAGTCTATTTTGTCGGGAGGAACCTTAAAAAAAAAAAAAATGATCAAGTTACCTTATTTGTATAACATAAAGCAGTTACAGATCTTTAATTAAATTGCCTCCGCAGGAGAATCTCTCACACAGACTTAAAAGTAACCCACCAACAGTTACAAATAGACAATGATTAACAGCAGAGAAGATCATTCTTTTTTTCTAAAACATTATTTAATTTTATTTATCTTTTTTATTATTATTATTATTATTTTCTACAGAGCATGTGCACTCACTAGAAAGAGAGATAAAAGGAAAGGGAAAAAGCAAGCCGCCAAGTCTGGGACTTGAACCCTGCTCGACAATGTGGGAGTCCAGTACCTTAACCACTACACCACCTGCTCACCACAATCAATGTATTCTTTAACACACAAAAAAAAGGGTGGGACGCCTGTTTGTAGACAATTAAAAGGTGAGAAAATCCTATACTTAAGTATAAAAATGGTTGAAAACCCAAGAAATCTACCAAAAAAACTACCTGATTTAATAGAAGATGTTAGAAAGTTCAAAGAATAAACGATCAACATATAAAAATCAATTACAGTTCTGTAAACAAATAACCCACCAATAAAATGAAAACAATTTCACCCACAATACCATCAAAAAATATTTAGCAATAAATATTAAGAAACAAGAACTATATACTGAAAACTACAAAATAAGCTGAAAAAAATTAAAGACCTAAATAAATGGAAACATTCCATTCCATGTTCAGGAACCAAAACTCTCAATATTATTAAGATGGCAATTCTCCCCAAGCTGATTTCTGTATTAGATGAAATCCCTACCAAAATCTCAGTGAGTGTTTCGGCAGAAACTGGCAAGCTGATCCTTCATATGGAAATACAAAGGAACTAGAATATCCAAAACAATCTCAAAAAAGAGCAAAGAGGACACACATTTTAAATTTCCAACTTACTGTAAAGCTACAACAATAAAGTCAGCATGGCACTGCATAAGAACAGAGAGACAAATCTAAGAAAAAAATACCAAGTCTAGAGATAAACTCCAAAGTGATTAAATAAGGAAAAGGCAGTCTCGAGAAATGAATCCCAGACATGGTGGCTTAAGCAACACACCCAGCATGTGTGCCCAAAATGCTGAAAGGAAGGAGAGATAGAAGAGAAGGGATTGCAGCATGACCATGCCCCACAGAAGGTGCTTTCTCTTCTCCCCCAATCCTCTCTAGTGAGTGCACATTTCCCTCTAGCCTAAGAAAAAGAAAAAGAAAATCAAAGTTATGTATTAGAACAAAAAGACTGGAAAAAGATAAAGGGAAAAAGGAACAATCGAGGCAGATACTATCAAACTAGTATTTATTTCTTCCAAACAGAAATTATAAAGGGACCAGCAGTTGGCGTAATGGCTATGTTGCTAGACTCCCATGTAGTCAATCGCAGTTCGAGTCCCGGACTCGGAGGCTTCAACTCACACCAGGCGCATGTGCATGCATGCCCAAGATCCCAAGAGGAGAATGGAGAAGGGATTGCAGCATGGCCATCCCCCACGGGGAGGTAGGGGGATGATTTCTCACTTTCTGTCTCTCTGTCTCTCTGTTTCTAGTGAGCACACATGCCCTATAGGTAAAACCTCTCAAAAAAAAAAAAAAAAAAAAAAAAAAAAAGATAAAAATGATCAAAGAAACAATCCAGGATAAGGTCTGAGCACTCAAAAATCTATTTCTCAGGTCCACTAAGCATCCAGCGCAAATGGTTTACTCAAGATCAATACCTAGACATATCTTGGTAAAATTTTCAGAACACAAAAAATTTTTTTTTTTTTTTGGAGAGGTTTTCGCTATAGGGCACGTGCGCTCGCCAGACAGACAGAGAGAGACAGAGAGATAGAAAGCGAGAAATCACCCCCCAGGGGGGATGGTCACGCCGCAATCCCTTCTCCTCCATTCTCCTCTCGGGATCTTGGGCACGCACGCACACGCGCCCGGCGTGAGTTGTAAGCCACCGGGTCCGAGACGCGAACCGCGGTCGACTACATGGGAGTCCAGCGACATAGCCATTACGCTAACTGCTGGTTCCCACAAAAATATTTTTCTGGAAAGAAGAAAGAAAACACAACCAAGCATCAGATTCCTTATTAGAAATAACAAGACATGTTCAGAATTCTATGAGAAAATTATTTCTAACTTAGAATTGGACAATGGCTAAACTAAGAAGTGTAAGAAAAAAACAAGAACATTCACAGATATATAAATGGTTCATAAGTTTATGTCCCATTACCTTTCTTAGAAGATTACTAAAAGATATACTCAGCAAAACAAAGTAAATAAAGAAAATATAAATTTCAGGAAAAAATGAAATCAATCTGGGTTCAGGAAAAAACATCTAGTATAATGAAAAGAGTTAAAAAAAAAAAAAGGTATGAATTGTGGAGGAAAAATTTTAAGGAAAATCTAAATGCTGTACAAAAACGGAAATTAAAGTACACTAAAACTGGCTTCTTGGTTTATAACCTTTACATAGTCAAAGTCACATAAACACTATTGATTTTCAACTTTACAAATCAACTTATATATAGAACAAGCTATTGATACCCACCACTTGGACAGAAGCATTATGGGTGAAAAAAGCCAATCTCAAAAGGTTACATACTATCCGATTCCATTTATATAGCAAAGCCAAAGTGGCAAAAGCACAATGATGGGTGACAGATCAGTGACTGCCGAAGGTAAAGGTTCTGAGAGGAGCACAACTATTAAGGGCCTGGCACGGTACTTGGTAAGGTAACAACCTATCCAGGTTTGCAGCTGGAACTATCAGCTCTCCCACACAGCCTATGCTGTACCATCTAGGTTAAGTAAACTTGTGATACTTCCACATTGATGAAATTCCCTAAGGAAGGAGCCAACATGTGGCTTGGTTGAGGCATGAGATTTCCACATGGTTGACCACGGTTCAAGTCCCAAACCTGGTGGCTTGCTTTCTCACTTTCCTTCTCTATCTCTCTCCGTCTCTCTGGTCAGATTTTTAAAATAATAATAATAAATAAAATTTAATAAATATTTCTTTTTTTAAAAAATTCCCTAAGGACACATTTTTCAAAATATATCCCTTTCACTAAGCAAGGGATGTACTATAGCTTGCAGGGTAAAAGAAAATGTCAAAATGAAACTCTTACTTGCTGAGTTTGTCTAAATTCTTCCAACAGTTTTAGTGCCATATCATAATCTTTCAGCAAATGGTAGGCAATAGCATATCCAATCCAGGAAGCACGCTGTGTTGGACGCAACTGAAGAAGCTGGTATCTTGTCTCCTTTAAAAAAAAAAAAAATTAAATTGTTTTTACTTAACTATTTTATTCCTCTCAAATGTTTATATTTCATCAGAACTTTAAGAAAACAAACACTTTTGGCACCCTTCCAGTGAATTAAGTAAACAAACATCAGTCCTAGAATAAAATAGAAATAGTTTTCAAGTTTCTTATCTAAATTTTTTTTACATAAATTCTGGAATACCATGTAATGCTCATTATAATACTGTCAATGAAAGGTGTCATTGGAGTCTAAGCCTATAGGCTGCCTAATAAAATTAGCTTTATATAATGTGAATTCCATGGGGAAATTCATTTTGCTGAGAGTTTTTAATATATTTATGCTACTGATAAAATTACATGAAATAATAATGTATTTACATTGTTCTAATTAGCCCATGTACACAGCCAAGGGAAACAAATACCTGACTGGATTCTTTTAGCAGAACCTCTATCACTGCCACCAAAGGACAGATCTATGACACCAAGAACAAACATTTGAAGTTCTACCCTGGCTGCCCCAAGAGATGAAGGTATCTTAATTAGCCAAAAATCCAAGCTATGTCCATATCCCTCACCTCTCACTGTCATTTCTTTCTCCAACATTTAAGCAAGTGCCACTGCTGGCAGGAACAGGGTCTCATGAAGAAATGTTTAGCTTTAGTGTCTCTGTTGTAGATGGTTGGAATCCATACTATACACCACTAGAATCTTTCAGATCATTTTTAGTGTTTTCTTTTGTTTTGTTTAGTTTCAATTGCCAGAAGGCACTGCACTCACCAGAGAGAGACAAGAGAGACAGAAAAAGGTAAGAAAGGACCACCCAGTGAAGTAGTCAGGCCACAATCTCATCTCTTCCAAATCTCCATCCTGCCAGGATTTAGGGCATGTAGGCATGCTTTTCCCAAGCCACTAGGGCCATGGCCAGCCACATGTAATCAGTCCCCATTAACACTAGGTCAGCTACAAGGCTGGCCCTTTTCAGACCTTTTTAATAAAGGTATCTGACAAAATGATTCAGTGTCCCTCCTCTACCCTCATTATAAGTGCTAAGTGGTTTCTTTCAGATATGACACGAAACTGTATCACTTATCCCTTATTCTCACTGTTGAAAATGAAGGACTTATTTAAAAAGAACTGTTATAAACGGGTGTCGGGGCCAGCAGGTGGCTAGTGGTTAAGGTGCTGGTCTTCCACACGGCCAACTGCAGTTTGAGTGCACCTGTATATGCATGCCCAAAGTCCTGAGAAGAGAATAGAGAAGGGATTGCGGCATGGGCCATTCCCCACAGGGGATGATTTCTTGCTTTCTTTGTCTCTCCAATGAGCACACACACCATATAGCAAAAAACAAAACAAAAAAAACTCTTAAAAAGAAAAAGAAAGGAGTGGTGTGTGCCTTTACATTCTGAATATACTGATTTTATGATACTAAGTGGAGTAAGCACATGGACATGCCAGCAGAGAATTAAAATTACAAGTCTGAAGAGGTCTAAACTACAGAAAGACTGATTTATGACAATCCTCACATTATTTTGTATTTACTAACATATAATAAAGCTAGTTAATCTGTATGTTTACATTTCAATTATAAAAGCTGTATTAGTTTACCAAAGTTATAACTGTCAAACTGACAAAGAACCTAGTACAGAATTTTCATATAGAAGATGTTCTATGTGCAAATATTTTTTATAACCATGAAAAGAAATTATCCTTTTTATCAAGTTTTTTTTAAAAAAAAGCATTAAATGAAAAGATAGTTTGCCCTTTTATTATTTTCTTTCTTTATTATTTTTTTATTTTTTTACATTCAATCACTTTATTATTCATCTTACAAAATGGATATTTCAACACAGTTTGCCCTTTTCTAACACTCAAGTACAAAATTCAACAACTGTTATAGAAAAGGAAGGTTCAAGTGCTCTCCCTTCCCCTTCTACAACAGACTATAATGAAAATTCAAACCTACAGGATCTTGGCTTTTTATGCTCATATCTCATCATGAATTTATGTACTTTTATATTAAATCTACTGTAAAAAAATGTATATTTAAAACTAAAATACTTACTCTGTAGCCTTCAAGGTCTCTCATTTGGATCTGCAACAGAGAAAGATCCCTCAGGATTTGCAGATTATCTTTATCTAATTTGAGGGCATTTCGGTAACACTTAATAGCTTCATCGTATTTCTTATCAGAACGCTGCAAGAGTCCATATACATGCCAACCTACTCGGTTAAGGAAACAGACATTCACAGACACTAGAACATACTATACTTTATATCCCTCTCACATATGACCTGCCATAACAAAATAGTATCTTGTCTGGGATTTATTCAAACTGATTTGGGATCAGAGGTATGGGGATAATAAAGAGTGGTTAAAAGATGAAATCAAATTAGCCTTTACTTACAATTATTAAACTGCTAAAGTAGGGTGATAGGTACATGATAGTTCGTTATTCTAGTCTCTCTACTTTTGCACGTTTGAAATTTTTCTTGGTATTTTTTAAGTTACTTTAGAAAATTCTCAGCAAAAATTCTTATCTTCTGCTCCTTCACTTTAACCCAAGAACCTCAACATTTGCTTACTCTTCATCATTACATATTGAAACAGTATACAAAAATCAGTTACCTTTTAAAACAAATTTACATTCAATCAATTCTTAAATAACATGAGATCTTTATTTAGTTCACTAGTGAGAAGAGGGGGGATTTCACGAAGTTCATGAAAAAATAGAATTAAAGTAGAATTTTATTTTGGTACCAAAAAAAATTGAAATCCACACCTTTTTTTCATAATAAATATTTTCAATGATCTTTGTAAAGATCCTCATATTGAAAACCACAAACATCAAGTCCTATTTATCATAAAACAAAATCTTAGCACAGCTTGGAGGAAAAAAATAAGAAACAAAAAAAAACTATCAAACTATTATACTTACATGCCCTTTCTCTTCACTCTGGGTAAGCACTGGGATAAAGAAATAAGTATTTTAGTACACTGGAAAAAACCTACGGTAAACATGGAAAAAACTTTACTGAAGACAATTTGTGTTAGATGCCATTCAATGGCTAAATGAATTAAACATAAAAAGTTAATGGGGCCAGTAGGTTGCATAGGTTAAGGTGCTGGACTCCCACATGGCCCACTGCAGGTCAAATCCAGGACCCAGTGGCTTGAAACTAGACCAGGCGTGTGTGAGTACATGACCAAAATCCCAAGAGGAGAATGAAGTGAGAAGAAATTGCGGCATGGCCATCTCCCCACAGGGTGGTTCCTTGCTTTCTGTCTGACTCTGATATCTCTGGTGAGTGCATGTACTCTATACCAAAAATCTTCACGCCCCCCCCCCCCAAAAAAAAAGTTAAGATATAAGACATTATGTGAAAAAAGTGTGAATTAAACATATAGGCTAAACAAATAAAAACCAATTTCAGTGATACACCCTTAAAAAGTGTTTGGAAGGCTGGATAATGGCTTAGGAGTAAAATGCAATTCTACAAAACTGTTCCATGTGAAGGGACCAGCAGTTGGCGTAATGGCTATGTCGCTGGACTCCCACGTAGTCGACCGTGGTTCGAGTCCCGGACCCGGCGGCTTAAACTCACGCCGGGCGCGTGTGCGTGCGTGCCCAAGATCCCGAGAGGAGAATGGAGGAGAAGGGATTGCGGCGTGGCCATCCCCCCTGGGGGGTGATTTCCTGCTTTCTATCTCTCTGTCTCTCTCTGTCTGTCTGGCGAGCGCACGCGCCCTATAGCAAAAACCTCTCCAAAAAAAAAAAAAAAAAAAAAAAAAAAAACTGTTCCATGTGGAAAAGTTAAGGGTTCACATTTGGAGGACTCTGGGACACATGCGTACTCACAATTCGGGTCTACCTAAAGCTGGATGGATCATGGCATCAAGACCCTTTAGGGGGTACTGTCTTTATCTCATGGAAGAAATAAAAAATAATGCTAAGTTTTTTGTTTTTTCACAAACTGGGATACTAGGTCAAAGAAAAATACAATTATAAAGATCTAGTAAAGTAACAGCTATGTCCCTGTGTTAACAAAAACCAAGCTGAAAAACCCACATTATATCATATTTAATACTAAATAAAAACTTTCAAAATAAGTTCTTTTAAATTTTTCTTCTAAAATTTGTAAAGGAAATTTTAAGAACATAAATTTTACTATCTAGATGAATTAACTAAAAGTAATTTTTTGAATAGTAGTAAATCACTCAGTTCATGAATGTTTAATAAAGAAGATGTGTTTCAAGTCTCATGTAATTATGAAAGAAACCTTTCTCCAATACTAAGCACGACCGAAGTTGTTTTCTTTAAAAAAGTCCAAGGGCAAAAAACAAATAACCCTAATATTAAAAAATACTGATAAGTTATCAAAGCTGAGTAATGGGTACAATGAGTTCACTGAATTCTTTTCTAGGGGCTGGCACATGGTGTGGTGGTTAAGGACGCTGGAGTCCCACATGGCTGACAATGGTTCGAGTCCCAGACCTGGTGGCTTGCTTTCTCAATGCCCCCCCCCCCCGCCCCCGCTCTGTTCCTCTCTGGTCAAATTAAAATAAATAAGTAAATAAAGTCAAATAAAATATTTTTTTAAAAAATTCTTTTCTAGTAGGTTTGAAATTTTTCATAGTATGAAAGTTTTTTAATTTATTAGGAAAAACTAGTAAGCGCAAACATAAATTAATTAAATATTCTTTAAAAAGGATACAGACATGACTCTTGACATCATTACGAAGTCCTTTACGAACAAATTCATATGCTTCTTCTTTTTTTCCTAAACAGTTCAGTGTTAATCCTTTCATGGCCAAAGTCTCTGAAAAATAATTTTAACCTCCATTCACACGAGAGATTCAAATTATTTTCTTAGAACTATTTTAACATTTGAGACCTAAAGTACTACTACTGCTCTGATGCTTCTTTAGCCACCTTTATAAATCTCATAGTTAGAACTTCTTTATAAGTACAGAAAGGCCAAACTACTTTTAAGAATTTTCTTAGAGAGCTTAGCCCAAGTCATTGTTTGCAATTCCCTAGGCTGGGGTAGAGTCACTACAATGCTTTCTGCCTTTTAGAAGACTCTAAAAGGTGGGACGATATTATCCTGTTGAAAAAAAAAATTTTAACAAAGCACCCAAGTCCTGTTGAGTTAAATTGACAGCAGCAGTTTCATAGGCCTTCAACTAAGATCAATTCTAATTCATGATCGCCTGATTTACACCCCATGAAAACACTTAATTTACCTTAATATAGAGAGATTCAATGAGTTACCTTATTCAATATTGGAACAGACTTCCTGTTTGGTATCAAATTTAGTCAAACTAATTCTACTTAAGTTAATTAGTATCGGTTTGCATTTCAAGAGCACACCACCAGAGGATGGAAAGGTAACCCAACATCATGCTAGAAAAGACAGTTTGGAAATCATTCAGAAATAATTCTGAAGAATCCTACGAGAAATGTATTAGAAAAGAACAACAGTTTTTGAATTGATCTCTGCATACGCTACTGTTTTCAAAATATGGTGACCCAGGGGCCCAGGCCCCTATAAACAACTTTATCTGTTTTTCATATTGAATTTCCTACAGCTTCCCTCTGGATAAGAGTTTCACAGCTAAAGAGTTAGAAAAGACGCTTTAAGCTGCTAAAACACTATGAAACAAAACTTACATTTCCTTCAAAGAATCTTTTAAAGATTATTAGAAAGTTGAGCAGGGTCAGCCTATTTTCCAAACAAGATGGTCTCAAGAGTTATCCAAGTCTGACATTTAGAGTCCTCAACTAGCTTTGCTAATTTGCACGTGTAGGAACCAGCAGATGCAGTAACAGTTACGTTACATAGTTGATGATGGTTCCAGTCCCAGACTCAGCTTAAAACATACTAGGTGCATGTATGTGCATGCCAAAAATCCCAAGAGGATAATGAAGGAGAAGGGACTGCGGCATGGCCATCCCCCACCCTCGGTGGGGAGGAGGGTGATTTTTCACTTTCTGTGTCTCTGACTCTCTGGAAAGGGCATGCACCCTATACAAAAATCCCTAGGGGGGAAAAAATTGCATGTCTAATTTGATCTCTAATGAACGTTAGTCACTAGTGAAAGAGAACAATACAATATGCTCATTGAGTAGTGCTAGAAGAGTAACAAGATACACAAGGTAACAGTAAATCAGTAGTACCCTATTTATATATGAAATTCAGCAAAACAATTACAAAGGAATAAAATGTACATGAGTATATACTCATACTACCTTTTTTTTTTAAGAGATTTTTTGCTATAGGGCCCATGTGCTCACCAGAGAGACAGAAAAATACAAAGTGAGAAATCACCCCCAGAAGGGATGGCCACGCTGCAATCCCTTCTCCTGCATTCTCCTTTTGGGATCATAGGTACTCACGCACATGCACCCAGGATAAGTATTTAAGCCGCCAGGTCCAGGACTCGACCCGTGGTCAACTATGTGGGAGTCCAGCAACATAACCATTACGCCATCTCCTGGTCCCCCTCATACTACTTCTGTATTGCAAATATTTCCTAATTTCATATCCAGAAAACAAAGATATAAACTTAAATTCTATTTGAAGTAGTAAGAGGAAATCAGATCTATAAAAACATTGGTAGATAGGGCTTGACAGTAAAACACAACCTTCTACGAGATAGACTCACACAGGAGGGTTGCTGGTTTGCATCAAGACCTCCCAGAGTATGGGATGCCAGGTATATGTGTGCTGATGATCCAGGCTGGCCAAACCTGGGATGGACAGTAGCATCAGGATCTATCTCTGTCCCTCCCTTTCTTTCTCACTCATGGAATAAATTTAAAAATTTATATTGGTATACACCTCATCCTATTTCTCCCCAACAGATAAACTACTTGTCGCCTAAAAGTAAAGATGTTGTACATATTACTATGGATAATAAAAGTAACCTAGGGCCCAGTCTGGTAGTCTAGTGGTTAAGGGAGCCCAGATTCCACATGGCCAACCATGGTTCAATTCCCAGCTCTGACAGCTTGAAAAACACACCAAGTATATTTAACATGTATGCCCAGAATCCTGAAAGGATAGAAAAAGGGAAGAAAAAAAGATTGCAGTGTGACTGTGCCCCACTGGGGGGAGTCCTTTCTCCCTCTTACCCTCACTCTCTGTCTTTCTGTCTCTACACCCTCTGATTAAAAAAAAGAAAGTAATCTTGGGGCTGGCAGGTGGCCCGGTGGCTAAGGGCCCTGGACTCCCACATGGCTGACCATGGTTTGGGTCCCAAACCTGGCTGCTTGCTTTCTTGCTTTCCCTCTCTCTCTCTGTCCCTCTCTGGTCAAAAATAAGGAAAAAAGTAAATAAATAAATAAAAGTTAAATAATTTTTTCAAAAAAAGTAACCTAGGAAAACAATCATACGAGGCATAATTTATTTTTTAATTATTTATTTAACTTCATTTATTAATATTATTCAAGTTTGCTATAGTATGCATGTGCTCACCAGAGAAAGGCACAGAGAAAGAGAGAGAAAGTGAGAAAGCACCAGGTCCGGGACTTGAACCACAGGTATGGCAGTCCAGCACCTGAACTGCCAGGCCACCTGATGCCCCCAAGGCATAATTTATAACGTTGAAGGCCAACCCCATAGTCTAGTGGGAGCCAAATCTAACATGACTGATCACAGTTCAAAACCTGGCCCCAGGGACCAGCAGTTAGCGTAATGGCTATGTCGCTGGATTCCCATGTAGTTGACCGCAGTTCGCGTCCCAGACCCGGTAGCTTAAACTCACGCCGGGCGCGTGTGCGTGCGTGCCCAAGATCCTGAGAGGAGAATGGAGGAGAAGGGATTGTGGTGTGGTCATCCCCCCTGAGGGGTGATTTCTTGCTTTCTGTCTCTCTGTCTCTCTCTGTCTGTCTGATGAGTGCACATGCCCTATAGCAAAAAAAAAAAAAAAAAAAAAGAAAAGAAAACCTCTCATTAAAAAAAAAAAAAAAAAAAAAAACTGGCCCCAGAGGCTTGAGAAACACACCAGGTACACGTGTCTGAATACACAAAATTCAACAAAGAAATGGAAGAGAAGGGATAGTAGCTTGATCACACCCCAGTGGGGGGTGTTCTCTCCCTCTCTTCTCTCTCTCTCTAGGGTGAGTGCAGGCAACTTCTGACAAAATGTCAAATATTTATACATTCTAATAGAGAGGTGCAAAACTGTGGAATCAGAAAAGTATTCTTTCATTGTTAAAGAGTATTCTTTCACTGTTAAGAATCTTTTCTGGAGCCAGCAGATGGCATGAAGGCTAAGACATTGGATCTCACATGGCCAACTGTGCAATTCAAATCCCAGACCCAGCAGCTTGAAAATCACACCAGGCGCATGTGTGCAGACGTGCCCAAAATCCCTAAAAGGGACTGAGACATGGCCATTCATTCACCCTGGGGGTGCTTTCTTACACTGCCCCTCTCTGTCTTTCTGTGGCAAAGGCATGAACTCTATAGCCAAAACCAAAAAGACTCTTGTCTGACTGATCTTGGAATTATTTCCCCAAAGCAATCTCTCACAGTTCAGACACTACCTCCATGTTCGGCAAATTTGGGGTTCGAAAGGATTATCTTGCAAAACTTGAGGCCGTTTTTGTACTGCTTCTGTTCATAACATTTCTGTAAGGAAATACGAACAAAAGTTAATAAAATGGAGCAATTTTCAGTGCATTGTACATACAAATCCTAACTCAAAATCCAAAATTGGTCTAAAACTTGTGACCAAGTTTTACATCAACTTATATTGCTTATAACATGAAGTGTATTTTCATACGTTATAGGATCATCAATGCTACGCTTTGCTGAGTTGTTCCAGAATCTGAGTATTTTCACTTTCACAGGTAATAGGAAAAAATACATTTAACAGAATTTGTCAACCAACATTCTAACAAAATTTAATTCAAAAGCACCAGGAAACACTAGAAACCACACTAAAAGCCTTTGCTGGGACCAGCAGTTAATGTAATGGCTATATCGCTGGACTCCCATGTAGTCGACCGCAGTTCGTGTCCCGGACCCAGTGGCTTAAAACTCACGCCAGGCGCGTGTGCACGCGTGCCCAAGATCCCGAGAGGAGAATGGAGGAGAAGGGATTGCAACGTGGCCATCCCCCCTGGGGGGGTGATTTCTCGCTTTCTGTCTCTCTGTCTCTGTCTGACAAGCGCACGTGCCCTATAGCAAAAAACCTCTTAAAAAAAAAAAAAAAAGCCTTTGCTACTGCAAGAACAAAATCAAGGCACACATGCGTGCGCGTGTACACACACACAGGAGTCATTTATTAAGCAACTACTATGTGTCTGTACAAAACCTGATATAGCTCATTTCTTTTGTTGTTGTTGTTTTTAAGTTTCTTTCTTCCATTAGAGAAAGACAGACAGGCACCTTCAATAGGATCTCCATGCTGCAATCAACCCTCAGCCTCAGCAGCCTGGATTATGGGCAGCCCTCACCTACCCGTTGTGTGTACAAGGAGACCTGGGGACACAAACACAGGCCTTTCGGAATTGTAGAGTGATGAATTACTGCCATCCCATTTAATTCTTACAATTCTTTAAGGTAGGTATTATTATACCCGCTTTACAAACATGAAAACTGGAAATGAACAGTTTAAAACACTTGTTTAGGCTTACCTGAATACTCTGAGATGGTCTTTGGGAGACCATGGTCTGTCCATCATTGGTCTAATACAAGCAGGAGCAACACCTTTCTACCACACCTCTCCTCCGCAGCCACTGAGCACAAGGACACCTCATCTCTTTCCACACTCCCCTCACTTGAACAGTTCAGTCGGGCTGGGTGCTGTCCCACCCAGGCTCAACATGCCAAGCTTATCCCCTAGGAACCTCTCCACTGGCATTCCTTTAACCTGAAATGATCCCCACATCTTCACTCAGTGGATTCCTTATGGAAGTTCTCAGACATCACTTCACCCACTTAACCACTCTGATACTGCCAGCCTCCTACGCTCTGCCGCACACATATTCTTTACCATATTAATCTGTTATTTTCCACACAAGGCCATTACCCTGAGATTCTTGTTAATCTACTAATCTTTGTCTTCTCCACTGTAATGAAAACTCCATGGAAACAAAGAAGGTGCCCACTTTTAGCACTATCACATCATCACTACCAAACCAATAATGCTGCTCAATAAATACAGTTCATGGGGCCGGCAGGTGGCCTGGTGGTTAAGGGCACTGGACTCCCACATGACCCATCACGGTTCGAGTCCCGATTGGGCGGCTTGCTTTCTCACTTCCCTTCTCTCTCTGTCCTTCTCTGATAAATTAAGATAAATAAAATAATTCTTTTAAAATAATAACAATAAATAAATACAGTTCAAACCAAGAGGGCACTGGCAGTGGATGGGGATGTAACTCAACTTCGCAGCAGGAGCTGGCTATAGAGAGAAATGTTGCCTCCACGTACAGAAACAGCCAGTGGGCGCTTTAATCACTTCGGCAAGGCATGTGCGAGTTAAAAGCCAAGAGCCCTGATGGAGAGCGTGACAACTAAGAAGACGCAGATCGAGTCCCCTCCTCAGTTGCCAAACAGGACGCGTAAATACGGTACCCGCAGGCAGGGAGAGGGAGGTGCCAGGCTGGGCCTCGCAGGTCCGGCTCGCGGTTCCCGCACCCGGAGCAGCGCAGAGCCCCACCGCCGGGTTCGCTCCCGCTTCCCGGGCACCGAGGTGCGCAACGCCGCGCGGCCACCCCGCCAGGTCGCGCCCCGCCGCAGAGGGCACGGGTACCACCTGCAGACCAAAACGGCTCTGCGCTCGCGTGCGGAGGGCGCTGGGAAGTTTCTGGAAAGAGCCGCGGTGGGGGCGCGGCGGCCGCACGGGGAAGGCGGGTCCCGCGGGCTCCGAAGTAAACAAAGAGCAGAGCGCAGCGGAGCAGGAGCTGGGCCCGCGTAGACGCCGCTGTCAGAGCGCGCGCTCGCCAGGCCCGGGCCCCGGCGCCTCCGCCACTCACCAAGATGCGTTTAAAAAGGTTGCTCTCCTTGGGCGGCAGCTGCACGGTCGGCATCGCGGCGGCCGGGCGCGGGAAGCCACCGCGGGCTCAGGCGCTGCCGAGACTCCGGCGCGGGCGAAGGCTTACTCCATGGGCCTAGAGTTGAGCCAAGGGGTTGGCAGGGCTGGCAAGGGAGAGGGAAAGCGGCCCAACGGGACACCCTTCGGCTCGGGCTCTCTGGAGCGAGCAGCGGCGCTCCCGCGCGCTGCAAGATGGCAGCCGGATTCGCCCACCCCCGGGCTGGGCGCATGCGCGGGCGCCAGCCGGGGCGAGGGCCGCCGGGGCGTGACCGGGCTCTGCTGCCGCTGCCTGGCCGGGACCTGCCCGCGCGCTCCAGCCAGCTGGCACCGCAACCTCGGAGTCCCGTGGGGGCCCAGGCACCTTAAGCCCTCAGAAGACGCTGACATCTTGGGCATCCTGGTCCTGACGCTTGTGGCCCAGGATAAAGTTAGTCATTTCAGAATGAGTTTTTTGTGGATTTTTTTTTTTTGCATTTTTCCCCACTTTGGAACTGAGCGGTGCGCGACACAAAGTAGATTCTTGATGTGGAACGAATTTGTTTCCCTTGCTTTCCCGCCTCGATTTAGACCCCAGCAGAAGCCTTCTCTTTTCAGTGCAGACCAAAAAGGCATTTACAGTCTCTGTGAGGTCACAGCAGGCCTGGAAATGAGCTAACCGATGTGAAAGCAGGTCTGTAAGGTCAGAAAAACTTCCTAGCCGGTTAGAGTACCGAATGTTTTCAGTGGGAATTATAGTGATTTTAAGTGGCTACTGATTGTCCATGTTCACCTCTTTTTTTTCTATTCAGAAGGTTCCCTTTCAGGCAAGCCATACAAACCCAGGATCTTCCAGCTCTGGGACATTTCCCACACTAAATAAAAGGCAGCAGAGTGGTAATAATGTGTGGATCTTGTTGGGGTGAACTCTGCTGTATTAGGGTAACCTTGGTTATGGGCTGTGAAAGAATTCATAAACTCAGAGAGAAAAGCTGATAGAAAATTGTTTATCCAACGGAAAGGGGCTGATGTGGAGAATTGCATTGGCGCGGAAGGGTGGGGCCAAGGAGCTCTTACTGGGACTTAAGGAAAGGGGGTCTATGGTTGGGTAATTAGGATGAGCCACCTGTGTTGGTCCTTTAGTGGTTGTTTTCTCTGGATGTCAAATCTGGCTGCTGCAATCTGTCATGTATTCTATCTTTAGTTTTGGTGCCAACTGTTGACTGGCATTACAATTTTTATGTCTGAAGGCAAGAACTTAGAAAATGCAAGGTCTCAGGACCAGCAGTTAGCGTAATGGCTATGTCGCTGGACTCCCATGTAGTCGACCGTGGTTCAAGTCCCGGACTCAGTGGCTTAAACTCACGCCAGGAGCGTATGCGTGCGTGCCCAAGATCCATGGAGGAGAAGGGAATTGCATCGTGGCCATCCCCTGGGGGGGGGGGGGGGTGATTTCTCACTGTCTGTCTGTCTGTCTGTTTTTCTGGTGAGCGCACGTGCCCTATAGCAAAAACCTGTCCAAAAAAAAGAATAGAGGAGGGGACCAGCAGTTAGCGTAATGGCTATGTCGCTGGACTCCCACGTAGTCGACTGCGGTTCGCGTCCCGGACCCGACGGCTTAAACTCACGCCGGGCGCGTGTGCGTGCGTGCCCAAGATCCCGAGAGGAGAATGGAGGAGAAGGGATTGCGGCGTGGCCATCCCCCCTGGGGGGTGATTTCCTGCTTTCTATCTCTCTGTCTCTCTCTGTCTGGCGAGCGCACCCGCCCTATAGCAAAAACCTCTCCAAAAATAAAAAAAGGAAAAAAAAAAAAAAGAATAGAAAATACAAGCTCATCTATCTTCCATGTAGAAAGAACCAACTTAGGAAGAAAAGGGGAGGAGGAGAAAAAAATGTCTGAAGCACCGGAATGTCTGATGAGCCTGTTCACTTAATAAGATACCTAAGGTGCCAGCTAGACACTGAGTTTACCCTTTTCCATCCCAAAAGTGCTTGGGGAACATTTGACCCTTTAAATCCTAGAAGATACAGTTATGCATGGTTGACAAGAATAACCATACACTTGGGAACGAACTGGTGGTGTGGTGGTTAAGGCGCTGGACACTCCCTCGTGGCCAACCATGGTTTGAATCCCAGACCTAGTAGCTTGCTTTCTCACTTTCTCTCTCTCTCTCTCTTTCTTGCTTTGGTCAAAATAAAATAAAACAAATGAATTAATAAATAAAATGAATAATTTTTTTTTAAAAAAAGAATAACCATACACACAATATAGGGTTTGCTTAAAGTATATGTAAACATTAGGTATACAAACATTTATACATGTGGGAACCAGCAGGTAGTGTGGTGGTTAAGGTGCTGGACACTCCCACATGGCTGACCGTGGTTCAAGTCTCACACCTGGTGGCTTGCTTTCTCACTTTCTTTCTTTCTTTCTCTCTCTCTCTCTCTCTTTCTCGACAAATTAAAATGAATGAATGAATAAATAAAATTAAATAAAAATATATTTTAAAAAGCACTTATACATGTTCTGGACTTTGTGCATATTTATGAGGCATATAAAATAATTGATGCTTAATCGCATTTAATGGGCTGTAATCAAAACTGGGCTGGTACTTTTAAATTTTCCTTTTTTCTATCCTGAGTTGATTTGAGATAAAGAAGGAGTCCACCCTGAAGTTCAGTGCTAGAAAGCCCCATAGCTGGCCCTGGGTTCAGATCCCCAGTCCTGAAAAGAAGCCAGGTCTGCTCAGCCAAGATCCTGACCAGCTGGAAGGATGTGGAAGGGGATCGCAGCATGAGACACCCTGTCAAGGTGCCTCTTTCTCTCAGGCACATGTACCTCCTCTCTCTCTCTCTCTCTCTCTCTCTCGTGAATAAAATAAATAAACTTTAAAAATAGGGGTCCAGGACCAAGTCAGTGGCACAGCAATACATAGCGCTCTGTAAACCAACCAACATGGAAAGGTTCCGGGTTCCCATTCTGAGCCCCCTCTGAACATATCAAATGGGTCGTGTGCCAAAGATCTGAGCCAGCCGAGGCTGGGGCTAGATCACACACGGGGACCCTTCGGAAATATTTCTCTCTTTCTGTCTCTCTCACTTGTGAAAAAAAAGAAAGAAACTTTAATAAAAAGTGGAGTTGGAATCCAGAAGGACAATATGTCTCTCCAGGACAGAGGCTCCCCGCACTGTTAGGAAGTAGGCCAGGGAGTCTGCAGGGAAGCTTGGCTGAGCTGCACCTGAACTGGTGCCAGCCTCCCAGCCAGACAACCAAGCAGGCAGGTTCCTGTGCACAGCACCCTAACACCCATCCACTTCCACAATCCCTACCCACTGTTTGGTCCCCATGGCATCCTATGAATAATTTCTGAAAATTCTTGGGCTCCCATTTTATCTACATCCTGAAGGGTAAAGGGTTAATTGTGGGAAGAGCTACCTCCCTTGACACCCATAGGACATGGACTTTTCTAGAATATACCTCATCTAGCTCAAGTCACTCTGCCTTACCTCGAGGACTATTCAAAATGATAGTTAAACATTAAAAAGAAAGTAAAAGAGGGGACAAAAGCAGAATGCCAAGTGTAAGTATTTGGAAGACAAGGAATGTTTATCTTTGGTGAAGGTTTCCTGTGGGCCTCATCCAGCCTTTCTTACTATAAATTGTTGATTGTCACCACTCCCTGGGTAACCACCAAATCACCATTGTTCTCCCCTACCCTGAATTCAGGCAGCCCGTGATGGTACTAAATTTGCCCTCTGCAGCTTCTCAGGTAAGCGATCTAGAGCAGAAGAATCCTGTCATCCCAAACATTGGGAAGTGGGTAATTATAAATATGCATATCTAATATTTTCTGCAACTTTCATACACCACGGATGCATTCGTTGGTTGTCTATGTTAGGGTGGGGATGAGGGGATAGGCAGGAAATTATAAAGAATACCAGTTGTACTGCTGGTAGTTGTCAGCCTAAGTCTTAGAGTGTATAAAAAATGTAATATAGCACAGTCAGAAGGCCTGAATTAACCACTGGTTATAATTTTACTACTGATTTCCTGTTTAGTCTGGAGCAAATCTGATTTCCAACTTTCAACAAAAAAATGGGGTTATAATAACATTATTGTAATCTGTTTTAGCAGGGTTATGTGAATTTAATGCTTAGTCATTTCAAAGCCTGTGGGGGAAAAAAAACAAATACTGCATAGATCTGAACTCACCATTTTTAAATAATTATTTTCTTATTTATTTATTTACTATTTTTAATTTCACCAGAGAGGGACAGAATGAGAGAGACAGAGAAAGTGAGAAAGCAAGACTCCAGATCTGGGACTCAAACCACAATTAACCATGTGGGAGTCCAGCGCCCATAACCACCACGCCACCTGCCAGCCCCAGAACTCAGCATCTTTCAGGATAAATGCTGAAACGCTTTTTTTTTTTTTTTTCTTTTGGAGAGGTTTTTGCTATAGGGCACAGGCGCTCACCAGAAAGAGAGACAGAGACAGAAAGCGAGAAATCATCCCCCCCCCTGGGGGGATGTTCACGCCGCAATCCCTTCTCCTCCATTCTCCTCTCATCTTGGGCACACACACACATGAGCCCGGCGTGAATTTAAGCCACCGGGTCCGGGACATGAACCGCGGTCCACTACATGGGAGTCCAGCGACATAGCCATTACGCTAACTGCGGTCCCAATGCTGAAACCCTTTTGTGGGCACCATGGATATGCACCCTGATATTCCTTCCTGGTACTTTGGACAGGGTGTGCCTCCTTTACAATCATGCACAAAGTAAAATAACAGAAATCGCGCCTGCAGTTCCCGAGGTGCTTTTGACACTCAGGACATGGGCCAGTGATTCTCCTGCTAAGCCTAGTAGAGCTAGCGAGAAAAGGAGCTGGAGAACGATTTTCTCTATTCCACGTACACAGCATATCCTTCAGAACCAGCTAGCAAAATAAAATCAAGTAGCTTGCTGCTATTCCCACAACCAGTTGAACCACGTAATTAAAAGCTGAAGGGAAAAGAATTTATCAGGTTACATAATGCATTCTGCCTCAGATTCCCTGATGTTTCTGCCCTCTTCTGCCTTTCTTGCTCTTGTTCTAAGGAAGGCACGGCACTCTCGTTCTTTCTTTTTGACCTCTTTGTCCCTTTTCCATTTGCTTTTCCTACATTTTTATTCATCGGTTATTCCCCTCACAATCTGGATTTATCATGTTGGATATAGCTCATAGCCTAGTGGGAGAAGAAAGACAGCAAGCATATAACAAGATATTGCAGACTGGGAATTCCTAAAAAACAAGGGCATGTGAGGACAACTGAAGTTGAGGAAAGGACATTCTTCTCTCTCTCTCTCTCTCTCTCTCTCTCTCTTTAACTTTATTTCTTTTATGAGAGTAAGAGACAGAAAAAAACAACACCCTTAGCAGGGCCTACATGCTACAATGCACCTCACGCCTTCCCAGCCAGTCAGGATCATAGGCACAAGCCGAATGCATACAGGCTGACTGAGCACCGAACCTACCATCTTCCGTATTTACTCCTGCTTCACTGTAGCAGTGTGTGACCACTGCACCAAGCTACCTCAGAAGCAAGCACTACTTTAAAACAAGTACTCAGGAATGAGTGTTTCCATAGGGCTGTTCTCATACACACCTGTAACTTCTGACTGTAGTAACTTCAACCAGATTCTTTTTGAGACAATACGCAATCTAATGACAGCCTCGTATCTTTCTTTCAACAGGCATTTGTTGATCCCTTAATGCATGCCGTTCACTCTTCAAAATACAGGGGATCTGAGCTAGCTCGCTCACTGTATTCTTCTGAGCACCCCTATACTTTAACTACATCCAATTTGTCAGTTTCTGGTCTTCATCGCTTTCCCCTTATCTACTCACTCACCGCACAACGGAACACTCATCTCCACCCATCCTTTTTCTTCTTTCTTGTCTCAGGATGTAGTCCCTGCTCTGAGCAGAGTTAATTTCTCCATCTGTGCTTAGAAGGAAATAGATCTCCACTTTCCTTGAAGACTCTACTCCCGTTGTTTTTTTTTTTTTTTTTCTCTCTCTCTCTCCTCTGAATTACTATTACCACTTCATTGTAACTATTATTGAGTACTACTCCGTACCAGACACTATAGACAATGTGCTCTCTTATTTAATCCTCGTGAAAATCCTATGAAAAACTGAAGTTGAAAAAGGTGAACTTGGGGCCAGCAGGTGGTGTAGTGATTTCAGTCCTGGACTCCCACATGGCTGACCACAGTTCAAGTCTTGGACCTGATGGCTTAAAACTCACACCAGGCACATGTGCGTGTGCACCCAAAATCCAGGAAGAGAATGGAGGAGAGAGAATGGAGGTGTAGCTGTTCGCACTGAGGGGTGATTTCTCACTTTTCCTCTCACTGTCTCTGTTTCTCTCTGTCAAGCACACACGCCCTATGGCAAAAAAAAAAAAAAAAAAAAAAACTTTAAAAAAATTTTTTTAAGTGAATTTGCCCCAGATTGCAATACTAAGAAGTAAGGGCCATTTCACTAAAGTCCACGCATTCAGCCATTATGGTAAACTTCACATACTAAGTAATTTCCATGCATCCTTGGCCAGCCCCCTTCAATTCATTTTCTGAGTCACTGATGAGAATCTTTATAGATTTCCTGTTACTACATTTTAAAAATGACCACAAATTCAGTGGCTTAAGGCAATACAAAATTATTATCTTACAGTTCTAGACATTAGAAACGTGCAATGTGCCTGGAGAGCTGACTTCTTTTTGGAGACTGTAGAAGAAAATCTGTTCCCTGTTCTTTCTAGCTTCTCAAGGTCTCCTACATTCCTGGGCTTATGGTCCCTTTTTCCATCTTCAAAGCGTGGGAGATAGCATCTTCTCTCCTCCCTGATGCCTGCTACCTCCTAACATCTCTCTCACTCCACTGTGGTGCCTCCCTCTGAAAGCATTCTGTGATTTCATTGTGCCCACCAACATTGCACGATACTATCCCCACCTTCAAAAACTTAATCATGGGGGCCAGCAGATGGCATGATGGTTAAGGCCCTGGATCCCACATGGCTGACCTGTTCGAGTCCTGGACCTGGCAACTTGAAAATCATGTGGGTGCCTACCTCAGTTTTTCATTTTTTAAACAAATTCATTTCAGCATTCCTTAGGGTGTATTTGTGGGTCTTCTCAGAATTTTCTTTGATAAGTTATAACATCTGACTGTTTCCCTCATTAATAAGTTAAATAAAAATTTGGGCAAAGAGCCTACATGTGGTGTGGTGGTTAAGTTGCTAGGCTCCCACATGGCTGACCATGGTTTGAGTCCTGGACTAGGTGGCTTGCTTACTCACTTTCCATCTCTTTCTCTCTCTGGTCAAATTTAAAACAATAATAATAATAACAATGAATAAAATTAAATTAAATTTTTTAAAAGGTTTTTGGTACATATTCAACTTCATATTGTGCAAGAGTCAAAATTTTACTTTTGAAAAATATATTTTAAGGCTGACCCCATAGCTCAGAGGTTGAGCAATGTACATGGGAGCCGGATCCCACATGGCTGACCACAGTTCAAATCCTAGCCCCAGTGGCTTAAAAAACACCTCAGGCACACACATATGTGGGCATGTGTCCAAAATCCTGACTCAAAGAAGAAATGGATAAAAGAATGTGGCATGACCAGAACCCATTAGTAGATTGTTGTTGATGCTGATTTGTGGGTACATCTGAGTTCATTATAACAGAAATACCTTTCTATTTTTAAATAGGTTTTTTATTTTTCTTAAGAGAAAAAGGAAAAGGTATATATCTAGAGATACACGGAATATAGACTGCATTGTATTTCTCAATGTAGACCACTTCGGATCCAAACTGGAAACACTTTCATGCTTACCAAGGGCATTTGAAAACTGTCAAAAGAAAAAGATAAAAAGATAAAATGTACTGAAATTAATATTTCAAAGTATACATATCAAAACTGAAGTAAATTATTTAGAAAAATATTTAGCACGATATTTAGAGTGATAGATAACATTACCAAGAACTTGTCGTAGACAATATGAAACATCCTTGTTAACAAAGCTGACTTTACCGTAGCCTAATATTAGTTTAGGGAATAAAAGAGTATCCAGGATCAGTTAGCCTCCCTTTGCCTTTTGTTTTGTTTTCAGAGTAAAGTGAAAATAGATTGGCTTTTCAAGACCTCCTCGATGTTCCTGACTCTGAAAATTATTTCGGAGGGAGCTATCTCAATATTGCCAGCAGGTGGCGCTTTCTTAGCATTTTTTTTATTTCCAAGCTAAGAAACATTTAAGGGCCTATATGAATACAGGAAAATAAGACCTGTAGCCTTTTCACCCTTCATATTTCACTTCTCTTGGGAAAAATGGCTTAGTTCTGTAAATAGAGTAATATTTTCTTGGTTTTAAAAAATTTTTTTCTAAGGCCACATGAGCTTGCTGGAGAGAGAAAAAGCAAGAAAGTCACTCATCACTGCTCCTCCCTCCCCGCAATTAGGGATGATCACACCACAAGCCCTTCTCCTCCATTATCCTCTTGAGATCTTGGGCACGCACACACGTGCGCCTGGCGTGAGTTTAAGCCACAGGGTCCAGGACATGAACCGTGGTCAACCACATGGGAGTCCAGTGACATAGCCATTATGCCAACTGCTGGTCCCTAGGTTAGTTTATTTTTAACACCCATCATGCCATGAATTCATAGGGAACAGGTTCCAGTAGCTCAGGCTCCTTTCCATTGGTTCTCACAAAGTGTGCTTCTCTGGGTGGAGCAGGCTGGTGCTTTAGTTGAACCCAGGTACCTTTCTCTTTGGCTTCCTTCTTTTTCTGGTCATTTTCCTTTATACATCTTAGGAAGCTATCTCTGCTCTTAGAATGCTTAATATGTTCAATACACACATTAATTCTCTTGGCAAGAATCTTGCCCTTAACTTGTTTGTTCACAACAATGCCAACAGCATGCTGGGTAACATGGTAGACTCTTCCAGTTTTGCCATGGTAACATTTGTGGGGCATTCCTTTTTGAGCAGTACCCATTCCCTTGATATCTACAATATCACCTTTCTTGTACATTCGCATGTATGTTGCCAAAGAAACAACTCCATGTTTTCTAAAAGGCCTAGAGAACATGTATCGGGTGCCTCTCCTCTTTCCCTTTGTGTTCATCACTTTGGTTAATTACGGAACATGACAGTTCCAGCCAAAAGGCTCCCTGATGTGTTTTTCAGGCCTCCAGGTCCTAGACTCCAACCATCTGTTTGTCCATGTGTGACCCAACCACCTTAACAACCAGGCCATGAACTGGCCCTTCACTTTTTCTGTAATAAAAGATACATGATTAAAATTCCAACCCATTGTCAGTCTTCACATTAAGGGATGTCTCAAGATGTGGCCAAGTACCTAAACTGCAGGCAGCCAGAAAGCCAGCCTCATCTTCACAGTGTGCTGTGAGCCGGAGGCATCATGGCTTCTGTCCTGGGTTTTTATGTGGCTTTCAGTGCTTCTGAAAATTTCACAAACGGAACCAAAGATTTTAATTTAGCCTGGAATCAGCCTCTAAGTTATCCTGGTCTGGCTCTCCAAAGAATGCCTAGGATGGTAAAAGGCCTAGTGTTCTGCTTCTCTGAAGGAAAACTCTGGATGGACACCTTACTGATTTGGAATCCCTGCAGAAGGACACAACACAACCATCTGTTAGTACCACAAATGCAAAGTGTCCTCAGAATCTTTTAAATAAACTGGGAGTTTCTGGGACGATGTGAAATTCCCCAGTCCCTGCCCCTCTGGGATTTGGGCTGAGTTTGCTCTCAATAGGACCTGAAAAATGACGCTGCATATTTTGTATTGGGTCATCGGGAAAGCCAAGATGCATTTTTGCATAAAAAGACATAGAAAAATACATTATAACTTCCCCAACAACCTAATAGTTTTAGCTAGCTCCAAGGGGAGGGGGTATTTAGTTTCTCAAAGGGATACCAATTGTCCATACCATCACAAATTGTTTATAGACAGATCCACTGTGAGGAATGCTTCAAGTTAGCCCTATTACTGATTTGATCAGAATGCTAATTTGTTTAACTGAATCAACCTTTTTATTACTGTTTCTGGAAATTTTTTATCTTTTTATGATATCAGACTTTTTGGAATTAGAAGGTATTTAACTTTATAAAATGACCCTTCATAATTCCCATAGAATTTTTCAATCAAACCTTAAAGAATGTCTTTTTTGGGACCAATAGATGGCGTAATGGTAACATTGCTGAACTCCCACGTATTTAATCACAGTTTGAGTCCTGCCCAAAATCCCAAGAGGAGAATGAAAGAGAAGGGAATGCAGTGTGGCCATCCCACCCAGGGGATGATTTCTCGCTTTCTGTCTCTTTGTTTCTCTCTGTCTCTCCAGTGAGAGAGAGAGAGCGAGGGAGGAAGAGAGAAAACACCCCACCAGTAGAGTGTGGTCACACCACAGTATCTTCTCATTTCTCCATCCTGTCAGGATTTCGAGCCTGCACACACAGACACAAATACATGCACACGCGCGCGCGCGCGCGCACACACACACACACACACACACACACACACACACACACACCATGCGGAATCCAGTTCTCTTAACCACTAAGCCATGAGGCTAACACCATTATATACATCTGTTTGATTTTTTTCTTGGGGACGGGGTCAAAAATTATTTTTCTTTATACACAATAGTGCATACGTGCATGCATGTGTGAAAGATTCAGAGAGAGAGAGAGAAAGAGGAGATTCTTCCGTAGGGTCTGGTCACATCACAATCCCCTTCCTCTGATCCTCCAGCCTATTGGAGCCTGAGTACTCATAAATGTGCCCAGTGTGTTTCAGGCTGACTAGTCTGAGCATTTGAACTGGGGTCACCACATGGTATCTGACTTCCCTTGAGCAGTCAAGTAGAATTTGGATTTTTAGTAGGAAGAAAATCCATTTCTTTTTAAAAAATAATGATTTATTTTGTAGTTATCATTATCATTATTCTTCAGTTTGCCACAGGGCATATGTGCTACCTGAAACAAAAAGAGAGAGACAGAGAGAGGGAATGTTGTTTGATTATTTTCTAATTTTAAACTTATTTTTTTAGTTTACTATAGGGCATATGAGGTTGCCAGAGAGGTGGGGAGGGAGGAGAGAGAGAGGGAAAGTGAGAAAGCACCCTCACCCCCACAAAGGGGGATGACCATGCCACAATCCCTTTTCCTCTTGGGATTTTAGGCGTGCATGCACATGCGCCTGGCATGTCCTTTAAGCCAGTGGGTCTGGGACTCAAACTTCACTTGCCATCAGCTGTGTGGGATCCAGTCACTTTAACCAGCATGCTACCTGGCTGGCTCAGCTGTAAAGCTTAGTTTTTCAGCAGGATAAAGCTTTATATTCAATACTTAAGTTACACAGCTGCATACCCATATCAAAATAAGGAATTAAAGAATTGTCTTTGATAATTTAGGAGAAAGACTTACGATAATCCTTTGAAATGTATGCTCTACTGGAACATAGGCTCTAGATGAGCAAAGGTTTTTATCTTTTTGCAGAACAGTGAGCACATAACTAGTGTTCAATATTTATTGAATGGTTGAATGTTCTCTCTTTTTTTGAGAGTTTTTTTTGTTTGTTTTTGGGGGGTTTGTTTTGTTTTGGTTTGGTTTTTGGTTTTTTTTTTTTTTTTTTTTTTTTTTTTTTTTTTTTTTTTTTTTTTTTGCTGTAGGACATGTGCACTTGCCAGAGAGATAGAGAGAGAAAAAGAGACAGAAAGCGAGAAATCAACCCCCAGAGGGGATGGCCATGCTGCAATCCATTCTCTTTCATTCTCCTCTTGTTATTTTGGGTACGCACGCACACGCACACACACACATCTAGCATGAGCTTTAAGCCACTGGGTCTGGGACTCCAGCCAGGGTTGACCATATGGCAGTCCAGTGACATTACCATTATGCCATCTGCTGGTCCCCTCTTTCTTATGTATTTATTTATTGTTTTTTGAGGGAAGAGACTGCTATATAAGAACTTATGACCATTAAGTTGTCAGGGCCAGCAGGTGGTGTGGTGATTATAGGTGCTGGACTCCCACATGGCCAACTGTGGTTCAAGTCCCAAACCTGGCAGCTTGCTTTCTCGCTTTCCCTTTCTCTCTCTCTTTGGTCAAATTTTAAAAAAATAATAATAACAAATGAAATTAAATAAATTTTTTTCTAGAGAGAGATTTTTGCTATGGGCATGTATGCTCACTGGAGAGACAGACAGTGAGAAATCACTCCCCAGGGTGCCACAATCCCTTCTCCTCCATTCTCTTCTCAGGATCTTGGGCACGCATGCACACATGCCCTGCGTGAGTTTGAAGCTGCTGGGTCCGGATCTCAAACCGCAATCAACTATGTGAGAATCCAGTATGCAACCCTTACATCCCAGGACTGATTGTCTTAGTTGTATCTTCACTCTGTCACTTAAGAGGTCTCTGTCCCTTCGTTTTCTCTTCTGCAAAATGGGTATTTTAGGGTTAATGTGAGAATTAAATTATTTCATAGGCTTAAACCATTTAGAGTAGAATCTAGTATGTTAATAGAAATAAATACCCTTAACTAGGTAATAAATGTTAGACAGTATTTTGTATGTATGTGGAATTCTCTTTCTTATATGTGATCATAATCTAAGAAAATATCCTGTGAAGTTAGCAATAAAGGAAAATATTGTCTTTGCTTTTTAGGAAGGAAAATTGAGACACAGGAATCAAATGACTTGTAAATGTGATAACCAAGGAAATGTGTATCCCATTGAAATATTCAAATGAGGACAATATTTTGCTTTTTCCTGGATTTCTTTATGAATTGACTTTTTAAAAGAACAATTTGTATTTTACTTACAAATCAATTTCATAAACAAACTATAATAAACATGACCAAACAGCAAAGAAAGCTCTTGACTATCTTTTATGGGCAAAAAATAAATTATTTCAATAGTTATAAAATCTTTCTGTTGCTTTCACAGAAATTAATGTATTGCATACAAATATTTTCACTGTCTTTAATGAACATATTTAAGAGTAGGGAGTGTTCAGCCCTTTCCCTCCTCTACCGCTGCTGCCTCCTTCTGCCACTCCTGGTGCTGCCTGTGTGCTCCTTAGGTGAGGACCTGGTACCTCTTTTGTGAAGCGACAGCTGAGGAGACTCCGGCGCTCACCATGGCCTACAAAAAGCCCAAGGAAGAAATCGAGACTGAGAACAACGATCAGGTGCTCACCATGGCCTACAAAAAGCCCAAGGAAGAAGTCGAGACTGAGAACAACGATCAGGCGCTCACCATGGCCTACAAAAAGCCCAAGGAAGAAGTCGAGACTGAGAACAACGATCATATTAATTTGGAGGTGGTGGAGGCAGGATGGTTCTGTGGTGCAGTGTAAGATTAAGAGGTGTACACTACTTAGTAAACTAATGAAAGCCTATTGTGAACGACAGGGTTTATCAATGAGGCAGATCAGATTCCGATTTGATGGGCAGCCGATCAACAAAACAGACACACCCGCACAGTTGGAAATGGAGGATGAAGATACAATAGATGTGTTCCGAAAGCAGGCAGGAGGTGTCTACTAAAAAGGGAACCTGCTACTTTACTCCAGAACTCTGTTCTGACAGACCAAGAACACATTCTCAATTAGAAAACCACAACTTGGTTTCAGCACATCCTGACTACTACAGTATAGTTTACTCTTTCATTTTCCCTTCCCCATTCCTTTATTGTACATAAAGTAACTGGTGTATGTGCACAAGCATATTGCATTTTATTTTTAACTAAATGGCCAATGGTATGTTTTAATTGACATCAAATGGAGATGGGATGGGGGAAAAATACTGGTTCTGTGAAAAATACTCATTCAGCTCTTATCTTTATATTCCAGTAAGTTATTTTGCTCTTACTGTTTTAACAAAAAGGAAAAGAAAAAAAAAACCAACAACATAAAAATCCTTGCATACCTTGTTTGATTGGAGAATCTTAATGTTTTTCATTTATCATTGTAAAAGATGAAAGATGTATATAATCTGAAGAGAAACCAGAGTAAAACCAAGGACAATTTTATAACTTTTTTGTACGTAGCTGTTACATGTAGGGCAATCTGTTTTTAAGTAGGGGTAAATTACTCTTAAAGAAAAAAAGGAATCCTAGATAGTTTTCAAGTCAAGCGTCTTGTTGTTTAAATAAATTTCTTGTTTAAAAAAAAAAAAAAAGTAGTAGAGAGTGTTCTACTTTTACACAGAATTTGGCTTTTTAAATTTTTTATTTAATCAGTGATTTGCCAACTGTGACCCTAGGTTGGGCCCCTACATTCTACATGTGCATACGTTAAAAATGCACTAATCTGCCAAAATGGAAAGTCTATCCTTTGGATATTATTTTGACTTTTGAATATACAAACTTAAAGTCTCTGTTAGTCATTGGGTTATTATTTATTATTTATTCGTTTTGCCATAGGGCAATTGTGCTTGCCAAAGAAGGAGGGAGCAAGAGAGGTGGGGGGGGGGGAGAAAGAGAGAGGAAGAAAGAGAGAAATCACCCCCAGGGAAGATGGCCACACTACAATCTTCTCTCCCCTCCATTCTCCTCTGTAGATTTCGTGGACACAGGCCTAGTGATTCGAGTTGACAGTTCAGGACTCCAGCCACCAGTCGGTCAAGGGGAATCCAGTTGCCCTAACCACCATGCCAGCAGCTGGCCCCTTAGTCATTAGGTGTTATCTCCCTTAATAGAAGTTGAAAGTACAGCAATAAGCATGCAAAATCACCTAATGATGATGGAAAAGAAGTCCTCATTTTACATCAGAAACCATTGGTTTAGGAGCACCAATGTATAAATAAATTCTTGTAACTTCACATATAATATATTGTAAATCTTGACTTTTTTTTTTAAGAACTATTTATTATCATTATCATTATTATTTTTAATTTGACCAGAGAGAGACACACACAGAAAATGAGAAAGCAAGTCGCCAGGTCCAGGACTCTGACCAGGGTTGGCCATGTGGGAGTCCCGTATCTCAACCACTGCACCATTTGCTGGCCCCAAACCTTGACCTTTTAATCAGAACGTAGAGAATCTCTCTTAAGAGCTTGAAACTTGGGACCAGCAGGTGATGTGGTGGGTAAGGTGTTGTACACTCCCACATGGCTGACCATGGTTCAAGTCGTAGACCTGTGGCTTGCTTTCTCACTTTCTGTATCTGTCCCTGGTCAAATTAAAATAAATGAATAAATACATAAAATTAATACAAATTCTTTTTTTCCCCTTTTACCTTTTTTTTTTTTTTTATAAAAAGGAGGGTTTTTTGTTTGTTTGTTTGTTTGTTTGTTTGAGAAAAAAAAAAAAGGAGTTTGAAACTGTACAGACCAAGGCACCTCTTCCGCTTCAGGGGCACCTGCCACAGGATAAACTACAACTCCCAGGATTCCGTGGTGAGCGCTGCTGGGAGTTGTGTATCACTCCGCTCCTCCCACCATCGCAAGGCACGCCCTGGACTCCCGGTCCAGGTAGGTACTGCATGGCCGTCCCGGGAGGATTTTGTATCGTTTCTCCTTTCGTCGTTTTTCTCATGTAGGTCATTTTTACCACTTTTAGCTCATTGTTATGCACGCCCAAGGACTCCTTCTCGAGACAGAGGAGGAGCCGAGAGCAAATGTTAACCCGGAAGGGGTTACCCAGGAAATGAAAATGATCCCGGGTTTGTAGGCTGCAATGTTAGCAGGTCTCAGAAGGTTCCGACCTGGCGCGGAAAACCGAGGTTCTTCTTTTTCTTAGGTACTGACAATTCTTTCCTAACTTTAAAAGGACATTTCCCCCCCCCCCCAGTTTTATTTCCGAGTTGCCCCGTTTTGTAATTATTCTACGTACTGAGTTACAGAGTGTAGTTTGCACGTGCTCCTCCCCCTGCGCTGTCACTTGTGACCTGCAGACACGGAGATTCGTTCCCAAAGTATACAGTACTACTGTTCCCACGGCGGGTGATGGAGAAAGCTTGTTTTCAGTTATAGCTAACCCTGGAGAGCAAACGTTCTGGGTTTTGTTTTTGTTTTCCCTTCCTTAACATTGAGATTCGTGACCTTAAGAGTTACTCCTTCTACTACTGATACGAATTATTCTAACAAAAATCTGTTGTCCTTTTACTTTGTCCATCGGCAAATGGACACACCTCCCAAGTGCTTGAAACTACACGTAAAGACACGGAGACTTGTGTTGGCGGAGTGTAATAGTTGTGGCTGGTGTTCCATCAGTGTAGTCTTCCACAGTTCTTTTCCAAATGTGATTCGCTAAGTTAAAAATCTGTCGGTTGAATCGTGCACTTGGAATATGTTAGAGATCGTTTTGAATATTTTATTTCCTGGACTGTAATGGTAAGTTACCAGACCTGTGTGTAGTCATCAAATAAGCTAACATATGAACTGCACCTCCTAGCAGAAGACGAAACGATGAAGACAGAAAAGGTTGATACTGACAAACTGATCCTTATCTCTGCTTTGAACAAGAGAACTTTACGGGAAAATTGTTTTTTTCCCCTTACTTAAAACTTTTGTGTACTGGGGCCAGTAGGTGGCATAGTGGCTAAGGCGCTGGACTCCCACATGGTCTAGTCCAGGACCTGTGGCTTGAGACTCACCCTGGGTGGGTGTACACGCATACCCAAATTCCCAAGAGGAGAATGGAAGAGAAGAGATTCCAGCATGGCCATCCCCCTAGTGATTTCTTAGAGCTCCTTCCAGCGTTATTATGCATATATCTTTAGAGTTTTTTTTTTTTCTCTTGATTGTATTTATTATATTTCAGATGCTGAGATGAATCGTCACCTGTGTGTTTGGCTTGTTAGACTTCAGTCATTTAATGGTTCCCTAAAGTACCACATCCACCTTCATTCTCATCAATTTAGACAGATACACCTTGATTCAAGGTTGTGGGTTTTTAGACAAAGCAAGAATCATGTTTTCCATTGTCTGCTAAGTGAGAATTGGTCCAGGAGGTTTTGTCATCAATACACCAAGATGCTCTGGAAGAATAAAGCATTACAGAAATACATGGAAGACCTGAATAAGGAATACCAAACTCTTGATCAGCGTTTGCAGAATAACTCTGTGAATGAAGGAGACCAAAGGTCCTTGAACCAAAGACATGGAGAGTTGGCACCACTTGTAGCTATTTACCAAGAAATTCAGAAAGCCGAAGAAGCAATTGAAGAATTAGAGTCATTGTGTAAAAGTAAGTAAAAGATACGTATATGTTTAAGGACAGGTTGATTTTCTTTTTTTAAAGAGTTATTTATTATTATTATTATTGTTTTTAATTTGCTATAGGGCATATGCACTCATCAGAGAGGGAGAGAGAGAGATAAAGAAAGTGAGAAAGCTCACCAGCTCCAGGACTCAAACTGCGGTCAGCCATGTGGGAGTCTAGCACCTTAACCACTATGCAACCCACTCTCCCCAGATTGATTTCTAATGTAAAGCTTTATTTATTTTTAGTTTATTTCTTATGAGCGAGAGTGACGAGAGATAGGCATCCCTAACAGGACCTCCACATCATGATCCAGTGATCCATCCTCATAGCTGATAGAGAACCCCTCGATGGGCATGGTCATGCTGCAGTCCTTTTTCCTCCATTTCTCCATCAGAATTTTGAGCACATGTGCACACACACACACACACATACTCAACAAGTTTTTCCAGCCAGTAGTGCCAGGATTTGAACCACAGTTGGCCATGAGGGATCCAGCTCTCCATACATAGCATTTTACATCTTTGCTTATGGGGCTGGCCTAAAAATCTTTTTTGTTTTTTTTCTCTTCAATTTTTGCTAGAGAGTTTGTGTGCTTGCTGAAGAGAGTGAGAGAAAGAGAGAGAAAGTGAGAAATCACCCCCAGTGGGGGGTTGTTACATTTCCCCTTTTGGAATTTTGGGCATTCACACACGCCTGGTATGTTTTCGAGACCACTAGACCTGGGACTCAAACTGCACAGTTAGCCACGGGCTGATGTGTGATCCAATTGCCTTAACCACTACACCACTGACTGATCGGGCCAATAATCTTAATCATTATTCACATGCTCAAACTTTTTGGTAGCTCCCAATACCTATAAGTAGAGATTTCTTGGTTTGCCATTTAAAAGCCTTTGCAGGGGGCCAGCAGGTGGCATAGTGGTTAAGGTACTGGACTCAGACAAGGACATGTGGTTTGAATCCTGGACCTGGCCACTTGAAACTCAAACTGTACTGTGTGTTCATGCATGCCCAAAATTCCAGGAGGAGAATGGAGGAGAAAGGATTGCAGTGTGTCCATCCCCTTCCGAGGGTGATTTTCTGTCTCTCCAGTTATTGCATGCACCCTATACCAAAAATCTCTCTCAAAAAAAAAAAAAAAATAGGGAACCAGCAGTTAACGTAATGGCTATGTTGCTGGACTCCCACGTAGTCGACCGCGGTTCACGTCCCAGACCCGGTGGCTTAAAACTCACACCGGGCGCGTGTGCGTGCGTGCCCAAGATCCCGAGAGGAGAATGGAGGAGAAGGGATTGTGGCGTGACCATCCCCTCTGGGGGGTGGTTTCTCGCTTTCTGTCTCTATGTCTCTGTCTGTCTGGCGAGCGCACGCACCCTATAACGAAAACCTCTCCAAAAATAAATAAATAAATAAATAAATAAATAAATAAATAAATGCCTTTACAGAGTGACCTAGCCTCTCTGTATGGTATATTAATTCCCCTTGCATATTCTGCCTTCCATCCAAAATAGATAACTTGCTATATATCCATGCCAACCCATCTGCATGTATTAGCTCACTTTTTTTTTTTGAGAGGGATGTTTGCAATAGGGCACGTGTGCTCACCAGAGAGATAGAAAGTGAGAAATCACCCCCCCTGGGGCAGGGATGACCATGCCACAATCCCTTCTCCTCTGTTCTCTTCTTGGGGTTTTTGTCATGCATGCATACGCACCTGGCCTGAGGTTTTTGGGTTTTTTTTTTTTGTTTGTTTGTTTGTTTGTTTTTTAATATTTTAACTTTATTTATTTTCATTTTTGATCAGAGAGGACAGAGTGAGGGCAAAACTGAGAAAGAGAAAGTGAGAAAGCAAGCCACCAGGTCTGGGACTCGAACCACAGCCAGCCACGTGGGAGTCCAGCACCCTTAACTACCACGCCACCTGCTGCCCCACACCCCACCCCTGCATGAGTTTTAAGTGACTGGGTCCTGGACTTGAACTGTGGTCGACTATGTGGGAGTCCAGCTATGTAACCATTACACCATCTGCTGGTCCCTTAGCTCACATTTTTAACCCACCGGTTTCACCTTATTAAAAGTCAGGCCTTGGGGCCAACAGGTTACAGTATGGTGGTTAAGGATGCTGGACTCCCGCATGGTCTACTGTGGTTTGAGTCCTGGAACTGGCGGCTTGCTTTCTCACTTTCTGTCTCTTTCTTGGATGCTCTGTCCCTCTCTGGTCAAAATAAAATAAAATAAATAAGTAAATAAAGTTAAATTAAGTAGTTTTTTTTTTTTTTTTTTTAAATCAGTTCTCTTAGGACCAGCAGATGGTGTAATGGTTGTGTTGCTGGACTCCCACATAGTTGAATGTGGTTCAAGTCCCGGATCAGGTGGCATAATACTCAAGCCAGGCGTGCGTGCACACCCAAAGTCCTGAGAGGAGAATGGAGTAGAAGGGATTGCGGATTGGCTACCACACAAGCCCTATAGCATCTCTCTTAAAAAAGAAAAAATGTCAGCCCTCTTACAAAGTTTGACTTGGGTATCATACTTCTGCTTCAGTCCCCTTTATAAAATGGTGTGGTTACCTTTCTCTGTTTGGTAATTTTTTAAAATTGTATTTATTTCTGAAACATTTTTAAAAAATTAATTTTCATTCATTCTGTTTGGTAATCTTAATCCCTTACCTCATTGTCTGTTTCTCAAGGAAAAAACTTGTGTCTTACTCATTTTTATATTTCCTGCAGCACCAAACATAGGCTATAACAGGTTTTCATGTCTTTCTTGATATAATGAAATTAAATTAGAGTAGAATTTACACTTTTACAGCGCAGATAATAAGGGGCCACAAAAATAACTTTATATGATTACAAACCAGGGTTTTTTGTTGTCGGTTTTTGATGCCTTTGAACCAACAGATATCTATTGAGTGATGTCAGTCTGGCTTCCATTTGTGATAGGTATGCACAATGTGCTACAGTGGTGATATTACAGTTCTGTAACTCGTGATATGTATGTAGTTAGAATTAGTTCCCATGGTGCCTTAGCCAGGAAGCCCTCCTTAAGTACTGATGTCCGAGTTAAGCCCCCGATTTATGACGCTACGGCATACTGACGCTCCCTGTAACACATTCCAGTCTTACATATACGTGATGATCTTTCCCACCAGCCTGAGCCCTTTGAGAACTGAAACCATGTTTTATTCATCCTTTTTTTTTTTTTTGAGAGGTTTTTGCTATAGGGCGTGTGCGCTCGCCAGACAGACAGAGACAGAGAGATAGAAAGCAGGAAATCACCCCCCAGGGGGCATGGCCACGCCGCAATCCCTTCTCCTCCATTCTCCTCTCGGGATCTTGGGCACGCACGCACACGTGCCCGGCGTGAGTTTAAGCCGCCGGGTCCGGGACTCGAACCGCGGTCGACTACGTGGGAGTCCAGCGACATAGCCATTACGCTAACTGCTGGTCCCATTTTATTCATCCTTATGTCTCCAGCAACTAGCAGAGAATCCAGCACATAGTGTTAAGTATTGACAGTGTGAATGAGGCATAGAATCCCACCAGACCCTAATGACATATGTGACTACAGAAGACTTTGTTTTCTTTGTAACTATGATTGACCATTCTGTTTTCTTCTTTGTAATGATTAAGAACCAAACATTTCTACCTCAGTTTGCAGCATCACCTTTGAAAAATGAAATCTGGACATCTCAAACAGTGGAGTCAAAGGTCATAGGATCTACCTCCGTGGCTTGTTTTGCTAGCATTTCATGATTTAATGTTCTGATTTTGAAATAATATGAAAAGGACCATTGTTTCTCTAAAGCAGAGGTTTTATTTGGCCCATAGAATTTATTTTTAATGTGTTAGAATGAACATATCAAGAGATTTCACAAGTCCTTATTTCTGTGTGCTGGGTTACAGATGCCACCTTTAGACAGGAGGTGCTTGTCCCACTTTGCTCTAAAATCTTCTTTATTTGGGTTTATATTTAACTAGCTAGTCCCTTTTTAAATCTTTTTGATTAATCACTGATTTGTATAATTAATTATAAACCTTCAAATCTCAAGCTTTGAGGGCAGGATCTTACTGCTTTTCATGTTGAATGTCTTTCTTTTTTTTGAGAGGTTTTTGCCATAGGGCACGTGCGCTCACCAGACAGACAGAGAAACAGAGAGACAGAAAGCAAGAAATAACCCCCCGGGGGGGATGGCCACGCCGTAATCCCTTCTCCTCCATTCTCCTCTCGGGATCTTGGGCATGCACGTACACACGCCCAGAGTGAGTTTTAAGCCACCGGGTCTGGGAAGCAAACCGTAGTCGACTATGTGGGAGTCCAGCGACATAGCCATTACACTAACTGCTGGCCCTTTGAATGTCTTTCTTTAGGGACACGTTAGTAAATACATAATTGACATTCTAAATGCTGTATTTTTTTTTTATATAATTCCTTACTTTACAACTGAAATAGAGCAGTAGGCAAAGATAAGGTGAACATTTAAGAATTTCTCTGTGAGTACTTAAAAACTTTACCATTATTTCTCTTGCTGGTTTTTAGGTTTAAATAAACAAGATGATAAACAGTTACAAGAACTTGCATTGGAAGAAAAGCAAACCATTGATCAAAAAATCAACATGTTGTGCAGTGAGGTATGTTGTACAAAGTAGACTGATTTTAATAGTGCTATGTAAAAGAGTGCTGTTCTAGCACAGACTGATGGCACAGTCAGTAGCAAACTGAACTACACTTCTGGAAACCTCATGGCCAATCAAGAATTCAGATTCCTAGGTTGACTTGAAAGCACACTGTGTTTGCACATGCTCAGGATCCTGATGAGTTAGGGAAAGGTATTTTGATATGTCTATAGAATTTTCAAAGTGATTTTCTCTTTCTCTTTTTCTCTCTCTCCTGTACTGTCTATCATAAATAAAATAAATAAACTTTAAGGAAAAAAGTGAAGAGCTAACCCACAGAATGGGAGAAAAATTTAAAAAAAAATTCTTGCAAGACTGTGCTTGTTGCTCAAAATACTTTCTAAACACTAGTTTATTATTTTCTTACACTAAGTGATTAAACTGGGTTTAATCAATGAGATTGAAGGAATTGTGATGTCAAAGAATGAAACAAAGATCTCCCCATGGTAAAAAAAATCAAAACTGTCTATTAACTTGCCAGACAGGAGAACACATGCTTTTAAAGAAATTTAGTTCACCAAGGGGGAAAATCAGAGGTTTTAAAATATTAGAAGTGGGGGAAGGAGGGAGGCAGTTCATGGTAATTTTGTTAATTAAAGGTTGAAAATTTAAACTTGGAATAGAATGAGGTGAATCCAAGGGTGTAGAGGTTAGTTAAGGTCTAGTAGGGGTCTGGCATACTAGGGGGTCTCAAGGTTGGTAGGCTTTATCAGCATCAGCTGATATTTCCTAGACCTGTAAGTGGAAATATTTCCTTTAATAGTAGTCTCTTTTCTTTCTACCTCAGTGGATGGTTTGCCTACAAACACAATGAAGATACAGTATCATATACCATGTTTCTCTCTGTCATATTTGCCACCCTCTCACCTTTAGTCTTCCTTTCTCTGGGAACCCAAGAAAAGGGTTTTTTGAGAGGTTGGAGAATGAAGTATAAGTAGTTGTTATTTTATTTATTTATTTATTTATTTATTTATTTATTTTCTTTTTTTGGAGAGGTTTTTGCTATAGGACGCATACGCTTGCCAGACAGACAGAGAGAGACAGAGAGATAGAAAGCGAGAAATCACCCCCCAGGGGGGATGGCCACGCCACAATCCCTTCTCCTCCATTCTCCTCTCGGGATCTTGGGCATGCACGCACACGCGCCCGGCGTGAGTTTAAGCCGCCGGGTCCGGGACTCGAACCATGGTCGACTACGTGGGAGTCCAGCGACATAGCCATTACGCTAACTGCTGGTCCCTATTTATTTATTTTTTTGAAGAGGTTTTTGCTATAGGGCGCGTGTGCTCGCCAGACAGACAGAGAGAGACATAGAGACAGAAAGCGAGAAATCACCCCCGCAGAGGGGATGGTCACACCGCAATCCCTTCTCCTCCATTCTCCTCTGGGGATCCTGGGCACGCACACACACGCGCCTGGCGTGAGTTTTAAGCCACCGGGTCCGGGACGCGAACCGCGGTCGACTACATGGGAGTCCAGCAACATAGCCATTACGCTAACTGCTGGTTCCCAGTAGCTGTTATTTTTAATCACTGATGTAACAAGTTAAAGACAGAAGTAAGATGGCTGACCTTTAGTCTCATATTCTTTTCCACAGACTATATCATTTCTAGCAGAGATGAACTATTCCAGAATGTGGCAGAAGGTAGAGTAAGTCACAACACTTAGGTACTTTTAGTTTGATTTGAAAGACCTTTCAGTAATAATGAAATCACTTCCTTTTTCTTCCTAAGATGAAAGTTGGCTATGTTTTTTGTTTAGAAGTTTTTTTTTCTTGTCATAGCCAAGAAACACTTTGAGCCTTATCTTTGGAGTCATCAAAATAGCCTTTAAACAGAGTCACTGTATGGAAAAAGCAAGGCATTATGTCCTCTGGTATTTGTGGCAAATGAGAATACCCAGTCATGTGTGAAAGTCTGTATTTTTCCAAATGAAGATTTTCAAAGTCTTGCTTCATTCATTAGATGAAAGAAACTACTGTTCAGAACTAATTATAAGAGGCATAATCTGTAGAAAATTGAATGGAACACTTTGGACTTTGATCTAAACTTTTGAGTTAAAAAAATTAAGATAATTTGATACCACTGCAAAAAATACCCCAACAAGTAACTTCATTATTATCATGAACTGGGCACTTATTTTATGTCTAATTAGAACTACTTATTATAGCACTTTAGAGCTAACTTAATTTAGATACTATATAATTTTTTAAATTATATTAAAAAAATTTTTTTAATGTTTTGGGGACTTTACGTTCAAGTGATTATAGTAAACCAGGGAAAATATACACACCATTGCTGATTTGCTTTTCTTTTCTAGCTTTTCCAAAGTCTAGTGCCAAAGGAAAAATATGACAAAAATGATGTTATTTTAGAGGTGACATCTGGAAGGACTACTGGAGGTTAGTATAATAATTTCATTGAAAATGATCTTAAAAATACTTGAATTTTACCTTGATTCGACATCACCATAACTTTAAAAATCCTCTAAATGTACTTAGGTTTGAAATAGTTACTTTTCATTTTCTAAGAGACTCCTACCTAAAGATACCTCTCTTAGAAATTTGTGCTGATTGGGAGCCAGCAGATGGTGTGGTGGTTAAGGGGCTGGCTGGACATTCCCATATGGCCAGTCACAGTTCAAGTCCTAGACCTGGTGACATACTTTCTTTCTTTCCCTCTCTCTGTATGTCTCTCTCTGGTCAAATTAAATTAAACAAAGGAATAAATAAAATTAAATATTCTTTTTGAATTTGCACTGATTAAATATATTTTGTATTTTTTTAGGTGATATCTGCCAACAATTTACACGAGAAATATTTGACATGTACCAGAATTATTCATACTATAAACACTGGACATTTCAGATTCTGAACTATACACCAGCAGATTATGGTAGGCATGTTTGATGTATTGTCTATAGAAAATGCAGAAAATTATTTTTACCTCTGATCTTGATTAGAACTATACTGTCCTGTTTTAAAAAATATTTGATATGGGCCAGTTCCTTGGTCCAGTAGTTAAGGGAGTCAGATCCCACATTGCCAACTGTGGTTTGAATCCCAACTCTAACATATATGCATGTATGCTCAAAATCCTAACAGGATGGACAAACAGGAGAAGGGGTTATGGCATGATCACATCCCATTGGGGAATGTCCTATCCCCTACCCCCTCGTCTCTCTCTGCACCCTTTGACAAAAAATAAAGACTTAAAAACAATTTGATCTATACATACTAAACGCTGAGATATAGACTCATCGATCACAGTGGCTTACTATGGTAGAGTTCTTAGCTAAAGTAAGAGAGTGGGAAGTAGGAATTCTCCTAGGAAAGAATATGTAAATTAGAGAAACCCCTGTGGAGGATAGGTATCTACCCTGCCTTGAAAGTCATTGCTCTCTGTTATTAAAAGCAAAGGTATATAAAGGCTTTTACTCTAAAAGAACTTTATTATCAATGTGATACAATCAACATTATCAATTAAACTGTATGGGTAATGATGTATTAGATTTTTATGGGAGTGTAGAAAAGGTTAACCATTTGTCTTTATTTTAAAGAAATTTTCACTCTAATTGAGCTGACAAAAATTATACAAACTATGGGACCAGCAGTTAGCGTAATGGCTATGTCATTGGACTCCCACATAGTCTACCGCGGTTCGCGTCCCAGACCCGGTGGCTTAAAACTCACGCCGGGCGCGTGTGCGTGCGTGCCCAAGATCCTGAGAGGAGAATGGAGGAGAAGGGATTGCGGCATGGCCATCCCCCCTGGGGGTTGATTTCTCACTTTCCATTTCTCTGTCTCTCTCTGTCTGGCGAGCGCACGTGCTCTATAGCGAAAACCTCTCAAAAAAAAAAAAAAATTATACAACGTAGACAGGTACAGTGGCTTGTGCCTGTGGTCCCAACTAGTTGGGAGGCTGAAGCAGGAGGATCAAGAGTTTGATGCCAGCCTGGCCAACATAGTGAGATTCTGTTTCTGAAAAAAAAAAAAAATTATGGAACATAACAATAACAAATAATGCAAGTCTGTAAACTTTATTTATAGTCATTAATACTATAATAAATTAGAAACTGTTGAAATGGGATAATATAAACTGATCAATGAGGGAAATGAAATCCAGTCTACAGCATAAGTAATTGTACTTGGTATAGATTGCAAGTAAAACCAGTGGTTGGGAAAAGGGAGCATTGGTGAGAGCAGAGGGAAGGAGCTGCCTGAGTAACAGTCTGGTGGTGGGAAAGACCTTGGTTTGTGAATAGGACATTGAGGAGCCCAGTTTACCCACAGCATATTTACGCTGGGAAGTAATAGCTGAAATAGGCTTAAGTAGGTAGATTTTGAATAGTCTTGAAAGTTGAGCAAGCATTGGCTGATAGGCAGTCTGCAATTGTAATATTGACATAATAGCTATTGAAGAGTTTAGTATTAAAAATGTGACTTGATTAGACATATATTTTAAGATTATTATTTTGACAACAGTACGGAAGATAGATTGAAGAGACTAGATTTAAGACAGACTTGGGACCAGCAGTTGGCATAATGGCTGTGTTGCTGGACTCCCATGTAGTAAACCACGGTTCAAGTCCTGGACCCGGTAGCTTAAACTCAAGCTGGGCTCGTGTGCGTGCGTGCCTAAGATCCCGAGAGGAGAATGGAGAAGGGATTGCGGCGTGGTCATCCCCCCTGGGGGGTGATTTCTCACTTTCTGTCTCTCTGTCTCTCTCTGTCTTTCTGGCCTGCACACTATGACAAAAACCTCTCCCCCCAAAAAAAAGACAGACTGCAAAGAGGTTATTAGAATAATCCAGGCATGGCTGAGAGTTGGAATTAGGAGGAGGGATATTTGTGAGTGACCTTCAAAGGATGAAAGGGCAAAATTTGGTAACTGACTGGATGTAGAAGGAATTTTTGCCTGCCCACTATGTCCTGTGTGTAGTGTAGGTTATTTGATTTTCACAACTCTGTGACATAGATATTTTTAATCTCATTCTGCAGATGAGGATCTAGGCTCAGAGAGTAGACAATTAATCCAGGTGCACACAATAAGTAATGGCAATCCTGGGATTAAATTTAAGTCTGTCTGATCCAGAGCCTCACTGCATCCCATTAGTCTGACACAAAGGAGATGAGTCTCAGGTATTCTAATCTTTCTAGCTGGGAGGGTCTATTTTCATTTATGCCATTGAAGGGAGAAGAAGTTGTAAGGCAGAGCCCATCTGGAAGGAACCTGAGTAGTTTTTGAACCATTAAATTCAAGGTTATAGTGAGCATTCATTTAAAATTAAATACCCAGTAAATGCTGAAATTATATAACCAGAGTTTTGGTGAGAAAAAAGAATTTAGGAGAAAGATATGATAGTTATTAGCACAGAGATAATGTCTGATGCTGAAGGAATAAGTGAAGGAGAGTCTATACAAGCCTTGGAGAATGACCATGTTTAGAAAGATAGGCCAGTGTGCAAAAGAAAAAGAAGAATCAGATAAACAGTGAAAGGATGGGGATAGTACAATATTATAGAAGGAAAAGAGGAGTTTCAAGGAGAATATACTTGAACAACAGCATTATAAGACAGAGAATAATGGAAAATATTACCAGTGACCACTGAGATGTGTATTTGAAATATAACTTTTAAGAATAAAGGACCAGCAGTTGACATAATGACTATGTTGTTGGACTCCTATGTAGTCGACCGCAGTTTGAGTCCCAGACCTGGTGGCTTAAACTCATACTGGACACGTGTGCGTGCATGCCCAAGATCCTGAGAGGAGAATGGAGGAGAAGGGATTATGGTGTGGTCATCCCCCCCTGGGGGGGTGATTTCTTGCTTTCTGTCTCTCTGTCTGTCTGTCTTTCTGCTGAGTGCACACACCCTATAGCAAAAACCTCTCAAAAAAAAAAAAAAAAAAGATATCTAAAATGAGAAGTACCAACATAAAAAGGAGGAATAAGCATTAAATATATGGTGACTAATAGAATTAAAACTAAATGAGGGCTAAGAGGAAAAGAATATTGTATTGAAGATATAAGGACTATGTAATCTCTATGTAAAGAGGGCCAGCAGGTGGTATGGTGGTTAGGGGCATTGGACTCCCACCTGGCTGACTGTGGTTCAAGACCTGGACCTAGTGCCTTGCTTTCTCACTTTCTCTCTCTCTCTGTCTCTCTCTGGTCAAATTTTAAAATATAATAATAATAATAATAATAATAATAATATAAAAATGTTTTTTTAAAAATCTGACAGATACGTTACAGCCATTTGAAAAATTGGAGGGTGAGAGGCCAGCAGGTGACATGCTGGTTAAGGTGCTGGACTTCTACATGGCTGACTGTGGTCCTGAGTCCTGGACCTGGTGGCTTGCTTTCTAACTTTCCCTTTCTCTCTGGTCAAATTAAAAAATAATAAATAATGATAATAATAATAAAATGAAATAAACAATTCTTTTTTAAAATGCAGAGGAGAGTGAATGGGAAGAGCATATTCAAAAAATTTTTTTTGTTTTTTGTTTTTGCTAATGGGTGCACTCTCCAGAGAGAGAGAAAATGAGAAAGGGCTCCCTGGGGGGGTTCGTTACACCACATTCACTTTTTCATTTCTCCTTTCGGGATTTGGCCATGCATAAACACACATCTGGCATGTCTTTCAAGCCTACAAATCCAGGACTTGAACCATGTAGCTAACCATGTGGATTCCAGGTGCCTTACCCACCAAGCTTCTGGCTAGCTCTGCAAAAAAAAAAAAAGTAAGGTTTTTAGTAATTATATTGTTGGTAGAATTAGAAAAGTTTTTCTGAGACTCTTGTATCTGTGATCAGGGAAAAACAAATGAGTATGGGATAGCTTAATTCTTTTTTTTTTTTTTTTAAGAAGTGTTTTGCCTTAGGGCGCTTACGCTTGCTGGAGAGAAAGACAGTGAGAGGGATAAATCACCCTCCAGGGGGGTGAGCATACCACAGTCCCTTCTCCTTCATTCTCCTCTTGGAATCTCGGGCACATGCGCACACACAGCACACGGAGTCCCGAACTCAAACTGTGGTTGGCCATGTGGGAGTCTAGCAACACAACGACTACGCCATCTGCTGGCCCCTGTAAATGTTTTTTTAACTAAATGGGAAAGAAATGATAAAATTAGACTATCACTGGTGCAACATTAATGCAGTGCTCCATAGTGCCCAGGTCATATGCAAAAGCCCCAGATTTGTGTCCAAAGATCTCCCTGTGCTCATGCCCATGATCCTGGCTGGCTGCACCTGGGGGTGGATGGTGGTGGGAAGACCCTGTTGGGGGTGCCTGTTCCCCTCCTCCTCCTCCTTTCTCTGTCTCTCTTTCTCATGGAATAATTCTTTTGGATGAATGTTAGGAGAGTGCTTTAAAAAAAAAGAAAAAGGATAAACATCAAAGGCTGTCAAGACCACAAAAGAGATATCCAGACATCACATCATATCCCCCTATAATCCTGCCAAGGACCACAAGCTACTGTCTGATCCAGTCTCTGGATCCAGCTGCCAAATCACAGCCAGTACAGAGGGCAGCAGAGCAGGTTGAATTGCACCAGAAGTATGCAGTCAGCAAAACCAAAATATGGGGAATCCCACCAGCCATCAGTCCAAGTTCCTCAGCAGATAATTTATAAGAATGAATGAAATAGATGATTAACATGTGAAACAAGCCATGTAAAAGACACGTCAAAAAATTTTAATGTAAAAAACCAAGCTGTAATGCCTAGGGCTGGATATTTAATTAATAAAATTATAATAAAGAAAGGAATAAACTGAGGATAATGATCACTCACAGGAAAGAGAGAGGATTATGACTGGAAAGGGCATATGGGAGGGCTTATGAGGTAACTGGTAAAGTTATTTTTCGTGACCTAGGTAGTGGCGTTTAACTCATATATATGACTCGTGATTTCTATATCTGTACGTTCTTGTATCATAAAAAAGATCCTTTTTTCTTTTTGAGAGATTTTTGCTGTAGGGCATGTGTGCTCACTGAAGAGACAGAGAGAGCTAGTGAGAAATCACCCATCACAGGGGATGGCCACTCCACAACCCCTTCTCCTCCATTCTCTTCTCAGGATTGTGGGCACGCATGCACACACATTCAGCATGATTTTCTTTCCTTTTTTGATTTCTTTTCTAAAATTATTTCATTTTATTTTTATTACCATTATTATTATTTTTTCATTTGACCAGAGAGAGAGAAAAGGTAAAGTGAGAAAACAAGCTATTAGGTACAGAACTTGAACTGCGGTCAGCCATGTGGGAGTCCAGTGCCTTAACCACCCAGCCACCTGTTGGCCCTTCAGGGAGATTTTCAAGCTGGCAGGCTCAGGACTTGAATCATAGTCGGCCATGTAGGAAGGAGTCCAGCGTCCCAACCACTATGCAACCTTCTGGCCGCTAGAAAAGATTTTTTTAAAGAATTATTCATTCAATTTTATTTATTGTTACTATTTTTTTTTTTTTTAACTAGAGAGAGAAAGCAAGCCACCAGGTCCAGGACCTGTAAAACGGTCAGCCATGTGGGAATCTAGTGCCCCAACCACCACGCCACTAGCTGGTCCCCACACAAAACATTTTTAATGTAATGTAATTTTATTATTATTTATTTTTATCATTTATTTTTATATTTTCCCACTAACATTTACTTTAAATATCAAAAAATTTTTGTTCCTACTCCGTAGTTCTTGACAGTTAATAAATAACGTTCAAAATTTCAAAAAACTGAATTGTACAGATAATGTTCAAAATACTTGTTATAATTTTGTTTGTGACTCTGTAGCAACAGGGACAGTATGGTTTTAAATATTTTTGAGAAAATATTTACATCAGCTACTCAAACTGTTGAAAAGCAAACACCCAGCACACAATTCACACATAAACCTTTTCACAATTGAGCCTTGGCTACTAAGTATTCTATGATATGCCAGAATACTTTTCTTCCTTCAAAGTCTTCCTCAAGATAATCCTCTGGTTGTGACTGCTCCTTTGCAGTCTCTACCGATTATAATGCTGGGCTGGAAAAGTTCAGATTATTTTGTGGTATGAATTCTTTCATACAGCTTCTCTAATGTTCTGTCAGGCAGAATTGTTTATGGTGCCACGCCATTTTTCCCAGAGCTTCTCTTGTCTTACTTGAGATCCACCTTAGTTCCATAGTTTTCTGATTTAATCTTCAGACATGACATTCCAGTCAAAGCCCTGTCCAATAACGAGTATTTCCAATATCTGATTCAAGGCAACAGGTGTTCTTGAACTTGTGCAAATAACTATCCTACCACAAAATAAGTACTCTGAAATATTTTCCAATTGCAGAGGGGTCAGGAAGGGAGAAGAGTTTATGTTTCCATTTAAAGAAACAAAGAAACAAGAAGAAAAAACATCTTAACAAATTCCTGAACTTATCAACAACTAAAAAAAAAGGCAAAATCCTTAAATTGGGAAAACAAAGCGTCATAAAGAAAAAATCAGTAGCGTTATACTCAAAAGTCATAAAATTCTGTTTCACCAGTTCAGTCTTACTTAATCTTTCTTCTGTTGAATTTGCAGCGTTACTGTGGTCTGATCTTCTGTCTAAATCCTGGAAGTTAACATTCAACGTTATTATTGATATTTCTTGTCCCTAGCATTAAATTGGTCATTTTCTTGGTTGCTTTTGTTCTATTATTTCTGTATGTGTGTCTTTAGTTTTCCTAGCATAGCACTCCTTTCAGAACTTCCTGAAGAGCTGGTCTGGTGTTGGTAAATTCTTTCAGGTTTTGTTTATCTGAGAATGTTTTTATCTTTTCTTCCCACATGAAGAATAATCTTGCTGGGTACAGTATTCTTATTTGAAACTGTTTTTCACATAACGCTTTGAATATATTTCCCCATTCTTTCCTTTTTCACATTGTTTCTGATGAGAGATCTGATGTTAGCCTGATGGGATAACCTCTATAAGTAACCTGGCGTTTCTCTCTTGCCAATTGTAGTATCTTGTCTCTGTCTGTGGATTTGGCCAATGTGGCTATGATGTGCCTTGGAGAAGATTTTCTTGGGACCAGCAGTTGGCATAATGGCTATGTCGCTGGACTCCCATGTAGTCAACCACGGTTCAAGTCCCAGACCTGGTGGCTTAAACACACACCGGGCGCATGTGGTGCGTGCCCAAGATCCCAAGAGGAGAATGGAGAAGAAGGGATTGCGGCGTGGCCATATCCCCTGGGGTGGGGGGTAATTTCTCGCTTTCTGTCTCTCTCTCTCTGCCTGGCGAGTACACACGCCCTATAGCAAAAACCTCTCAAAAAAAAAAAAAAAAAAAAAAAAAAAGAAAGAAAAGATTTTCTTGGGTCGATTGTGTTAGGGGTTCTTTATATTTCTTGGGTCTAGATATTTGAGTACCTCTCGATTCGGAAAGTTTTCGTCCAGAATTTCATGGAATAGATTATCAATGCTCTTAGTTTCTTCACCTTCTGGGATACCGATTATTTGGATGTTTGGGCGCTTAATGGTATCTAGTATTTCTCATAAAGCATTATCATTATTTCTGGTTATATTCTCAGTTTTTTTGGTTGTTTTTTCTGGGTCAGAAGTTTTGCCTTCAACAATCCGAGATTCGATCTTCTTCATGGACTAATCTGCTTTTAATACTTTCAAGGGAGGATTTGATTTCCTGTATTGCAGCCTTCATCTCTAACAGCTCCATCTGACTCTTTTTTTATGATTTATATTTTCTCTTTAAATCGTGTAAGAACTTCCTCACCTCCTGGGACTCGTTATCTCTTTTCTCCTGTGTCTACTGGAGTTCACTGTCTCTTAGCTCTTGCATATTGTTTAGTTTTATCATTATGAATATTCTAAATTTTCTATTGGACATTTCCATGAGTTCCACTGTACAGTCTGTGGATGATGACAGATTGTTCTTTTCACTTAAGGGAGAGAGATTTTCTTGGTTTCTCATATTTCTTGTGCATGGTTTCTGGTCATTCTGTGACAAAATCTGTCCTTTACTATGTTTTCCAGTATGGTTTCCACAGAAAGAGATTATGAATTCAGGTTTATAAAAAGTTTCTTCCTTAGAGCAGGAGGTACAGTAAGCATTGAGGATTAAAACTACCTAGAAGTATTCAGATGATTGACTACTGTGCACCTAGACCTATCTAGATACTCAATGTGTGGAGACTGGAGAGCAGAGTGGGAAAGTAAGGTTAAAGAAACAATAAAAGGAAAAGAAAAGAAAAAAAATAAAGACAAAAAATAGGAAAAAAAAATTTTTTTTTGAAAAATAAAATTTTTTTAAACGTAAAAAATGAAAACCACGTGGAGTGCTAGTGCACTGTGCACACACACCAGGACACACCTGAGATTTAAAATAGCTTCTGAAACTACCAAGAGAAAGAAAAGGCCTGAGGTGAGAAGAAATTGTTTAAAAATTTTTTAAAATAAATTAAAAATTTAAAGAGAGAGACAGAGACAGAGGTCTCCCTAATTTGTCTTGAGTGTTTTGAGGGTCTAGAAGATGGAGTTTAGAGCATTTGCTTCCCTGAACATGCCAGGACACACCTCAGATTTAAAATGGCTTCTTGTCTGAGTGTTTCAGGGATCTCCCTCCCTCCTCTAAAAAAAAAAAATTTTTTTTTTTTTTTTTTTTTTTGGAGAGGTTTTTGCTATAGGACGCATGCACCCGCCAGAAAGACAGAGACAGAGAGACAGAAAGTGAGAAATCACCCCCCGGGAGGATGACCACACTGCAATCCCTTCTCCTCCATTTTCCTCTCAGGATCTTAGGCGTGCCCACACACACACACACACCCGGTGAGAGTTTAAGTCACCGGGTCCGGGACTCAAACTGTGGTTGACTACATGGGAGACCAACGACATAACCATTACACCAACTGCTGGTCCCCTAAAAAATATTTTTAAAAAAACGTTAGATAAGAAACTAGCCTAGGCATTAAGACCTTTTTTTTTCTTGTTTTAATTTGTCAGAGGGTGCGTGTGCTTGCCAGAGGAAAATAAGAGGAAGAAAGGATGACCATACCACAATCCTTTGTTCATTTTTTATCCTGCTAGGATTTGGGGCATGCATGCACATGTGCCTGGGATGCTTCTCAAGCCACTGGATAGGGACTTGGACCATAGTCAGTCATGTAGAATCTGGCTCTCCTTCAATAAATTCTTTTTTTTTTTTAAATAAAAAAAATTGTATTTACTTAGAAGCATTCAGAATGTCAACAAGACAGGTGTAACTTTTTTTTTTTTTGCAATTACAGAGTGGTATTCAGTTAACAGAATAACAATTATTTCGTATAAGCTGCGTTAGAGACATCTGAAGATGAAAAAACTACCATCCCCTGGACCAGCAGTTAGCGTAATGGCTATGTCGCTGGACTCCCACGTAGTCGACCACGGTTCAAGTCCCGGACCCGGTGGCTTAAACTCACGCCAGGCACGTGTGTGTGCGTGCCCAAGATCCCAAGAGGAGAATGGAAGAGAAGGGATTGCGGTGTGGCCATCCCCCCTGGGGGGATGATTTCTCGCTTTCTGTCTCTCTGTCTCCCTCTGTCTGGCAAGCACACGCACCCTATAGCAAAAACCACTCAAAAAAAAAAAACAAAAAAAACTACCATCCCAATATATAACTAATTTGTGCTGTGCACCAACAAGAACCAGCTTTAAATTTCCAAGTCAATTTAAAACCCCCATACTGTTCCAGGCAAGGTTAGTGGCTATTGAAAATACTACCTACCAGGTCAGGGCTATCTAAAGACACATTCGGTAGTGTGTTAACTATACAAAAAAAGACACTGTACAGTTTAAAAACAAATCTTACACAGCCTAACATTTCAATTTTTTTCTTTAAAAGGAGTGAGTTGTGTATGGGGGGTGGGGGGGTTAAATGCTTTATAGACAAGGAAAAAAAAACTGTGCTAGAACCAACTTATTCATCATCATCTTCTTCATCTTCATCCTCTTCATCCTCCTCTTCTTCCTCATCTTCTTCATCTTCCTCGTCTTCCTCCTCCTCCTCTTTCTTGATCTTTTCAGCCTTGACAACTCCCTTTTTTGCTGTATCAGGCTTTCCTTGAGCTCGGTATGCAGCAATGTCCTTTTCGTATTTTTCCTTCAGCTTAGCAACCTTCTTTTCATATGGCTGTGTATCATCTGCAGCAGTGTTACTCCACATCTCTCCCAGTTTCTTTGCAACATCACCAATGGTTAGGCCAGGATGTTCTCCTTTGATTTTTGGGCGATATTCAGAACACAACAAGAAAAAGGCTGAAGGAGGCCTCTTGGGTGCATTGGGGTCCTTGAACTTCCTTTTTGTTTCCCCTTTAGGAGAGACATAGGTTTTCATTTCTCTTTCATAACGGGCCTTGTCCGCCTTTGCCGTATCTTCAAACTTTCCTTTCTCTTTAGCAGACATGGTCTTCCACCTCTCTGAGCACTTCTTAGAAAACTCTGAGAAGCTGACTGAAGCATCTGGGTGCTTCTTCTCATGCTCCTCCCGGCAAGTTTGCACAAAGAACGCATATGATGACATTTTGCGTCTCGGCTTCTTAGGATCTCCTTTGCCCATGTTTACTTATCTTTCCTCTGTGAGGCACAGAGTCGCCCAGTCCAGCTCTCACTTGCCCCGGTGCTCTCCTTCAATAAATTCTTGAAAACTTGGAAGAAGATATAGAATTATTCAATATCATTATTATTATGTCATTGAGCATTTCTTTATGTTTATTTTTTTAAGAATTATTTTTCTAATTTTATTTATTATTCATTTTTAATTTGACCAAAGAGAAAGTCAAGCCACCAGGCCAGGACTTGAACCAGAGTTGACCATATGAGAGTCCAGTGCCTTAACTCCCACACCACCTGACAGCCCCATTAAGTATTCTTTTTTTAAGATTTATTTAATTATATTTGTTGTTGTTATTTATTTATTTATATTTTTAATTTGACCAGACAGAGAGGGAAAGGGAAAGCAAGAAAGCCAGTTATTAAGTCTGGGACTTGAAACATGGTCAGCCATGTGGGAATCCAGCACCTTTAACTACCACACCACCTGCTGGCCCTGAGCATTCTTTTCTATATGGCACCATATTAGCTTAAAATTTCACAGGGTAGTTTAATGCAGAAAACACCCAGGACTCTTTTTTTCTAATAATATTTTTTTTACTGATTATAAAAGTAAAAATGTTTATTATAAAAAATTTGAAAGAAAAGATTACAAAAAGTAAAATTTAAAATGTGTTATTCTATTCCCGAGATAGCTATAAATAATAAAAATGTTTCCTTTATATATAATACATTTGCATTGGGAAAATATAGTTTTATTTATCATCATTATTATTTTTAATTTGCCGCAGGGCATTTATGCTCTCCCAAGAGAGAGAGGGAAAATGATAAAGCAAGCCAGCAGGTCCAGGAGTTGAAACACAGTCAGCCATGTGAGAGTCCAGCACCTTAACCACCACACCACCTGCTAGCTCTGGGAAAATATAGTTTTGTACCTACTTTCTGGTCTCTCAGGCTCTATACTTAGGTTCAGAGCCTTGGATTAAGGTCAGTTGGGATCCTGCTCCCTTTCAACGTAGACTATACTAATATTTTGGAACTTTTTCCTAGGTGGATTACATCATGCAGCTGCCCGAATTTCTGGTGACAATGTCTACAAGTATTTGAAGTATGAAGGGGGGATTCATCGAGTTCAGCGGATCCCTGAGGTGGGCTTGTCGTCACGGATGCAGCGTATTCACACAGGAACAATGTCAGTTATTGTCCTTCCTCAACCAGATGAGGTAACCTTACAGGAGGCATTGAACACTTACTCCATGTAAAGGGGTATCATGCTAAGAAGCCTTTGCTTCTAGGACAGTCTGTTCTTTTCATGGCTGTATACTTCATCGTCTAGCGGGAAGTCTTCAAGGCTTCCTCAGGAAATGTTGCCCTTTTTAATCCCTGACCAAGATATTTTGTTTAGTTTTGTTTTAAATAGAAGTCACTTATTTTCAAAAAGCAAAATCAAGGGCCAGCACGTGCCAGCAGGTGACATGGTAGTTGGGGTGCTGGACTCCCACATGGCCAGTTGCAGTTCAAGTCCCAGGCGCAGTAGCTTGCTTTCTCACTTTCCCTCTCTTTCTTGCTCTTTCTCTGGTGAGTGCCTGTATTAAATTAAAAAATAATAATAATGATGATAAATAAAGTTAAATAATTCTTTAAAATGATAAAAAACAGAATCATAGAAAGCTTTTTAAATGTTTGTATTTACGTTTTAGCTTAAAAAAAAAAAATAAGGAGCCAACAGATGACATGATGGTTAGGGTGCTGGACTCCCATATGGCTGACCATGGTATGAGTCCCGAACCTGGCAGCTTGCTTTCTCACTTTCTCTCTCTCTTCTCTGTTTCTGGTGAGTGCACATGCCTTACAGAAAATTAAAATAAACAAATTAAATTTTTAAAAAATGAGTTCTACAGATAATATTTCAAGGTCAGTGAGGTAATATCTGTATGTGATCTATGTATTTTTTTAGTTTAATATAAGCATCTTCCCTATATTTTTTCTTTTCTTAGCCTTTCTCTTAAACGTGTAGAAAATTGAAGGACTACCACATAAAAACCACTTCACCTATAGTCAACAATTGCTTTCATTTTCTCACAGCTCCTTGATTCCTATGTAGATGTATATATTCAGTTTTTAAGATGAACCATAAAGGATGTAGCAGATACTTGAGCCTCAAGTCTTTCACATATGTCTCCTAAGAATAAGGACGTTGTCCTTCATAAACGTAATACTATTATCAATGTAGAATCAACTGTAATTATATAATGCTATCTAAGAATTATGGTTTCCCCAGTCAACTCAGAAGTATTTTTTTTTTTTTGAAGAGGTTTTTGCCATAGGGTGCGTGCGCTCGCCAGACAGACAGAGAGAGAGAGATAGAAAGCGAGAAATCACCCGCCAGAGGGGATAGCCACGCCACAATCCCTTCTCCTCCACTCTCCTCTTGGGATCTTGGGCTCGCACGCACACGTGCTCGGCGTGAGTTTTAAGCCACCGGGTCCCGGTCTTGAACCGCGGTCGACTACATGGGAGTCCAGCGACATAGCCATTACACTAACTGCTGGTCCCCAGAAGTATTTTTATAGCTATTTTCTTTAACCAGGATCCAGTCAAGTTTCACATATTGCAATTTATTGTTACATCTAAGTCTGTAACAGTCTCCCAAAATTTTTTAAAATGACGTTGACTTTTTTGAAGAGTCTAGACCGTTTGATAGAATATCCCACTTCTGCATTCATTTGTTTCCTCATGGAATTCTAACTTGCTCCTTTCTCCCCTGTATTATATTGAAAGTTATGTCTAAATATTCTATTCCATTCAGGTTACATGTTTTGAGTGAGACTACTTCATAGGTGCCACGATAGTCTTGTTGCATCATATCAGAAAGCACATAATGCCAGATTGCCCCACTTTTAGTGCCCCATCTCTAGCAATCTTTTAGCAATTTATTGAGCATTTAGTTAAGATGATGACCACAGAAATACCTCCATTGTAAAACTGTATTTCTCTTTCTGTGATTACTAAGTAATCTCTAGGGTACTATAGCCTGTCCCAACAACCTTTGCTCTGTGGTTTTAACATCTACTGGTGATCCTCACCTGAATCATTTACTTGGGAGTTGCAAGATGGTGATTTTCTAATTCCATCATTCCCTCTGCATTCATTAACTGACATTCTTCTGTAAAGAACTCTCCTCCTTATTAACTTCTCTCAATTTCTCCTTCTTCCTTTGTCTTTTATTTGATCTCATTATAAATTTTTACTAAATCTCATTTACTGAACTCATTATAGACTCATAGATATATGTTGTAATTTTTTTTTCTGCTAGAGGGCACATGCACTCACCACAGAGGGACAGAGAGAAAGGGAGAGAAGCACCTTTTATATGGAATGATCATGCCACAATCCCTTCTTCTCCATCTCTCACTTTATTTTGGGATTTTGGCCATGTATATACTTGTACCCAGCATTTTCTCAGGTTAACCAGGCCAGGAACTTGAGCCAAGTGGTTGATGACATGGGATCCAGCTGCCTTTGTCACCAGGCCACAGAGTGGCCTTTGAGTTTTGCTTTCTGGTACCATAGGCTATCCTAGGCCCATCCCTTCTTATACTATCCTGCCTCACACCTGGCATCATCCCAGTTCATTCTCATAGTGAGAAATGTGTCCAGAAATCAAGATGTGGGTAGTAGGCATGCTCACTACTACCAGAGTGTCCTTGCTTCTATACGGTAGTGGACAGAGCTAGGAAATAAATGTTTCAATCACAGTTTCATAGATTATTTCCATTTCAGATTTAACATAAAATTTTCCCCTCTCAACTTCTATTTTATATTTATATCCTATCCCACTTAGAGTAACAAATCATTTTTCATAGTCACTTTAATATGTTTACTTCTTTGTTTTATAGTATGTATAAAATAGTTTCAGAATTATAATACTAACATTTCTAATAGTAAACAACTGAAGAATGTTTACCATTTTTGTCCTTAGACTATACCCCTACCAAAAATACATAATTTTATGTATTTTTAGAGCACTGTGTTCAGAGATGGTGTGAAATAAATTTTTCTGTGTGGTTATGTTGTCATTATGATAAATATAGCATTATAAGATTTTATATACATATATAAACATGTATGTACATATGTATATGTATATGTATGTATGTGTATATACACACATATATATAAGTAATATATATATTTCCAAAGGTTACTATAACAAATCACCACAAACTTGGTTGCTTTAAGCAACAATAATTTTTTAATTATTTTATTTTAATTAATTTATTACTATTATTTTTAAATTTGCTATAGGGCATGTGAACTCAACAGAGAGAGATGGAAAGTGAGAAATTTCTCAAGCTGCCAGATCTGGGACTCGAACTATAATCTGCCATGTGGAAGTCAGGCAACTTAACCACCATACCCCCTGCTGGTCCCTAAACAACAGTAATTTATTCTCTCACAGTTCTAGAGGCCAGAAATATAAAATTAAAGTGGCAGTGTGGCCATGCTCTCTCTGAAGGCTCTGGGAGAGAATTTTCCCTTGTGTCTTCCAGAGTCTGGTGTCTCCAGGTATTGACTTGAAACTGTACAGTTTCACTCTGCCTTGGAGTTCACATGGTCTTCTCTTATCTCCTCTCTAGTTGTCTCTTATAAGGACCCTTGTCAATGGATTTAGGGTCTATCTGGATATCTAGGATATAGATTTTAAGTCAGTTACATCTGTAAAGATCCTTTTTCCAAGTAAGGTTCCAGGAGTTAGAAATGAACACATCCCTGGGGGCAGGGACCCACCTTTCAGTTCACTAATAAACTCACACCCACACAAACACACAGCTGATTCTCATTATTTATAGTAGTTCTAGTCCATAAAGTTGCAGCGAAGACCTAGGAGCAATGTTTCAATGTTTGCTAAATCTATACACACACACACAGATCACAACCTTAAATCCTAAAACAGCCCATCCTGGTAGATTCTCTCTTCTTTATTTTATAAAAGAGAAAATGAGACTCTGAAGTGTTAAGTGACACGTAGGAAGCCACCCCACTCACAGGTGCCAGAGCTGGGGGCGAAACCTGGCTCCGGAGCTCCTTGCACTCTATGGCCCAGCCCCCATCCCTGTCCTCTGGTCACCTCTCTATGAGAGCTAAAACAAGGCAGAATTCTTCCAGAACGTGTGCAAGTGTAGAGCAACTCAGATTTTTCATTACTCTATGTGTATCTGCAAATGACTGTGAAAGTGCCACAGGTATGGATTTTATGGATGCAAATACATTTTAGCAAATAGGTGAATTTGCAAATAGAGACTCCATGAATAATGAAATTCAACTATGCCTGTGTTTGTGTGTGTGTGTATGACGTCATATTTTATGTAGCTGTGAAATTTAATGTAACTACAAGGTGAAACTTTAGAAAGATTATCTAATTTAGTGATTTCATAGCATACTAAGTCAGTGTTTAAAAATAGCATCCAAGGGGCTGGCAGGTGGCATGGTGATTAATGAACTAGGTTCCCACATAGCTGACCACAGTTTGAGTCCCCAGACCTGGAGGCTTGCTTTCTCATCCCCCCCCCCCCCATCCTCTCTCTGGTCAAATTAAAAAATAGTAATAAATAAATTAAATTAAATAATTCTTTTTTTTAAATAAGGTTATGTCGTTGGACTCCCACATAGTAGATCGGGCAGCTTAAAACTCATGCCAAGCATATGTGCTTGGGTGCCAGCTCCAATAAATAATTCTTAAAAAATAGCATCTGAGGGAACCAGCAGTTAGCGTAATGGCTATGTCGCTGGACTCCCACGTAGTCGACCGCGGTTCGCGTCTCGGACCCGGTGGCTTACAACTCACACCGGGCGCGTGTGCATGCGTGCCCAAGATCCCGAGAGGAGAATGGAGGAGAAGGGATTACGGCGTGACCATCCCCCCTGGGGGGTGATTTCTCGCTTTCTATCTCTCTGTCTCTCTCTGTCTGTCTGGCGAGCGCACGCGCCCTATAGCGAAAAACCTCTTAAAAAAAAAAAAAATAGCATCTGAGAGCCAGCAGGTGGCATAGTGGTTAAGGCACTGGGCTCCCACATGGCCAACTGCAGTTCGAGTCCAGACCTGGTGGCTTGCTTTCTCACTTTCCATCTCTCTCTCTCTCTTTCTGTCTCTGGTGAGCACAAATGCCCTATTAAAAAATGATAAATCATTGTGACCAGCAGATGGTTTCATGGTTATGTAGTTGGACTCACCCGTGACCAACCACGGTTCAAGAACCAGACCTAGAGGCTTGGCATGAGTGCTTGACGCTGTTGTGTGCTTTCCCAAGATCCCAAGAGGAGAATGGAAGAGAGGGGTTTGCAGAGTCGCCATCCCACCGGGGGCGGGGGGGGGGGGGGGGGCGTGATTTCTTGCTTTCTGTCTCTGGCAAATGCACACATCCTATAGCAAAAAAACTCTTAAAAAAAGATAAATAATGATAACTAAAATTAAATAACTCTTTTTTTTTTTTAGCATCCAACTGGAATAGGAAGTTTATGGTTCTTTCTCTGATGAAAATTATTCTCCTTTTAGTCTGTTGTTATGACTTACCTTAACACGAAACAATTTAGTTTGTTTCAAAAAACCTTGGATTAGTGGTAGAGGTTACAGAAAGTCTGGGGCCAAAAGATGGCATGGTTGGTTAAGGTACTGGACCCCACATGGCCAACTTAGCAGTTCAAGTCCCAGGCCCAACAGCTTGAATAAACATGCCAGGCACGTGTACATGTCCAAAATCCCAACAGGAAAATGGAGAAGAGGTTGTTGTATAACCATCTTCCCAAGGGGTGATTTCTCACTTTCCCCTTCTCTTTGTCTCTCTCTCCCACAAGCACACACACCTTAATGGCAAAAATCTAAAAGCAAACAAACAAATAAACAAGCAAAACCCCTTGGAATGAATTTAGTATTAAAGTATTCGTGAAGTGTACAAGTTACTTATGCTGTGCCTTTTGTTCTAGGTAGATGTGAAATTGGACCCCAAGGATTTGCGGATAGATACATTCAGAGCTAAAGGAGCAGGAGGACAGCATGTTAACACAACAGATAGTGCTGTCAGGCTTGTCCATATCCCCACAGGTACGCAAGTCCCTCTGCTTTTGCCCTTTTGACCCTTTTTTCGCATCTTATAACGCTCTTGAGCATTTGGAAGGAGATAGTTCTAATGTTACGCTTGGTTGTTTGCACATACCCTTTAAAGGTGTCCCTGAGGTTGTAGATCTGAGGGCCTTATTGTATTGATCTTCCACTTCTATTTGGAAAGAATATCTCTGTCAGAGGATACAGAGATTGAACATACTTGTTGAGAGAACCTTCCCAGCTATGCTTGACAGGGCTGAGCAACCAGAGGCTTCTCAGCCTATTAAATACACATGAAATACAGAAATAGTTACTGGACATGCCATGCTGTGGATCTTCGTCACTTTGTAGATTGACTGCTAACTTGATCCAGCCCTGCTGCATCGATGCTGTTTTCTTGATATCAGTAATTTTGGTATACTATGAGGTCATTTTGTAGTCCTTAATGTGATGGTAAATATTTCTATCATTTAAAAAAGTTTTTTTTCTTTTTTATTTCTTTTTATTAAATAATTTTTTTATATTATTTTAGACATGCACACACACATTCCCGGGTCCAGGACTCGAACCACAGTCAACTATGTGAGAGTCCAGCAACATAACTACTACATCATCTGCTGCTCCCAACATATATGGTTTTAAAAGTTCAATGGTAGGACCAGCAGATGGCATAAAGGTTATGTTACTGGACTCCTACTAGTAGACCCACTAGTGGCTTAAAACTCATGCCAAGCACATTGTGCATGCGTGTCCAAAATCCAGAGAGAAGAATGGAGGAGAAGATATTGCAGCGTAGCCATCCCCCCAGGGGGTGATTTCTTGTTTTCTCTCTCGTTCTCTGTCTCTTCTGTGAGCACATGTACCCTATAGCAAAAACTTCTCTTAAAACAAAGTTCAATGGTTAAGTCCTATAACTAAAAACAGCATCTCCCTGATTCTCTTCCCCTCCCCCCTTCTACTCCCTCCTTCATTGACTCTAAATTTTTATCTCCTAGCCATAGTCACTTTAAACTCTTGTTACAATTACTTCAGTATTTCTAAATAACAGGCAAATAGTGCTCTTTGATTAATTATAGAAATTATATATTTACTTCTTAATGCAGTAGAACAGAATTTTGGCTCTTATATACTGTTTTTCTGTTCTAAATATTTATACTTTAGTCAAATTAATTTTTACTCTTATAATGAATAAGTAAATAGTGTTCACTGATGAGCCAGATAGAATACTATGATTTCATTTCCTAGATTTAATTATTTCCTCGCTGTTACTTCATTTGCTTATTTTTCTTTGATTCTGAATCTTTCTGTGTCTTCCAAAGGCTCCGTAAGAGGAAATTGATTCCTTTTCTACAGGGCCAGGGCTTTCTGGAGATGCCCTCACCAAACACTCCCTCTTCCTGCTCTGTTCTGAGCTAGCTGCTTTCCAGGGCTGTTGCACAGAGCTTGTCCTGGTTGTCTTTGGTTAGGAAATTGCCTTCATCTTTATTCCCTGTTGGATCTTCCTGTTTCATGGATTCTATATCATGTCTCTTAGTTTATTTCTGCATTTTAGTGCTCTTTATTTTTTTTTTTTCCTAAACTGGGAAAAGAAATTTTTTTACTAGGAAAGTGAAGATTTTTTTTTTTAAAGTTCTCACATATTTACTACTGAACCAACCTACCAATGCAGAACTTAAAAACAAAGTGAAGCCTCATTTTTCCCCAAAAAAACACCCCCAAGTGTCCAGGCAGTGGTGACCATTTTCAGTTTGATGAGGCAAGACCATAGTGACGTTGGTACAGCATAAATATGTGGGCCCTCTCCTGTCCAGTTCCTCACAGACCCAACTTGGTTCTTCTCTAGTGTCTCCTCTTGGAGTTTTATTACCAGTTTTCATTTGAATCCACTGGGGAACAGGACGATTTTGCTTCTGTTTTTTGGCCAGAAACCACTTAATTCTGAAAGTCTTGTGAGAAGATGTGGCGAAGAATGAAGTGGACTCCACACGCCATGATGGTGGTGAAAGGAAGAGAAGGACAGAAAGTGAAGATTTTAAAAAAATATTTATTTATTTTTGTTATTATTTTTTAATTTGAGGAGAGGAGAGAGATAGAAAGAGAAAGAGAAAGTGAGAGAGCAAGCCACCAGGTTCAAGACTTGAACTGTGGTCAGCCATGTGGGAGTCCAGCACCTTAACCACCACACCACCTTCTGGTCCCAGAAAGTGAAGATTTTTGACAAGAAAAATACACTCCATGCCAGGAAAGCATAGTGGTAGAGGTTACAGAAAGCCTGTATGCCAAACAGACCTGCAGGTCCCCTCCTTCAGTCTGTAGATGGCAAGAGGCATAGTCTTTGGAGAAATAACTCAGGGACGTTCCATACTTGGACTAGCTACAAAGGAGGGCAGATATATGCAAGGACTAGAAACAAGAGGGTCAAGTAAAAGGCTACTTATTGAACAGTGATAGCTGGACCTTATCTCAGGTGTATCTAGGAAGATGCTTCTCAGGAAAAAGCAAACTAACCAAGAGAAAAGACCCATGAACACTAGCATTTGGGGGTCCCTAATGAAAAAAGCTAGTTTAATTGTCTGTGAGACTTTTTAATGGATGCATGGATAAGTGCACTTGGACCACTTAGATTCTCCTGTTTTGTGAATTCTATATCATGTCTCTTAGTTTATGTCTTCATTTTAGTGAAGCTCTCTTTTGGATCCTCTTTGGAGGGCTCAACACAGAATAAAGATGAAGGCAATTTCCCAACCTGAAAAAAACGGGCTACTTGCATACAGGCAGCTGTAAGTGGAGAACAACTGCTGTCAAGTGGCTTCTTGAGAAAAGATTCATGAGATATAAATATTTTCAGACTTTGTACACCTCATAGATGTTACACTTTATTGATCGTTCATTAATTGGAAGTCATTTTCTTTTTTATTATTATTATTTATTTATTTCCATTTGTTAGTGTTATTTTTTTTCTTTATTCGATGAGAGAGAGAGAAAGGGAAAGTGAGAAAGCAAGCCACCAGGTCCAGGAGTTGAACCATGGTTGGCCCTGTGGGAATCCAGCGCCCTTATCCACCACACCACCTGCTGGCCCCGTGGAAGTCATTTTCACTTGGAACATTGAAGGCTTTTTCCCTAAAGAGTTATTATTTTATTTAACTTTATTTATTTATTTTTTTTTAATTTCTACCAGAGAGGGACAGAGCAAGAGAGAGAGGGAAAGTGAGAAAGGAAGCTGCTAGGTCCAGGACTCAAACCATATTCGGCCATGTGGGAGTCCAGCACTCTTAAATACCGTGCCACCTACTGGTCCCTGAAGGCTTTTTTCATTCATGCCTTTCTGTTCTAAAATCTCTTCTTCAGTAATTTCTTAGGTAATATTTTCTTTCTTGGGCTTGGAATTTCTACTAGGAGTTAGACTTCTTGGATTTATTATTTAATTTCTTCCTTTTTTCCTCCTGTTGTCTATCAGTTTGTTTTTTAGTTCTTTTTCCAACCCTTTTACTGATTTTTAAAATTTTTATTATTTTTTTTTTAATTTTCAAGAGCTTTTTCTTTTCCCCAGAATTGTTCTTTTCACTTAGAATCTTTTCCTTATTTTGTTAGTACATATTTGTTAAGTTATTGCTTGAGGATATTTTATTTTTTGTAAAGTTTTCTTCTACTTCCTGAAGTGTCTTTGTTTTTTCAGTTTTATTTGTTCAGTCTTTCTTTTCTTTTTTTTTTAGAGGTTTTTGCTATAGGGCACGTGTGCTCACCAGAAAGACAGAGAGACAGAACGCGAGAAATCACCCCCCAAGGGGGATCTCTCTTTCTGTGCAGACAGCAGGCCCGCAAGCATGGTGAACGTCCCTAAAACCCGCCAGACCTTCTGTAAGAAGTGTGGCAAGCACCAACCTCATAAAGTGACACAGTACAAAAAGGGCAAGGATTCTCTGTGTGCTCAGGGAAAGCAGCGTTATGACAGGAAGCAGAGTGGCTATGGTGGACAGACTAAGCCTATTTTCCGGAAAAAGGCAAAAACTACAAAGAAGATTGTGCTGAGGCTTGAATATGTTGAGCCCAACTACAGATCTAAGAGAATGCTGGCTATCAAGAGATGTAAGCATTTTGAACTGGGAGGAGATAAGAAGAGAAAGGGTCACGTGATCCAGTTCTAAGCCTTATCTTTTCTATTATGAAGATGGCAAAATCCTGAGGTGAATGTTCACCTCATTTGATTACAGTTGGTCTGTTTGTAAGGGAATAAAGTAATCAATAAAATTCCCCTTTCGGTGAAATTTGATTTCATGGTTAAAAAAAAGAAAAGAAAAGAAATCACCTCCCAAGGGGGATGGCCACGGCGCAATCCCTTCTCCTCCACTCTCCTCTCGGGATCTTGGGCACGCACGCACACGTACCCAGCATGAGTTTAAGCCACCAGGTCCAGGACTCGAACCATGGTCGGCTGCTTGAGAGTCCAGCGACAGCCATTATGCCAACTGCTGGTCCCTGTTTGTTCAGTCTTACTTTAATGTTGGAAACTTGTAGGAATCTTGGGCTGTCCATACATTTTTTTTTTAAAAAAAAGTTTGTTTATTCTATGAGTAAGAGAGAGAAGCAAAGATACAGCATTCTCAAGAGGATCTTGATGCCATGACCCACCCTCAGCCACAGCCAGTCTGGATCGTGGACCACATGTGCCCAGCATATTTGAGAGGTCTCTGCACTGGTAACCCTTTCATGTGGGTCAGGCTCATTATGTCGCATTTTACCACCATTGTCCAGCCCCTGTCTATACATACTTAAGAATCAGGTTTTTTTGTGTTTTTTTTTTTTAAGAGAGATTTTTGCTATAGGGGCATGCACTTGAGAAAGACAGAGACAGAGAGACAGAAAGCGAGAAATCACCCCCCAGGGGTGGATGGCCACACTGCAATCCGTCCTCCTCCATTCTCCTCTTAGGATCTTGGGCATGCACGCACGCATGCCCAGCGTGAGTTTAAGCCACCAGGTCTGGGACTCAAACCACAGTCGACTACATGGGAATCCAGCGACATAGCCATTATGCCATCTGCTGGTCCCAAGAATCAGATTTTAAGGGGTCCAAGTGCATTTAACCATGTGTACTTCACAGACTATTAAATTAGCTTTTTTATTAGAGATCCCCAAGTGTTAGTGTTTATAGATCTTTCTCTTGGTTAGTTTGCTTTTTCCTGCGAAGCATCTTCCTAGATATACTTGAGACTAAGATCAAGGTTCACTGTTCAATAAGCAGCCTCTTGTTTCTAGTCTTGACCTATATCTGCCCTCCTTTATAGATAGTCCAAGTCTGGAATGTCACTGATTTATTTCTCCAAAAAATATGCCTCCTGCCACCTACAGATTGAGGGAGGGGACCTGAGGCTCTGTTTGGCATACAGGCTTTCTGTTTTTAGCCTCTGACTTCTGAAATATCTGGTACCTTAAACTCCTGAGCCTTTCTGGCCTCATCAGGGCAAGTTGACTGGTTTCTGGGTAGCATTTCCCTGTACAGGGAATTAGGTTCCCCCTTCCTTTCCTCTGCTAACTCATCTACCATCCTAGGCACATGTGCATGCACCTGGTGTATTTTCAAGATGACCTTTATACAAGCCTAGTGAATCTTCCAAAATTCAGTTAAAACAATGCTGATAAAATTTATTTTTAAAGCCCTTTTACTGTTCTTTTTTATTAATTTTAGAACTATTTATTTTATTTATTATTATTATCATCATTTCTTAATTTGACAAGAGAGAGAGAAAGCAAGCTGCTAGGTCTGGGACTTGAACTGTGGTTGACCATGTGAGAGTCCAGCACTTTAATCACCATGCAACCTGCCAGCCCCACTGTTACAGTCCTTTAACAACCCTAGCACTTTCTTATTTTAACAGCTTTTTTTTTTTATTAACTCAGTGTATGCTCTTTCCTCCCCCAAATCCTCTATTCTTGAGGGAGTACTTAAGTACTCCCCTATAGAAAGTGTTAAGTATTTATCAGGTGATTCTCTTAGGAATCACTGAACTGGTAAGGAAGAATTTTAAGCTAAAAGTTCTAGCCTAAGCCAGTAGAAAGGAACAGTGTAGATTTTAGGCAGAAATCAGTATGGGTCAGCAGATAAGAAGAAAAATGTGCTGGAAAGTCTGGCCATCTTGAAAGAAATTTTCACATTCTTTTGGGTGGTAAAGGAAGCTCCAGGCTCTCCTGAATAGAGGTGAGCGGGTGACCTCAGCATAACCACCTTACTAGCAAGTAGTCAGAAAATGAATTTATACTAAGAGAGTTAAAACCCAGGTGTCCTTCTAAAAGTATTATCAGGTATAGGCTGCTATTTAGTAAGAGAGAAAAGAGTAGAATTTTATAGAAATTTTTCAAATATTCAGCAAAATATTTACTACCACATTGGTGTAGCCAGCCTAAGTTAATAGAGGTTTGTTGTTGTTGTTGTTGTTTTTTTTTTTTTTTTTTGGTTTTGGTTTTGGTTTTTGTGATTCAGAAAGAAAAACCTTATTCTCCTCCTAATAATATACCTAGGAGCAGCAGTGGACACAGGCCTTCAGAGTGGTAGCTGCAAAGTTAAGAACAGCACAGCCTGAAGTCCCAAGGGCCAGCATTTCAAGGCTAGGTTTGGGCTAAGAACTTGGGTACAAGTGGGTCAAACCCACCCAGATAGAGAAGATGGCCAGCCAGAACATGTGCAGTTAGATAGGATTAGCTGGATTTTAAAACATCAGCTCTGGGTGCACTTGCGGTTGAAAGGGAAACAGCTGAGTTCTCCTTGAGTAGGACAGAGGATGGGGCAGTGGTGCTTAGGGGTGGCAGTAGTTCGTGCTTTAGTGAGCCGTGGAGTGTCTGGACAAGCTCAGAGGGAAAAGTAGAATTCAGGGAAAAAAGGTACATGAACCAGCTGCAGGTGTTGCTTTCAGATGAGGTACCAGAATCTAAACAGCCACTACTGCTATTCTAATCGTAACCCAGGTTCAGTTTCTGAAGTACACTAAACCTAAAATGTTTTTACCCTTTGTGATCTGTTCCTGATCAATTTCTCCATTCAAATGTTCCTCAGTTCTGTCTTAACCTGTCTTGTGGAGGCTACAGTCTGTGGCTGATCCCTGTTCTTTTTCAGGGCTGGTAGTAGAATGCCAACAAGAACGATCACAGATAAAAAATAAAGAAATAGCTTTGCGTGTGTTGAGAGCTAGACTCTACCAGCAGATTATTGAGAAAGACAAATGTCAACAACAGAGTGCTAGAAAACTGCAGGTAAGATTTATTTAGTGTCATAACTTAGTAATTATATAGAAAGATATTCTATGTAGAAGATACAGTGTTTGTTCTTGTTCAAATGAAAATGTCTTAGAGCACAGGAAACCATAATCATTTGCAAATACAAGGGACCTTTGAAAGGTAAATGGAAAATACATGTTATAAAAACAAACTATGTGTGGATTTGGGGGACCAGCAGATACCTAATGATTACATTGCTGGACTCTCACATAGTTGATCATGGTTTGAGTCCTGGACCTGGTGGCTTAAAAATCACACCAGTCAGATGTGCATGCATGCCCAAAATTGCAAGAGAGTGAAGAAGGGATTGTGGCATAGCCATGGGGGAGGGGGGGTGATTTCTCACTTTCTGTCTCTCTGGTGTGCGCATGTGCCCTATAGCAAAAATCCCTTTTAAAAAAAAATGCTATGTGTAGATTTCAATTTTTTTTTGCACCAATTCAGTTTTTCCACAAACATTTTGAAGTCCTCTCATAAGCAATAACTATGTGGACTAATGAACTATACCTATACCTGAGCTTATCGGTTTACAAATGTGTAGGTAAAAAATATATGAACTAAAGAGTATATTCTGATCATTTTCCTCCAGTGTTTATATCATAACTTCGTTAAGTGGAAATTGGTTTGAAAGGTAAAATCATTCTTTTGAAATTAAGAAGCTTTCAGGTTTTTTTATTTAAAATGTATATTTTTATATTAACTCCATGTAGGATCAAATATGAAGGGCACTGCAAAAACTTTCTACTGATGGGCTCTAGAAACAGGGTAGGAGATAGATTTAGTTTTTAGTATATGCCCTTTGGTACTTTTTTATTTATGTGTAGAGTGCACATGTGTAGTGTTATTTATGAAGTTTGAAAACAGGGCTAGCCAGTGGCCTGGTGGTTAAGGCAACTGGGTCCCATATGACTGATTATATGGTTCGCGTCCTGAATCCAACAGCTTGAAAAACACACCAGTCTATGTGCATTCACGCTCATAATCCCGAGAGGAGAAACAGAGGAGTAGGGATTGCGGTGTGACTTTCCCCTATGGATGGTGCTTTTTCAGTTTCCCACTCTCTCTCTGTCTTTCTCTAAACACACATGTCCTCTAGCAAATATTTTTTAAAAACATATAAATAGATAAATTCTAAGAAAAATGAATAAATGTCATTGCTTTAAATAAACAACATTTTGTATGATTTAAGATATTGAAAATGGGGGCCAGCAGGTGGTGTGGTGGTTGAAAGCACAGGACTCCCACATGACTAACCACAGTTCAGGTCCCAGACCTGGCAACTTGCTTTCTCACTTTCCTTCTCTCTCTCTCTCTCTCTCTCTCTCTCTCTCTCTCTCTCTCTCTCTCTCTCCCTCTCTGGTCAAATTAAAATAAGTAAATAAATATAGTTAAATAAAAACAATTCTTTAAATAAAAACAAATTCTGAAAATGTAAGATTTGTCTTTGAGAGAGGTTGGAAACGAAAATGGAACACAGAAATAACTGCTTTTATGTAATTTGCAAATAGGTATGCCACATTAAATTAAATTTGGAAGATGTTATAGACTTTTAAGATAACAAATGATATAAACCTAATGGTTAACTATTCTTTTTGCCTAGATATATCCTCATCTTTCATATTTTTGCCTTTTTTAGCTGTCTATACCCACATTCTAACTTGCAAGTCATAGAAGTGACAGAATAAATATTGGGTTGTCAGAAAAGTCACGACTCATTTTTGCATAGAAAAACGTAGAAAAATCCATCATGATTTTCCAATCACCCAATAATATATTAATACTCTATTTGTGGTAATCCCAGATTATGGAGTAGCATCAGTATATACATTTGTAGGTAGGAATGCTCATTTACACCCTAGTGCTTCTTGGTAAGGAAAGGATAACATAAAAACTATGAACTCTGCCACATTTGTATTAACAAAAGACATTAAGATTTACTTGCCAGGGACCTGCAGGTGGTGTAGTTAAGGTGCTGGACTCCCGTGTGGCCTACTGCAGTTTGAGTCCTGGACATAGAGGCTTGAAATTCACACCGGGAGCATGTGTATGCATACCCAAAATCCTGAGAGGAGAATGGAGGAAAAGGGATTGCCGCATGGCCATCCCCTCTAGGGTGGTGATTTCTTGCTTTCTTCCTGTCTCTCTCATTCTCTCTGGTGAATGCACATGCCCTATAGCAAAAATCTCTTTTAAAAAATTATATATATATATATACATACACACACACATATGTGCATTCACACATATGTTATATATATTACATATATATTAAAATTATATATACACATATATGTGCATTCACACATATATGTGTGTGTAGTATATATATTACATATGTATATTAAAAATATATATTATAAAATATATATATGTTTAAAATTATATGTGTGTGTGTGTGTGTGATGTATATATAACACACACACACACACACATATATATTGTCATTTGACATTTTGGCACCAGATGTTTCACACAGTAATTTTTCAAATAAGTATTCAAGATTAGTTTTCTGTGATGTTGTGTCTATCTTTTCCACTAGTCTGATTTGAGAGCCCAGAAAAGACCTGTCTACCTCTCAAATAACTTGTCCACCTGCCTGATTGTTTTAATAGGAATTTCTAATGCTTGAAGATCTTTCTTCAACCAATATGGTGAACGGCTTTTACACAGAAGGCATTAAGCCAGGCTGTCAGCTGAGCTCCACTTATCATTAAAGGGCTGTGTGGATGTTCAGGCTTCACCTGACTCCCGGAGATGCTAATCTAATAGATCTTAGGTGCAGTTTTGGCCATTAATATGGTGCTTCGGGATAGTAGTTTCCAAACAAGACTGATGATCAGAGTGATTGGCTGGGGAAATATTTTCAAAATATGTAATTCCTGATGTAGCGTATCTGTAATTTTTAAAAATTTCTGTAATGGTCAGGAGTTTGTTTTCCTATCACTTGCCTTAAGGTCTAAGAAAATGGGTTATAGAAATGTTTTCTTTTTTCTTTTTTTTTTTTAACAAAGATTTTTGCTGTAGGACGCAAGTGCTTGTCAGTGAGACAGAGAGATAGAAAGCAAGAAATCACTGCTGGGCGGATGGCCATGCCACAATCCCTTCTCCTCCATTCTCCTCCTGGGATTTTGGGCACACATGCACATCCAGCTGGTGTGAGGTTTTTTTTTTTTTTGGAGAGGATTTCACTATAGGGTGTGTGCGCTCGCCAGACAGAGAGAGACATAGAGACAGAAAGCGAGAAATCACCCCCCGGGGGGATGGTCATGCTGCAATCCCTTCTCCTCCATTCTCCTCTTGGGATCTTGGGCACGCACGCACACGCGCCCGGCGTGAGTTTAAGCCACTGGGTCCGGGACTCGAACCACGGTCGACTACGTGGGAGTCCAGCGACATAGCCATTACGCTAACTGCTGGTTCCCTGGTGTGAGTTTTAAGCCACTGGTTCCAGGACTCAAACTGTGGTCGACTACATGGGAGTCCAGCAACATAACCATTACACCATCTGCTGTTCCCATCTTTTTTTAATCTTAAGAAGTAAAAGTGATGGGGAGAAAGTGCTGTATCATAAGCTGAGGAGGGTAGGGAGATGAGACTAAGAAGAATACAAGTAAGTGTGGCATGAGACCGATGGTGGTGTGCCATGAAGAAATGTCAAGTACAAGGAATTTCAAAGAAGGAAGACAACATATGTTAATTGTTCGGACCACAACAGCAAAGATGGTAGGAGTATAAGGGAAGGGCATCTTCAACATGTTTTAGCAGCAAAAACAGACACATACATGATAACAATATGGTTTAATAAGTGGTATTACAGAGGGTGATTCATTTTCAGAAATAATGTTGGGAAGGTTGGTCGCATTACAAAGGACCTTGTATGCTGAGTTGACTTGTGTCTGCTTAGTAGACAGGAAAGAATCAAAGAAGACAATTTATCTGAAAACTGTGCTTTAGGAAAACTAAGCAGAGCAGGAAAGTGGAAGCTAATCAGGAGATTTTGGCATGAGTGTAGGTAAATGTAATGAGTCCTTGAATGGTAATAGAAATGGAAAGGGCAGAATAAATTGGAGGCCCTTGAAACCAACTGGAAATGGGCAGTTAGAGAATGGGATGAATTCTCCCCCAGCATCTATCGAGTCGTTGGAAAGGTCATGATGCATTTTTTGTGGAGAAAACACGTCATGCTTTCTGATGACCCGGTATGTCAAAGCCTGCACAATAAGCACCTGTAACAATTTTGTTAAATTGCAGAATGTCTGAGTTTCCTACTTGGATAGATGGGAACACACAGTAATGTCATTTATGGAAACCTGGAGGAAAAATTGATCAGGGTAAAAGATGATTAATTTGTTTTTAAATATTTAGTTTTAAGTATCAAGGAAACATTCATTCCTTAACCAACCTCTACATTAAACATTAAGTTTAGTTTTAAACATTGAGTTTTGCCTATTCTTATTCCTGTCACTTTGTGTATATGACCTTTAGAAATTACGTAAACTGTTAAAATAGAAAAGTCATTTACAAGTATTTTATCCATTGCAATGAAGGTAATTGTAATTATGCAGTCTGAATTGCTTTCTGTTACGGCACAGGTGGGAACCAGAGCCCAGTCAGAGAGAATTCGGACATATAATTTCACCCAGGATAGAGTCACTGACCACAGAATAGCGTGTGAAGTTCGTGATATTAAGGTAATAGTATTGAGTTTGCTTTTTGTGTTTTTGATTTTCAAAGAAAGTATAATCAAATTCTAGAGAATTATGTCAAAATTATTACCATGTAATTTAAAATAATTAAGGCAATTTATGTTAGTACCCTAAAATTTGCAAACATTTTGTTATGATAAAATGGCATGATCATTATGCCATTTTTAAACAGTTACCTTTTGTGTTTTTTAATTATTTTTTAAATTTTTTTATTTATTATTATTATTTGATTATTATTATTATTATTATTTGATTAGAGAGAGAGAGAGAGAAAGAGAGCCCCCCGGGTCCGGGACCCAAACCATAGTTAGCCATGTGGGAGTCCAGCGCCTTAACCACTATACTACCTACTAGCCCCAACAGTTGTCTTTTTAAATTCTAAATTTTTTTTGTTATGAAATCACAATATCTTAATATATATTCAATATACATATGAGGAAAATTCAAAGTTTGTAGAAAAATGGAATTAAATTTGAAATTTTTTGGGTAGGTTTTTATTATAGGGCACGTGCAGTCACCAGAGAGACATAGAGAGACAGAAAAGTGGGAAATCACCCCTCAGGGGCGATGGCCATGCTGCAATCCCTTCTCCTCCATTCTTTTCTTAGGATTTTGGTACACGAGCACATGTGCCTGGCGTGAGTTTTAAGCCACCAGATCTGGGACTTGAACCACGGTCGACCATGTGGGAGTCCAGCAACGTAACCGTTATGCCATCTGCTGGTCCCAGTATGAGTTCATTTTGGTGCAAACAAAAATATTGAAAGTGATGCAATATTTTTTTATAATATGCATTTTCTGTAAACTTTTTGAAGTCTCCTCATATACAAAATGTATACTATGAGAAAACTATACACCAAAATAAACTCATACATTAATGTTGTTTTCCATGAACTTTTTGAAGTCTCCTCATGTATGTCTATTTGTTTTCTGTTGCTCAGTAACAAACTACTACAAACTTAGAAGCTTATGAAACGATACCCATTTGTTATCTCATGATTTCTATAGGTCAGAAATCTAGGCACAACTGAACTTAGTTCTCTGCTTAGCATCTTTTTTTTTTTTTTTTTTTTTTTTTTTAAAAGTTTTTGCTATAGGGCGCATGTCCTCACCAAAAAGACAAAGAGACAGAAAGCAAGAAATCACCCCCCGGGGGGATGGCCATGCCACAATCCCTTCTCCTCTATTCTCTTCTCTGGATCTTAGGCACGCACGCACACGTACCCAGAGTGAGTTTAAGCCACCAGATCCAAGACTCAAACTGCGGTTGGCTACATAGAAGTCCAGTGACATAATCATTAGGCCAATTTCTTGTCCTTCTGTTCAGCATCTTACAAGGCTGAAATCGGGGCATCAACCAGGCTGCAGACTTTTCTGGAGTTTGGGGTCCTCATCCAAACTCCTGTGGTCATCAGCGAAATTCATTGCCTTGAGTTGTAGGACGGATGCTTCCGCTCTTTTATTTGCAGTCAGCTAAGTACTGCCAGAAGTGACTTCCCTGTGACTCTCACCAGAGCCCTTTCCCACTTTGATATCTACTTGTAGGAATGCTCAAGCCCTTGTAAGGGCTCACCTGAGCAGGTCAAATTGACCGGGATATCGTTCCTTTCAGTCAACTCAGAGTCAGCTGATCAGTCACCAGATCACTGGAGTGATAGTCCATTATACTATATTCACAAGTTCTTGTCTGCACTTAAAGAAGGAAATTATACCAGGTGTGTACACCAGGAGGGCATCATAGAATTCTTACTATGATCTCTATTCATTAGATTCAGTTATTATAACTATGCTGTTTGGGAAAAGACCATGTCAAGATTGTTTGAATATTAACCTACACAAATCCTATCTAGCAAGGACCTCTGACATAAATACATAATTGATGAAGAACAGAAAAACTTGTCTTTTGCTACCACTAAAGGGAGAATTAAACTGGTTCTCATAAAGAACATGGAAAAGGCAAGTGACAGTGATCCTTTTCCTTGGTGCCATGTGATACCTAAGGCGTCTTTCACTTGATTCTGTACCACTCTATACTCAAAATGAAAGTCCTAATTTTACAAGCGAAATGTCTGTGTTAAAAATTTCTGTGCATCTTAAACCAATTCCTCTATCTTCTCAGCACTATAAAGCTATCTTGCATAGAAACATAGTAGGCATTTCAAAAAGGAGAAAATAATTTCCTAATTTCCCTTTCCTCAGGAAACACAATATTAACCAACATGTTTGGCCATATTTTTCTAATTACAACATATTCTTTCACTTTTTTTTTTTTTTCCTAGTGTGATGATTTGCCCTGGGACGGCTACAATCTCTGGTCAGTTGTATCTTTTAGTTGGGTATGTAGGTACGGTCATGAAATAGAGGCAAGGTGACTGGCTTTTAGATTTACAAATTATCTGACTTTGACCTAAATACTAATATGTTATCGCTAACCAAACTAGCATGCCTGATTCAGAAATAAAGATAATTACATTAGTGCTATGATCATCACTAACCAGCCTGTTGGAAAGAAAGCATTCCCTATTAGTGAAAGGAAAAAGTGTAATCGTCGTAAAATATTAAAATCTGTATGAAAGACAGTAATGAGACTAGAAGGAGTGAATAATTTAGGAACTGAAACATTATAGGGGATGCTGGGAAGGAGGGAGGAACCTTAAACTGGGGCAGCAGCTGGTGGGCAGGATAGAAGGGTGGACAGGAGAGAGAGTGAACATCTGTGCGACTTTTTGCCCAGCTCTCCTCCCTTATTCCAGAACCTGCCCTTCTTCCTTCTCCATCCATGTAGTTCTTGCTGGAGCTCTTTTCTTACATGATTGTGATCCTGACCCAAGACAATAATTGATTAGTGTGGAGTGGACAGTTAAACCAGTCCCAGTCGATGACTTCTTTCCAGGATTTTCCAGTTGTAGATGAAGAGGGTCATTCTTCCCTCTGGCTGACTCAAGTTGAAACTTATAAAGCTTATGAGGTTAGAAGCCACATTTTCAGCCACAAGGAGAAAGCAGTTCTCAGTGAGAGAATGAAGCTCATAAGTGAAAAAAAGCAAAAAATTAGAAAAATCAGGGGCCAGCAGATGGCATAGTGGTTATATCACTGGACTCCCACATGATCAACCACAGGTCAAATCCTAGACCTGGACCTGGTGGCTTGAAACTCATGCCAGGTGTGTGTGTGTGCCCAAGATCTCAGGAGGAGAATGAAGGAGAAGGGATTGTGGCATGGCTATCCCCCCAGAGAAGTGATTTCTCACTTTTCCCTCCTACTGTGTCTGTCTCTCTTCAGCTAGCACAGGCACCGTAAGGCAAAAAAACTCTTAAAAAAAGAAAATTCAGAAGTAGATAGAATTCTGATGACTTGATTTTCCACATTCATTTTTTCCTGGGGCTCGATTTCTTTCTCAGGGTGGAAGTGGCAGCTCTGTAAGTCCCTATCCTTGGGTTCTGAGAGATCATCTAGTATTCTTATTATGATTTTTATATTATATTAGATAATTTTATTTTTAAATGCTATTATCTAGATAATAAGCACAGTTTACTATATGCTATATTGTTTCACATTTTTATTCCAGGTCTGAGTCCTTATGCAGATATTTTAGCATTAGCCTTATTTCCTCCTGCTCTATATTCCAGTTACACTGAAAATTTCCCCTTGTCTTGGGACTTACATGTGCTTTCTTTCCCTGCCTTTCTTGATATTTTAGTTTTTCCATTGAGTGTGTGCACTTGCAGGAGAGAGGCAGGTGGTGAAGGGGGATATGGTGAGACATTACTCTGGAAGGGGGATGGCCACACCGCAATCCCTTCTCCTCCATTCTCCTCTCGGAATTCTAAGCATGCATGTACATACAACTGGCATATTTTTTCAAGCCACCAGGTTGGGACATAAATCACACTGTTGGCCATGTGAGATCTAGCTGACCCTCTTAGCCTTGCTTAATACTCATTCTTTTGAGTTTCAGTTCTCTGCTTAACTCTATTTGGGGAAATAGTATTCTCCTTTAAGGTCTAATTCAATTTTTTTCTTGTTTTTTTTTTTTAATCTTTTTATTATTACTATTATTATTCTTAATTTGCAGAAGGCACATATGCTTGCCCAAGAGACACACACGTGGAGAAAAAGCATCACCACCACCACCACCCGTGGGGCATGGTCACACCATAGTCCCTTTTCCTCCATCTCTCCCTCCTGTCAGAATTTTCAGCATACATCACACATGCCAAGTGTGTTTTCTCAGGACACCAGCGCTAGTATTTTAACTGCGGTTGGCCATGTGGGATTCAGCTCCCTTAACTGTGGGGCTACAGGGCTGGGCTCTCCTGAATCTTTCCCTGATGCTGCCTTCCTATCAAAACCAGTGGCTTCTCACACCCTTGCTTTCTTCTCCTTTATTTTTAAATTTATTGTATTGATTTCAGATGCTTGTCTAGCTATTTCTCTACTCTGTCAGCTTCTGAAAGTTAGAACTACGGCTCGTACACCTTTGATCTTTGTATCGCTAGCACTGTGGCTAATCCACTTGAATTCTGAGTGTATTGAGAATATCCTGTAGAGTAACAATCTTCTTTACATTCATTCCAAAGGTGAAGTCAGTGTGGCATACCATAATACTTTGCATTCCAGGTACATGGATTTTATAAACAATTTCTTATTCTCAAGATGGTATAATTTTAGGGACCAGCAGTTAGCATAATGGCTATGTTGGTGGACTCCCATGTACTTGACCGCGGTTCGAGTCCCGGACCCGGTGGCTTAAAACTCACGCCGGGCGCGTGTGCGTGCGTGCCTAAGATTCTGAGAGGAGAATGGAGGAGAAGGGATTGCGGCGTAGCCATCCCCCCGGGGGGTGGATTTCTTGTTTTCTGTCTCTCTGTCTCTGTCTGTCTGTTTGGCGAGCTATAACAAAACCGCTCCAAAAAAAAAAGATGGTATAATTTTTAATTTTAAAATTATATCATACTTATTTTGCTTTCTGTTTAACTTTAGAGTTTAAGATTTTACTATATGCTGGTACTTGGGAGAATACAGAGTTATTAAAACATATTTTTTCTCTTACATTTTAATTCCAGAGATGGATGTGTATACGTACCTAGAGTTTGGTAGTAAGACCATTCAAAAAGACTAAACATGAAATTAATTTATACCTACATCAGAACTTTAAATGTTCTGTGTTCCAGATACCAACATTAAATTAAAGTAGTTCTGGCCTCCCTGTGGTAGAACACTCTGGTTGATGCTGCCACTCAGCAGGTCAAGGCCACACGAAAAGCTCAGGTTCAATTCTCTTCCCCATTATAGCCAGGCACAATGGTGTGCATCTACAATCCCAGCTACCTTGAAGGCTGAGGAAGGAGGATCACAAATTCAGGACCAGCCTGGAAACATAGCAAGAACCTTCTGAAACAGCCTTGTGTGGTGGCACACACCTGTCGTCCCTGCCACTTGGGAAGCTGAGACTGCAATGTAGCATACCTTGTCTACAAAAAAAGTATTCCTGTGGGAACCAGCAGTTAGCGTAATGGCTATGTCGCTGGACTCCCACGTAGTCGACTGCGGTTTGCGTCCCAGACCCGGTGGCTTAGAACTCACGCCGGGCGCGTGTGCGTGCGTGCCCAAGATCCCGAGAGGAGAATGGAGGAGAAGGGATTGCGGCGTGATCATCCCCCCCTGGGGGGTGATTTCTCGCTTTCTGTCTCTGTCTCTCTCTGTCTGTCTGGCGAGCGCACGCGCCCTATAGTGAAAAAAACTCTCAAAAAAAAAAAGTATTGGGAACCAGCAGTTAGCGTAATGGCTATGTCGCTGGACTCCCACGTAGTCAACCGCGGTTCACGTCCCGGACCCGGTGGCTTAAAACTCACGCCGGGCGCGTGTGCGTGCGTGCCCAAGATCCCGAGAGGAGAATGGAGGAGAAGGGGTTGCAGCGTGACCATCCCCCCTGGGGGGTGATTTCTCGCTTTCTGTCTCTATGTCTCTCTCTGTCTGTCTGGCGAACACACGCGCCCTATAGTGAAAACCTCTCCAAAAAAAAAAAAAAAAAGTATTCCTGTGAAGTCAATGTCTAAAGTTTGAGCATTCCTAAAATACAAGAATGTACAAATTCACTGGTCACAACAACTTTAGTACACAGGATTTCTTTTGCATAGGAAAAGTACTTAAATTAATTATTTTACTCATTTTTTTAGGAAAAAACTGTAGGGATGGGACCAGCAGATGGTGTAATGGTTATGTCACTGGACTCCCACATGGCTGACCATGATTCAAGTCCCAACATGGCGGCTTGAAATTCACACTGAGTGTGTGTGTGTGTGTGTGTGTGTGTGTCCAAGATCCCGAGAGGAGAATGGAGGAGAAAGGATTGCAGCGTGGCCATCCCCCCTGGGGTGATTTCTCACTATCTCTCTCTCCATCTCTGGTGAGCACACCTGCCTTATAGCAAAAATCTCTCTAAAAAAAAAAAAAAAAGAAAGAAAAAGAAAAAGAACTGTTGGGAAGGTAGGGAATACTACAGGAACACCTAACTGAAACAGTTTTCATCCAGTGGAATTATTTAAAGAAAAATTGAGTTTTGTTTTTTTTTTTCCTGAACTTTTGTTCGCCCCATGGGGGTATAGCCATGCCACTATCCCCTCGTTTCCATTCTCTTCTCAGGATTTTGGGCACACATACACATATACGTCCAGCACAGTTTTCAAACTACTGAGTCCGGAACTCAAACCACAAAGCTGGCCATGTGGGATCCATCCACCTGAACCTCCATACTACCTTCTGGCCCCTAAACTTTTTATTTAAAAAATTTTCAAGTGTACGTAATGTTTAAAGTCAGTGAATGTTATAGATCCTATGCCTATATTCACCGCTTGTTAACATTTTGCTGTATTTGCCTTCTATTTCTCCCTACCTCATTTTCTATACGCCTGTGTTAATGTCGAACCATTTGAAAGCAAGTTGCCAACCTCAAGATATTTCACCTCTAAATATTTCAACAAAAATATTTTTTAATTACATAAGATTTCTACACCTTAAAACCACTGTGTTTCTAATATAAGGGGGAAAAAACTCATAAACCACTTACCAATTAAATAATCTAAAGTTGAAGAGTTGACTTGAGAAGGGTGAACTGAAATTGTCTGGAAAGGTTTTCTGTGAACCTGAGCCAAAGGCTTTGGCCAAAAGTAATATGCACATTTATGTGGCAACAAAATGACTACAGGATTGAGGCACTTCAGTCTTTCTCGCCTTTGGGAAATAACATATGAGTGAAATGGGTAGAACTTTCAGGACAAGAATAAGCCATACTTTTATGTACTCTTATGGTAAAAGAAGATAAGAGAATTCAGCAAATATGTCCTCCCAAAAACAGTTTGAAAACCTAGAAATATATTATCATAAAAATCAGGACCAGCAGTTAGAGTAATGGCTATGTCACTGGACTCCCATGTAGTCGACCGCGGTTCGAGTCCCGGACCCAGTAGTTTAAACTCATGCCAGGCGCATGTGCGTGTGTGCCCAAGATCCCGAGAAGAGAATAGAGGAGAAGGGATTGCGGTGTGGGGTGATTTCTTGCTTCCTATCTCTCTGTCTCTCTCTGTCTTTCTGGCAAGCACACGCACCCTATAGGAAAAAATCTCTACCAAAAAATAAAAATAAAAAAGGCGAAGCAGATGAATTTTAAAGAGAAGAAAGTGGTCAATTTCAGGTCTATTCAGATCACTTTGTTTTACTGACTCCAGAGTTATTGGAAATGTCCAAATCTCAGAAGACTGGTCTTAAAACAAACTGTTAATTTAAACAACTTATGAAAGAATATGCTTCCACTTGTTCTTTATTTTGTTCTTTTTTTCCCACTTGTTCTTTGGATTCATTTTTTTTATGTAAAACAAAAACACTATAAATGGAATCCTCCTAAGTTAGTGATTGTACTTATTATATTCTAGAACATTAATAATTCCTTGTTGCTATAAAATAATAGCCATAAATAATGAAATAAACATACACTTAACTTTTTCTTCATTTATAATAATCAGATTTCTTAATAACTTACTCTTTCACCAGGAATTTTTATGTGGTGAGAAGTGTCTGGATCAGCTAATTCAGAGACTACTTCAGTCAGCAGATGAAGAAGCCATTGTTGAACTTTTGGATGAAAATCTTAAATCAGCAAAATAAATACCCATTTATTATTTACCAATAAATAAATAAAATGGACCTGTATCAAAAAGCAGCCTGCGCCCAGATGATGACACAGTGGTAAAGTGTGACATCGTGAAGCTGACCCACATGGGAAGACTTCTGGTTCTTGTCCGGAGAGCTCCATGAGTGTGCCAGACACATACATGCCCATGATCAGGTGTGGCTGAGGCTGGGGATGGATCAAAGCATCAGGACCCTTTTGGGGGTGTTGTCTCTGTCTCTCTCACTCATGGAAGTAATAAATAAATAAACTTTTTAAAAAGCAGACTAAGGGACCAGCAGTGGCTATGTCACTGGATTCCCATGTAGTCGACCACAGTTCAATTCCCGGACCCGGTGGCTTAAACTCACACCGGGCACATATGCGTGCATGCCCAAGATCCCGGCACGAGAATGGAGGAGAAGGAATTGCAGCATGGCCATCCCCCCTGGGGGGTGATTTCTCATTTTCTTTCTCTCTGTCTCTTTCTGGCAAGCGCACGTGCCCTATAGCAAAAAAAAAAAAAAAAGCAGACTAAGAGCTAGTCAGTGGCATGGTGGTCAAGATGGTTAGATTCCACATGGCTGACTGTGTGGTTTGAATGTGGACCAGTGACAGGTATATGTGTACGTGCCCAAAATCCCCAAAGGAAGGAGAAATGGAGGAGATGGGATTGTGGCATGACCGTTCCCTATTGGGGGTTGGGGGGCGGGGTGTGCTTTCTTACATTCTCTCTTGCTCTGATGAGTGCATGTGCCCTCTGGCAAACTTGAAAACAAACAAACAAACAAAACAAAACAACAACTAAAGCATGGAAATCTTTATGAATAGCATAAAGTAGAGCTATAAGTACATAGTACTGACATACCTATCTATCTATATAGATATATATAGTTTTTTTTAAGACTTTTGCCATAGGGCACTTGCACTTGCTGGAGAGACAGAGGGAAAGTGTGAAATCACCCCCCCCCCCCCCCCCCGGGGAATAGCTACACTGCAATTCTTTCTCCCCAATTTTGCCTCTTGGGATTCTGGGCATGCACGTACACACATTTCAGGCTGCTGGGTCCAGTACTCGAACTATAAAGTCAGCTACCTGGGATCTAGCACCTTAACCACCCTGCCACCTGCTGGCCAACAAGTATATTTTTTAATGAATCAAAGTTGCATTTCTTGACCTGGGGGTTTAAGATTCCTGTAAAGCATAATCTAACTCTTCAAGTAGAGAATAGGATGCATCAATAAAAAGAGAAATAAAAGTGTCAGCTGTGGCTTGGGTAATTCTGGACACAAAAGAGGGAAGTCCTGGGTTTGTGTCCCAGGGTCTCTATATGTACTGGGCTTGTACTTGATCTGGGCTGGCAGAGGCTGGGTGTGGATCGTGGCATGAGAACCCTGTTGTATTCTCTGTCTCTGTCTTTATCTTGCTCATAGAAAGAATAATTAAATAAACTTAAAGAGAGAGAAAAATAAAGTATTGAGTATTGAGTTTGTGCTGGCCAGCCCTGGAGCACAACAGTTAAGCACTGTGCAAAGGAAGCTGGATCCCATATGACTGACTGTGTCTAATCTTGAAAAATATACTGTGCACATGCAGGCCTGCCCAGAATTCTGATGGGATGGAGGAAGAAAGTATTGAAGTTTTACCAGCTCCTGGGGGGGGGGGGGGGGGAATGCCTTCTCTCTCTCTCTCTCTGTCTCTATCTCTGTCTCTCGTGTGTGAGCATGTGCCCTCTGGCATTAAAAAACAGAACTGTGATTTAAGACATCACTGTTCTCTCCATATGTCTTTTTTTAATCATCTATGAATTAATTTAAGCATTTTTCATCTACTACTACGTGAAAGTTTGGCAAAATTTAGTGATATTTGATTCATACACTTATTTTAAAACCCCTTATTTAAAGAAAAACGATTAATCATTTCAAAGTTAGGGTTTTGCTTTAGTTTGAATGTGTCCCACAAAAATTCCTATGTTGAGGGAACCAGCAGTTAGCCTAATGGCTATGTCGCTGGACTCCCACGTAGTCTACCACGGTTCGCGTCCCGGACCCGGTGGCTTAAAACTCACACCAGGCACGTGTGCGTGCATGCTCAAGATCCCGAGAGGTGAATGGAGGAGAAGGGATTGCGGCGTGGCCATCCCCTCTGGGGGATGATTTCTCACTTTCTGTCTCTGTTTCTCTCTCTGTCTCTGGTGAGTGCACGTGCCCTATACCAAAAACCTCTCCAAAAAAAGAAAGGTGGGGTCTTTGAGGGGAGATTGGGATTATATAAAGTCATCAGAGTGGGGCTTCCACAATTGAATAATGAGTTCATAAGGGGAGGGAGAGAATGAGATAGACACAATATGCTCACCCTCGCCCGTGCTGTGTGTTGCCCAAAGCTGCCTTGGGACTCTGCTGAGAGCCCCCACCAATAAGAAGCCTCTTATCAGGTGCAACTCCTTGATCTTAGACCTCCAAAACCGTGAGTTAAATAAACCTTTATCCTTTGTGAATTTCTCATTTTCAGATATTCAGTTATTAAGCAACAGAAAGACTGAGACAGACCTAGAATACTACTTTTAAATAATAACTAAAAATTGTGACTATTAGTCACTCAATAATCATAAGCATCTCTAGGATACAGAGTGTAGAGCTCTTTGGTTCTAAATAAATTCTATACTATATAAACTACACACCAAAATTTAAAGGAGACTGCTTGACTTCTGTTTTTGTTTTGTTTTGGATTTTTTTTGAGGATTTTACTATAGGACACATGCGCTTTCCAGAAAGGCAGAGAGAGACAGAGAGACAGCGAGAAATCACCCCGTAGAGGGGATGGCCATGCCGCAATCCCTTCTCCTTTATCCTCTCGGGATCTTGGGCATGCATGCACATGCACTTGGCGTGAGTTTAAGCTACCAGGTCCGGGACTCAAACCGTGGTCGACTACATGGGAGTCCAGCAACATAGCCATTACGCTAACTGCTGGTCCCATTGACTTCTGTTTCTTATTCTGTGGCTTGTCTTAATGAGCATCAACAGATGGAGTATAACATGTATAATGCATTGTAATCAGCTTTGTGCAGTCTTCATTTTAAAGAACTTTCAGTAGAGGGCACTAAATATAGAGATCACCAACTAGTTCAACATGGCATGTTATATTTAATAGTTACTCTGGAGTTTTGTGTTTTGTTTTTAATAAAAAGGAGGAATTATAATTTTAGACATTCCTCAGAGAGGAATTTAGGTGCTAAGAAAGACTAGGGGCCGGCAGGTGGCCTAATGGTTAAGGGTGCTGGGCTCCCACATGGCCAACCACAGTTCAAGTCCTGGACCTGGCAACTTGCTTTCTCACTTTCCCTCTCTCTCTCACTCTGTCCCTCTTTGGTATGTATAAATAAATAATAGTTAAATAATTCTTAAAAAAAAAAAAAAAAAGGAAAGACTAGACTGTTAGACTAATGTAATTATGTGAAAGTAAAGATGAGAGAAAAATATTTTCCCAAATTTTTATTTTGAAAATATTTATGAATATATGCTCTCTATTTGACATATTTGTTTCTTCTATGAGAGAGGGAGGGGGAGAGTGACAGACTGGCACCCCCGCAGAGTCTTCATGCCACAGTCCACTGCCAACTGCAGCCAGCCCTGGATCATGGGGGCATGTGGGCCCACTGTGTTCTAGCAGGAGGTCTCTAGACATGAACCTGGGAACCTTTCTGTGAGGGTCAGTGTGGCAGAGCATTGCGTTACTGTTGTGCCATAGCCTAGCTCCTGGGCTCAACTGTTGTTAGCGTCTTACCATATTTGTTTTTGTTTTTGTTTTGTTTTCATTTTTCTTTCTCTGTACACACACATGCTTGTGTGGTGATTGGACCATTTAAATAGTCATACTTTATGCTCTACTTCAAAAACTTTTATCTGATAAAGATAAGGACACTCTCTTACAAAATCATGAGTCCATTATACTTAATAAAGTATAATGGTGTAACCATCACGATCCATTCAAGCATTTTGTGGGAATGCTTCCTGAAAAAGACTGCCGCTATGCTTTGTATGATGCAAGCTTTGAAACCAAGGAATCCAGAAAAGAAGAGTTGATTTTTTTTTTAAATTTTATTTATTTTTTTGTGGGCTCCAGAACTAGCACCTCTGAAAAGTAAAATGATCTACGTGAGCTCTAAGGATGCAATCAAAAAGAAATTTCAAGGCATAAAACATAAATGTTAAGCAAATGAGCCAGAAGACCTCAATCGGGCTTGTACTGCTGAGAAGCTAGGTGGATCCCTAACTGTAGCTTTCGAAGGGTGCCCAGTGCAGCTTCATCATTCAGTGCCACAAATCGAAAGCTTTCGTCTTTAAAGTTACCTTCTTTCTATATAAGTAAAGCAAATATTATTTAGGCCAGGGTCTCACTGAGGGGAACTGTCCTGTCATCTTTTAGATTTAGCTACATATTCTATAAACACATGCAAATGGCCCTAAATAAATCTAAAGTTTTATTGGTGTGAAATTAAATTCTTACTGGCTAAAACGCCTGTTTTGATGTGTTAACTTACACAGATTTTAAGCTTGGGATTTTCAATAATGCATTTCACAAGACAATACAAGGCCATGTGAAGAAAATTACTACATCTTTGTTAACTTCAGCAGTTATTTTCTTTCACTTAAGAGAATTGGTCATCCCCCCTGGGGGGTGATTTCTCGCTTTCTATCTCTCTCTTTCTGTCTGTCTGGTGAGCGCACGCGCCCTATAGCGAAAACCTCTCCATACAAAGAAAAAAAAAAGAGAGAGAATTGGTCATAATCTGGTTTTAATTTTGGCCCAAATTCTTTATTCCTCTTTGAGCTAAACAGCATAATGGGGTACAAATCTCCTTGTATGTGTGTAACACTAACACACTAACAACAGTAAGATTAAGTGAGGCAGTCTTGTACTCCCACCACCTGAGTAACGGAGACTGCCTCAAAACCGTGGCCACTTCAGTCCACGCTGATCTTGCAAAAAGCGTTATTTCAAGCACATTATTGGTGCACAGGAAGCAGCCCCTGCACTTGTGCTTGCTAGTTGGAGACTGTTCTGTGAGAGTAACCTTGCATCTTGGAAATCATGGTGTGTTCTCAGGAGAATGTGCAGTGTCTTTTAATGACTAATTATCATGCAAATTAGGGCTCCACTGTAATCTGCCTTGTTAATGAAAATGATATGTCAGTATATTGACAAGCTAGACCTCCACAATATCTTTGATTGTGTCTCCTTCAGAAGTTTGCTGCTTTTGGTACAGTAAGGTATACTGAGTACGTTTACTCTGGGCCTGGGAGAACTTAACTTAGAGCATACACTTGTCATCAGCTGAATATGAGATGGGGAGCAGGTACCAGGGAGGACACTTGCAAGTAGCCACTACCCAGTAGCATTTGGATGCAATTGTCATTAACATCATAGGCGTAACATTTGGAACAATACAGAGATGCATGAACAGTTGAACTTAGAAGTAGCAGTACTGGCTTTATGTAATAAAGGAAGCATTTTTAACTTAAAAAACAACAACAAAACAAAACAAAATAGCACATAGCTGAGGCTATAAAGCCTACTATGGTTACCAAATAGGTATTTTTTTAAATACACTTTTTAATTTCAAGAAAGGCAGTTTTAGCTTTAATAAATAAAAAAAAAAAAAAAAAAAAAAGAACTTTGCTTAATACTTGAAGCCAGGAAACGGGTTAGGATTCTGTTATTCAAACAGTAGGTACATAGACCTGTGCACAACTTAAGGAAAGACAAAATGCCTTAACTGGAAAACAAAGCATAGAAGATCAGTAATGTTTTAGTCCAAAGTCATAAAATTCTATTTCACTAGTTCTGCTTTGGTCTGATTTATCTTCTGCTGTGGTCTGATCTCTCCGTTTAAATTTGGAAGATAACACTCAACTCTGTACTTGTCCCTACCATTAAGCTGGCCATTTTCTTAGCTGTTTTAGAACTCTCATTTCTATGTGTCTGACTTTAGTTTTCCTGAGATAGCACTCCCTTCACAACTTCTTGGAGAGCTGGTCTGGTGCTGGTAAATTCTTTCAGTTTTTGTTTATCTGAGAATGTTCTTGTCTTCTCTTCCCATATGAAGGATAATCTTGCTGGGTATAGTATTCCTGTTTTTCACTCAACACTTTGAATATATTTCCCATTCTTTCCTTGCTTGCATTGTTTCTGATGAGAGGGCTGCTGGTAGCCTGAAAGGATATCCTTTGTCGGTAACATGACATTTCTCTCTTGCCAGTCTGAGTATCTTGTCTTTGTCTGTGGTTTTGGTCAATCTAACTACAATGTGTCTTGGAGAAGATCTTCTTGGGTTGATCTTATTTGGGGTCCTTTGTATTTCTTGGGACTGGATCTTTGAATGCCTCTCTAACTTTGGGAAATTTTCTTCCAGAATTTCATGGAATAGATTGTCAATACCCTTAATTAGTCTCTTCACCTTTTGGGATACCAATTATCCAGATGTTTGGACGTCTAGTAGTATCTAGTATTTCTTGTATATTATTCTCATTTTGGGGGGCTATTTTCTCAGTCTTCACGGTGGATTTTACTAGTCGAGCGATCCTGTCTTCTACAACTGAGATTCGATTTTCTGTATGATCTAGTCTGCTTTTAATACTTTCAAAGGAGGTTTTGGCTTCCTGTATTATAGCCTTCATCTCCAACAGTTTCATTTGACTCTTTTATGGTGTGTATTTCCTCTTTCCGCTCACACAAGAAATTCCTCACCTCCTGGGATTCATCGACTTTTTTCTTCTGGTGTTCATTGTCCCTCTTCTCTTCCATTCTCTGTTAGTTTTGTCATTATGAATGCTCTAAATTCTTTATCAGACATTTCCATGATTTCCATTGTACTGTCTGTGGATGAAGAGGAGTTATTCTTTTCCCTAGGGGGTGAGGTGTTTTCTTGGTTTCTCATATTTCTTGTGACGCTGTGGTGACTTTTAGTTATCCGATAGATTATCTGTTTCTTCCTAAATTCTAGAAGATCAATCTGAGCAATCAGAGGCACACAGGAGGATGTGGTCTGCAAACTCTTTGACATTGCATTTTTCTCCCTTTGACACAGAATCAGTGGGAGTTGAGGAATATGAGGACCCAAATAATATTCAGACTTGGCAACTTTTCATTTAGACTTATCTAGACACTCAGTAGGTGGAAGCTGAGCAGCAAAGTGATGTGGTAAAAGAAAAAGGATAAGAAAACAGAGAAAGAGAGAAAGAAAAAAGAGAAAAATGGATAAAAACAAACAATATTATTTGTTAATTATAAAAAGGAAAAAATGAAAACCGCGTGAACTCAGTCTTCTTCTGGCCTGCCGTTTTTTGCCTAGATGGGAGGGGAGGAGGGAAGGGGATTATTATCAAAATAAATGAGGATTTCAGAGCCTAGAAAAAACTTTAACTTAAAAAAATTTTTTTTAAAGAAAAATTATTTTAAAAAGACAGAAGGGCAGAAAGAGACAGAGAGAGAGACAGAGATAAGGAGACAGGGGCTCTACCAGAGTAGATTCTCAGAAGAACATCTTCATTGCTCTTTTCTCTGAAATCACTAGATCTCAGCTGTCATGACAGACTCAGTCCCAACAATGTATTTCTAATAAACTCCCAGGTAATGGTGGATAAGGCTGATCTTATCCACAAACAATACTTGGAGTAAAAGGATCTAGAACATCCATTATTCAGTTAGTGAGTACTTTCCATTATTACACATTTTATTTTCATATGGTGAAATTGTTGGACTCATCATTTTGCTTCATTTGGATAGACCTCTGAGTTTCCTAAAGTACAGAGATAAGCTTGATATCCTTAACTGTTAGTAGAAAATTGTTAGGAAATGAAGGAATAATGAACTTTGTTCCAAAGTCTACTTTAGATTTGTTTTAAAGATTTATTTTACTTTATTTTTTCATTTATTTATTTTGACAGAGAGAGACAGACACAGAGAGGGAAAGTGAGAAAGCAAGCCACCAGGTCCAGGACTCGAACCATGGTCAGCCGTGTGGGAGTGTCCAGCACCTTAACCACCACACCATCTGCTGGTCCCTAGATTTATTTTTAAATAGAAATTTGAAATTGAGTTAAGCAACCTTTAATCAACAAAATAGTTTTGACAGCCAAAAAGCTAAAAATTATTTTTAAAAGTATGTGACTCTCAGAGGCAGTTGGTGGCATAGTGGTAAGGCAATGTTCTGCAATGCTGGACCCACATGGGAAGATCCCAGGTTTGCATCCTGAGGCCTCCCCATACATGTTGGAGGACACATATGTGCTCATAATCTGGGCTGACTGACGCTGGGGGTGGACAGCAGCATGAAGACCCTATTGGGGCTCGCTCTCTCTCTCAGTGTGTCTTTCTCTCTAAAAAGAAATAGACTTGTTTGGGGACCAGCAGTTAGCATAATGGCTATGTTGCTGGACTCCCATATAGTCGGACACGATTTGCGTTCCGGACCCAGTGGCTTACACTCACGCCAGGCACCTGTGCGTGCATGCCCAAGATTTCAAGAGGAGAATGGAGGAGAAGAGATTATGGCGTGGCCATGCCCCCTGGGGGGTGATTTCTCACTTTCTGTCTCTCTGTCTTTCTGGTGAGCGCACACGCCCTATAGCAAAAACCTCTCAAAAAAAAAAAAAACTTTTTTTAATTAAAAAAAATAACAAAGACCTGACTCTCACGTTGCAGGGGAAGTAGGGGAGACAGCAATTAGGAGCACTTTTATTAAGGTTGCGGGAAGTGGGGCTTCTAGGATGCCGGTAATGTATTATTTATTAACCTAAATGGAGGTTACATGGGTGTATTTATTTTGTGATAATTCATCTTACAGTTTTTATTTGTTCCTTTGTATGTTTGTTATACTTCAAAACAAAGTTTTTAAATGATAAATTTGCAACTTAGGGACCAGCAGGTGGCATGGTGGTTAAGGCACTGGATCCCACATAACTGACTCTGTGGTTTGAGTCCCAGACACAGCGACTGAAAAAACACACCCGAGTGTGTGCATGCATGGCCAAAATCTCAAGAGGAGAATGAAGGAGAAGGGATTGTGGTGTGGTCATTCCCCCTGGGTGGATGATTTCTCACTTTCCTCTCTCTCTCTCTCTCTCTCTCTCTCTCTCTCTCTCTCTCTCTCTCTCTCTCTCTCCAATGAGCGCACATGCCCTATGGCTAAATAAATAAATAAATAAATAAAATTTTAAAAAAGAGAAAAAAATATATGTATATAATTGGTTTGAAACAAGTTAGCTGCCACCAAAAGAAGTGGAACAGAAGCCATGCCCTGAGGCATGCCTCACTCACTAGGCACTATCCAAATAAGAGAATGGACCCATAAAGACTCTCAGGCAGCCAATGACAGAGGTAGTGAGGAGTCTTTGTGAATAGAGAAATAGAGGAATGAAGAGTTTTTAATTTTTTAAAGAATTATCTTATCCATTATTATTATTTTGTAAGTTGATCAGAGAGAGACAAAGAGAGAAAGGGAGAAAGAGAGAAAGGGTTTGAGTCGCCAAGTCTGGGACTCAAACCGCGGTTAGCCATGTAAGAGTCCAGCACCTAAAGCACCACGCCACCTGCTGGTCCACAAAGAACAGTTTTTAGACTCTACTTAAAAATCGGAGTGAAACAGTAAATACTGATGGGTCCAGGATATAGAGCTGGCAATGCCTACAACTTGCATGCCTGACACTGAGTTGGGTGGAGCAGAGAGTAGGGGGAAGTAGTCAGAAGTGGGAGGTGGTGGTGGTGGTGATCACTTACAAAAGGCACCAAAGACTAAATTCTGAGAAGGTGAGCACGTGCTATGTTTGTTGGCCTTTCCATGAAGCAAATATTGTGGGGGTTGCCATAAATGACAAACAAGTGAAATCCTTTATACAATGGTTGGAATTAAAACTGAGATGAATGGGTTCCAAGGACATAGAGTACTCAGATACATGGACACCAATTTGCAGAAACACAGAGAACTTCAAAAAGCCAGTCAGGAGCAAAATTCAGAGGGTAAGACGAGAGGGCTGCCCTAGATAAAGAAGACATCTAGAGGACCAGCAGTTGGCATAATGGCTATGTCACTGGACTCCCATGTAGTCGACCGTGGTTCAGAACCCGGTGACTAAAACTCATGCCAGGTGTGTGTGTGTGCATGCCCAAGATCCCAAGAAGAGAATGGAAGAGAAGGGATTGTGGTGTGGCCATCCCCCCCCCCCCCCCCAGGGCGTGATTTCTTGCTTTCTGTCTCTGTGTCTCTCTCTGTCTTTCTGGCAAGTGTGTACGCCCTATAGCAAAAACCTCTATTAAAAAAAAAAAAAAAAAAAAAAAAAAAAAAAAGTCGAAAACACCCAGAAGTGGGGAACCAGCAGTTAGCGTAATGGCTATGTCGCTGGACTCCCACGTAGTCGACCGCGGTTCGCGTCTCGGACCCGGTGGCTTACAACTCACGGCGGGCGCGTGTGCGTGCGTGCCCAGGATCCCGAGAGGAGAATGGAGGAGAAGGGATTGCGGCGTGACCATCCCCCCTGGGGGGTGGTTTCTCGCTTTCTGTCTCTATGTCTCTGTCTGTCTGGCGAGCGCACGCGCCCTATAGTGAAAAAAAAAAAAAAAAAAAAAAAAAAAAAAAAACCTCTCCAAAAACACCCAGAAGTGGAAACTGGCAGTTCTAGTGAGATACCTTAGCTTCAGAAGGGCTCAAGTAGATCTCGCTATTGAAAACATTCATGAACACAGTTGAAGTTAAGGATTCCTAAAGAACTAAAACCGTGGCTTGTTGGGGCCACAGTTGGTGTGGTGATTAAGGTTCCGGACTCCCACATGGACGACTATAGTTCAAGTTCTGGTCCTGGTAGTTTGAAACTCACGCTGGGCACATGTGTGCACATGCCCAAAATCCCAAAAGGAGAATGGAAGAGAAGAGGTTGAGGTGGAATGACCATCTCACCAGGCGATGAGTTCTCACTTTCCCTCTCTGTATCTGTCTTCCCCCACACACACTCGGAAGCACCTCAGCAAGTGGATGCGCCCTGTGGCAAAACTTAAATAAAAACTATGGCTTGTTGACTGAAAATTACAAGACCAAAGAGCTCTTCAGATAGAAGAGCAAAAAAGAATGTGGGCTTCATTTTAGAAGATCATGTAAATTACAAGAGAACTTGAAGAAAAAGATAATAAGAGTATGCTATTAATAAAGTTGTGGCAGGAATAAAAGAATACTTGAATGTTATGTTGGGCACTCACTACACAAATTTGAAAGACTGCAGTATGCTGAAATCCTTGCAAATCACCGAGAAGTACCCAAATCCCAAGTTTGTGGAGCACCAAATCACAAAGATGATCTGTATGAATTGGAATGATGTTGACCTAAACACCTTTAGATAAGAAGAGTCTTGCTTTATAACTGAATTATCTGGCGAAGAATTCTGTAACTTTCAATAATGGCAATTATGGAGTGGTCCCTTCTAGGAGGATGTAGAATTCACAGTACATAAAATGCACAAATATAAAGAGTATAGTTCACTGAGTTTGGCAACTGCATTCACCTGTGTCACCACCAGCTCAAGCAGGAAGAAAGCATTTGCATCACCTCCAAAGTTTCCTCATGTTCCTTTCCAGTCAGTCTAACAATTTGCCTACTCCTCCCCCATCACCTGAGGAGCAGCCTTTATTATGATTTTTATTCACCAAAGCTTATTTTCATTGTTCTGAAACTTCATGTAAATGATTATATAATATATAGTCTTGTGTATCTGGCTTTTAAGCTCAACATAAATTTTTTAAAAATCATCTACATTATTGCAGGTATCAGAAGTTATTTCTTAGTATTACACTGTATGAATATGCTACAGTTTTTTTTTTTTTTCATTCCCCTGTTGTACACTTGGATTGTTTCCAATTTTTGGCAACTATAGAAAAAGTTGTAATAAAAATTCTTAAGTCTTTTTGTAGGTATGTTTTGATTTCCCTTGAGCAAATACCTAGAAGTGAATTTGGTGGGTATTTATCATTAAAAGAAATTATCAAAGAGTTTTCAAACATGGATGCACCAATTTATATTCCTATTATTAACATATGAAAGTTCCAGTGGCTCCACATCTTCATCATTGCTTATTATTATTATTTGCTAGGGGACATGTACATTCACCAGAGAGAACAAAAAAGAGAAAGCATCCCCCACGGGGGATGGCCACATTGCAATCCCTTCCCCTCCATTGTCCTCTAGGGACTTTAGACACACATACCCTCACCCAAAATGTTTCTCAATCTGCCAACTGGACTCAAACCACGCAGTCAATCAAGCAAGATCCAGGTGCCTTAACCACCATGCCACCAGCTGGTGCCAGCATTGTTGATCTTTTTAAGTTTAGCTGTTCTTGTGGGTGCACTGTTCCTCTTTGTGAATTTAATCTGTGGGACTTACATGACAGCTTTCAACATTTTTTACTTGCTATCCTTTTAAGGAAAACTTGCCTGCAAATTTGAAGCTGCAATATCACTAAAATAACTGCTACAAAGAATCACAATACATGGCATTTTAGAGTTTTGGTACATACATTAAGAATTGTGTATAGTGGCCGTCCGGTGGTGTGGTGGTTGGGGCCCTGGACTCCCACATTTCCTACTGTGGTTCCACCCAGACCTGGCAGCTTGCCTTCTTGCTTTCCCTCTCTCACTGTGTCCCTCTCTGGTCAAATTAAAATAGATAAATGAAGTTAAATAAAATAATTCTTTAAAAAAATTGTGTACAAATTGAAAAGTCTGTACTGACCCTCACACAACCAATAAATCTCAATTACAAAAACAAAAATTGGATTCCCAGAGATGAAATGTTGCTTTGGTGAGAGCACTAATCTATTTTTATGTGTCTGACTTGCATATTTAAGGCCATGCTTTGATGCTGTTTTCTTAGCATCTAACAGCAAAACATTGCAACTCAGCTGGCTGAGACATTGTAATGTATACAAAGAGCTCATTTAACACTTGACATAGTGTTAATACCCTTCACAACATTTCCAAAAAAAAGCAAAATGTAAAGCTGATTTTTTTTTTTTTTTAATTTGCCAGAAGACACTTACACTCAGGAGAAAGAGCTGGGGAACGGACATACTGCAATTTCTTCTCCATCTCTCCCTGTTTTGCGGACTTGGGTGTGCACCTGGTGTGTTTCTCAGACCTCCTACAGTCGACCTTGTGGATCCAGCGGCCTTAACCATGATAGCCACAGGCTGACCAGGAAGTTTGCTTGTTTCGCAGAAATTCGAAAAATCTTCCTCCTCTTGTGACTTTCGAATTAGTGGGTGCCTCGTTTATTTTTGCAAATTCTAACAACAACAACAAAAGCTAACAATTATTGACTGTGTATTCTGTGGCAGGTGTAGCGCTTTATTAATTACTCTTCTCAGAATTCTATGTAATTGATATCGTTCAGTCTTCACACAACCTGCAGTAGATACATTATTCTACCCATATTATAAAGGTGGAAAATTTCTCAGAGACATGTCACACAATTAGTAAACAATAAAATGGAGCTTCACTGGCTTCAAAGACAATGTTCTTAACCCTCGAATATAGGAAAAGAACCACGTTCAAATTCTGTTAGAGAAAGCATTGGCCGCGAGAGCTCGCGACGTCGCAGAAACTACTACTCCCGTCATGCAACGCGCCTCGCCCGGCTGTCTCCGGCCGCGAGTCCGGAGGGCCCCAGCGTGCCTTGAGGCGCGAAAGGGATCCTGGGAGCGGTAGTTCTCCCCGACGCCTACCGGTGTCGCCGGCGTGGCAGTGGCGGCTCTCTGGACTCCAGCCCGCAGGTCCCGTGAGGGCGAGCCCAAGCAAGAAAGGGCGCGGAAGTGGGAAAGGGTGAGTAAGCAACTGACTACGCGATAAAGGGAGACGGCACCGTGACAGAGCGCTCCACTAAGTGAGAGCGGCCCGTGCCGCAGCCTGTTCGAGACCCCGCTGTCTCAGCGCCAGCGACAGGAGGGTGAGGAGGAGCCAGAGCCGGGTTCCTGCAGCCGTTCTCGCCCGCAGCGCCCGGCCGCCATCTCCACCATGCAGTCTCGGGAAGACGCTCCCCGCTCTCGCCGCCTCTCCAGTCCGCGTGGTGGGAGGCGGCCCAAGAGGCTATCCAAGCCCTCGGTTTCTGCCTTTTTCACGGGCCCGGAGGAGTTGAAGGACACGGCCCATTCTGCAGCCCTGCTGGCACAGCTCAAGTCCTTCTACGACGCGCGACTGCTCTGTGATGTGACCATCGAGGTGGTGACTCCAGGCAGTGGGCCTGGCACGGGTCGCCTGTTTTCCTGCAACCGAAACGTGCTGGCGGCCGCGTGTCCCTATTTCAAAAGCATGTTCACGGGTGGCATGTACGAGAGTCACCAGGCGAGCGTGACCATGCACGATGTGGACGCAGAGTCCTTCGAGGTCTTGGTCGACTACTGCTACACAGGTCACGTGTCCCTGAGTGAGGCGAATGTGCAGCGCCTGTACGCGGCCTCGGACATGCTGCAGCTGGAGTACGTGCGGGAAGCCTGTGCCTCCTTCTTAGCCCGCCGTCTGGACCTGGCCAACTGCACTGCCATCCTCAAGTTTGCCGACGCCTTTGACCACCACAAGCTGCGATGTCAAGCCCAGTCCTTCATAGCTCACAACTTCAAGCAGCTCAGCCGGATGGGTTCGATTAGGGAGGAGACACTGGCAGACCTGACCCTGGCTCAGTTGCAGGCCGTCCTGCGCCTGGATAGTCTGGACATAGAGAGTGAACAGACGGTGTGCCATGTGGCTGTGCAGTGGCTGGAGGCTGCACCCAAAGAGAGAGGTCCCAGTGCTGCTGAAGTTTTCAAGTGTGTTCGCTGGATGCACTTCACTGAAGAAGATCAGGACTACCTGGAAGGGCTGCTGACCAAGCCCATTGTGAAGAAGTACTGCCTGGACATTATTGAAGGGGCCCTGCAGATGCGCTATGGTGACATGTTGTACAAGTCTCTGGTGCCAAAGCCAAATAGCAGCAGCAGCTCTGTTGTATCTGCAGCAGAAAATCCTCCCCAGAGGTTGGGTATGTGTGCCAAGGAGATGGTGATATTCTTTGGACATCCCAGAGATCCTTTTCTTTGCTATGACCCATACTCAGGGGACATTTATACGATGCCATCACCTTTGACCAGTTTGGCCCACACTAAGACTATCACCTCTTCAGCTGTCTGTGTCTCTCCAGACCATGACATCTATCTAGCTGCCCAGCCCAGGAAAGACCTCTGGGTGTATAAGCCAGCTCAGAATAGTTGGCAGCAACTTGCAGACCGTTTGCTGTGTCGAGAGGGCATGGATGTGGCATACCTCAATGGCTACATTTACATTTTGGGTGGGCGAGACCCTGTTACTGGAGTTAAATTGAAGGAAGTGGAATGCTACAGCGTTCAGAGAAACCAGTGGGCACTAGTGGCTCCTGTACCTCACTCCTTTTATTCCTTTGAACTAGTAGTGGTTCAGAACTATCTTTATGCTGTCAACAGTAAGCGCATGCTCTGCTATGATCCTAGCCATAATATGTGGCTGAACTGTGCTTCTCTTAGACGCAGTGACTTTCAGGAAGCATGTGTCTTCAATGATGAGATTTACTGTATCTGTGACATCCCAGTTATGAAGGTCTACAACCCAGCCAGGGGAGAATGGAGACGGATTAGTAATATTCCCTTGGACTCAGAGACCCACAACTACCAGATTGTTAATCATGACCAAAAATTGTTGCTTATCACTTCTACCACGCCACAGTGGAAAAAGAACCGGGTGACTGTGTATGAATATGACACTAGGGGATACCAGTGGATTAATATAGGTACCATGTTAGGCCTTTTACAGTTTGACTCTGGCTTTATTTGCCTCTGCGCCCGAGTTTATCCTTCTTGCCTTGAACCTGGTCAGAGTTTCATTACTGAGGAAGATGATGCACGAAGTGAGTCTAGTACTGAATGGGACTTAGATGGATTCAGTGAGCTGGACTCTGAGTCAGGAAGTTCAAGTTCTTTTTCTGATGATGAAGTGTGGGTACAAGTAGCACCTCAACGAAATGCACAGGATCAGCAGGGTTCTTTATGAATATTTTGAAACACCAAGTGGTTTCTACTGCTATGGAATGTATCTTGAAAGATATCCTTTCTTTTTCCTGAAAAAAAATTTACCATGACTGCAGGTTTTGTTTAGAAAGGATATTTTGAAATAGTGTAATGTTAGAAAATTTAGACAGTCCACTGAATCAACCTATTTAATAATTTACTTTTATGTTAGAAGTCCCAAATTAAAATATGCAAAAATGAACTATATAGTTGAATAGAATGCTTGGATTTTTTTTCATTGTTCAGATATTCTTTGCACCAGTGGATTGTCTTGATGAGTTAATATGTTTATATTTTGATTATCCTAATTTAGGCTCCTGTTAATTTTTATATTCTTTCGCAGGAATTTAACTTTCATTTGTATAATAGGAAACTGGATTAGGAATTACTGGTAGGGTTTTGAAGATGATTATTTTCCCTTCAAAATAATGATAGTAGATTTCCAAAATGTTTGATTAGTTTTTATATTCTAAGTTAAATATTGTTTACTAAAGTTTAGTTTGGCTTTCTTCTGCAAAGAAAAAAAATTGGATATATAAATTAAGGTTACTGAATAGTGATTTCATTTTGATAATGTGCAGAATGGCCTTACATCTTACAGAAAGCAAAAAAAAAAAAAAAAAAAAAAAAAAAAAAATCAGGATTCTACCCTTTCAAAAGAAATTTAGTTTTCATTTTGGAATATAAGGTGTGTATTTGCCAAATGTGACCAATTTGTTATCTAAAAATATCTATTTTAGTAGTATCACTGATGATTTAAAAACTCTACTAAACCAAAAAGAAAGAGAGAGAAATAATTTGCTTTGTAAGTTCTTTTTTTTTTTTTTTTTTAAGAAAAACTATACCTGATACATGCTTCATTGATCAGAGGGACAATCCTTTTTTTCACTGGGCATATAATTGGGTAATATGTAAATTTTTGTCCATTGGCCATGCCTTGTCTTTAAAAAGTTTATTTGCTTCCTTAAAATATTTTGGTTGTAATGTTTTGGTGTTTGTCTTAGAGAATTCTTCAGCAAAGAGTGATTGATTCTTTACCATTTTGTGAAGTAATATTGGTTTTAATAGTATGTATAAGCTAAAAACAATATTTTATTGAGGTCAGTAGTTATCGTGTTTATCAACTATCAAATCAAGTGCCAGCAAAGAACTTTAAATCTAAGTTGTGTGTAGAACTGTTTTGTGTAGCAATGAAATATTCTGTCAGTTTTGTAAGTCACTGTAAATGTTCTTGATTATCAGCTTGAAGGTATTTTTGTATTAAAAGTTGACGATTAAAGAGCATAAGTGGATTATGGCATTTGGGGCCAATAGTGAAAGTATGCTATCTCTAAAATATTTCCCTGAACAGTGGCACACATGATTATTTTATTGTGATATTTGTATATGTTCTATGTTTCTCTGTCAACCATGTTCCTATCTTTGTTTTTGCCACCATATGTAAGGGAAATTCCAGAGACAGAAGCTAAATTGCACAAAACTGACTTTGTTAAATACAAGATAACATAGGTGCTTATTTTTTGAAAATTTAATAATACATTTAGTTGTCAGAATATAGAGACATGATAAATGGTGTACCTGTACATATACAGATATTTATGGTGTATAAATCTTCCTGTACCCACTTGGAATTATCTTCCTGAATCTTTGTTCAATCACATGCTAATTTCTTTTCTACATTTATTTATTCTCTAGTGATAGAATGCTAACATTTCTTACACTGTGGCAGTGGAACAGAATCTGGTTCAGGAGAGGGAACAAAATTTTTCAGTGAAAAGAAAGACAAAAGGATAGAAAATCAAAAGCCCACAAACAATGTTTTCTTAGCCATTTTGATCAGCTGTTTGAAGAGTACATGACATTCCTGTTTAACATTATTTCTAGTGAAATAAGATGCCTGTCCTGGCAGTATTTGTTGCTTCAAGAGGGTAAACATGCTTAGTGGCCTGAGGCAAGTTTTGTTCAATGTGCTATCATGGATGTTTTAAAGTAGTTCTTTTAGAAAGCCATTTCTTGGTAATACTACTTTTGGCCAACGTTTTCTTCACTGTTAACTTCTCGTTGATAACTTTTTGTTTGTAAAATTGAAAGATGACAGGCCTTATCTCAACCAGATCCATCTGCAGAATTAAGGTATGCAACTGATTTATAAAAAGCAAGTTGTCAAAGTTGTCATTTTCAACCTTTGAGTTAAAGCCTAGGCTAAATAATAGTAATAACTCAGATTACAGTGAGGTTTTCTTGGGAAAGATTTTGGTTTTGTGAAATAATTGTGAATTAGGGAGTAAATGTTACCTATTATTTTATAGATAAGTGATTTGTACGTGGTTCGTTAAATAAAACTGGTTCTAGAATCCAGACTTCCTGACTTTCTAATTCAGTGTTTGTGCTGTTAAAACCCTTGTTGCTCAATGAATGATACAAGTAGCAATGTTGAAATTCCTTCTTGACAAGAAAGCACCTTTTTCTCAGTTTTCCAGTTAATCAGTACATCTTTTAGCAAAGTCTCAATATAATGTCATTTGCAGGAACATTATATTATTAACCATTAATATTATATTGTTAATATTTAATGTTATATATGATTATTCTATTAGGATGACCTTAATTATCTTCTGTATATATGTGTTTATAATCTGAGAACCCAAATTAATTCAGTGCTTTGGTATTCAAATGATAAGTACCAGTGGTACTGTGAAAAGGATCAAATAGAAGACCAATTTAGGAAATAACTTGTTTAATTTTGAGTTTAGAATTTAAGATATAATAATAGTTCCCTTCTATCTCTAGTTCAGTGTTTTTTGGGTTTTTTTTGTTGGTTTTTTTTTTTTTTTTTTTTGGTACTTGTATCTTAATTGAGAATATAATGAAAGCTTTTGGCCCATTCCTAAAGAAAATGCTCATGTTCATATTTTCGTAGTTTCAAGGGTAAAATGACACATTTGAACCACACACCCGGGGTAAGATCACTTGTGATTAAGTCTCAAGAATCCTTCCTGGGAACCAGCAGTTAGCGTAATGGCTATGTCGCTGGACTCCCACGTAGTCGACCGCAGTTCGCGTCTCGGACCCGGTGGCTTACAACTCACGCCGGGCACGTGTGCGTGCGTGCCCAAGATCCCGAGAGGAGAATGGAGGAGAAGGGATTGCGGCGTGGCCATCCCCCCTGGGGGGTGATTTCTCGCTTTCTGTCTCTATGTCTCTCTCTGTCTGTCTGGCGAGCGCACGCGCCCTATAGCGAAAAAAACCTCTCCAAAAAAAAAAAAAAGAATCCTTCCTCAAAAAGGAATTAGCAATTTTTTTTTTTTTTTTTTGAGAGGATTTTGCTACAGTGTGCGTGTGCTCGCCAGAGACACAGAGAGACAGAAAGCAAGAAATCACCCCCCTGGGTGGATGGCCATGCCGCAATCCCTTCTCCTCCATTCTCCTCTCGGGATCTTGGGCACGCACGCAAACACACCCTGCATGAGTTTAAGCCACCATGTCCAGGACTTGAACCACAATCGACCATATGGGAGTTCAGTGACATAGCCATTACACTACTGCTGGTCCCGGAATTAGCAATTTTTACAGAATACATGGCTCAGATATTTGTAGGAAGAAAGGCATATATCATTTTTTTTTTTTTTTGAGAGGTTTTTGCTATAGGGCACATGTGCTCACCAGAGAGACAGACAGAAAGAGAGAAATCACACTCCCCCCCGCCCCCGTGGGGGATGGCCACGCCACAATCCCTTCTCCACTCTCCTCGGAATCTTGGGCACGCTCGCACATGCACCTGGCATGAGTTTAAGCCACCGGGTCCGGGGCTCGAACCACGGTCAACTACATGGGAGTCCAGCGACAGCCATTACGCTAACTGCTGGTCCCAAAAGGTATATATCATTCTTGAAAGAGAGCTAAAGAAATACATTTGCCATCTGAAAGAGATGTGAGAGTTAATTACCTCAGAACAAAGACAAAATTGACCTTTCTGAAGTTCAAATTTCCTCATACAGATTAAGAGACTATTTTAAGCCCCTAAAAGACAATGTATATGAAAGCTTTGAAACTGAAGTGCTATACAAATGTAAGTGCTGCGATTACTGTCCAAGAGGCTATGTGTACATTAGTTCTTAAAGTATATGGTTCAGATGTTAAATTGCTGATAATCTCAGCAGTTTATTAGAAACATGTCCAACAAAACCTCTTTATCTCATAGTGAACAGGAAAACTGGTGGTCAGAAAAGGGCATCCACCCCTAAGGAATCTGTTTAAAATGTAGTCAAAACATATGATCAGTTTGCTACTCACTTCTCATTAAACCAGGACCAAGTGCTTTGCTTGATGTCATTTTTACCCGTTTGAGATGAAATGAAAAAATATGTAAACACTATGAATGAATTGGAAAACTGAAGTTATCCTGTTAACTAAGTGGGCTCACATGTGCTTGCCAGAGAGCGACTGTAAAGAGAATGTAAGAAAGCACCCCATCAGGAGGGATGACCATGCCACAGTCCTTTCATTCTCTCAGGTTTTTTTTTTTTTTTTTTTTTTTTTTTTTCCGTACATGTAAAAGCGCCTGGCATGTTTTTCAAGCTGCTGGGTCTCAACCGTGTAGTCAGCCATGTGGAATCCAACCACCCTAACCATCACGCCACTGGGTGGCTCTAGATTTGTTTTAATGTTCATAAATTGGTAATGTAAAAAGTTTTCAGGCTTGAGGCCGGCAGGTGGCGTGGTGGTTAAGGGCCCTGGACTCCCACATGGCCGACTGCAGTTCAAGTGCTGGACCTGGCAGATTGCTCTCTCACTTTCCCCCCTCTCTCTCTTGCTCTGTCCCTCTCTGGTCAAATAAAAATAAGTACATAAATAAATTTTGTTAAAAAGTTTTCAGACTTATGTCAGTCCACTAAACTTCAAAAGAAAGTCGACCGGTGTTTAAAGTCATATAATCACAACCAGAATGTAGACATCAACATTCTACTTTGGACTTGAACTCTAGAATCATTTTATGTGACTTGCTCCTTAGCAGTTTTCTTCACCACCATCTTGTCAACAAGCACTCCTTCCCACCTAAAAATGTAAAGGTATTTAAAAACTTTAAGGTAACCTTTATGTCTTTATAATAAACTTCAAAAGAATATTTGTTGCAGCAAATAAGATGAAGCTGGAAAGTAATTGGAGGCAAAATTATTTATAGCAAATAAGACTAGCTACGCCAACAAGTATCTAGGTATTTTTAGAAGTGAAGATAGGGTTAAATTATACAAAACAATTGTGTGAGGTTTTTAAAGTTTGTTTCTTTCATGAGCAAGACCAGACAGCACCTCGGACAGGGTCCTGACAGTTTCAGATCTCAGGCGTGTGTGTGCACAGCATAATCGGGTCTCTAGATGCCGGGACTTGGAACCATCCCTTGTGGGTCAGAGTGTTGCATTTTACCCCTGTGCCACCATCCACTTCCCCTCTCTTTTAAAGTTTATTTATTTGTTAAGAGAGTTCTTTTTGAACAACAACAAAAAGTACACAGGAGTTGCCAAATCTTGGAGTACCAGGTAGGCAACAGATTTTATGCCCATTTCTTTACCCTGAGATATTTGTTTTCTGGATCTATGCATACATCAACTTCCATCCCTCACTTTAACTTTTTGGTCTAAGACAAAAATAGGGGAACATTACACGGGATTCCCTCCATATCTGAAATATTTTCTTCTGTTCTGTGGGGAGTCACCTCTCTCCAACGTAGTCAACCTTTTTTACTCTTACCTCTAAAGTAGTTTTATCTGCTTGAACAATGTCTTAATCAGGAATATTTAGGGGGCAGGGGGAACTAAGCTATTTGTTAATTCGGAGGAAACTAGCAAATAGAAATGGCTGTCAGTTTAAGGCACAGCCTCATCTCAGTGTCTTCAGGATTTTCTTTGTACAAAGAACGTATCTTGGGACAAAGCTTTCTTCACTTCACAATCTAGGAATGGTTGTATGAACAGAGACCTTAGAATTGTTTATAAGTTTCTCATATAAAATTCCAATCTGGGGACCAGCAGTTAGCGTAATGGCTATGTCCCTGGACTCCCATGTAGTCAACCGTGGTTCAAGTCCTGAACCCAGTGGCTTAAACTCATGCCAGGCGCGTGTGCATGAGTGCCAAAGATCCCGAGATGAGAATGGAAGAGAAGGGATTGCGGCGTGAACATCCCCCCTGGGGGGTGATTTCTCGCTTTCTCTCTCTCTCTCTCTCTGTCTTTCTGAAAGAGCAGAAACCTATAGCAAAAACCTCTCCAAAAAAAAAAAGAAGAAGTAAAGTCCAATCTGTTCTCAACCTTGATCTACAAAATCGCCTGAGACCCAGGTGATTTTTCTGTCTTCCTTTTGTACCACCTCAAGGCATTATGCTGTTTCACATGGTCTAAGCTGGTTCACCTTCCTATCTACATTCTAGCCATAAGGAAGAGAGGAGGGGGGGGGCATGACCCTCTCTTATATAGGAAATTGTGCGCTTCACTTCTGGGCACATGTAAAACAAATTTTAACTATGTGGCCACAACTTTGTACAAGAGTGCCTGGTAGTCATTATTCTGGGTGAATGTATCTAGTTAAAATTCAGGAATTCCTTCTTAGAGAAAAATACTGGGATATAAATAACAATCTCTTTATACCATCTGTCACATGGCAGCAAAAATTATTGCCAGAAATCCTAACATCCACATCATACCAGCTTAGAAATCCCAGTGGGAAAGAGTCAATATATTCTCTTATTTTTAAAAGAATTATTTCACTTTATTTACTATTATTTTTAAATTTTGTATAGGACACATGTATTCACTAGAGAGAAAGGGAGGGAAAGTGAGAAAGCAAGCTGCCAGATCTGGGACTCAAAGCATGGTGAGCCATGTGGGAGTCCAGCACTTTGGCCACCGTGCCGCCTACTGGCCCCAAGAGTCAATATATTGTTAACTCCGGCAGAAAATTCCTTGGGGTTCTAGGAATTTGAATAGCTGATAGGACCAGCAGTTGGCGTAATGGCTCTGTCACTGGACTCCCATGTAGTTGACCATGGTTCAAGTCCTGGAACCGGTGATTTAAACTCATGCTGGGCGCGTGTGCATGTGTGCCCAAGATCCTGAGAGGAGACTGGAGGAGAAAGAATGCAGTGTGGCCATCCCCCCGGGGAGGTGATTTCTCACTTTCTGTCTCTCTGTCTCTCTCTGTCTTTCTGGTGAGCACAAGCGCCCTATAGCAAAAATCTCTTCCCAAAAAAAAGAATAGCTAAATGAGGTCAGCTGTAATAAATGAAGTTGGGAAATGTTGAGGAAAACCAATAGGTAAGGGAAAAAACAAAACAAAACAAAACAAAAAACTCAGCAAAGGTCATAGTTCCTATTGTGGCAGGTTCTATAGAGACAATAGTTCCAGAGGCAGGAATGTTCGGTGTCTATCAAGTATTTTGATGTGACTTGATCTCATAAAGGATGAGGGGGGAAGCTTGTGATAGAAACAAGCTAGAAAAGTTGGTAGGCAACTGGGAACCAGCCATTAGAGTAATGGCTATGTCGCTGGACTCCCACGTAGTCAACCGCGGTTCGCATCCCGGACCCGGTGGCTTAAAACTCACACCGGGTGCGTGTGCGTGCGTGCCCAAGATCCCGAGAGGAGAGCGGAGGAGAAGGGATTGCGGCGTGACCATCCCCCCTGGGGGGTGATTTCTCGCTTTCTGTCTCTCTGTCTCTCTCTGTCTGTCTGGCGAGCGCACGCGCCCTGTGGTGAAAACCTCTCCAAAAAAAAAAAGAAAAGAAAAGTTGGTAGGCAACAGATTTTGAATGCTATAGAAAGCAATTTTTTTTCCACAGAAAGTGTGAATTCATTGAGAATTTTAGCGACTTTATGCCACTGAATTTGTTTTATTGAGATCCTCTCTTCTGGATGTATTCACAGTGCAAGAGTGTGGGGGCAAGGAAACCAGTTAAAGGGATCTGTTATAACTCAGAAAGTGACATCTGTGGTTCTAAATAGGGGCAGTAGTTGTGGGCTTGATGAGGGGAAAAAATTATGTGAGGTTAGATTGATCTGAACATCTGACTGTATATTTGGAGATGAGGGAACTGTAAGGACTATGAGAAAGGAAGGATCATAAATCATTCTCAGGTTTCATACTTGATTATCGTATTAGTTATAGGCCAATCTTCTATACCAAAAAAACCGTATCATATAAGAGGGGAATTTTTTCTCCACATTCAGTCCAGAAATTAGCAGTCAATGTTGGTACAGTGGTTCTGTCCCATAAAGTTGTTTATGGGCCCAGGTTCTTTCTTCATTTTTCCTCTCAACTCCTGGTGAGTTGTCTTCATACTCATGGACAAAGCACATTCACCAGAATTATTATTTATGTTTTCGCTCACAGAAAAGAGGAGATGGAGAGCAAAGAAAAATTTTAAAGCATTTTTACTTCACTTTTGCCCTATTTTTCCATTGAGGAGAACTTAATCATATCATCATATACAGCTGCAAGGTCAATTGGTAAATATTGTTACTAGATGGGTAGTCAGTCATGTGCCTAGCTAAAACTCGAGGAGCTCGTATATTACTAAATATGTGTTAGTAAACGAACATACTTTAATATACACACGTTCAGGCTTTCTAAATTCACATGTAGCCAGTTCACAACTTTATTGCTATGTTTTTTTGTTTCAAATATTCTTTTAGCTCTCCTTCCACAGTTAATTCACAGCCAAAAGTTACATTCCATATCGTTGTTTTAGTCCTCTCTTCTATCACTAATATTGATACCACACTGAGTAATTTATAGAGAGTAGAGGTTTACGTAGCTCATGGTTTTGAAGGTCCAAGATAAAGAGGCTGCATGTGGTAAGGGTCTTCTGATGGGGTCTATCTGTAGAGTCCCAAGTTGCCCCAGAGCATCACATAGCATTGTGTGTTTATTCTGTGTCTCTCTCTTTCCTATGAAACTACAGATTAAATCATTAGGGCCCCAGCTGATGACTTCATCTAATCCTAATCACCTCCCAAAGGAACCACCTTTCTTTTCTTTTTTTTTTTTTTAAGTTAATGGTCTTTTTATTGAAAAAAAAAAAAAAAAAAGACTAGCATTTACAACTTGGAATGGACGTAAATTGTAATTTCTTGAACAGCAATATTGATGGTTGTGAGGAACCACCTTTCAACACCAGAGCTGGATTAAATTTCACCCTCTTAATCCCCTCACAGGCAAACTTCAGCACAAGAATCCAAACCATATAAATGCTGAATAATGATTTTTGTATAGACAAAGGCACTTCTGAGCACCTTTAATACAAACACTCTGTATATCCTTGGTAATAAATCTTACCTACGTCCCAGTATTCCTGGAAATGGTAAAAATTAAGCCTCAAGAGTGCCAGGGTTGTCCTCTTAAATTCTTACACTCTTTCCAGTCCCCTTGCTTTCTTCTCTGGGAACTTACCAGGTTAGCCTTCTCACTTATCCTAACCTCGAAAGCTCTCACTTCTTTCTGAAAGAAAGAAGAGAATGGACTCAGGCAACTAGCAGTTTGTCACAGCTGACTAAATGTACAGTGCTGCCTTGGAAGAAATAAACTTAAAAAACAACAGCAAACACTGACAAAGCCAAGTCCAGTATGTGGGATATCCAACAGGACAAATGACACAATTTCAACAATTGTTTATCTTAATACATGACAGGATATGAGGATGGGCAGCACCTAGTGAGAGAGAAAATACCTAGGTTGTGGGGTTACCGTTTTAAGATGAGTCTTGAATACTTTACTAAGCTCCGAGGAAAAGTCTATGAGAAAATGAGAAAGGCCTGGGTTCAGTAGCTTGGGGACAGAGAGGGGGGATGGTCTAAGTGGCAGGATTACACTGGAACAGAAGCCTGAACCCTCTTATTCTAAACTGCAGGAAAAAAGGGAACATTGATATGGTGGAGATAGGTTTCTAGGGATGGCTTTGGTTGTCATCTAGTTTATAACTGCTACTCTTTTCTGTCTTTGAATAGGAGGCAAGGTTTTCTGCTGAAAGACAGGAAGTCCTAGAGGGGAGGGTGAACCTCCTAACTGGCAGGCTTCATGACAGCGGGGAAGATAGTGTCTACTTCACCTTTACACCTCTCATATACCAATCAAAGCACCTTGAAAAGAGCTGAAAAAAAAAAAAAAAAAAAACACTTAAGATTGAAGTGATATTGTAAAAACAGAGCTGCTTATATCCTACATCTTAATAATATATAAAAAAAAGTCTTAATAACAAATACTATTTTTCCATAATCCTTAAGTGACTTGAATTTCTGTCAATGCAACACTCTCTGAGGCAGACCCACATGGGATGATAGCTGTTCCAATTTGCAAACCTCCCTGAGTACTCTGGGCATGTGTGTGCCCATGATCTGGGCTGGCTGAAGCTGGAATTGATTGTGACATCGAGATTCTGTTGGGGTGCTCAGTGCGTGTGTGTATGTCTTTTTTGGGGAATAAATAAACTTTAAAAAAATTTTTTAAAGAACTTTGAATAATTTACCAAGGGTCAAGCTGGTATTAGTAAAACTGGAATTAGAACTGGGTTTCCTGTCTCTTAGATCAAAGCACTTCCTAGTACACACTCTCGCCGGCTGAGTACAATTTATGATAAAATCTGTGCCACTTTTTCCTGTGTTCGCTAACTCAAACAATGGACATAGAAAGTAAAGTCACTATTATTTTGTTTTGATTTATTTGGTCTTCCAATCTAGTTCTGATTCAACTTAAGACACTGAGTCTGGAATGTCTGGATCCCTTACTCAGAACTCTCAATAAAAACATACCCAGACTTGAAGGAAAGCCATCTTAGCACAGTAGAGAAAGGAAATGAAAAAGTATTTCTAGGGGCCAACTGATGGCATGGTGGCTAAGGTGCTGGCCTCCCACATGACCTATCATGGTTCAAGTCCTAGCCCTAGTGGCTTGTTTACTCACTTTCCCTTTCTCTTTCTCTCTCTGTGTTTCTCTCTGGTGAGTGCACATGTCCTATAGCAAATTAAAATAATAATAATAAATGGAATTAAATAAATAATTGTTTTTAAAAAGAATTATTATTTCGGGACCAGCAGTTAGTGTAATGGCTATGTCGCTGAACTCCCATGTAGCCGACCGCAGTTCTAGTCCTGGACCCGGTGGCTTAAACTCACGCCAGGCGCGTGTGCGTGCGTGCCCAAGATCCCGAGAGGAGAATGGAGGAGAAGGGATTACGGCGTGGCTATCCCCCCCTAGGGGGTGATTTCTCGCTTTCTGTCTCTCTGTCTCTCTCTGTCTTTCTGGCAAGTGCACACGCCCTATAGCAAAAACCTCTCCAAAAAAAAAAAAAAAAAAAAAAACCAAAAAGCAAACAAAAAGAATTATTTCTAGTTCAAAATAAAATCTAACCATACCCGCAGAGATGCCAATTGCTGGTCCGCAATGTTTAAGTTTTTATGTACTAAAAATAAAGTATTATTTTAGTAATTTTTAGTTATTTTATACTTATAGTTTTAGTATTATACTTAGTATTTGTATTTTTCTTTTTAGTATTCTGACCATTTCAGTTCAGATACAATAATTTCAAACAGCATTGAGTTTGTTTAATAAATATCAAAGGATTCTTTAAATTTACAGTTATTAAGTATGTTAAGTCATTATTAATACTATCCATGTGGGGACTAACAGTTAGCGTAATGGCTATGTCGCTGGACTCCCATGTAGTTGACCGCGGTTCAAATCCCAGACTCGGTGGCTTAAACTCATGCCAGGTGCATGTGCGTGTGTGCCCAAGATCCTGAGAGGAGAATGGAGGAGAAGGGATTACGGTGTGGCTATCCCCCCCTAGGGGGTGATTTCTCGCTTTCTGTCTCTCTGTCTCTGTCTTTCTGGTGAGCACCACACCCTATAGCAAAAAAACAAAAACAAAAACTCTCCAAAAATACTACTGATGGAGCCCTTCTTCAAGAGAAAGCCTGCTCAATGGCTCCTGACATCTAGACATGCTGGGAGAAAGGAAGATGTCCCACTCCTAACTGGGCCTCCAGCATACAAAACCCACGTGGTAGGAAAACCCCTTTCATATCTCCTGTCTCTGAATCAATCTTTGTCTCTCTCTACCTCTCACTCTCTCTCTCTCTCTCTCTCTGTCTGTCTGTCTTTTTTTTTAATTTTTGCTTTTTAGAATTTTTTAAGGTGAGGCTCCTTACAGGGCCCTTTGGCCCCTCCCTCCTAGGCCTTTGTTTTGTTAATAATCCCCTCTGCTCCTTCCAGAACAGCCCTTCTTCAAGAGAAAGCCTGCTCAATGGCTCCTGACATCTAGACATTTCGCGCGGCGCTAGCGCCGCGCGGTTTTCTAATTTTTGATTTTTATTGAAATTTTTTTAATATTAATTTTTCTTTTTTAGATTTATTCCAAAGCTTTTCTCTTTTTTTTCTCTGTTTCTTGTCTGTTTTTTTGTTGTTGTTGTTGTTGTTGTTGGTATTGTTTCCCTCTCTCTGCTTCCTTTTCTGCACACTTCCCAACCCTCATATTAAACTTCAAAAGTTTGGGAAGAAACCAACCATCCACCAGATGACTAGAAATCGCTGCAGGACCACAAGAAATATGGAGAAGCAGGAAAATGCCCCTCCTCCAATTGAAACGGATAGCTCCTCTTCATCCACACACAGTTCAAGGGAATTCATGGAAATGTCTGATAAACAATTCAGATCATTCATAATGGCAAAGCTAACAGAGATCGAAGAGAAGAGAGACAAGGAACTGCTGAAGGGGAAGGAGAAAGGAGTTGAAGAGTTCTAGGAGGTGAGGAAATTCATGCAAGATCTAAAAGAGGAGTTTCACACTTTACAAAAGAATCAGATGGAGCTGTTAGAGATGAAGGATATAATACAAGAAGTCAAAATCTCCCTTGAAAGTATTAAAAGCAGACTAGATCATTCAGAAAATGGAATCTCTAATGTAGAAGAGAAAATGGCTGGCCTAGAAAGGTCCACCATAAAGACTGAGAAAATGGCCCAAAACTTTGAGAATAATATGGAAGAAGTACTAGATACAATTAAACGTCCAGGGGCGGCAGGCGGGGGCTCCGCTCCGCGTGCCGGCGCGTGGGGGTGGGGAGGCGGGCGCGGGGGCTCCAATCCACGCGCTGGGGTGCGGGGTCAGGGCGCGGGGGCTCCGCTCCACGTGCCCTGTCTGGAGGTCTGGCCCGACGGGCTCTGCCCCACGTGCCGTGGCCGGGGCTCTGTCCCGTGTGCCATGGCCGGGGTCTGCCCCGCGTGCCGTGGCCGGGGTCTGCCCTGCGTGCCTCGGCCGGGGTCTGTCCCGCGTGCCGTGGCCGGGGCTCTGCCCCGTGTGCCGTGGCCGGGGCTCTGACCCCGCGTGCCTTGGCCGGGGTCTGTCCCGCGTGCCGTGGCCGGGGCTCTGACCCCGCGTGCCGTGGCCGTGGTCCTGTCCCCGCGTGCCGTGGCCGGGGCTCTGCCCTGTGTGCCGTGGCCGGGGCTCTGACCCCGCGTGCCTTGGCTGGGGACTGTCCCGCGTGCCGTGGCCGGGGCTCTGACCCCGCGTGCCGTGGCCGGGGTCTGTCCCGCGTGCCGTGGCTGGGGCCCTGTCCTGCGTGCCGTGGCCGGGGTCTGCCTCGCGTGCCGTGGCCGGGGTCTTCCCCCTCGTGCCGTGGCCGGGTTCTGCCCCGTGTGCCGTGGCCGGGGCCTGCCCCCGCGTGCCGTGGCCGTGGTCCTGTCCCCGCGTGCCGTGGCCGGGATCTGCCCCGCGTGCCGTGGCCGGGACTCTGCCCTGCGTGCCGTGGCCGGGGTTCTGCCCAGCGTGCCGTGGCCGGGCCCTGCCCCGCGTGCCGTAGCCGGGCTCTGCCCCCGCGTGCCGTGGCCGGGGCTCTGCCCCGCGTGCCGTGGCCGGGGTCTGCCCCGTGTGCCGCAACCGCTGATGGCCGTCTCTGCTTTCCTGAGCCGCGTTCCTGAAACTGTGTTCCATGGAGATTCACCTACATTTGCGGGGCTGCACGAGACCCACCCTTGGTCCAGCCCTGAGTGCAGTCTACGTTTCCTATTGTTGGGAACTTTATGATCTGATAATTGGAAAAAAACTCATGTTTATCATAAAAAATAATTAGAATAATAATAATAATGATTGGGGGAAACATAGGAAAGATATTGAATGTTGAAGCGGGGAGATTAATGTCTCTGTACTGACTGACATGCATGGCATTCCCTTTTGAAAAAGCAATGTAATACACTAAAGTTATATGTAATTCAATGCAATAAAAAAAAATAGATAATTAAAAAAAAATACTACTGATGTGCTGTGTATTCACTGAATATAAATTGGGTAACTGCTTGAGGAGCATTGAAAATTTTTTCAGAATTTAAATCAATTTTTGAAGTATTACAGTACTATTAATAATTTAAAGATACAATAATTTCATACTTTATTTCAAAATGTGATCTAAACTTTTTAAAAGTTTATTTATTTTTTCCATAAATGACAGAAGCGGGGTTGGGGAGACAGACAGCATCCCCACAGGATCTTGATTCCATGATCTACTCCCAACCTCGGCCCCCTAGATAATGGCACACACATGCCCACCACACTCAGGATGATACCTCCCCATTTTGGGATCCCTTGCTGTGTCACATTTTACCATTGTGTCACCGTCACAGTCTGGTCCCACAATCTACATTTTCGTTAAAAGTCTATGTATATTTATTATTATGACAGTTTAAATTAGAGCTGGAATCAAGCTTAAAGTTACCATATTGATGTAATGTTGAAATAACAAGGATTCGGGACCAGCAGGTGGTGTAATGTTTACATCACTGGACTCCCACATAGTCGATCATGGTCCAAGTCTCAGACCCGTTGGTTTAAACTTCACACTGGGCACATATGTGCACATGCCCAAGATCCTGAGAAGAATGGAAGAGAAGGGACTACAGCATGGCCATGCTCCCTGGGAGTGATTTCTCACTTTCTGTCTCTCTGTCTTTCTCTGTGTCTCTGGCAAGTGCATGCACCCTATAGCAAAAATCTCTCTCTTTCAAAAAAAAGAAAATCTCTCTCAGGAGATGGCTACTGAACTTGAGCTGTGAAATATTGCTTTCAGGGACTAAAATTGAAGATCTTCTGCTGAGACTTCATTTTCCAGATTCACTTCTAGAGTGGTAGGGCAACGTCTGTATCCTTTTCTACATCTCTCTGTCTCTCTCTGTCTTTCTGAGTCTTTTAATATTAAAAAAAAAATTATAAAGTGAAATATTTTCTGGGTTCTCAAGCCCCTCTTTTATTTTGCTAATTTGTGCCTTTCCCCTCCTCCCATTTAGGAGAGGCACAAACCGAGGCCCATTCTGAGATGGCTGCTAAACTTGAGCTGTGAAATATTGCTTTCGTGTAGTACACAGCTTTCATTTTTTTGCTTTTTAAAATTAAAATATAAAATTTTTATTGTATTTTTTATTTTTCTATTTTCTATTTATATTTGTAGTTCTTTTCTTTTTCTTCTTTCTTCTTTTCCATTTTCTTTTAACTTCATCCCTCGGCTGCTCAACCTCCGCATGCTGAGTGTCTAGACAGGTCTAAGTGAACAGTATCCAAACATTTGAATACTATTATGGTCAGAATATTCCTCAATTCCCACTGAATCTGACACACAGAGTGAAAAACAGAGTGGAAGAGAGATTTCAGATCATCTCTTCCTGCATGCCTTTGAGCGCTCAGACTGAACTTCAAGAATTAGGAAGAAACATGGGAACCAGCAGTTAGCGGCTATGTCGCTGGACTCCCATGTAGTCGACCGTGGTTCGCGTCCCGGACCCGGTGGCTTAAAACTCACGCCGGGCGCGTGTGCGTGCGTGCCCAAGATCCCGAGAGGAGAATGGAGGAGAAGGGATTGCGGCATGACCTTCCCCACTGGGGGGTGATTTCTCACTTTCTATCTCTCTGTCTCTCTCTGTCTGGCGAGCGCATGCGCCCTATAGCAAAAACCTCTCCAAAAAAAAAAAAAAAAAAGGATTAGGAAGAAACACACAGCCGATCAAATGACCAGAAATCACTGCAGGGGCACTATGAGAAGGCAAGAAAACGCCTCTCCTTCAAGGGGAAAGAATAACTCCTCTCCATCCACAGACAGTACATGGAACTCACGGAAATGTCAGATAAAGAATTTAGGATATTCCTAGTGACAAAGCTAACAGAAATGGAAGAGAAGAGAGACAATCAACTCCAAAACACCCAGGAGGAAAAAAGATAATGATTCCAGGAGGTGAGAAAGTTCTTGCACAATCTGAAAGAGGAAATACACACCATAAAAAAGAATCTAATGGAGCTGTTAGAGATGAATGTTGTAATACAGGAAATCAAAACTTCCCTTGAAAGTATTAAAAACAGACTAGATCATACAGAAGACTGAATCTCAGATGTAGAAGACAGAATCATTGGCCAAGGAAAATCTACCATGAAGACTGAGAAAATAGCCCAAAACATGAGAATAATATACAAAAAGTACTAGATACCATCAAACATCCAAACATCCGGATAATTGGTATCCCAAAAGGTGAAGTGACTTATAAGGGCATTGATAATCTATTCCATGAAATCCTGTAAGAAAACTTTCCAAACCTAGAGAGGCATTCAAAGATCCAGCCCCAAGAAATACAAAGGACCCCAAATAGAATCAACCCAAGATCTTCTCCAAGACACATTATAGCCAGATTGACCAAAACCACAGATAAAGACAAGATACTAAGATTGGCAAGAGAGAAATGTCAAGTCACTTACAAAGGATATTCTATCAGGCTAACAGCAGACCTCTCATTGGAAACAATGCAAGTAAGGAAAGAATGGGAAAATATATTCAAAGTGTTGAGAGAATAACAATTTCAACCAAGAATACTGTACCTGGCAAGATTATCCTTCATATGGGAAGAAAAGACAAGAATATTCTCAGATAAACCTGAAAGAATTTACCAACACCAGACCAGCTCTCCAAGAAGTTCTCAAAGGAGTGCTATGCCAGGAAAACTAAATACAGACACAGAGAAATAAAGAGTTCAAAAGTAACTAAGAAAACATCCAACTTAAGGTAGGGACAAGTCTGGAGTTGAATATTATATTCCAGAATTTAAATGGGAAGATCGGACCACAACAAAAGATAGATTAAGTACATGAGACTGAACTGGTGAAATAGAATCTTATGATTTTTTTACTAAAACATCACTAATTTTCTTCTATGCTTTGTTTTCCAGATTTAAGAATTATTGGTTTGTCTTGAGCTGCCAATAGGTTCATGTACTTACTATTTGAAGAGAATCCTAACCTGTTTTCTGGTTTTAAGTTTTAAGCAAAGTTCTCTTAGCATTTTTTAAAATTTTGATTTATTAAAGCTAAAGCTGTTTTTCTTGAAATTAAAAAAATATTTAAAAAAAGAAATATCAAGGATTCTTAATATTGCCATTTCCTGGTTTTCTAAAAACTCAAGGCCTTTCTTTTTCTCATGTTGACTGACTACGGGCCCTGTTTCAAATGATAAAAGAGAAAGAATGGAAAACTGGAATCAACTGGCTATACAGATTGTCAAGAGACCCAGGTTTGGAGGAGAGGGAGATATAACCCAACGTTTAAGACGAGATCTGCAGAAGATTCCACGTAGTTTATGTACCCACAGACTTGTATGACAAAGTTAACCATTGGCATCTTTTTTCTTTTTTGAAATAATTCTTTTATTTAACTGTATGTATTTATTTTAATTAGACCAGAGAGGGACAGAGTGAGAGAGAGAGAGAGAGGGGAAAGTGAAAAAGCAAGCCACCAGGTCCAGAACTCAAACTGCAGTCAGCCACGTGGGAGTCCAGCGCCCTTAACTACCCTGCTTTTTGCCTGTCTGGACCTTTGGTATCTTTTTGATGAACACATGCTAGTAGTATCTCTAAGAAAAGAATTTCTCTAAATATGTAAGGTTCTCAACCTTACAGTAGATGAAACTTTTTCTTTTAAGGTTTTGGTCATAGAGCACATGCGCTCACCAGAGAGAGACAGGGAGGGGGGGAAAGTGAGAAATCACTCCCCAGGGCAGAGAGCGACACTGGAATCCCTTCTCCATTCTCCTCTCCTGATCTTGGGCAAGCACACACATGTGCCAGGGGTAATTTTCAAGCTATTGGTTCCAGAGCTCCAACTGCATGTGGGAGTTCAATGCCTTAGCTACTATGCCACCTGCTAGCCCCAAGATGAAACAAAGAGAAAGAGGAGGGACAATGTACACTGTAGTATCAAGATTGCAGATGTTGGTTCCAGAACTCCAGGATATTTTGATTTATGTATTGTTAAGAACTTCATTTTATTCTTCTCCATGTTTATTTATTATCATTTTTTGAAGAATTATTTAACTTTATTTGTTATTATTATTTTTAAGAGTTATTTTATTTAACTCTATTTATTTTAATTTGACCAGAGAAGGACAGAGTAAGAGAGAGAGAAAGAGGGAAAGTGAGAAAACAAGCCACCAGGTCTGGGACTCAAACTGTGGTTGGCCATATGGGAGTCCATTGTCTTTAACCACCACACAACCTATTGGCCCCTTATTACTACTTTTTAAATTTTGCTATAGAGCATGTGTGCTCACTAGAAGAGACAAAGAAAGACAGAGGGAAAGTGAGAAAGCACTCTTTCCTTCAAGAAGGGATGGCCATTATGAATGCCTTCTCTTCCATTCTCTTCTCGGGATTTTGGGCATGTGTACACACGCACCTGGCATGTTTCACAAGCCACTGGGTCAAGGACTTGAACCATTCAGTTAGCCACGTGGGATCCAGCTGCCTTTACCACCACATTATCAATTGTTCCTCTCCATGCTTTCTTATTAATTTAAATAAGCATTGGATATTATACAACACTAGGTTATATGTCAACTCTTTTTTTAAAAAAAATCATTTTATTTTATTTATTTATTCATTTATTCATTTTATTTTATTTTAATTTGACCAGAGTGAGACACAGAGAAAGAGAGAGAGAAAGTGAGAAAGCAAGCCACCTGGTCTGGGACTCGAACTGTGGTTGGCCATGTGGGAGTGTCCAGTGCCTTAACCACCACACCACCTGCTGATCCCCCCCCCCTTTTTTAAGAATTATTTTATTTAACTTTATTTATTTACTTATTTAAATTTGACCAGAGAGGAACAGAGCAAGAAAGAGAGAGAGATTGAGAGAGAGCAAGCAAGAAAGCAAGCCACCAGGTCTGGGACTTGAACCGCATTCAGTCATGTGGGAGTCCAGCACCCTTAACCACCATGCCACCAGCCGGCCCCTCAAATGTCAATTCTTTAAGACAACTAAACCAAGATTGCTACTTGTCAAAAATGGAAGATCCAGCCTTGTAACTTAGTAGTTAAATGAGCTGGATCTCACATAACCAACCACGATTCAAATCCTAACCCCAGTGGCTTGAAAAATATGCCAAGCACATGTGTATGTGCACCCAAAACCCTGATAGGATGGAAAAATGGAGAAGGGATTGTGCATGACCATACTCCATTGGGGAGTGCTTTCTCCCTCTCTCACTCTGTCTGGCAAGCATATGTACTTCCTGGCAATTACAATTAACTGAGGATGGGCCAATGGAATGGAAGGCTTGCCAGGGAAGGATAAGGTGTCTAGTCACGTAGATCTTGCAACAATTTATTGGTAGAGTCATCATGTTCCAGATTTAGTTTTCTGCTTTACAAGTTTAGGTATTCAGTAATTACTACACTCTGCTATGGTTGGGTTTGGGCACTGAAGTATATTTAACTTAACTGACAAGAATCAGGAAGACAAAAATCATAATACATACTAAATTAAAATTAGATAATGTAACTTTCAAATAAGTACATAGATACTGGTGATTCCTAATAAGCACATATTCTTGTGGTCTCCATCAGAGACAAATTATTGTCAGCAAATAGCTTAAGTCCAGTAGTCTACAAGACTTAAGAGTTCATAGAGCGAGGTGGATGATCTTAGTGACTAGTGTCAAGGAGGTCTGAGAGGCAGGTACATTTGTCTTCACTGTAGGATTGAATCCAAATGGACAGTTTCCCTGAACAAAGTTGAATCTAAATGTCCATGGTGGTGTTTATGTTGAACGCTTTTCACTCTCCTGTGATTGCCACATACTTTCTCTTGCCTTTTTTCCCCTATATTTATAGAAAATAATTTTCCATAGCTACATCATTTCATCAATCAGAATAATAGTAAAGTTGTGGAATGGGACTCACTTTGTCTTTCTTTTAAAATTTTAAATCTTTTTCATAATTGTCAGAAGATGCATGCTTTCACCAAAGAAAGGGGTAGAGCAGGAGAGAGAGAAAGAGAGAGAGAACTCCCCAAGGGAGCATGCTCACACCTCAATTCTTTATTCCTCCATTTCTCCAAGCTGTCAACATTTGGGGCATGCAGGCACGTACATATAGTGTTTTTTGTTTTGTTTTGTTTTGTTTGGTTTTTGAGAGGTTTTTGCTATAAGGCACGTGCACTCGCCAGAAAGACAGAGAGAGACAGAGAGACAGAAAGCGAGAAATCACCCCCCAGGGGGGATGGTCACGCCGCAATCCCTTCTCCTCCATTCTCCTCTTGGGATCTTGGGCATGCACGCACACGCGCCCGGTGTGAGTTTTAAGCCACCGGTCCAGGGTGCGAACCGCAGTTGACTACATGGGAGTCCAACAACATAGCCATTATGCTAACTGCTGGTCCCATATGTAGTGTTTTTTTCAAGCTGCCAAGACTGAGATTTGAACCATAGTCAGCCATGTAGGATATGATTTCTCCTGCACAGGACTTAACCACTGTTCTACAGGGCTGGCCCATGTTTCTCTAAGATTACATACCTGCTCTGATTTGTATTCATTTTCTTTGGATTTTAATTCTTTGAAGGATATTATATATATCCCAATTCCCAACTTCTTGAGCAAATGAAGATCTCACACATCCTAATTTCAGAATTTAATAAAAAGCTACAGTAATGAGACAGTATGAAACAGACATAAAGACAGACATATATACCAATGGAATAGAATTGAATCATGAAATAAATTTTTGTAACTATAGCCAATTGATTTTCCTTTCTTTTTTTTTTTTTTTTTTTTTTTTTTGAGAGTTTTTTTTTGCTGTAGGGCACATGCGCTCGCCAGAAAGACAGAGAAAGACAGAGAGACAGAAAGCGAGAAATCACCCCCCTAAGGGGTTGGCCACACCCCAAACCCTTCTCCTCCATTCTCCTCTCGGGGTCTTGGGCACACACAAGTGCACAGCGTGAGTTTAAGCCACCAAGTCTGGGACTTGAACCGCGGTCTCCTACATGGGGGTTCAGCGACTTAGCCATTACGCTAACTGCTGGTCCCACAGCACCACATTTAATACAAAATTGGTTCACAGTAATTTTATTTTCTGGTCAATTTTTCTTCACTACATTTAACTTCTTGTTGGTAGCTCTCTAGGTCGAATAACACTTTTCTCAACCAGAGTACCCATCTCCAGAATAAAGACATGCAGCTGATGCATAAGACAAGTTCTCACATTTGTCATTTTCAACCTTTAAAGCAAAGCCCAAGCAAAATAGTAGTAATATCTTCGTTTACAATGAGGTTTGCTTGGCAAGGATTTTGAAATTGTGATATACTTGTAAATTAAGGAGTTGATTTAACTATTATTTTATAGATGAGTGATTTGTATGTGGTCTGTTACAGATAAAACTGGTTTTAGAACAGGCTTCCTGACTTTTTAATTTAGTAGTATATATATAAAACTCATGCTACTCAGTGAATGGTAACAATTAGCAATGTTGAAATCCTTTCATGACAAGAAAGCACCTTTGTCTTTGTTTTCCAGTTAATCAACATGTCTTTTAGTACATGCTTAATGTAATGTCATCTGCAGGACCAGTGGTAAGCTTTAGTGACCTTAATTATCTTTTATTATCTATATATCTGAAAAGCTCAAAGAAACGAAATTATTGTAAGTTCTTTTAAATTGAAATGGTAAACAATATTAAGGTTTCCAAAAGGACAAAATAGAAACTAATTTAGCCATTAACTTGTTCAAACATGGATTAAAGGTTGAAATTGTTACAATAACTCTTTTCTACCATTTTAATTTTTATTAAAATTTATTTTTTTTAATAAATTTATGGGGACCGGCAGGTGGTATGTGGTTAAAGGTGCTGGACACCCACATGGCCAACCACAGTTTGCATGGTCGGAGGCTTGGACCTGGAGGCTTGCTTTCTCTCTCTCTCTTTTTCCCTCCCTCTCTCTCTCTTTTCCCCTCTAATCAATTTAAAACAAATAAAGTTAAATAAAATAACTCTTTAAAAAATAAATATGTAAACAAATTTATGATGAGAGTTTATTTACATAATTTCAAAGTATTTCTTCACAAAATAACTATTAATTACAAAAGAAGGGAAATGTGGCAGAAATCACTGTAGTCAAGGGATCAAAATTAACATCACAATAATAAAGTGAAACATCATGCACCTACTAATCTGATACACTAGGAAAGGCACATCCCTTCTGTGATGTTTTTGCCCAAAATGCACAACTACAATCTGTAACTTAAGAAAACAACGGAGAAACTCAAATTGAGAGTATTTCCACAAAACAACTGGCCAGTTTTATTAAAAAATATCAAGGTTGTGAAAGACAAAGACTAAGAATCCATCCCAGGTTGGAGATACTGATGATATGGAGCAGCTACATGCAATGTGGCTTCTGGGTTGGACCCTGGAATAATAAAAGCTCACCAGTCGGATGGTTTTATCAGTGTTGATTTCCTGTGCTTGGATAATTGCACTATGATAATTAATGTAAGTTGCCAGCATTAATGAGTTGAAAGGTGTACAGAATTCTCAGAACTACTTTTGCTGTAAGTCTAAAATTATTTCAAACTAAAAATGCAAAAGAAATCAAAATACGTTTAGAGCAATGCATTTAAAGGGCACTGCACTTCAAATGCAAAACAAATGTATGTGTTTATATGTATAGTATCTGTATTTGTTTTTAAAAATCTTGCCGTAGGTTGTGTGAACTCCCCGGAGAGACAGAGAGAGGGGGATGGTCATGGTCAGGATTAGGTGTCACAGCCGGGACTCTAGTTGGCTGGTGGAATCCAGTGTCTTAACCATCATGCCACCTGTTGAACCTTGGAACATCTGTATTTCTAAAACAACCAAAATGTGAGGTGTCTTTTTTTTTTTTTTTTTTTTTTTTTTTGCTATAGGGCACGTGTGCTCACTAGAAAGACAGAGAGACAGAAAATGAGAAATCACCCCCCATGGGGGATGGTCATGCTGCGATTTCTTCTCCATTCTCCTCTCGGGATCTTGGGCATGCTTGCAAAAGAGGCTGGCATGAGTTTCAAGCCGCCAGGTCGGGGACTCTAAACACTGTCAATCACGTGGGAGTTCAGCAATGTTACCATTATGTCATCTGCTGGTCCCAAGATGGTACGTGTTCTGGATCTTCCCAGTGGGGTCTCATTGCTTTGCCAAAAGACAGAGCTTTGAAATATGAAAATTACTTTACAGCCACAGAAAGACTGTTTTTTTTTTTTTTTTTTTTTTTTTTTTTTAAGAGTTTTTCGCTATAGGGCTCGCCAGACAGAGAGAGACATAGAGACAGAAAGCTTTGAAATCACCCCCAAGGGGGGATGGTCACGCCGCAATCCCTTCTCCTCCATTCTCCTCTCGGGATCTTGGGCACGCACGCACACGCGCCCAGCGTGAGTTCTAAGCCACCGGGTCCGGGACATGAACCGCGGTCAACTACATGGGAGTCCAGCGACATAGCCATTACGCTAACTGCTGGTTCCCAGAAAGACTGTTTTTGAAAAGAGTTGAGTTCGATAGCGGGTGAAGACCAAAAATGGCTTTTATTCAAAACCAGATTGAAGTATTAAAAATGGCTTTAGAGTAAATTGCTATTCTGGCATTGATATCAGAGAAGGCTTAGCTCAAGAATTGAATCTAGAGGAAGAAAGAATCCAGATTGTTCCAGAATTGATTGCAAAGCTGAAAAGGTCCCATAGAGAATCACAGTTTGTAATAGTGAAAAAAAAAAAAAAATCAGTACAAGTCTCATGGAATAGATAGAAACTCAATATATAAAATTATCTTCCAATTGTAGAACATAAAGATTGAAGGAAATAAAAAATGTTAAAAATGTGGAGGCCAGCAGTTGTCGTCATGGTTAAGGCGATGGACTTCCACATGATCAACCACAGTTCAAGTCCCAGACCTGGCACCTTGCTTTCTCACTTACTCTCTCTCTCTGGTCAAATTAAAAAGTAATAATAAATAAATACCACTAAATAAGTAATTCTTTTTAAAAAAAAATGTTAATAATGTGGTGCTTTCTGGCCAGCAGGTGGTGTAGTGGTTAAGGCACTGGACTTACACATGGTTTTAAGTCCTGAACCTGACAGCTTGAAAATCATGCCAGACAATTCATGCTGAAAATCCTGAGAGGAAAACAGAGGAGAAGGGATTGTGGCATGATCATTCCTCCGGAGGGGATTTCTCACTCTCTGTCTCTTGGAAGCACATGTGCCCTTTGGCAAAACTCACCCCTTTCCCCCCAAAAAAAGTGATGTTTCCTGCATTTAATTTGAAAAAAAAAAATTTTTTTTGAGAGACTTTTGCTCCAGGGTGTGTGGACTCACCAGAGAGACAGAGGCAGAAAGGAAGAAATCACCTTCTTCAAGTACATTGTGGGGCTAGCAGGTGGTATAGTGGTTAAGGTACTGGACCCCCACGTGACCTACAGCACGGTGTGGTGGCTTGAAAATCACGCCATGCCTGTGTGTGTGCATCCTGAAAATTTCAAGAGAGTGGAGAAGGGACCATCTCCCCTGGGGAGTGATTTTTGACTTTCTATCTCTTTAGTAAGCACATGCTCCCTAAGCAAAAATCTCTCCAAAATAATAATAATAATGTGACTTTTGGTACAAAACCCAAGATAAATACTTTTAGAACCAAGAAGAGGGTTAAATACATACAAACTAATCATTTTTGTTTGTTTTATAAACCCAAAATAGACTGTTCACAGAAACCGCCAAACCTCAGGTACAGTGGTGGCAACAGATTTTGTGCAAAACAGGGAGAAGGGTTCCTTCCTTGGCTTTACACCATTTGTCACCCAGGTCTATTTTGCCAAACTTCTGTTCTTTACATCTTTGGTCTTGAGGATTCAACATGGTGCAGAGTTCAGGGAGACTAGGGAATAGATCCTGTATATCATTTTCTCTGTATCTGAGATATATTTTTCTCCTAAAATAACCTCCTCTATGGAGAGTCACTTTTTTCTAATGGGCACAACAACCTTTTACATTCTCATTTTCAAAGTTAAAATTGCTACTTGGAACTACCATATCTCGATCAAGAATTTTATTTTGGGAATAGTCTTTAATTCTGGAAAAAACTAGCTAAATAGGACTTTATGTAAATGGCAGGCAAAATATTTCTTCCAGAATGTGTTTGTAGCTTAAATAAAGAGAAGAGTCATGAGTCTGAGGTGCAAACAATGGAAGATTAATTTAGATTATTTTAAGAAAATAAAATAAGGGGTCAGCAGGTGGCATGATGGTTAAAGGTGCTGGATTCCCACATGGCCGACTGCTGTTCAAGTCCTGGACCTGTGGCTCACTTTCTCTTTCCCTCTCTCTCTGTCTCTCTCTAATCAAACTGGACGATATTAATAAATAAAGTTAAATAAAATAATTCTTTTTTTTTGGAGAGTTTTTTTTTTTTGCTATAGGGCACATGCGCTGGCCAGACAGAGAGAGACAGACAGAAAGCGAGGAATCACACCCCCCCCCCCCCCCCCCCCCCCCGCCGCCCCAGGGCGGATGGCCACGCTGCAATCCTTTCTCCTCCATTCTCCTCTTGGGATCCTGGGCACACACACACACATGCCTGGCGTGAGTTTAAAGCCACTGGATCCAGTACTCGAACTGCGGTTGACTACATGGGAGTCCAGCGACATAGCCATTACACTAACTGCTGGTCCCAATAAAAGAATTCTTTAAGAAATAATAAAATAAGATAGAATGTTACACATATTGTAATTGAAAAACCTAGCAATGGCACTTGCTTCTGTCATAGTCTGATTGTTTGTTCCAGCCCCTGTGGAGCATTGTTTCCGATGAGAGGTCTGCTGTTAGCCTGATGGGATGTCCTTAGGTAACTTGCCGTTTTTCTTTCTAAGCTTAGTATCTTGTCTTTGTCTGTGTTTTTGGTCAATCTGGCTATAATGTGTCTTGGAGAAGATCTTCTTGGGTTGATTCTATTTGAGGTCCTTTGTATTTCTTGGGACTGGATCTTTGAATGCCTTTCTAGGTTTGGAAAATTTTCTTGCAGGATTTTATGGAATAGATTATCAATGCCCTTATGAGTCTCTTCACCTTCTGGAATATCAATTATATGGATGTTTGGACATTTGATGGCATCTAGTATTTCTTGTATATTATTCTCTTTTTTTGGGGGGGGGGGGCAATTTTCTCAGTCTTTGTGGTGGATTTTTCTAGGCCAGCAATTTTCCCTTCTACGTCTGAGATTCAATTTTCTGTATGATCTAGTCTGCTTTTGACTTCCTGTATTATAGCCTTCTGTACTTTTTTCTGAGCTGATTCTTGTTCCTTTTTGTCAGTTTTGCATGCAATATTCTTCCAACAGATTCCTTTTTCTGTTTAATTAGCCGGAGGTTGTATCTGTTGTTTGCAACTAAGAACCTTGACTGGTAAAATGTTACATTGTTGAGAGCAACAACTAGTTGAAGAACAATAAACATACAGTGATTGTCATTTTCATAAAAAACAAAACAAAGTCTATATGCACATTTGTATACATACGTGTCGGTGTCTAGAGAAATGACCAGAAGGACACAGGTAGACTATGAACAGTATTTGGTTGTGTCTGGATAGGAGGGATTGATAGGCCAGCAGATGGCATGGTGGTTAAGGTGCTGGACTCCCACATGGTCGACAACAGTCTGAGCCCCAGACCTGGACACTAGAAAATCAGGCTGGGTGCATGTATGCGTGTGTCCAAAATCCAGAGAGGAAAATGGAGGAGAAGGCATTGCAGCGTGGCCATCCCTAGTAGGGTGTGATTTCTCACTTTCCCTTTCACTGTCTCTCTCTGGAGAGCACACACACCCTATGGGAAAAAAAAAAAAAAAAGGCAGGGGTGGGGTGAGGATTAATGGAGGTTAGGAGAGTATCTTAACTCCACCCCCCATGCACTTGAATATTGTTGGAATTTTTATAGCAATCATATATAATACACATACTTTTTTTTTTTTTTTTTTAATTTTGCCAGAGTGTACATGCACTTGCTTGAGTGAGACAAAGGCAAAGTGAGAAACTTTTTTTTTTGGAGAGGTTTTTTTTTTTATTTAAATTTCTTTGTTTATATTCATTCACTGTACATCATGAGATTTACCATCCAGAGTACACTGTATATTGTCTCAATCAAGCACATCAACATACATGTTATTGTCAACAAATAATTTTCCATTTCTTGCACTCGCCAGAAAGACAGAGAGAGACAGAGAGACAGAAAGTGAGAAATCACCCCCCAGCGGGGATGGCCACGCCGCAATCCCTTCTCCTCCTTACTCCTCTCAGGATCTTGAGCACGCACGCACACGTGCCCGGCATGAGTTTAAGCCACCTGGTCTGGGACTCGAACTGCAGTTAACTACATGGCAGTCCAGCAACATAGCCATTACCCTCACTGCTGGTCCCTCTCCTTTGTTTTTCCTTCCTTTTGCGATTTTGGGCACGCACACACGTGTCCAGGGTGTATTTCAAGCTGTTTGTCTTTGGGACTTGAACTGCTCAGTGCGATCCAACTACCTTAAGCACTATGTCACTGGCTGGCCCAACACACATGTTCTTTAAAGTTTTTTTTTTTTTTTTTTTTTTTTTTTTTTTTTTTTTTTTTTTTTTTTTTTTAATTAGAACTTAAAAACTCTTATATTTCCCAGACCTACAGTGCTGTATTTTTAGGTCACTGAGAAAGTCATGATGTGCTTTTCTATGTAAAAATGAGTCATGACTTTCCCGACAACCCAATAGTTTGCTAGGGCTGCCATAATAAAACACTAAAAACTGGCTGGATTAAAGAACAGAAATGTATTTACTTACAGTCTAAAGGCTGGAAGTTGGAGATCAAGGTGACAGCAGGATTGGTTTCTCCTGAGGCTATTCTCTTTGGCTTGCAGATGAACAATTTCTTGCTGTGTCCTCACATGGTCCTTTCTCAGTGTGGGTGCATTCCTGGTATCTCTTTCTGTAAATCCTAATCTTCTTACATGGACATCAGTCAGATTGGATTGGGGCCCACCCTAATTACTTCATTTTAATGTGATCACCTCTTTAGTGGCCCTGTCTCCAGTCGCAGTCATATTCTGAGGCACTGGGTGTTAGGGCATCAACATATGAGCTTTGGAATTTAGTTCATCGTAAGTGCCATTGAAAATGGGCAGACTCAAGATTCTGATATACAAAGCGCTTGGGTGTACAACATAATGTAATGTTCAGTGTTGAAGACATGCATGTCTATGTCCTTGCCTTAATTACACACTGTAGGTAGGCTTAGAAAATCCATTCTGCAAACCCACAAAAATGTACAATGATTAAACACACTTGGAAGTCACTCCAGCCCTTCACAAGGTACAAAGCTGAACAGAATCAAAACCAGTGAGTTTTCTGAGATCCATCAGAGATCTGAGATCATGAGACGAACCACCCCGTCATCAAAATTAGACAGGCAAATTCAGAGAACACAGACCAACCTTCCTGAAGTAGAAGCTGCTGGAGCGAGTGCTAGTAGGAACACATAAATGGTAACTGGCAATTGCTGGAGATAAAGTGCAGACTAGTTGGGGAATTAAAAAAATCCTGGGTATCCAGTCTGATGGAAGGGGAGCCGCATTTCTTTGGATTTTACCTCGAGGAGCTCCAACAGTTTATCACAATGAAGACCTGAGAAAAGTCCCTTTTTTTTCAGTCAGGAAGAGGATAAAATAAACAGTTTTCAAATACTTCCAAGAACATTCTGATCTTCATAATAAAACCCTACTACCAAAGGAAACTGCTTTATTTAATAGGTTTATCCAATGTGGGGAAGAGAAATACCCAACTTCAGTAACCTCTGGTTCCTGTATCACCTCAAGGGCTTGACAGGAAGCTGAGAAACATAAAGACCACAGCACGAGGACGCAGGCCCACTGAAGGACCGAGACCTAATGACAGGGTTCTATAGGACTTGTATGTATGAACTAGACATAAAATGAACTGTTTTAGCAAGGGATAGTCCATGGCTGAAGGGCATTAAATATATTCACATTGTCACATAATCATCACTACCATCCGTGTCCAATGAATGTTTTCTCTTTTTAGATTTTTGCCATGTGGCGCATGCACTTGCCAAAGAGAAACAGAGAGGGAAAGTGAGAAATCATCCCCCAAGGGGATGGCCACTTTGCAATCCCTTCTCCATTCTCTTCTTGGGATTTCCGACATGTACGCACATGCCCTGTGTGTGTGTGTGTGTGTGTGTGTGTGTGTGTGTTTAAATTTATTTTTACATTTTTCCACAGACATTTACTTTACATATTAAAAAAACTTTTGCTCATACTCCATAGTTGTTGACAGTTAATAAACAACTTTTAGAATTTCAGAATACTGAATTTTAAAGATAATGTTCAAAATATTTCTTGTAATTTTGTATAATTTTGTTTGTGACTCTATAACAAGAGACAGTATGATTTTAAGTATTTTTGAGAAAATATTTACATGTCTACTATTCGAATTGTTGAAAAGCAAATGCCCAGCACACTAGCACATAAAAACCTTCTCAACTCAGCCCTGCCTACCAAGTGTTCTGTGATATACCATCTGCTAGCAAAGATCAGTATCTTTTTCTTCCTTCAAAGTCTTTCTCAAGATAATCCTCTGGTGTGCTTGCTCTTTTGCAATCTCTACTGATTACAATGCTGGGCTGGAAGAGTCCAGGTTATTTTATGAATTCTTTCGTATAAATTCTTTCCTATATCTTTTCTAATCCTCTCTGCCAGGCAGAACTATTTAGGGTGCCAGGCCGTCTTTCTAAGAGCTTCTCTTGGCTTACTTGAGGTCCACCTTAGTTCCATAGTTTTCTGATTCATCTTCAGGTATGACATTCCAGTCAAAGCCCTGTCCAATAACGAATATTTCCAATTTCTGATTCAATGCAACAAGCATTATTGAACTTATGCAAATAACACTTCTGCCACAAAATAAGAATACTCCCAAATATTTTCAATTCAATAGGGGTCAGGAAGGAAGAAAAGTTTATGTTTCCATTTAAAGAAACAAACAAGAAAAATATTTTAACAAATTGCTGAACCTATCAACAACTCAAAAGAAAGTAAAATGTTTAAATTGGGAAAACAAAGCATAGTTAAAAAAAAGAAATCAGTAATGTTTTACTCAAAAGTCATAAAATTCTATTTTGCCAAGTTCAGTCTTATGTTTAAACTCTCTTCTGTTGAATATGCAGTGTTACTGTGGTCCAATCTTTCTATTTAAATCCTGGAAGCTAACATTCAAGGTTATTATTGATATTTCTTGTCCTTAGCATTAAATTGGTCATTTTTTTGGTTGCCTTTTGATCTCTTATTTCTTTTTGTTTTGTTTTGGTTTTTTTTTTTTTTATTTATTTATTTTTTTTGAGAGGTTTTCACTATACGGCACGTGTGCTCGCCAGACAGACAGACAGAGAGACATAGAGACAGAAAGCGAGAAATCACCTCCCAGGGGGGATGGTCACTCCACAATCCCTTCTCCTCCATTCTCCTCTCGGGATCTTGGGCACGCATGCACACGCGCCCAGTGTGAGTTTTAAGCCACCAGGTTTGGGACGCGAACCGCAGTCAACTACGAGGGAGTCCAGAGACATAGCCATTATGTTCTCTTACTTCTTTATGTGTCTTTAGTTTTCCTGGTAGAGCACTCCTTTCAGAACTTCTTGAAGAGTAGTTCTGCTATTGGCAAATTCTTTCAGGTCTTGTGTATCTGAGAATGGTTTTATCCTTTCTTTCCATATGAAAGATAATCTTACTGGGTATAGTATTCTTGGTTGAAACTGTTTTTCACTTAACACTTTGAATATATTTTCCCATTCTTTCCTTGCTTGTGTTGTTTCTGATGAAAGGTCTGAGGTGAACGTGATTGGATAACCTTTATAAGTAACCTGACATTTCTCTTTTGCCAATTTTAGTATCTTGTCTTTGTCTGTAGAGTTGGTCAATCTGGGTACGATGTGCCTTGAAGAAGATCTTTTTGGGTTGATTCTATTAGGGGTCCTTTGTATTTCTTGGGTCTGGATATTTGAATGCCTCTCTAGGTTTGGAAAGTTTTTCCCCAAGATTTCATAGAATAGATTATCAATGCCCTTATTAGTTTCTTCATCTCCTGGGATACCAATTATCCAGATGTTTGGATATTTAATGCTGTCTAGTATTTCTCATATAGTATTCTCATTTTTAGGGTTTTTTTTTTTTTACATTTTTTGGTTGTCTCTTTTCTAGATCAGAGGTTTTGCCTTCAATATCCAAGATTCGATTTTCTGCATGAACTAATCTGCTTTTAATACTTTCTAGGGAGGTTTTGATGTCCTTAATGGCAGCCTACATCTCTAATAGCTCCATTTGATTCGTTTTTACGAATCAAAATGTGTATTTCCTCTTTCAGATCATAGAAGAACTTCAACACCTCCTGGAACTCGTTGTCTCTTTTTTCCTACATCTTCTGGAGTTCATTATCTTTCAGTTCTTGCATCTCGTTTAATTTTGTCATTATGAAAATTCTGAATTCTCTATCAGACATTTCCATGAGTTCTACTGTACTGTCTGTAGATCATGAGGGATTGTTCTTTTCCCTTAGGGGAGAGATATTTTCTTGATTTCTCATATTTCTTGTGCCTCTGCAGTTGTTTCTGGTCATTCTGTGACAAAAATCTGTCCTTCACTGTGCTTTGCAATGAGTATCCACAGAAAGATTAGGAGTTCAGATTTTTAAAAAGAAATTTCTTGGAACCCACAGTTGGCGTAATGTCTATGTCACTGGACTCCCATTGAGTCACCTGTGGTTTGAGTCCTGGACCTGGTGGCTTAAACTCACACCAGGCACATGTGTGTGTGTGTGTGTCCAAGATCTCGAGAGGAGAATAGAGGAGAAAGGATTGCAGCATGGCCATCCTCCCTGGATGGGGATAGGGGTGGTGTGGGGGGTGATTTCTTGCTTTCTATCTCTCTGTCTCTCTTTGTCTTTCTGGCAAGTGCATGTGCCCTCTAGAAAAAATCTCTCAAAAAATAAATAAATAAATAAATAAGGAAATTTCTTCATTAAAGTGGTGAAGATTTCAATGACTCTAAAAGTATTCAGATTCTTGGCTACTGTGCATCTAGGACTATCTAGACATTCAGTGTGTGGAGAGTGAAACTTAGAATGGGAAAGTTAGGTTAAAAAAATAAGCAAAAAGGAAAAAAAAAACTAGAAAAATACTACCAAAAAAAGAAGGGAAAAAAGTATTTTTTACATATAAAAAATAAAAACCGTGTGGTGCAAACGTGCCAGGACACACCTCAGCTTTAAAATGGCTTCTGAAATTAACAAGTGAAAGAAAAGGCCCAAGGTGAGGAGAAGAGGTTGAATATATATATATAAAAAAAAAAAAAAAAAGAGAGAGAGAGAGAGAGTATGAAAGAGACAGGCAGACATCCAGGGACAGAGAAAAGACGGAGGTTGCTCGACCTCGTCTGAGTATTTTGGAAGTCTAGGAGATGGAGTTTAGAGCATTGCTTCCCTGAACACGTTAGGACACACAACAGCTTTAAAATGGCTTCTCAGCTTTAAAATGGCTTCTTGTCTGAATATTTTGGGAGTCCCGCCCGGTGTGTTTTTGAAGCCATTGGATCCAGGATTTGAACCTTAGAATTGGTCTTGTGGGATCCAGCACCTTAGCTACCATGCCACCTGCTAGCCCCAATTTATTTATGTTTTTGCTAAAGGGTTCATGCACTCACAAGAGACAGGAAGGGGTGGGGGAGTGAGAAAGCACCCTCGAGGGAGGATGGCCACCCTGCAATCTCTACTCCACTCTCTTCTCAGCATTTTGGGAACATGTGCATGTGTGTACACATAACTGGTGTTTTTTTTTTTTTTTTTTTTTTTGGAGAGTTTTTTGCTATAGGGCACGTGTGCTCTTGAGAAAGACAGAGAGAGACAGAGAGACAGAAAGCGAGAAATCACCCCCCGGGGGGATGGCCACGCTGCAATCCCTTCTCCTCCATTCTCCTCTCAGGGTCTTGGGCACACACGCACATGCTCCCAGCGTGAGTTTTAAGCCACCGGGTCTGGGACGCGAATCATGGTCGACTACATGGGAGTCCAGCGACATAGCCATTATGCTAACTGCTGGTCCCATAACTGGTGTGTTTTTCTTTCTTTCTATTTATCTATTTATCTATTTATCTATTTATTTATTTATTTATAGAGGTTTTTGCTATAGGGAGTGTGTGCTTGCCAGACAGACAGAGACAGAGAGACAGAAAGCGAGAAATCACCCCCCAGGGGGGATGGCAACGCCACAATCCCTTCTCCTCCATTCTCCTCTTGGGATCTTGGGCACGCACACACACGCGTCTGGCGTGAATTTTAAGCCACAGGGTCTGGGATGCGAACTGTGGTCGACTACATGGGAGTTCAGCGACATAGCCATTACGCTAACTGCTGGTCCTGACTGGTGTGTTTTTTAAATGGCTGGATCCAGGACTCAAACCATGCAGCTGGCCGTGTGGGATCCAGTTACCTTAACCACTTTGCCACTGGCTAGACCTCCAGTGAATTATTTTTAAACTTTTTTAGCTTGAGGGTCAAACATCAACAGTTTTGTTTTGAAGAGAAGCACATGACCATATATACCTTCCCAGAGAGTGTCTGAATTGCAAGCAAGTGGACTTCAGTTGTGTAGGATGAAAATTGGGAAGAGAAAAAAGGAATAAGCCATGGTGCCAGTAGGCAGGAATTGGATCCTGTTTAGTGTTTTATGTTTTCATCATGTCCATATATACCTATTTTAAAAATACATAATAATGATTTTTAATTGTTAATTATATGACAAGCACTGTCCCAAGTGTTTTATATATACCTTAATTCACTTCTCAAAACAAGCCTGGGAGATAGGTACTCTCACTGCTTTACAGGTAAGAAAATGGAGAGAAGGAGAGATTAAATAACTTCTCCAAGGTCTTATAGCTACTAGGTAGCAAAATAGACTAGAAATGACTGGTAATTGAATTTCTGCCTGTAACTGGTACAATATTCATATAAGCTGTATCAGAGATAACTGAAGGTGAAAAAACTACCATCCCCATATATAACTAGTTTGTGCTGTGTACCAACAAGAACCTGCTTTAAATTTCCATGCCAATTTAAAACCCCCATACTGTACCAGGCAAGGTTAGTGGCTAGTGAAAATGCCACCAGGAGAGGGCTATCTACATTCGGTAGCATGTCAACTATACCAAAAAAAGACACTGTACAGTTTAAAAACAAATCTTACATAGCCTTACATTCCAATTTTTTTCTTTAAAAGGAGTGAGTTGTGTACAGGGGGGTTAAATGCTTTATAGTCAAGGAAAAAAAACTACACTAGAACCAACTTATCATCTTCTTCATCTTCATCCTCTTCATCTTCCTCTTCTTCCTCATCTTCTTAATCTTGTCTTCCTCCTCCTCCTTTTTCTTGCTCTTTTCAGCCTTGACAGCTCCCTTTTCTGCTGCATCAAGCGTTCCTTTACCTTGGAATGCAGTAATATCCTTTTCGTATTTTCCCTTCAGCTTGGCAGCCTTCTTTTCATACGGCTGTGTACCATCTGCAGCAGTGTTACTCCACATCTCTCCCAGTTTCTTTGCAACATCACCAATGGTTAGGCCAGGATGTTCTTCTTTGATTTTTGGGCGATATTCAGAACAGAACAAGAAAAAGGCTGAAGGAGGCCTCTTGGGTGCATTGGGGTCCTTGAACTTCTTTTTTGTTTCCCCTTTAGGCTGGATATAGGTTTTCATTTCTCTTTCATAAAGGACCTTGTCCACCGTTGCCATATCTTCAAACTTTCCTTTCTCTTTAGCAGACATGGTCTTCCAACTCTCTGAGCACTTCTTAGAAAACTCTAGAAGCTGACTGAAGCATCTGGGTGCTTCTTCTCATGCTCCTCCCAGCAAGTTTGCACAAAGAATGCATATGATGACATTTTGCCTCTTGGCTTAAAAACAAATTTGCATGTTATTCTTGCGCAGGGGCCATGCTAATCTTCTGTATCGTTCCAATTTTAGTATATGTGCTGCCGAAACGAGCACTATTATTATTTTTAAATTTGCTATAGGACACATGTGCTCACCAGAGAAAGTGAGAACGCAGCCTGCAGGGTCCAGACTTGAACTGTGGTTGGCTATGTGGGAGTCCAGTGCCTTAACCACCATGCTACCTACTGTTCCCTATAGGGCTTCTTTCAACAGCTGTACAGTATTGCATTGACTAGGTATAGCATAATTCATCAGTTATGTATTGATAAAGTAGCTACAGTTTGATTTAGAAATGCTACATTAAAAAATATTTTCTTTTTTAATTTAAAGAAATTTAAAGAGACATACATGCTCCCAAAGGGGTCTTCATACTGCAACCCACCCCAGCTCTTGCTAGCCCCTGGATCACAGGCATAGGCACATGTGACCCTAATGTGTACAAGGAGGTCTCAGGATGCAAACCTGGGACACTTCCATGTGGGTCCAGTTATTTCACCGTTGCATTACCATCTAGCCCTACATTGGTTAAGTCTTATGTGTAATCTCTCACATATATATAGGGTTCATTTCTAGAGGAGGAATCATAAGGCCAACAGATACATGTTAAATTATGGTATGTTGGGGCCAGCAGGTGGTGTAGTGCTTAAGATGCTGAACTTTCATGTGGCTGAACATGATTTGAGCCCCAGACCCAGAGCCTTGCCAGGTGCATGTGCCTGTGTGCTCAAAATCCCGAGAGGAGAATGGAGAAAGGATTGCAGTGTGGCTATCTCCCCTGGGGAAAAATTTCTCACTTTCTGTTTCTGTCTCTCCAGGAAGTGGATACACCTTGTAGCAAAAAAATCTAAAAATAAAACCCCCGGGACCAGCAGGTGGCGTGGTGGTTAAGGTGCTGGACACTCCCACATAGCTGATCACGGTTCAAGTTCTGGACCTGGTGACTTGCTTTCTCACTTTCTCTCTCTCTCTCTCCCTCTCTCTGATCAAATTAAAATAAAATAAATGAATAAATAAAATTAAAATAATTCTAAAAAAATAAAAAATAAAAATAAACCCCCCAAAAAACAAGAAAAAAAAATGGTCTATTGAAAAATTGCTCTTTATAGAGGTTCTAGCTATATTGTTCTAAGAATGTAAATATTGTGTATGAGACGGTAAAGTCAGTGCAGCCACAGGAGAAAGCAAGGACGAGGCTTGGAAGTAGTAGTACCTGATACTCACAGGTCCTAGAGATGGGTTACCACGTCATGAGGGGCTACAGGAGAAGTGCCAGGGTTTGGTTAGGTGGCGGAAGGCAGGATCGAGGGGAATGTCAAGGCCAGAGCCTTTGGTGGGGTTTCCATGAGAAAGTCAAGGCAGGGCAAGGCAAATGGTTTAGGACTCGGTTGAGTAATTCTGGCAGGCTTTAAGGTATAGGAATGATTTCTAGTCACCTCGTACCTGGCCCTGGCATGATTTAGAAGGGAAATATTGGCTAGGGATTGGTTGGTTTATATATGAGAGTGCTCCAATCACCACTTTGCTATTACTAAGAAAGGGTTAGCCCAGGAAGACAGTCTCTCCCAGGCCAGCTACCTTTTTATCAAAAAACATAAAATACAGGGACCAGCAGTTAGCGTAATGGCTATGTCACTGGACTTCCATGTAGTTGACTGCGGTTTGCATCCCGGACTCAGTGGCTTAAAACTCGCGCCAGGTGCATGTGCGTGCATGCCCAAAATCCCAAGAGGGGAATGGAGAAGGGATTGCAGTGTAGCCATCCCTCCTAGGGGGTGACGTCTCGCTTTCTGTCTCTGCTCTTTCTGGCGAGCGCATGCCCTCTATAGCAAAAACCTCTCAAAAAAAAAAAAAAAAAAAAAAAAAAAAAAACCCAAAAACAAAAAAACATAAAATACAGAAAAGAAGAAGACACAGTTAACACATATACTGTCACTCTCAGTGTATAAAGATAACCCATTTTCCCACACCTTCAAAATTATCAAACTATCTGGCCTTTGCTATTCTGATAAATGACAATTGACACATGTACAACAAACATTAAGTGCTTATGATGTGACAGGCAATGTTCTATATGTTGGAACAAAATAAAGCTCTTGCCCTCAGGGCAAGCCCTAGAACCTATATGGAGAAAGTTATAAAATATTACAAAAACATAAAAGAACTGGCCATATGAATATACACATGAGTAGAAGAATAAATATGAGAGAGGTGGCAACTATTACCAACTCAATAGATATCATACAGAATTACAAGGTTTTGTTTTTGAGAACAGGTGAGATGACTTGACAAAATGTTTTCTGAAATAAGGAACAGATATGAAGTATGAATACCTTGAAAAAGAAAGGTAGTATAAAAATATCTGCTCTACCAGGAGTTAAAACATACTATGAAAAACAATTGCTAATTCAGTGAGGAATAGCACAATATGACACCCAGAAACAAATTCTAGTTATATATGATGTGCCTGCTTGTGTGTAAGTATGACAATTTTAATCATTACAGTTTTATTTTTTCCAAGGTTTTTGCCATAGGGCACATGTGCTTGCTGCAAATAGACAGTGAAAGGGAAAGTAAGAAATCATTCCTCAGGAGGAGGGCCATTCTGCAATCCTTTTTCCTTCACTCTCCTTGGGATTTTGGGCATGCATGCAGCACGTGCCCCAGTGATTTTCAAGCTACCAGATCCAGGACTTCAGCCACAGCTGGCCATGTGGGAGTGCAGTGCCTTAACCACACCACCACCTGTGGGCCCCATTATTATAGTTTTTAAATACATATCTGGTACGTTGTTTCCCCTAGTACAGTTCTCAGATTTTGTACTAAAAATATATTACCTTTTTATAATCTCCTACCAATACTATACATGACTAAATATATAATAAAATATAAAGATAAAAGAAGTGATCATGATTGCAAACAGTTCTGAGTTAAAGCTGACATATTAGTCTTTCAAGGAAAACATAGTATTTTTCATGATTTACTAAAATTTTGGTGTCTGTTAAAAACCGGATTTGATGGAAGACACCGCCCTATGGCAAGAAAACACCAGATTTGGTGGAATAAAGAGATACTTACCTTGTAAGTTTTTGAGAATACTTGTCTGATTTAAATTAAAGAGAGAAATACTTCATACAATTGAGGCACTTAAAAAAATTTTTATTTAAATTCAGATTTTCACCATGTGTTGCTTCCACCACACTGGCTGTTTATTACCATCTTACTATGTTGCCCTGGCCACCTCTGAGTTCACAGTCCTTCTGCTTCAGCCTTCCCTAGGTGCAGAGATTACAGGTGCATGCCCAGCCTTTTGGTTGGACGGGTAATCAAATCCATGCCTGTCATATGGTCCCAGCTTGTAAAGCACAGCGTCATAGCAGTGCATGCCACCCCAGCTGGGCCAGTAAGGTGTGGTTTTAAAAATGTCTTCGATTTTGTATATTGTTAGTATAGAAGTCTTTTATTAATAATTTGCACCTAAATGAATTGATCAGTTAGATGATTAAATAAGCTAGCAAGAATTAAAACTTATCTTTTTCTTCTCTTTAATTTGGTGTACGGCAGATGCACTTGCTGGAGAAAGGCAGAGAGGTAAAGTGATAAAGCATTCCCTAGAAGGGATGGCCACAATGCATTCTCCATTCTCTTGTCAGGATTTTGGACATGCATGCACACATGCCTGGCATGTTTTTCAAGTCACTGGGTCCAGGACTTGAACCATACAGTTAGTGGGATCCAGCTGTCTACACTACCACACGACTGGTTGGTCCTGTACTTTTCATAACGGAGAGGAAAGTCTAGGCGTTTATATTCATGAAATACCCAAATAAGTAAACTGAACAAATACAAAGACAAATCTCCAGGTATTGTCTCACCAATGGTATAGAAGAAAAAAAACAGTATTTACTCTTTCATGAAGTTTTTAATATCATTTTCTTACATGTACACTGGTAATCTTAAAAAGACAATTACTGCCAAAAGTTAAATACTTACAGTTTATAAAAAAATATAATTTAAAAAATTTGTAAAATAAATGGAGGTACCTACTTCCAATGGATTAAATAAGAACATTCCACTTTTAAGGTCTTTAACCGGAAAACAGTAAATTTCTAATTTGTCTAAGTGGACACTAAAAACTCATTGAAGCAGAGACCTTACTGTTTTAGTTCAAGCTTTCTTCTCCGTAACTTTAAATAAACCTTAAAAAATATTCTCCAGTACATATAAGGTTGCTAAAAAGAGTGCCTGACTAGGGGGAAAAAGGACTATGCTAGAATGTGAACTATGTACTGATGAATAGGAATATGGTTCATTCACCCTATTCATGTCCCCGGGTTTCCAGCATAAATTTAGCCTGGCTCAAAGTAAAATGCTCAAGCAACATTTACTGCTTTCACCTGAACTGGGACAAATGCACACTTCTACCTTTGGTCCAGTTTTCACTCTATATAAAGCACTGTATTTGAAGTACCTGAGCTGCTCCTGGGTCTTGACCTTTGACCTTAAACTGAGTAAGGTAAGCCAATAGGCATACACTTCTGCACCAGCCTTCTTATAAGATACACAGAAGTGTGTTGTCACTGGGCTGTGATTCTTGCTTTACGTGATCTGATTCCTGTTTCTTGGATAGGTTAGTATCAATGCACACAAGTACTTGCATTTATTCTTTTATTTTTTAAAAATTTGCCAGAGGACATGTACCCTTGCTAGAGAGAGAGGGAAAGTTAGAAAGCACTTCTCCACTGGGGATGGTGACACTGCAATCCCTTCTCTACCTCTTTCTGTGGGGATTTTGAGCACACATACACATGTACCTGGCATGTTTCTCAAGCAAAAGGGTCTAGCACTCAAGCTGCATGGTTGGCCATGTGGGATTCAGTCACCCTAACCACTAGGCCACAGGCTGGCCCTGTAATTGCATTTTCAATGCAGGATAAGTATATTTATTAGTAAGATGGAACAAAGGCCTTATTTTTCTAAATTTTAAGTAACAGATACATAGCATCTTAAATTATGACATCATCAGCAATTTTAGACATGAACATAATACACTGTATTACAATGCAATGTGGTAGGCTTCCATTTTAGGAGCTGAAATAAATTTCACATGAAAAAAGACTTAATTCACATAAAATACATTTAGAATAAGTCTAGATTTTCAGCATCAAAGTACTTAGAAATAAACACAGAGGAGCTTTAAGATGTGTAAGTCTCCATTCTGTCCAAAAAGCATTTACAAAAAGTTTTTTTTTACAATTATTGATCGTCACCTCGTTGCCTTAAATTTCTAGGTTTTCCATTTTCAATTCTTCTCTTTTTGAAAACTGAGGCCACTCCATCTGCCACAACTCCAAGAGAAGTAACTGTTTTTTCTTTAAATACCACTTTGGGTTCCCCACCAACGTCAGCTTCTGAAGTTGGTACATACTCATTTTCAGTACTTGGAAGTTCCAGATCTACCTCCTCACTGTAACGGAAAGTAAAAATAAAACCATTATTTGAGAGATAAAGACAAACTGTTTTGTTTTTTTTTTTTTTTAAGAGAGATTTTTGCTATAGGGCGTGTGTGCTCACTGGAGAAAGACAGACAGACAGACAGAAAGCAAGAAATCATCCCCCAGGGGGATGGCCACACCGCAATCCCTTGTCTTCTGTTCTTCTCTCAGGATCTTGGGTGGGCATGCATACGTGCATCCACCCTGGCATGAGTTTCAAGTCACCAAGTCCAGGACTTGAACTGTGGTCAACTACATGGGAGCCTGGCAATGTAAGCATTATGCCATATGCTGGTGCCAAAGACAAATATTTTTGTATAACCTGTGAGCCCACCAAAGCTCCAAGAGTACCTTTCTAATGATAATAGTGAGAAGTTAGCAGTTGGTCATTTTGGAATAGGAAACTATGTTAAAATACTGATTTTTATGATATGATTTAAATACTGAGCACTTATTTTAGGTAGTCACATATTAGGAAAAGTTCCATCTAATTTTTTTATTCCTGTTGCACAAAGGATACATCACCTAATGAAATGCTTGTGTATATAAGATAAGTAGTACACACGATAAGGGAAAGATACTTGTGGAAACGGATTGTGCCATAGACAGGGACTCTGCAGGTTTACAAAACAGATGATGAAAACCATGAGACCTCAATGTCCTATTGTAAGACCCCATACAGCTGTCTGCTTAGTAACCCCCTTCAGCCATCCACATGGTTACGTTATAAATAATTGGCTGGTCCTGAGACTAGTACCTGATTAACAGCCTCTCTTAGTACCCTATTCCCTGAGCAGTCAGCTGGTAGTTGAAAGAGCTGGTAAGTCACATCATACCTACCAGTCCCACCCGAAAGGTTTTGAACATGGATGGAAAGTTCATTATCTTTAACTTTCTCCAGTAGCTGAGAATATAAAAACTCTTGGGAACCGCACATCTTATTTGGACAAAGGTGTTTGACAAATAGGAGACGAAGCATCTGATAATGTTTGGCAAACAGATGCCTTCTAGAATTCATCCTAATTGTGTTAAAAATATGTATTAGGCCCAGCCACAATGGCCATATGGTAAGATGCTGTATTCTATATGCCGGGACCCCATGTGAGGACTGGGTTAGATTCCTGACCCAACCTAAACGCCAAGTGCCTGTAACTCCAGTGACTCAGGGATGCTGAGACAAAAGGATCTCAAGCTTGAACCTGGCTTTGGTAACACAGTAAGATCCTATCTAAAGAAAAAGCCAGTGTGATGGTTTGTGCCAACAGTCCCATCTGGGAGGCTGAGACAAGAGTACTGAGACGTGGCAAGACCCTTCTTAAAACCAAAAAAACCCCATTAAATATTATTTTCGTTTGCTTTTCCTACTTCCCTATTTTCTCTTGGACTGCAAACAATGGTGTTTTTCTTTTTTAAAATTGATTAGAGGGCATGTGTGTTCAACAGAGAGGGAGAAAGCACGCCCCAATGGAAGATGGTCATGCTGCAATCCCCTCTCCATTTCTCAACCACGTCAGGACTTTGGGCATGTACATGCCTGGCAAGTTTCCCAAGCCACTAGAGGTCATGGACTTGAACTGTGCAGTTGGCCATGTGGGATCCAGCTGCTGTAACCACCAAATCAATGACTGGCCTGAGTTGATAAAGTATTAATTCTTGACTTTTTATTCTTACTTTACATGAGAGGAAACTGAGGCTGAGAGAGAGATTACTTAGTCAAACCAAACTGTTATGTAAGTGATAGGGCTTGATTTAAAACACAGGCCTGTCGGACCTCAAACTTACATTCTTTCCCACTCCATTCCCAGGTGAAACTTAAGAAATCCCATTAGCCAAGCAAAGAAAGTTATAAAGAGCAGTGATTTCTGTTGTTGTTGTTTTCTTTTTTTAAAGAGAGTTTTGCTATACGGTTTGTGCACTCGCTGGAGAGACAGAGATAGCGAGAAATCACCACCTAGGGGGAACAGCCATGCCACAATCCCTTCTCCATTCTCCTCTCAGGATTTTGGGCACATATGCACATGCTCCTGGCTTGAGTTTTAAGCCATCAGGTCCGGGACTCGAACTGCAGTTGACTACGTGGGAGTCTAGTGACACAACCATTATGCCATCTGCTGGTTTCAAAGAGCAGTGTTTTGATTATTTTGACCAGTTCTAGAAATTTCTATGTAAGACTCATTTATTTCACTGAATTTTGGTTGCTTTGTCTCATATTTTGATGGTGACCAAGCCACAACATTATTAAATGAAGTTATGTTAATGATAAAATAAAAAAGCTTCCATTTTTGAAATCAAGGTATTAGGAAGTTCCTTACTAAAGGTTAACAAAAGTGGCAGTAGTAGATACCCTTGAAACATAATCAGAAGAAAAGAAGCCTGTATTTGGAAAAAAAAAAAAAAAGGTGAGAGCCTACAGGTATATTACAGAGGGACCAGCAGTTGCTATAATGACTATGTCACTAGACTCCCATGTAGTCGATTGTGGTTCAAGTCCCAAACCCGGTGGCTTAAACTCACACCGGGTGCGTGTGTGTGAGTGCCCAAGATCCCAAGAGGAGAATGGAGGAGAAGGGATTACGGTGTGGCCATCCCCCCAGTGGGTGATTTCTCACTTTCTGTCTATCTCTCTCTGTCTTTCTGGTGAGCACATGCACCCTATCTCCAAAAAAAAAAAAAAAAAAAAAAAAAAAAAAAGGAAAGGAAAAAAACACGTAAGTATATTACAGAAAATATGCCTTCTTTTCAAAACAGTTATAGAAAAACACTAAGTACTCCACAAAACCATTAGGTGGAGAGTCTGCCTGAGAAGAAAGGGTCAATGCAGAAGAAAACAGAGCTTTTTGAAAGTCAGAGATACAGTATTCAGAGGATTTTACTGAAGTTCTGGGATCCAGCCATGTTTGAAGTCACTGCACCTCTATACATAACAGAATTTCCGTCATGTACAAATGAAAAAGTGCACTGGAGTGGATTACATATTAAACTGGCTGCCTAGGTTAGATTGAACAAAAATGGATGCACTGAACATTCATCACAAGGACAGCAAAATATTCTTGATACATTTAAGAAATTGTAGCTTTTTTTTAGTCAGGGTCTCCCTAGGTTATGATCCTCCTGCCTCAGCCTCATGAGTAGCAGGACCTACAGGCATATGCCATAGCACCTGGCTCTTAAGGTGGGGCAGGAATTAGCTTTAGCTTGCTAAGCAGCATCAACCAGTATGTGCTGGGTTGGGATCTAAACTGCAGTTGGCCATGTGGGATCTGACTCCTGCTGGCCCCAAGCTGGCCCCCTATTTTAATTTTTTTTTCTTTTTTTGGAGAGGTTTTTTGCTATAGGGCGCGTGCGCTCACCAGACAGACAGAGACAGAGAGACAGAAAGCGAGAAATCACCCCCCCAGGGGAGATGGCCACGCCGCAATCCCTTCTCCTCCGTTCTCCTCTCGGGATCTTGGGCATCACGCACACGCGCCCGGCGTGAGTTTAAGCCGCCGGGTCCAGGACTCGAACCATGGTCGACTACGTGGGAGTCCAGCGACATAGCCATTACGCTAACTGCTGGTCCCCCTATTTTAATTATTTTAAAAAGCAAGCTCAAGGGCTAGCAGGTGGTACGGGGTTAAGGCGTTAGATTTCCACATGTCCCACCACAGTTTGAATCTTGGACCTGGTGGCTTGAAAATCATGGTGGGCACATGTGCATGTATGCTCAAAATCCCAGGAGGATGGAGAAGGGACTCTGGTGTGGCCATCTCCCCTAGGGAGTGCCTTCTCATTTCTCCTCTCCCTCTCTCTCTCTCTTCCTGGGCAAGCACATATACCCTGTAGCAAACTGAAAATAATAAAATTATTTAAATTTAAAAATAATTAGAAAAAATAAGACCAGTCTGGAAATGAGATACTTTTTATATGAGTATACCATCCCTAAAATGAGTTACTACAATTTATGAAGGTACTTGCATGTAAAATACTTGTAATAACAGGGGATTAAAGTTTTAGGTACTTACTGAGACTCAACTTCTTCTTTAATTTCTTGCCATGCTCCATATGGGTTTGGTTTTTTAAGAGTTCTGGATTTTTCTTTATTTAGACTCGATGAATTCTTTTTTGGAATACTTTTTTCTTTCTGTGTTCCTGAGTCAGTTCTTTCATCACTATTTTTACTTTTTACCTGAAATGGAAAAGTCAAGAGATAACACACTTCAAGTAAAACTACCAAGACAAAACCAAAATTTATTTTTTTCTTAATTGCCAGAGGGCAGGTGCATTTATCAGTGAGATAGAGCGAGGGAGCAAGCATGCCACGACCAGGTATGGTCATACCTCAATCCCTTTTCCTTCGTATTTCATCCTGTTGGGATTTTGGGTACACATGCACACATGCCTGGTATGTTTTTCAAGTTCCTGTGTCCAATATTTGAACTGCAGTCAGCTATGAGGGATCTGGCTTCCTTAACCATAGGCCATGGGATTAGCCCCCAAAACAAAATTTAAGTAGGTCTTTGAAAAGTCTTGTTTGTTTGTGTGTATATATATATATATATATATATATAAAAATTCACTTCATACATTAAATTCTGGCACACAAGTACATAGAATAACTTTTAATGCTTCATTAGGTTTTTCATTATTTCTAAAATGGTACTATATCATGACCAGGATTGACTTTCAAAGTAAGATACTGTTAATGTCATGAGTTTTACAATTAAGGACGTAAAAATAGGTCTCTTTTACTCTCGTTTGCTTTCACATCTTACTTTTTTATCCTATAGTGACCCACACCCCCATTATATTGTGATTTTTAATCTATGCCATATCATGAGATCCTTGTATGTCCGTTATCTACTTACAGAACTCCTTCAACTTGTAAGTCTCAACTGAAATCTGTTTTGGTTTTTGATGTCAGGACACTGTCACAGCCTCACTAGGCTATGTAACTAGTGACTTTGTACAAATTAGAAAGCCATCCTGCTAGGACAGAGCTATCATGGGAGCTCCTAGATGGGGCTTATGGCTTTATGGTGCCCCGTGATATAATAAAGTCTTGTGACTCAATTTTCTGAGTGTACTATGTGCTAGATTTTAGGTTCTTTAGAAATTGTATAATTATGGGTAGCCAATCCAGGACACTGTTCTCGATTCATTCCCTTCTGTGGTTAGTACCATAGGATAGGAAGGCAGTACCCACTTTGCTCTTAGCAATCTACCTGCTTTCAGGCCATAGCTCTTTTTTTTTTTTTTTTTTTTTTTTTTTTTTTTTTTAAATGAAGAGGGGGAGGGAGACAAATATTTTTGATGGTCTTGCCATGCCATGATCTTTGTGCTCCAGCCTCCCAGTTAGCTAGGATTATAGGTGGACATGACTACACTTGATCTGTTTAGTTGGTCCAGGAGCCTTACCTAGGTCTCCCAGGTGTTCTAACCTTGTGTGGCTGCTCCTGACCACTTGAGCCAGTGTGGCTAGGCTGGCCACAACTTCTTTAACGAAACGTTCTTATAGCAGTATAATAGATCTTTTTACTTTATGCTTTGATCCTCTGGCAGTGAAAGTTTCTTCCTCTTGGCTCACACCATCTTCTATGTAGTCTTCTCTTCCATTCTTTTTTAGATGATTTAGTGATCTCTGGCCAGCACTCTGTATTAGGTGATGACTCTGGAAACCTTGGCACCATTTTCCCTCTATTCAAACTCCTGCTAGGGATCTTAAAAATCCTCTTTGCCTTGGGCCAGCAGATGGCATAGTGGCGAAGGCACTGGACTCCCATATGACTGACCATGGTTCAAGTCCTGGAGCTGGCAGCTTGAAAATCAGCCAGATGCATATGTGTGCATGCCCAGAATTCCAAGAGAATGGAGAATTAAGAACTAATATCTAGCCACCCTTCTGTTATCTAACTTCTCAATATCTAATTTTTCATTTCATAGTCAAATTTAGATAACTTTTATTTTTAATGAAGAGATGGAGGGAGATGAATGTTTTTGATGGTCTTGCCATGCCATGATCTTTGTGCCACAAAGTTATCTAACTTTTCATTTCATATTCAAACCACATATACACTGGAATGACTTTTCAACTCCCTGTAATCTGAATTCTGCCATTTAAAACTTTGATGAAACTTCTGGAAGGGTATCAAGGACTTTCTAACCATCAAATGCAACAGACATTTTCCCTTTTCTAGATCTAATTAATCCTTCATACACTGTTTGGCTTCTGGAACATTAAATTCTTCTTCTTTGCATCTCTCTAATTATTCTTCCTCATTATACCTTGTGGACTCCTTTCTCTGCATGTCACTTAAATGTCATATGTTTCATGTTCTCCAAGGCCATTTTCCTGTTATCTCACATTCTGAGATTTAAAGTTCTATCAGTATACTAATGATACTCAAATTAGTATTCCTTGCCTGGAAATTCAGACAGGCCTATTCAGATCACCCTCTATGATAGAGGCCTCTCAAGCATAGAAAGTTTAAAATGAACTCAGTAACTGTGGCTCTGTGGCCTGGGGAGTAAGGCTAGTTTCCACATGGCTGATTTAATGATTTAAGTCCCCGGCCTGATGGCTTGAAAAATATGCAGGGAGCATCAGTATGCGTGCCCAAAATCCTGGAGAAAGAAGAGATGGGGTTATAGAATGAGTGTTCACCATGGTGGGGTGCCTTTTCCTCTCCCTCTCTTGGTCTCTCTCTCTGGCAAGCACACATGCCCTCTAATGCACACACACCCATACACACAGAATTAAATGAGCTAGAGTCTTGCTCTTAAATAGGTATCAGTAAATAGTACAACTATTCAGTTGCCAAAAATCTGTTTCTTGGCTTTGGCTTCATTTCTGTATTCTACTAGAAACTAAAGGTCTGTGGAAGTTTTTATAAACTGATAAACTTTTGTGAAGAGTAAATCGAGAACCTACCTTAAACTTTATTTTTGGCCTTTTTGTTTCTGTAGAGACTTCCTCTTCTGCTTCCTTTTCCTTATCGGAATCACTATGTGAATCTGATGATTTGGACTCTTCTACAGTAGGAAGAAATTTACCAGCCTTACTGGAAAGCACATCACCAGTGCGTGTAATGAAATCATCAGGTTTCTCCCAGCTGGATTCTGCTCAATACATTTTAATAATCGTGTAATTTAGTTTCAAGTTCTGTTCAGATGTTTTTCCAACATAACACTTCCTATGCACTTGCAATTATTAAATGACAATATTTTATCTATTTACACTATCACTTCATCAAGACAATAACAACAGTTTTAAACCCATTTGCTCTTATATTGTCTAGAAACTGATTTCAAACAACCTGGATTTATTATATGTACAAACTAACTACAATGGAAATAGAGACCTTAGAAGTGGGTGATGCTGGGACCAGCAGTTGGCGCAATAGCTATGTTGCAAGACTCCCATGTAGCTGACCATGGTTCAAGTTCCGGACCCAGTGGCTTACACTCATGCCGGGCGCATGTACATGCCTGCCCAAGATCCTGAGAGGAGAATGGAGGAGAAAGGACTGCAGTGTGGCCATCCCCCTGGGGGTAATTTTTTGCTCTCTGTCTCTCTGTATCTCTCTGTCTTTCTGGCAAGTGTATGTGCCCTGTAGCAAAAATCTCTCCTCCCCCCCCCCCCAAAAAAAAAAGAGAGAGAAAAAAAGAAGTAGGCGATGCCTTCTAAAGACTCTCACAATATACCTGACAGTAATTTCAGGAAACACTGATAATGAACATACATAAAATTTCTGGAATTTGAAAAGTGATAAATTTTGAAGATCTGAATTAATACAATGTCATTTTTATACTGGGGTTATATGAGTGGATCTCAACTGATTGAACTCTACTGCCATCCAGTGGTTCACTGGACTTAGAGCAAAATGATAGCATTTCTAATTATCTTGTAGTTATTTTCTATTTTAGGTTTAATAAAAGAAGAGAGAGAGGCCAGCCTGTGGCCTGATGGTTAAGGCAGCTGGGTCTCACATGGTGAACCACACAGGTCAAGTCCTAGACCCCGTGGCTTTAGAAACACACCTGGCACATGTGTGTATGCCCAAGATTCAAAAAGGAGGGATGGAAGAGAAGGGATTACAGTGTGACCATGCCTCACAGGTTCTTGCTTTCCCTCTGTTCCTCTCCTGTGAACACATGTGCCCTTTGGCAAAACTAAATTTAAAATAAAAAAAAGAGAGAGAGGAAATAAAAAAAGACAGTATGCTTTATTGTTCAACTGGGACAATTTTAAGGGTGAAAGGGCTGTTATTATAAATTATAGTGGTCTAGGTATAAATTAAAATCACTTGTGGCAAATTAATATGTATAGTCCCTTAAGACTTTTCAGCACTAATGAAAACATTACTTTTCCTTATCTGTATTTCATACAACTAACAAATGAGTTTTCAAGAAATAATTTATTAAGCACCTCTTATGTGTCAGGCATGGTTTTGGGAACTTACGGACATCTGACCCTAATGATCCTACAGAGTACATATGATCATCTCTATTTACTCAAGAGTGACCTCAGGCTTAATGACTTGCCCATAATTACATCACTGGATAAGGAATGAAGCTGTGCATTGAGCTCAGATCTGTCTTTACCCTAAAGCTATATTATGTGGCTATATTATTTTATCTTTATAAAGATTCAGAACTTCAATTTTAGTCTGATATAAACATTACCACTGGCAGGCTAGGTATCTGCTTGGAGGTTAAAAAGGCATTTCCTTCCTAAAAGATCTAATGCAATTTAGTAGGCTTAGATAGTAGGAAAAATAGAAAAACAAAACAAAAACAACACAAAAGGGAAAAAAAAGAATCCACCTTTATCAAAGTTACACAAACACTAGGCCAGGTGTGGTGACGTAGTAGTAGTGCAACTGGACACACATGGGCAAGGTCCTAGCTTTGTGTCCCATGGTCCCTGGATGCGCATGCCATGATCTAAGCTGTCCAGGACTGGGGATGTTTTGCAGCATGAAGACCCTGTTGGAGGTAACTGTCTTTCTCTCTCATTAACTAAACAAAAATTTTTTTAAAAGGTTATACTAATAGGCTATTCTGGTAAGTTTAACTGCAATAGAAACCAATGATATTACTTGAAGACAAGTTTTATGAACTTTAGTTAAGTTAAGCATTAATTAAAAATTTTAAGATAATTAGACAGCGGGGCCAGCAGGTAGCATGGTGGTTAGGGGGGCTGGACTCCCACATGGTTGAATGCATTTCGAGTCCTGGACCTGGCTGCTTGGTTTCTTACTCTCTCTCACTCTGTCTTTCTCTGGTCAAATGAAAATAAATAAATAAATAAATAAATGGATAAATAAAAAAGTTAAGTAATTCTTTAACAAACATAATTACAGCAATTATGCATGGCTTGCAAATATTTAAATAACTGAGACATTATAATTAGTAAAGGTGAAAATTTGAGATTTTCAGTCACTGAATAAAATAGCTTCAGTATTTTTTAAAAGAATGATTTTATTTAGTTTTATTTATTTATTTACTTAATTTTTAAAAATTTGACCAGAGAGGGACAGAGCAAGAAAGTGAGAAAGAGAGAAAGCCACCAGGTCCAGGACTTGAAAAGCAGTCAGCCATGTGGGAGTCCAGAGCCCTTAACCACCACGCCACCTGCTGGCCCAGCTTCACTATATTTTAAAGAATCATTATCTTATTTAAAATTTGCTATAGGACACTCACCAAAGAGAGAGAGAAAGTGAGAAAGCAAGCCACTAGGTCTGGAACTTGAACTGCGGCTGGCCATGTTTGAGTCCAGCGCCTTAACCATCACATCACCTGTTGGCCTCTTCAGTTTTTTTTTTAGAATTATTTTATTAACTTTATTTATTTATTTAAATTCCATCAGAAACGGACAGAGAGAGAGAGTGAGAGAGAGAAAGTGAGAAAGCAAGCCACCAGGTCCAGGACTTGAACTGTGGTTGGCCATGTGGGAGTCCAGTGCCATTATCCACCACTCAGAATCATCTGAGCCAGGTCCAGGACTCAATGCCACACTTCCTGCCACCAACCCCCAGTTTTATTTTTACTTATTTATTTTTAAGGGATTACCTTACTTGGGACCAGCAGATGGCATAATAGTTATGCTGCTGGACTCCCACATAGTTGAACAGTTTGAGTCCTGGATCTGGTGGCTTAAAGTTCATGCTGGGGACGTGTACCTGTGTGCCCAAAATCTTGAGAGGATGGAGAAGGGATGGCTACATGGCCATCCCCCCGGGGGGTAATTTCTCGCTTTCTGTCTTTCTAGTGAGCGCATGCGCCCTATAGCAAAAATCTCTCCAAAAAACAACAACAAAAAAAAAACAGAAAAAACAAAATAATTACTTAGTTTAATATTTATTTATTTATTTATTTATCTTAATTTGACTAGAGAGGGAGAGAGAGGTAGAGAGAGAGGGAGGAAGGGGGAGAGAGCGAGGAAGTGAGAAAGTGAGCTGCCAGGTCCGGGACTAGAACCACAGTCAGCCATGTGGGAGTCCAGTGCCCTTAACTACTGTACCACCTGCTGGCCCCCAGTTTTGTTTTAAAAAAGGAAAAGGTGATATGAACTAGGTGACTATGTAAGGTACCTTCCAAGGCAATGATTTTACCTATAAAAATCATGATAAAAACACGTAGTGTTAGAGAAAGATGAAACAACTGTTATAAATTTGTAAATACAGTATCAACTAAGAATAACATTAATGCACATTAATGTACAGCACACTATGTCATACACCTAAATCTGTTTGCTGGTTACTGTATTAATGTTCTTAAATTACAAAAAAAATTGCTATATGGTTATCATTACACTAACATTTTCAAGCTCAGATGATTCTCCAGGAGGGTAATAAAGCAGTTTCAGTTATAATTTTAGATAGTCAAAATAATCAAAGGTAATACTTACCTCCTGTTTCTGTATTATAATAATAGTTATAACCATCCTCGCTTAAACCTTCTACCCAAACGGTCTTCATCCCTGTCTAATGTGAGAGAAAAAAACCAGCATAAACTGAAGATAATGGTGATGGTCATATTCCGAAAAACTAAGCCAGAGCCAACCTCCCCTTCCTTCCCACTAGAGTTGGAACTTGGGAGTTAGGGATAGTGGTACTAATTGTGGCCAGGAAGCTTAGTTTACTCATCATGAGCCAACTTTCAAGGAGAGAATGCTTCACCTCTGAAAGGAACAATTCTTTCCAGATGGAAAGAGACATGTGAATGGCAACTGACTGCAAAACAACTATAAAACGCATATACTGAGTTTTTGGATAAGATATCATTGTTTTGCCTTCAGATAAAAGGATTACAGGAAGAAAGGAAGGAAGTGTGCATGGGGGCGTATTTGGAAGTAAATCTGCTTAAATCCTACAAAAATCCCAGAAGCCAGTAACTATAAAGAATAAAACAAAAAACTATCAATGTGCTTCAGTTACCTTTAAGTTTCCTTGAAATCCTTCAGGTTTCTCCCACTGAGATGCTTAAAGCAAAATATATTGATTTATAAAACTCTTGCTTTAAAAAAAAACAAAACTTTCCAAAATATTTGGCAAAAAATGTACAAGACATTCATTGTGTACACAACACTATAAGTATACAATTTAAAACATAATTAAAAAAGAACCAACATATACTTCAGTAGTATTGTACAAAAGATTACATATGAGCGCTACATAACAAGAAAGAACAGAATGAAAGATCAAAAAAAAATTTAATTTTTTGGAGAGGTTTTTGCTATAGGGCACATGTGCTTGCTAGAAAGACAGAGAGAGACAGAGAGACAGAAAGCGAGAAATCACCCCCCGGGGGGATGGCCACATCGCAATCCCTTCTCCTCCATTCTCCTCTTGGGATCTTGGGTATGCACGCACATGTGCCTGTCTTGAGTTAAAGCCAACAAGTCCAGGACTCAAACCGCAGTGGACTGCATGGGAGTCCAGTGATATAACCATTATGCCAACTGCTGGTCCTCAGAAGGAAAGATCAAAAATTACTGGAACTTCCACAGGAATTATTAGAGCCATGTAAAAGGCTTTCTTTTAAAGACCTCATAGAACTCAGGCTTGATGTACTTTTGAGTGCAAGAATATATAAAGTATATACTGAACAATGGATCCAGCAATTAGCACAAGATGGGAGAGACGAAATAGCTGATAATTTCTTTATTTTTTTTAAAAGAATTATTCAATTTATTTATTATTATTTTAAGTTTGCTGTAGGCATGTCAGCACTGTGCCAGGCACTGCGTTAGGTGCTAAGGTATAAATGGTAAGACATCATTCCTGAAATGCTCATCTTAATGATCAGCTCAAAAGTAACTCCTATAATAACTCTCTGATCCACATATCACAATTAATTCCTCATTTTTGAGCTTTTAAAATCCCTCCTGTAGAGGCCAGCAGGTGGTGTGATGGTGAAGGTGCTGGACTTCCACACGGTCAACCAGTTTGAGTCCTGGACCCTGTAGCTTGAAAATCATGCCAGGCATGTGTGGATGTGTGCTGGCCTAAAATCCCGAGAGGAGAATGGAAGAGAAGGAACTGCGGTGTGGGGGGTAATTTCTCACTTTACCCCTCTCTCTCTCCTGCAAGTGCACATGTCCTGTGGCAAAAACCTAAAAACCAAAACCAAACTAAACCAAAACAAAAAATAAAACCAAATTTCTGGAAAGTAAAATGATACATAAATATAGAATAAATACATTCATTTATACCAGAATTTATACGGAGTAAAAATCCCAAATTTATTTAGCTTTTAAGGAGAAAAAGACGCTTTTGATGTTCTTACTAAAAAAATAACACTGTGGGGAGCAGCAGGTGATATAGTGGTTAGGGGTGCTAGACTCCCACATAGCCGACAACGGTTCAAGTCCAGGACCTGGTGGCTTGCTTTCTCATTTTCCTCTCACTCTCTTGCTCTGTCCCTCTCAGGTCAAATTAAGTGTTTTAAAAAAAACTAAATATAATAATTTAAAAAATAATAACAACATTGTGTATTTATGTTATTAGAAACTGATACCTCTAACATTAAGATGAAAAGAATACTTTGCTAGGTCAATAAATATAGATTATTGAAAACAAACCAAAAAAACCAATATGTGCCAGTGGATGGTGTGGTGGTTAAGGCTGCTGGATCCCACATCAACAATTGCATGGTTTGAGTCCTGAATTTGGCAGCTTGAAAAACACACTAGGTACGTGTATATGTGCGCCTCAAATTCTAAGAGGCGAATGGAGGAGAATGGACTCTAAGGAAGCTATTGCCCTGGGGGGGTGCTTCACTCTTCTCTTCCCCCTGCAACCTCTGAAAGCATGTGCCCTATGGTAAATTAAAAATCAAAACCAAACCAAACCAAGTTTCTGGTTCCTGGATTACTTTCAGATAGAAAGTCTTTTCCATAGAATATTTTATTTTAAGGCCCCCTATAATTTGTGAAGTGGATATGAAATGCCTTCTTTCTTATGTTTTTGGAGAGGTTTTTGCTACAAGGTGCAAGTGCTCACCAGAAAGACAGAGAGAGACAGAAAGCGAAAAATCAGGGAGGGATAGCCATGCCACAATCCCTTCTCCTCCATTCTCCTCTCAGGACCTTGGGCATTCATGTACATGCACTCAGTGTGAGTTCAAACCACCAGGTCGGGACTCGAACTGCGGTTGACTACATGGGAATTCAGTGACATAGCCATTACGCTAACTGCTGGTCCCAAAATGCCTTATTTATATGTACAGGATTTTCAGAGGTTTTATTGAGAAAATCTAAAGTTATAATTCATTTGTAAGGAACCCTTTATTAAGGCTTTGACTGCCAATGACACGGAATCACTACGAGAAAAGTATTACTTCTTTAACAAGCACATAATTGTTTCACCTTTGTGGCAAAAATTAAAAATCAGTTTCATTGTTTAAAATGTTCCAATATTAAATAAAAATTCTAACAAAAAAGAAGTGTTACATTCCACTAACAGAACTGTTTTCTACTAGATCTACACCTAGATGACTTACCTCCTGTGGTAAGATTGTAATAGTAATGATGACCCTCAGAGGTTACACCTTCTAGCCAACTGCCCTTTGAAGTATCTTTTTCTTTTTTTCGTTTTTTCTTTTCTTTCTGTTGTTTTGGTGCAGACGTGGGTGGGACAGTGCTGGTCACTGGTGGTACGCTTGGTTCTGAAATTTCTAGACATGAGAGAAACATAAAGTAGCAAAAAGTTATGTATTTTTTTAAAGAATGATTTTACTGAACTTTATTTATTCTATTTATTTATTTTAATTTGACCTAAGAGGGACAGGAGGGGGAGAGAGAAAGAAAGCAGACTGCCAGGTCTGGGACTCGAACCACAGTCGGGCATGTAGGAGTACAGCACTCTTAACCACCACGCCACCTCGTGGCCCCAAAAAGTTTTTTTTTTTTTTTCAAACTAACATAAATGATGTTGTTATAATTAAAAGCGTCACAAGAATCTTTTGGGAACTTGATAATACTACTATAAAGTTCATTTGTAAAAATAAACATGTAAGAATATGCAGGAAATATATTTAAGGAAAATTCAGTCCTATCAGGTATTAAAATTTATTCTAAAATGATTGCTTAAAAAAAAAAAAAAATCCAGCAGTATGGAACTAATGCAGAGGAGACAAACATATAAAGCCACTGCAGATTTCTGCTGTTTCTTCTTAGAAGGAAAAAGATCTGATTAAGTTTTAGTCTTACCTATTGGGCAGTTATATTGGTAAATGAAAAAAATGTGTAGTTCTTATAGCTGTATTTTTTCCCAAAGGACTAGACATTTCCAATACCAGTTAATAAATTCATTCCTAGTAAAAGTATAAACCAGCCCCACATTTCTGGAGACTGCCTGATATTAGCTACCAGTATATAAAATATATTCACACTTTAAAACGCGGTCTTACTTCTAGAAATTGAACTTATAGAGAGAAATGTGAAAAGGATACTTATAAATAAAGTTCTTAAGTTGTTGCAATAAACAAAAAGATATACTTAAACAATACTGCAGTTTATCAAAAGAAAACTAGAAACATAAAAGCATTTAGCCTCATTATTTATGTGTAGAACATGTTCATTTATATCTAAATTTCAGCATTTACTATCATCACTGCTCTAATTTTAAGTTACATCCAAAGGATAAGGCAAAACCACCTACGAATTGGCATACTTGTTCATTTCTCAGTTTGTGAAAACGTCCTTGATGTGGCAAATAAATTCAACTCTGATTGCTATGCAAAGAAACAGAAGATAATCTGCTTTGCAATAAACTTTTATAGTTCAACCAAATACAAGCAACAGGCTAAATATGAAAAAAATTACTAACTGAACTACAGGTATTAAATACTGAAAAAAGTTTACAGTTTATTATAATTTATTTTATTTAACAATCTAGGAAGTTTGCAGCCATTAGCATTTCCAGTGCAATTTTAGGTGCAATGGGGAATTCAGGAATCACGGTATAGCTGTTAGTATAGCAAACCTTGTAGGTAAAATACATGCTCACTTTTGATAGCACATGTGAAGGAATCTCTCTAAAATTGACCTCATTGTTTTCATTCTCAGCAGAATGACCTGGGTCACTCAACGTGCCCTTTATTGTTCCTGATGTTAGTGCATGTTCTCTTTTGACAATAAATTCATGACCATCAGAAGATATCAATTTGACATACATGTCATCAGGGCCTTCACAGCCACCATAAGTTTTCTCCTCTCCACCCATTTTGTTCTTAGGAACTTTTACTTTGCTTCCACAGGAACTTTAGTAGTTTTTCATCAGCCCTGCAGCCACCACAGCGGAGTCCCCGTGTATTGCCACAGCCCCTAATCCAGGGCCGCCCCCCCACCCCAGTTCTATAACTGTTCTTAATTAATGAAGGCAATGGCAATTAACTTCACAGGTATATTGCTTCAAATCTTAATTAAAAGCTGTTTTTATTAGAGAGTAAGGAATACCACTCTATATTGACTATCCCAATCACTATCAACAACTGAGATCTGCTATGTTTGGCTTAAGGACAATGAATTTGCCATGGAAGTAATGATCATAGAAGTTTTCCAGTTAAAGCTTAAATGTTATAACTAGATAGATACATCCTAGTTAAATAATGCCGTTTACCCAGAACTTCATTACCCTCAAACCATCAAAATATCTGCCTTGCAGTAGTAAAGTCCATGATTTATCCACAAAAGGCTCATTTACTATACATTTAACCACCTAAATAAATGTTATTCATAGTTTTGAATATATGGATAAGTGAACTATAGTTATAATGCAAAGCCATTTTTTTAGAGTCATTTTTAAAAATTTTATTTATCGTATTATTATTTTTTCAATTTGACTAGCAAGAAAGGGAAAGTAAGAAAGCAAACCACCAGCTCCAGGACTTGAACCAGTCAGTCATGTGGGAGTCCGGCACCTTAATCACCATGCCACCTGTTGCCCCACAAGGCTTATTTTTTAATGGATAGTGTCTTTTAGCCAAATAATTAAAATACCTAAAAAACTCAATGTGTCTCTGAAATGAATGACTCACCAAGGACAGGGCTACAACTAGGTCATCGCAAAGGTAGTATGGCTACTATAAATAGAGGTGTTAAAAGATAAGGCATTATAAGCAAAACAAGAGTGCATGCATAGAGTCCCATAGTCTAAATAGGGCTGTGATGCACATTCAAAGCACTGACAGCATAACCTGAGTGTATAACCTCTTTATGGAAACAATCAAAGCTCACTTAAGCATGACCTCTGATGTTACTTTTAAAACATGCTGGCTGCTTATTTACCTGACTTCAAGCCAAGCCTTTTCAAATCCTCTTGGTATGCTTTAAGGGCAGCTGCTTCCATTGCAGCAAACTCCTTTGATGCCTTTTCTTCTTCTTTTGCCTTATCCAGGCTTTTCTGTTTAATCTATGTGAGACAAATACACAAGTCAAAGTGAGATAAAGGATGGACACTTAGACTGAAAAACTGGTCAGGAAACAATCTGAATTACCTCACTGATCCTTTTTGCCACATTTTCCTTATGATTTTTTCCTCTTTCATGAAATTCAACACTCTTGAAGAGAAAATACAAAAGAAAACTACATAAATACAAAATTCATAGTAAAAAGGACAGTAAAAATTGAATTGAAAATAAAATTGAAATGCAAATGAATGGCAGAAAAGATTTTATCAATGCTAGGTAACTAAACCACTGTATTTATTATTATTCCCTCTGACTAGGTTTCTTTTGGTTCTTAAAATAAACTGGGATGACCATACTAATGGAGAAAAATACAAAGTACCCTCGATGACTAATCTAGTGAATATGACTGTAATGAGGGCTCAGTAAGACATGAAGCCAAAAGAGGAGTGGAAAAAAAAAAAATCTTAAGAAAACAGCTCTTCACATCTAATGTCAAAATGAGTAAGTCTCTAGAATTTTATTGCTTTATTTGCCGCATTAAGCAACATGGAGAACAATGATTCCTAGAGCCTTATTCCTCAAGACTAGGACAAAAATAGACATTTAAAAATTTTCATAAACTGTAAACAAATACCTTTCTATGGTGTGCTAATGGCACAAAATGTAAAACTCCAACACCTACAGAAGACGATTTGTCAATGTTTATTGAAATTACATGAACATTTATCCTTTGACTCAGCAATCCCATTTCTGGAAGTTTATTATATAAATATATCTGCATGTGTACAAAATAGTATTATATACGAGGTTATTCACTGTAGCACTGTTTATAAAAAGGTGGCCATCTACAGGGGACTAGTTAAACTATGATACATTCCCTTAGGCTGCTATTACAGAGAACAAAGCAGCTCTTCATGGGTTGATATAGAGAAGGCATCAAAATATTTTATTTTGTTCAATTTTTAAAAACTTATGGTGTAAAAGTATATATATTACCTTTATGTATGCTAAAATAAGAACCTATGCCTGTATACTTGTAAGAGCAATGAAAGAATAGAAAAGATGAAGAAATGGTAGCCTTTGGAGAGTTGATGGGTGGGGACAGGGGTGGGTAAGTGAACATTATTACATATTTAGACAACCAGAAATGCTCCCTGAATCCAACTGTCTAGTTGTATGCAGTAGGAAATTCTTGGTAAGCTCTACAAAATAAATTCTGTCAACTGAATAATAAAATAATGCTGGGGCCAGCATGTGGTGTAGTGGTTAAGGACTGGACTCCCACATGGCTGACCATGGGTTGAATCTCAGGCCTGGCTGCTTACTTTCTCACTTTCCCTCTCTCTCTCATATGCTGTGTCTTTCTGATGAATTAAAAAATAATACAAATTTTTAAAAATTAAATAAACAACTCTTAAAAAATAATAATGCTACTAACTGAGCTACTCTAAAATGCTGCTGTGAATAACTCTTTAAAGCGTGGCTTTGTAAAGCAAATACTCATTCTTTCTTTTTGATATATTAGGTCTCCTAAAGCTGATTACACCACACAAAAAATATAATACTAAAGGACCATTCAAAATTAAATAAATTGTGCTGCTGATTAAAGGCTAAATCAATATTAGCAAGTCAAGGAAAATAAAGACAGACTACAATGAAAGGGATTATTTACTCTGAATAACTCATAAAACTCATTTTACTGCCTGGGTTCCTCCAAGAGAGAGACTTTCAGTAATTTGTTTGATTTTAAAAATTCATGGCATTTGGGACCAGCAGATGGTGAAGTGGTTAGACTGCTGGGCTCCCACATAGTTGACTATGATTTGAGTCCCGGTCCCAGATGCTTAAAACTTACACCGAGCCCATGTGCATGCATGCCCAAAATCTCTAGAGGAGAATGGAGAAGGGATTGCAGTATGGCCATCTCCTCCAACCCTGGGGGAGTGATTTCTTATTTTCTATCTCTCTGGTAAGCACACATGTCCTATAGCAAAAATCTCTTTAAAAAAAAAAAAAAAAAAAAAAAAAAAAAAGAAATTCATGGCATTTACTTGTAAGGATGGCCTAAGTCAAACAAGGTAGTCAAAACTATGGCAACTATTATAAAAGACCAAAACAAAACAGAAAAAAATTTAAAAAAACCCAAACACCTCATAGATAATACCAAATAAATGTCTACCAAAGAAATGCAGCATTGTTAAAGATAGGACTAATGCTTTTGTGTAGCCAATTCTGTCATCCAAAAGAAATATAAATACGTATTTACCAGTTTCTCCAGTGTTTATGTAATACACAAAGTATGTGCACAAGAAGGGAAGTAACTTAGTGGTGTGCTTTCGGCTTTATGTCTTAAAAGTAGATCCAGACTATGAGTTACAACAATAATGAGCTTAATGGGGTTTCTATATTTATATTTCACAATAGAAAATATGACGTTCTTTTAAATTTAAGCACCTAAAGATACAAACTTTGCATCAAATCTATTATCTCTAAAGCAGAAAATATAAAAAGAAAACTACGATCATAATCATACATACATACGTACACACACACACACACACACACACACACGGAGAGGCTTTTGCTATAGGGCACGTGCGCTCGCCAGAAAGACAGAGACAGAAAGCCAGAAATCACCCCCCCAGGAGGGATGGACATGCCACAGTTCCTTCTCCTCCATTCTCCTCTTGAGATGTTGGGCACACATGCACATGTGCTCGGCGAGAGTTTAAGCCACCAGGTCTGGGACTTGAACCTCAGTTGACTACATGAGAGTCCAGCGACATAGCCATTATGCCAACTAGTGGTCCTATATTTTCTTTTTTAAAGAGATTTTTGCTATAGGGCGTGTGTACTCACTGGAGAGACAGACAAAGTGAGAAATCACCCCCTAGGGGAGGCGGCCAAGCTACAATCCCTCCTCCTCCATTCTCAAGATCTTTGACACACGTGCATACGTGCCTGGCATATTTTAAGCCACCGGGTCCGGTATCGAACCAACATCAACTAAATGGGAGTCCAGTAATGTAACCATTACGCCATCTGCTGGTCCCGTTTTTATATTTTAAGGGCTTTCTCTTATTGCTTCATTTCAAGGATGGCTATATCACTAACACACTACCATATTATTATTTTTTTTTTTTGAGAGGTTTTAGCTATAGGGCGTGTGCGCTCACCAGAGACAGACAGACAGAAAGGGAGAAATCACCCCCCAGGGGAGATGGCCATGCTGCAATCCCTTCTCCTCCATTCTCTTCTTGGGGTCCTGGGCACACATGCACATGTACCCCGCCTGAGTTTAAGCCAGTAGGTCCAGGACTCGAATTGTGGTGGACTATATAGGGTCCAGAGACATAGCCATTATGCCAACTGCTGGTCCCAACACACCACTGTTATAATGTAGGTGTTTCAAAAACATGAATGAGGGTTGGCCTATGGCACAGTGGTAATGTGCTGTTCAAACAAAGGTGGATTCCACATGGTGATCATTGTGTGAATCTCCAGCCTGGTCTACCTGAATTACCCCAGACATGCACCGGGAGTGCTCAGGACAGGAGAGGCTGAAGGATTGGAAGAAGGGAACAGAAATATGAATAGACCCTATGGTTGGTGCTCCTCTCTCACAAATGTGCCCAAGTGTACTTTATTGTAAATAAAGGAAAAGATATTCTTGGAGAAGGAAAAAAAAGAATGAAATTACCCACTCATTGTTCATTGCCGGAAATGCCAAAGAGAAATAATTTGGCTTAATATATATAATGAAAAGGAAGAAGACTGAGTTTTCATAAAAAGTAAGAAAAATCATTTACAGTTTTTGAAAAATCAGGGGCAACATACATGAAAGTGCTTTGTAATCTCTGATAACAGAAACACTTCACACGAATTCATTATTATTCATTATTATACTAATAGAATTATCATACAGGCCTATTGTCGGCTATCCAGCACTTGCAGTAATCACAGAATTTCTTTGGTTGTGATTTCCAGTAGTCTGCCCTGAAAAAAGGAAAAAAAAGTCAAGACGGGAAAAACAAGTCTGAGCTTATTTAAAATTATAAACGGTAAAATTGTGCATGCTTTACAACCGTTTGAAATACAAGTCTCTGCGACAGAATCTTGTCTTGTTAAATATAGCTCCCTGTTTTATTGTCTGGCTGAAGCAGTCCATTGAAATTCTGTTGCCAGTAGAACAGAAAAAGTGTGCATCAGATTTATTATAAAACCTCCTTAAATAAAGCAGCTGTTAAAAACTCCTCATTTGCTATTGTCATCGGGCTGAGAAAAGGAACATCTCAGGTTAGAATATTCTTTCTCATTTCTGGCTTTGTGGGAGGTTGTTGTAATGTAGGCCTGGGGAAACTGATGAAGTTTTGCCTTAAATCGAGGTATTTGAACTAAAAGAAAAAAAGCACAAGACCACTTTAGGGGAAGGTTGTGGCTCCTTCTAGACTATCAGTTAATGTAATTTATTCCCGAGCCTCGAGGAGTTAGAAAAGCCAAAGAACCCCTAGAAAGGAAAAAAAAAAAAAAAGAAAAAGAAAGAAAGAAAAAATGAGGCCGTGAGCACGCAGTCCACTTCCAGGGAGCGAGGGAGGCAGCGGTGACCGCAGCCCAAACCCGAAGTTTCAAAATTCCCCAGGGTTCACGCGCTGGAGAACTGAAAAGGGCGTGGCGACCCCCAACAGCTCCGGAAGGGGCCCGGGCGCCTCGTCACCTGTCGCGGTCCTCCACACGCCCCGACTGGCCGCTTTTCTCCCACCACAGGGCCAGGGCGCCTGAGGGGTAGCATTTCTGCCCAGCCCAAGGAACCGGCCCAGCAGGTCTGGAGCGGGTCCAGAGCGAGTTCAGAGCGCGTCCGCCACGCCCCCGATCGGGGGGCGGGAGGACGTGGAGAGGAAGACCCCGGAGGCAGGGCCGCCCAGAGAAACAACATCTCGTTGTCCAGGGTCTGAGACCCAACTCACATGACTGCGCCAGAAGCTCCGCGTGTCGCCCGGGGTCCAACTCGGATTCCCGCTTTAAAGCGGGGTGAGGCGGGCCCGGCAGGCCCACCCAAGCCTCTCTCCGAGCCTGGACACCTCCCACGTCCCTCCTTTCCCCGGACCGGCGTTCCACGGTTCTCAACTACGGGTGCCCAGGCGGCTCAATCTGCGTTCGAAATCTCCTCCTCTTTCCCTGCCCCCACGGGGGCGGTACTCCCGGCTCGGGAGAGGTGGGGTCGGTATAAAGGGGTTGAGGTCACCGAGAAAGGGTGAAAACACCACGGGACTTGAGCGGAAGGACAGGACCCTCCAGCCTCAACTCCCTGTGCCTTCTCTCTCCCCCCTCCCTTGGGACCCAGAACCTCTGCCCTCCGTCTAGGTTCGGTGGCTCGCGGCCAAGGAGCTCGCGCGCCGCCTCCGCCCAGAACGCAAACAGCTGTTCCCAGAGACGTCGCCGCCCTCAACTTTGCCAGCTAGTCCGCACGCACTTTGACCAGCCGAGCGGCCCGGACCTGTGGGCTGGGGAGCGTTGGCGGAGTTAAAAAAGAAAGGTGAAACTGCAGGGTCCGGGACCCAGCGAGTCGTTGGGCTTCGTCTCAAAACTTTCTTGTGGCGGCGGAGTTGCCCCGCCTCTTCCCCGCGAAGCCTGCGCGCTCGGGCTGGGCTCGTTCCCTCGATAGCGAGCGCGTGGGCAGCGCTTCGGGCGGCAGCGGCGGCCACCTACGCGGAGTAGCAGAGGGAGCGGCGGCGCTGACGCTTGTCAGGTGGGTCACCGTGGTGCCTTCAGCAGCACTTCCCATATGGTCTAGCGGTTAGGATTCCTGGTTTTCACCCAGGCGGCCCGGGTTCGACTCCCGGTATGGGAACGCTGTACCTTTTTTTTTTTTTTTAAAAAAAAAAAAAACCAAACATCTTAGGAAATTGATTTTATTTTTCATTTGCCCCGGTTACACTTGTGCTCCCCAGTACGGACGAGTTTGTGGAGAAGAGGCATCAGCGTACTTAGTGGCACTGTGAGGTGGGCTGCGCTCCAGGAGCCACGAGTGCCGGGTGGTGCGGGCTGGAGGAGCGAGTTTCACTTTCCCCTGGGCGCTCCCCGCCCCTCCAGCCCGAAGCCGTAGTTTTCCAGACGCTCGGGAAGTGATGATTAACTCCGGCCTTGCGTTATCTCCTCCCAGAGTCCGCCTCGGGCCCACACCCTCCTCGGCCACCCGCTTCCGACTGGTCCCGAGAGACCGGGCGTGTGAACCCCCCGCCCGCAGCTCGCGTCCCGGCTAGTAGCCCTTATCTGTGCGCCGCTTGTTTCCGAGACCGCCCCCACCCCTACTCCGTGCGCTTTCCGGACTTTCGGCCGCCTGTCACCCGGTCGGCCGAGTGTGCCTCCTGTCACCCCTGGCCGCCTGCGAGGTCACCCACCCTGACACTGGGGCGCCCGTCGCAGTCTCCGAAAGTACCCAGACTCCAGAGTAGGTATCTTGGAAGGGAATCGACCCCCGCCTCTTTAAAAACCCCACAAACAGCCGTGGAGAAGAGATTCATAACTGTGATGACATGTCTTTAAAGCAGAAAACGGACTTTTCAAAGGCCTTAATGTTTTGATGGTCTCTTGAAAAAAAAAAATTCTGGGGTGGTGGTTGGGCTTGGAAGAGAGAAAATTGGCCGGAGCTTGGGGAGGGGATGTTATAACAAAGTTTCACTGTACTTTTAAATATAGAAGCCCTGTGTTTATGGCAAAGAAGGGGCAGCTGTGTCAGCAGCATGTGAGCTGTAAATGAAACAAAAGCGTTATCTTAAATGCAAGCTGCAATTAGAAAATAGGGTCAGCTATAATGTTTAGTCTATTGCGCCTCTGGGAACGAATGAAGAAGGAACAAGTGGCTCTTGGGGATGGGTTTCTGGTCAGTGCCATTACCAAGAGCAGTTGTTTTGCTTGTGTGTATATTCTCAAACTATTTTATAGCTGTAACTGCTTAATGAGTTTGGAAATAATCATGTGATCTGCATGAGTAAAAATTAGCTTTATATTGTTTTAAAAACTGCTATGGCTAATATTTTAAATCATTTACACTAATTCAAATACTTGAATATTTAATGCACTCCGGACACCACCTGATGCTTTTGAAGCTTCTGCTGTTCAGGTTCTTCGTAAGTAGGTAGTGGATACGATGCTGGGTGGAATGTTTCAGCCCCTGTGATTAGCTGTGTGACCTTGTGGATCTCTCACTTTCTGTCTGCCTTGGTTTTAGAGTCTTAACATTTTTTATAATACTCACAGACTGTAAATAGAGTTGCAAGGATTGTTGAGCAATTCTTGAACAGAAGATGAAAGCAGAAAAGTTTCATTTAAGGAATATTATGTCACAATTAAGAACCAATTACTGGGCTAACCACTGGCTTGGTGGTCAAGGCGGCTGGATCCCATAAGGCTGACTGAGCGGTTCAAATCCCAGACCTGGTGATCTGAAAACCGTGTGTGGTATATTATGCTCAACTGGACTGGTCTGACATGTATTTCATGTTGGGTAATTTATTACTTTCCCTCCCTCTCCTCCTCTGTCTCTCTTTCTGGTGACTGCATACACCCTATAGTAAAGGCTTAAAAATAATAATAATAAAAGAACGGTGATTCAGAAGGAAGGTGAGATACCATATGGACCCGAGAGGTACTGACTTTTGACTGCATTTTGTAATGAATTGGTTCATATTACACCAAATAATGGGTGCTGTTTTTAACTGAGTACCCATTAATTGCAAATAGTCATACTATATACTTGGGGATGGACCAAGGACTGATGTTAGGTCATCTTTGTCCAAGACATAGTCTCATCTTATACATAGTTGTGTATCAAGAGGAATAAGGCAGAGAAATGATTGAATCTTTTGAGACTTCAGAGTTGTAGAAGTGTTACTGGAGCGAGAGAAGTGAGTAATCAGTTCTTTTTAGGGACAAGTTCTGGAGTAGAGACATAGAGAGGAGGATGTTTGCCCTGGACCTTGAAAAACAGGTTGGATTTCTCCTAGTGGGGAATGTGAATCATAAAGCTGAGACGGGAGAACAAGCGTGAGGCTGGCCCAAGTCTGGATTGGCTGGAGCACAGAGTGCCTGGAGGGAGAGCCATCAGAGTTCATGCTGAAAGGTAGAAAGGAATTTTAACTTGATAAATTTTGACTAGGTAAGAGGTCGTTTTTGTCAAGGAAATGACATTTTATGTCCCCAAAGGTTTAAAAACAGGTTTTTTTTTTTTTTTTGAAAAATCTATTTGAAAAACCCAAATATAATAGTAATATGTGAACAATTCTTGTTTTAAGAGTCTATGTATTTTGAAAGACCACATTCACATAACTTCTGTTCCAGTATAATAACTGCCCTATTTTATAATTATTGTTGCTAATATCTTACTGTGCTTAATTTATAAGTTAAACTTTATCATAACTCTGTATGTATAGGGAAAAACAGTGAGTGTAGGCTTATACTATGAGAATGGTCTGCAGCTGTATGTGTAGCCTTGCTATTGAAAGTGATCTGGATATTTTAAGACAGAACTGCTCGAACTGTCAGTAAGTCATACACCTTAAATCGGTTAAGTTTGTGAGGATTCATTGTTGTGCCCTGTTAGCAAAACAAGCAGGAGTAGAGGTATATTAACAGTTGCTAGCACGTTCTGACTGAGCTGAGGGTACAAGTAGGATAGGGATGGGAAATAAAGCTGCTAGAATAAATGAGGGTCTGTGGCAGATCAGTGCTCCGACAGATCTCTGATGGCATTTTTCCTTCCTGTCCAGTCCCAAGTGTGCTTCCAGTGGCTCATACTTAGTATAAACCTTACGTCTTACCTGTAGAAAAGCTGGAAGTAACTAGGGGTTTGCTCTTTCCCTAACAGACTGTCCTGTCAGAGTGTAACTTTGAAGCAAGGACTTTGACTTATTTCCCTTTGTAACACCAGATTAGAGCAGTGTTTAGCACCCAGTGAACATTGAGAAAATATTTAAGTGAAATGAATAAAAGCATGAAAATTGAGACGTTATGAGCTTTGCCCAAAGTAAAGTTTATCATGCAATCATCTTGACTTTTGACAAGGAGATTTTGGATGGCCCTTGAATCTTGGGTTGAAGGAGTTAGCTAAGAAAAGGGATTTCTGGCAATGTGACAAAATTAATTTGGTGGTAGTGTGCAGGATGTACTGGATGATGGAGGGGTCGTGCCTGTGATCTGTCTCCACCTTCCCATTCCTATCCCCATTCTCACCCTCTCTCTGGTATGCCGTGACCAGGGTGAGGGGTCTCCTGTAGTATGATAAATCTAATAGCTCATGTTGCTTCTCGCCTCTCTCCAAGTAGAATGGTGACAGCAAACTAGAAAGGGAGCTTCAGAAAAGATAAGAAGAATAATAAAAATAAATACGTAAAAAGAAAGGGAGCATCAGGTCCAACAGAGACACCGAAGGAAACATAGAAGATGTCAGAAAGTTCTAAAAGAGCTAGAGAAGTACAAAGCACAGATATTTTTTTTGGAGGGTATAGGGGACAGGCAATTTTGGCCCTTACCATCAGCAACTTTATTGTATACCTCTATTTATGTGGCTTTTTGTACATGAAATAGAACACTGAATCCAGGGACACAGTTGGCTATGAGACTGCCACCCTGTGGACAATATAACTTAGACCTTAAACCATCAAGAATTCCAGTAAGGCTTCATTCATTTGAAATTTACTGTTTTAAAGGAATAGGCTATGACTCTTTCATGTTGGTGTACGGTTATACTCATTAAATCAAAGCTTGGAATTAGTTCATTTCCTGAAATTTTTCTGAGGTTTTTAAGTGAAGGGAATCCAAATGCAATCATTAGCAAAGAAATTCAAGAATGTTCTTTAACAGGTATATTTCTTTGCTCCAGAAATTTCATATGAAAGGGCTTGTAAACTACAAAAATGTAGCATGTGGGCCTGTTGTGAAATCGTCTTTTTTTCATTGTATCACAATGATGTTTTTCATTCTATTTTGTACCACGTGTATTGTCTTTGAGACTTGTATTTCTTTTTTTTGTTTGTTTTTAGATTTATTTTTTATTTATTTATTTTTACCTTAGGGCACTTGCTGGTGAGACATGGAGACAGAGAGAAGGAAAGTGAGAAAGCACCCCCAGAGGATATGGCTATGCCTCAGTTCCTTTTCTTCTGTTCTCCTCTCAGGATTTTGGACATGAGTGTACACGCTTCCTGCGTGATTCTCAAACCACTGGGTCCGGGAGTTGAACTATAGAATCAGCCATGTGGGATCCAGAGCCTTAGCCACATGCCAACTGCTGGCCCAAAAACTTTATTTCTTAACAAATGTGTGAAATTCCAACTCCCATCTTTTTTTTTTGGCTAAGTGAAAGTGATTAGGTTTCTCCTTATTTTCTGTGGAGTTTGTTTTGTTGTTAAAAATTTCCCATGCTTTGAATTGCCCTAATTGTATTTATGTAAACGATTTTAGATGATATTATGTGTTATTTATTTTGAAGGACAGTCTGCTCACAAACAATGGAAAACTAGCTTGAATCAAAATGAAATGGTGATTGTGAAACACTTATTTGCTCTCTGCAACTCAGGAAATGGTTCAGCCTTGGCATCCATAAAATAAAACTTTCCCAGCAGATGAGCTGCTTACAGCCTATAATGGCTTACACACTTGAATTCCCTGGGGTGTCAGGAGGGGTGGGGTAGCCATTTAGTGCTTAAAATTTGTGTCACCGGGAGAGCAGAATTGGGTTGAAGCAACTTTCTGAGGTCAGCAATTGTGTATTCTTTAAGAACATGATGTCCAAGCTAGGAAGGAGAATGGATGAAGTATTTATGGATTGAGCCCTCTAGTCCCTTAAGTTATCAGATACTGGTGACCAGCAGGTGATGTGGTGGTTAAGATACTGGACACTCCCACATGGTCGACCATGGTTCGAGTTCCAGACCTGGTAGCTTTCTCTCTCTCTCTCTCGTCAAATTAAAATCAATGAATGAATAAATAAAAAAAAACTATCAGATACTTTACCCTAGGAACTTTACACTTTGCTAGTGGAATAATCGTCAAATATAATATTGATGATTTTAAATATTTAAACATTTCTCTGGATCAGTTTTTCTGAAAATGTAGTATGACAGACAGTATTTGGTTTATTTAACTTTTTCAAAGTAAAGGTGTAAAATTGTGGGTGACTTTTCAAAATTATTCTTTGCTATATGTACCTCTTGTATTTTACAGTTAACATTTACTGTGTAATTTTATGCGAAGTAGAATATGATGAAAATGTAAATGTTTATGTAAGTCCACAAGGTACACTGCCATATAAAATAGTATTATTTAGATATAGTTTAAACAAAGTAACCTTGAAAATACCTTATGGTCTATTTACTCCTTTGCTATGTATGGGAATGATCAAATAAAGTTAGAGATATTTTATGTTTTTTAAGTCTTCCTTAATGGTTTTACTCTCATATCCTTCTTAAAATTATAAAATTGGGACCAGCAGATGACTTAATGGTTACGTCCCTGGACTCCCACGTAGTCGACCACGTGGTTCCTCGTGCCAGTTTGAGTTCCAGACTGGGTAGCTTGAAACTCACGCTGGGCATGTGTGCGTGCTTGTATGCCCAAAATACTGAGAGGAGAGTGGAGGAGAAGGATTGTGGTGTGGCCATACCTCCTCTGTGGGGTAATTTCTCATTTCTCTCTCTGTCTCTCCAGTGAGCACACATGCTCTATAACAAAAATCTCTCTCTCAAATATAAATAAATTGAAAAAAAAAAAAAAAGGGGGAACCAGCAGTTGGCGTAATGGCTATGTCGCTGGACTCCCGTGTAGTCAACTGTGGTTTGAGTCCTGGACCCGGTGGCTTAAACTCACGCTGGGGGCGTGTGCATGCGTGCCCACGATCCTGAGAGGAGAATGGAGGAGAAGGGATTGTGGCATGGCCATACCCCCTGGGGGGTGATTTCTCGCTTTCTTGTTTCTCTGTCTCTCTCTGTTTTTCTGGTGAGTGCACGCGTCCAATAGCAAAAACTCTCCCCCACCCCCCTAAAAGAGAACTTATATAAAGAAATTTTTAGTTTAACATTAATTTACACTTTAACTGGGGCCAGCAGGTAGTTTGGTGGTTAAAGATGCTGGACTCCCACGTGGCCAGCCATGGTTTGAGTCCTGGACCTGGCAGTTTGCTTTCTCACTTTCCCTTCCTCTTTCGCTGTCACTCTCTGATCATATTAAAATAAGTAAATAAGTAAATAAATAAATGAATGAAATAATTCTAAAAAATTTACACTGTATCATACAGTTTTTATTTTTTTCACATGTACTTGCCAGAGAGTGACAGAGGAAGAGAAAAAAAGCACCCCCTGTAGGACATGGCCACACTGCAGTCCCCTCTCCGTTTCTCCCTCTTTTCCAGATTTTGGGCCCATGTGCGGGCACACGTCTCTGGCATGTTTCTCAAGCTGCTGAGTCCAGGAAACAAATTGCGTAATTGGCCATGTGAGGTTCAGCTGCCTTAACCATCAGACCAAGGACTGGCCCCTTTCTATTTATGACATAATGGTCATTACTTTACGGTAACGGTTCGATTCCATTTTTACTTTTCACACTTGGGTTCATTTTCAGAGGTGTAAATAATGAAACCGTTTGTTCTTTGCAAAGTGATTCTGGCATAGCTGATTTGAAATTTTAAAAAAAAATTTATTTTTTTAATTTGACCCCAGAGGGATGGGGTGGGTAGGAAGAGAGAGAAAGTTTCCAGGTCTAGGACTTGAACCGTGGTTGGCCATGTGGGAGTTCAGTACCGTAACCGCTGATTTGAATTTTGATAAAGCACTATTTCCTAAGTTTTTGTGTGTGTGTGAATTTTAATGGATCTACTTTTACTTGAATGCAGCTATTCACTACTAAATAAATATGAAATACTTTTTTTTTTTAAAGAGATATTTTTGCTGTAGGGTATGTGTGCTCGCCAGACAGACAGAGATGGACAGAAAGTGAGAAATCACTCCCAGGGGGAAAACCACGCCACAATCCCTTCTCCAGTCTCCTCTCGGGATTTTGGGCATGCATGCACGTGTGCCGAGTGTGAGTATTAAATCACTGGGTCCGGGAATAGAACCATAGTTGGCCATGTGGGAGTCCAGCAAGGTGACCATTACACCATCTGCAGGTCCTGTAAATACTGTTGATAGAAAACTTTTTGGTGCTTTATTTTAAATCTCTGGAAGGTACTTAGCCCAGTGACTAATCCTAGATTGAGAAGGTCCTTCTAGGTTGTCTTCAATCTTTGTAGTTTAATCTTTTAATTTTGTTAAAGTCGTCTTTTGGATTCAGACTCTAGAGACCAGAATACATTACTGATTTAGGTTGTGCTGACATATTGTTCCATGCGAAGCTTTTTATTAGTTTCCAGGCTTAACCAAACATTTAATTCAATCTTTCAAGGTTATAATCAATTTATTTACCCCAGCTTCCCTAACATCTGTGTTTATCACCGATATCCTCTTATGCCAAAGGACACAGGTGACCCTATTAACTGGGAAAGATGGGACCCTGCTACTAAATCACCCAGTGGGCAGGACAGTTGCTGACACGGATGCAAGATCTGAAAAGAAAGGAAGAGTATGACAAGAAGGGTATGACCCAGGCAGAGTGGATTAGGGAAAGTGTCCTAGCATGCAAGTTGGGGCAGGGCTAAGAGGGAGTATCCTGATGAGAGACAAAACATAGGTTTAAGAAATTCAGAACTCCAAGCAGGCAGGTGGCACCAGGGTATTTCAGATTAGAGTGGAAATGCTGTTCCTTATTTGTTCTCACTTGTTTTTGTGCCATTTCACATGAACCACAATTTTATTGTCCCTTAACATTTTACTTTGAAAGACTGTTTCTTCTGTTCCATTGTCAATACCTTCCGTTAGGTCCTTAGAAAAGTGATAATGCTGGAACCAGCAGTTGGCATAATGGCTGTGTTGCTGGACTCGCATGAAGTCGACTGTGGTTCGAGTCCCAAACCTGGTGACTTAAAACTCACGCCGGGCGGGAACCAGCAGTTAGGGTAATGGCTATGTCGCTGGACTCCCACGTAGTCGATTGCGGTTCGCGTCTCGGACCCGGTGGCTTACAACTCACGCCGGGCGCGTGTGCGTGCGTGCCCAAGATCCCGAGAGGAGAATGGAGGAGAAGGGATTGCGGCGTGACCATCTCCCCTGGGGGGTGATTTCTCGCTTTCTGTCTCTATGTCTCTCTCTGTCTGTCTGGCGAGCGCACGCGCCCTATAGCAAAAAACCTCTCCAAAAAAAAAAAAAAAAAACTCACGCCGGGCTTGTGTGTATGCGTGCCCAAGATCCTGAGAGGAGAATGGAGGAGAAGGGATTGCGGTGTGGCCATCCCCCCGGGGGGGGGGGGGGGTGATTTTTCACTTTCTGTCTCTCTGTCTCTCTGGTGAGCACACGCGCCCTATAGCAAAAACCTACCCCCCCCCCCCCCCCAAAAAAAAAGTGATGATGCATTTTTGCGTAGAAAAACATAAAAAAATGCATCATGACTTTTCCAATGACCCAATAGAATACTTTTTGTTAGTTTATAGAGCATGCTTTTAGAGGACTTTTTTTTTTAACCACAAGTTTGTAGGAGGAAAAAGTCATACAAAGTTTATATATGACAGCTAACTACTAGCTCATACTTATTAAGGTGGTTACTATAAAAAAAAAAAGAAAAGAACAAGCGTTGGTGAAGATGTGGAGAAATTGGAACTCTTGTATTCTGTTGGTAGGGATGCAAAATGGTGCAGCTACTATGAAAAACAATATGGCAGTTCCTCATAAAACTAGAAATAGAATTACCATATGAACTAACAATTCTGCTTATTGAGCATACACTCAAAAGAAATGAAAGCAGGATCTCAAGGTGATATTTATATATCCTCATAGTAGCATCATTCAAAATAGCCAAAAGGTAGAAGCAGCCCAAGTGTTCACCAATAGATAAATGGATAAATGTGTATGTAAATGTATATGTACAGTGGAATATTATTCAGAATGGAAAAGGAAGGGAATTCTGATACCTGATAAAACACAAACAAACCTTGAGAACATTCTGCTAAGTTATATAAGCCAGTCACAGAAAGACAAACACTATATGATTCTATTTATATGAGGTATCCAGAGTAGTCAAATTTGTAGAGACAGAAAGTAGAATGGTGATTGCACAGGCTGGGGATAGAGGAGAATAGAAGTTGTCTAAGGATAGATACAGTTCCAGTTTTGCAAGACCTAAAGGATTTTTTTTTTTTTTTTTTCCGGAGAGGTTTTTCGCTATAGGGCGCGAGCGCTCGCCAGACAGAGAGAGAGAGAGAGAGAGAGACATAGAGACAGAAAGCAAGAAATCACCCCCCAGGGGGAATGGTCACGCCACAATCCATTCTCCTCTTGGGATCTTGGGCACACACGCACACGCGCCCGGCGTGAGTTTTAAGCCACCGGGTCCAGGATGCGAACCGCGGTCAACTACGTGGGAGTCCAGCGACATAGCCATTACGCTAACTGCTGGTCCCCCAAAGACCTAAAGGATTTTGAGGATTGATTATACAACAGTGTAAATATACTTAACACTATTAAACTGCATATTTAATGCTTAAGATGTTAAACTTCTGTGATGTATATTTTACCTAATTAGAAAAAAATTTTTTTCTTGCGGGAACATCTTTTTTTTTTTTTTTTTTGGAGAGGTTTTTGCTATAGGGCGCGTGCGCACGCCAGACAGACAGAGAGAGACAGAGAGACAAAAAGCAGGAAATCACCCCCCAGGGGGGATGGCCACGCCGCAATCCCTTCTCCTCCATTCTCCTCTCGGGATCTTGGGCACGCACGCACACGCGCCCGGCGTGAGTTTAAGCCGCCGGGTCCGGGACTCGAACCGCGGTCGACTACGTGGGAGTCCAGCGACATAGCCATTACGCTAACTGCTGGTCCCTGCGGGAACATCTTTTTGTTTTACTTTTTTTGCTATAGAGTGTGTGTGCTTGCCAGAGAAAGAAGCAGAGAGAAAGAGAAAGTGAGAAATCACTCCTGAAGAGGGATGGTCACTCCTCCTCCACTCTCCTCTTGGGATTTTGGCATACATGAACTTGAGCCCAGTGTGATTTTCCAGCTGCTGGCTCTGGGATCAAACCACACAGTTGGCCGTGTGGGAATCCAGCACCTTAAGCAACAAGCTGCCTGCTGGCCCTAATTTAAAAAAATTAAAGCAAATTCAGGGGCCAACTCAGTTGCCTAGTGGTTAAAGGGAGTCAGATCTTACATGGTTGACCATGGTTTGGTTTCAGGTCCCAGGCCTGGTAGCTTGGAAAACAAACCAGCTACATATGCATGTGTGTCAAGTCCTGACAAGACAGAGAAATGAGAAGGGATTGCAGTGTGACCATGCCCTGTTGGAGATTGCTTTCTTCTGTTACCTGTCTCTTTGGTGTGTACATGTACCTTCTGGCAATAAAAAAACAATATATACATTGGGTTGTTGGAAAAGTCATGACATGCTTTTCTGTGTTCTCCTATGCAAAGATGCATCATGACTTTTCCGACGACCCACTATGTAAAAACAAAATGGAATGTGCATTTGGATATATATGTTACTTGTAAGTATGAAAAGCATCTGTAATAAGTGAATTTATTATCATCAATATGTGTTTAGGTGCTGGGCATATAACAGTGAAAAAAGCAGAGAAAATCCTCATAAAGCTTACAGTTTAATGGTGGAGAGAGATATCCATTGAATAAATAAAAGTGTGCTTAAATGCTATATGTATAATACAGAGAACTCCAATAAGATGGGAAGAAAGGCTGAGTTGAGATTTTCCTAAGGAAATAGCATTTAGAGACCTTGGCTAGGAGGAAAGGAAAGGGAGAGGAGAGGCTGAGGAGAGGCTGAGGGAGTAGTAACACTAGCAAATGCTGTGAGGCAAGAAGGAAAGGGTTTATTTTGGGAAATGAAAGAAAACCTGGAGGGCTGAAATGTATGAGATGTGATAGATGAGGATGGCAGGTGTGGGATGATGTAAGGCATTGTAGGCCAAGTTCAGGATTTTGAATTTTATCTTGAGCAGAGTGGGCAGATATTGATGGGTTTTAAGCTAGGGAATATGGAAGTGGAGTGGTATAGGATTAAGAGAAAAATGCACCATCTTGTCCAATGTGGTCTTTAAAGTTATTTATTTATTAAATAATCATTTAATTTAATTATTTTAATTTGACCAGTGAGAAACTGAGAGAGGGAGGGAAAGTGAGAAAACAAGCCACCAGGTCTGGGATTCAAACCGTGGCTGGTACTCAAATGCTGGGAGGGAAAAATGGTTCAATTGTATTTATTCAGATGATTTATTGGTCACCATTGTGTTACCAACCCTAACTTGGTACATATTCCGAATCAGTTCCTCATCCCTGGAAAGACCAATCTCTGTATCACAAGATTTGATGAGGATGGTTTTATTATGGGTGACAGCAACTGAGAGACAGCTAGTTATACTCAAAAGACTGTCTCCCAAAATGCCCCCCCGCCCCCCCCACACACACTTATTTTGCCAAAGGGCACGAGTGCTCACCAGAGAGGGTCAAAGAAGGAAAGAAAGTACCCTTCAGTGGGGCATGGTCAGGATTTTGGGCAAGCATAAACATGAGCCTGGCATGTTTTCAAGTCATCAGGGCCAGAGTTTGGAATGTGGTTGGCTATGTGGGATCTAGCTCCTAAACTACCAGACAGCAAGACAGGCTGGAGATGGACTTTTTCCATAGGAATAATTCTCACTTGTCCAGGTCTTCAACCAGGTTCATATATTCAGATGACGGATTAAAACTTGTGCAAGTCTGATCGGTTTATTTTAGCGAAAGTTCATTATTGAAATTGGTACTACTTCTCTTGGTTGTTCTGCTGCAACAGCATTTTCACTCCCTTACTTTATGCCTCTCAGCCCATGCCTCCGTCAAGCACAACTCACAAAATAACATTTAACATTATGTTTTTCTTAGGCTAGTTCTAGCTAGTTACAACTATGCCTATTAACGTATAAAACCTACTTAAAGTTTGATTTTAAGGGAATTGTTGAGAGTAACTGAGCATAAATGATTCTCACTTTTGTATTCTGAGTTGGTAGTTTGAAGCCCTAGAAATGGATGATTTTGCCCAGGGACAGCTGAGTGAGAAAACGGCTTTGAGATTTTAATGTTCAGTGGTAAGGAGGTGGGGCAGGAAAGACTGCAATTGGAAAATCAGAAGAGAGCATGACATCAAGGAAGCTGAAGTGTTTCCAATAGAATGCCTAACAAAACAAGTTCTGCAAGTGTTCATTTGATTTAGCCATGGTAGATTGTTGAGTTTGAGGACAAATTTAATGGCATAGTAGGGGCAAAATTAAATTAGATTAGTGTGGTTTGAAGAATTAGTGAGAGATGAAGAAATGGAGTCTTGGTATGAGTAACAGACAAATCTTTGAAGAAGTTTAGCTGTGAAGGGGGGGGTGAGAAAGAGTGGTAGTGTTGAGGTGTGTGTGGTGGTTGGGGTATCAAACCATTAAAAAAATTATTTGGGGACCAATAGGTGGCATAGTGGTTGTGGTGCTAGGCATGCATATGGACAACCATGGTTTGAGTCTTACACCTGGTGCCTTGAAACTCACACTGGGTGCGTGAGTTTCAGATGTGTGCATGCCTGAAATTGAGGAGAGGGGATCATGGTGTGGCCATCCTCACTGGGAGGTGATTTCTTGCTTTCTGTTTGAGAAAAAATGATTATTTATTTATTTTTGTTTATTGTTATTTTTCATTTGTTATAGGACACTTTTTTTTTTTTTTTTAGGAGAGAAAAAATTGGTGGCCAGCTGGTGGCATGGATCCCTCATGGCTGACAGCATGGTTTGAAGCCAGACTTGGTGGCTTGAAAAAACATGCTGAGCACATGTGTTCCCAGAATCCTGAAAGGAGGGAGAAATGGAGGAGAAGGAATCGCAGCATGACAAAGCCTATGGAGAGGTTGCTTTATTTTATTTCTCTGTCACTCTCTGGAGAGCATACACACTCTTTGGCAAATTTAAAAAAAAAAAAAAAAAAAAAAAAAAAAAAGGAAAGAAATCATGGAATTTAGAAAATATCTTCTATAAGGTCTCTGAAATGCTTGAAAAATATATGTGTACTCTTTGCTGATTTTTTTTCTTTCCTTTTTTTTTTTTTTTTAATTGTTAGCAGGTGTGTGTGCTTACTAGCGAGAGATGAAGCACCTCCCAGGGGGGTGTGGTCATGCCACAGTCGTTTTCCTCTGTTTCTCCATCCCTTCAGGATTTGGCATGTGCATACACAGGCCTGGCATGTTTTTCAAGGATCTGGCTTAACATGCACAACAGCCCTTAACCATGGCACTATGGGCAGGCCCTGCTCATTTCTTTTTCTTCTTCTTCTTCTTCTTCTTCTTTTTTTTTTTTTTTTAATGTATACATGGAATTTTATTCAGGTATAAAAATAATGAAATATGGATATAGGCTACAATGTGGATGAACCTCCAAGACCTTATTCTGAGTGAAAGAAGCCAGACAAAGAAGGTTATATGATTCCATTTATTTGAAATATCCAGAAGAGAGACATCCTCACAGATAGAAAGCAGATTGGTGGTTACCAGGGGCTGGAGCGGGGGGAGGATGGGGGAACTGCTTAATGAGTAAGGTGTTTACTTTGGACCTGCTGATTTCTTTTTTTTTTTTGGAGAGGTTTTCGCTATAGGGCGCGTGCGCTCTCCAGACAGACAGAGAGAGACAGAGAGACAGAAAGCGAGAAATCACCCCCCAGAGGGGATGGTCACGCCGCAATCCCTTCTCCTCCATCCTCCTCTCGGGATCTTGGGCACGCACGCACATGCGTCCGGTGTGAGTTTTAAGCCACTGGGTCCGGGACGCGAACCACGGTCGACTATGTGGGAGTCCGCGACATAGCCATTACGCTAACTGCTGGTTCCCATGACCTGCTGATTTCTTAAACAGGTTCTGTTGAGGACAAATGTGACCTTCCTGCTGACTTAGTCTAGGTATGGCATTCTAGGACTGTGTACATTCAAGTGCCATCAGGCCTGTTGAAGTATAAGATCTGATTATGACTATACTAACTTCGGATCGTTAGGGAAATTAAAAAAAAAACAACAAATTTCCAAGTTTACTTGTGACTTAAATTGGACTTTTTGGGTAGGACTAAGGAATGTGTATTTGTCTTTAGTTGATTCTTAGACATCTGCTCTGTGCACTGGCTTTGGAAAACTGTTGCCCTAAGACTGCTCTGCTTTGGAGTTTTCTGGCTGCTTTCTAATAGCTGTGATTTGAGGATTGATTGAGATACGGATGTTAATCACTAAGTAAGGAGGAAGATTTTCAGAATTTTGTCTGCCTATATGATTAGGGTTGTAGCATAGGTTTTTTGTTTCTTCAGATGAAACTATGGCTTATCCAGTGGTGTCTTGGTTAAGGTGACTGGATCGCACATGGTGAACAACATGGTTTGAGTCCCAGATCTGGTAGCTTGAAAAATATGCTAGGCTCTTGTGTGTGAATGCACAAAATTCTGAGGGGAGAATGGAGTAGGAATTACTCCCCGAGGGGTGGGGGAGGATCTTTTTCTCTCTTGGGAATGCATATGCCCTATAGCAAGAATTACAACAACAAAGAATAAGCAAAGCCTGTAGGGTATGTATCTTAGTTTAAGATTTCTGTTTCACTGAAATTTTTTATCATCCTACTTCTAATTAGAAAACTTTACTTACAGGTTTATTTGTCACCTATTAATGTAGTGGAATGTCAACATTCCTCAAGGTGTTTACACCTCAAGGTGTAAACACTGGGTCAAATCAAGACTGTGTTCTCTATTAACAAATGCAGAGCTGCCAGACTCAGCCTACCAAGCTGTTACAGAATTTGAACTAAGTCAGGAAAGTGAGAAAGGGGCCTTGGTTTTTTGTGTAATTTAGACCTATACATAAATAACTTGAGAATGGCTTAGGATGTGTGGAAGAGATTTAAAAAAAAAAAAAAGCTGATTATTGAGCCAATATTTAGTTCAACTTTGAATGTTTCATTGAGCAAATACAGTATTGTAGCTCGGGAATGCTATCAAGCTGAAATAAATGACCAATGAGAAATATAAACAAATGCTACAAAATGTAATGTTTCACCAGGTATTCCAGCAGGGCGGACAGAGTTCTGAAGGAAATCTGTTCATACGTGGGTATCTAAAACCCAGAGTACTTTTCACATGGTAGCAGTGGGTAAATGTATGTATGGACTGAGCAAGCAATGTGATGACAAAATACTGTGGGAGCACGAAGGAGGACATGACAAATGCTTCCTTTAAATGATGCAGCGAAGACAGAAAGGCTCATGGGAAATTCAGTAGGTGGAGGAGGCTAGGAAAGGTAGAGTGAAAAAGCCTGACGTCCTGGCATGCTCTGATGTATTAAGCAGTTCAGCAAAGCTGGATTGTAGGGTGTATGTTTGGGAGGTGCAGTTCCCAGAAGTGAGACTCTAATGAGGTAGACTAAGTATTCTGTGACTGCTAATAGGCCAGTGAAGTTTTTGTTGTTGTTTTGTTTAGGAGTATTAATAGAGAATTTATGAGAAATACCTTTATAAATAAATTATTCTTGAATTGGAAAATCAAATGTTAATTTTTAAGTTATAAACATATGCATTGAAAATAAGTATGGCTAATAAATTGTGTAATTTATGGTACAATTTGTCTTACCCTTTCACATAAGGAATATGATCTTAGTGTAAATAAAACCTTTGTGATCAAAATATAGACGATTGGCATTTTGTTTTGGAAATAAATTTTTGCTTTATGAAGTTATTGCAGACTCTAAGTTATTGGCATTTAATTTTTTAAAAAGATTTTTACCATAGGGCTTGTGCACTCGCTGGAGACAGGGAGGGAAAGTGTGAAATCAGCCCTCCCACCACCTTGGGGGATGGCCGTGCTGTGATCTCTTCTCCTTCATTCTCTGGGGATTTTGGGCATGCATGCACATGTACCCAGCATAATTTTCAGCTTGCCAGGTCCAGGACTTGTACCATGGTTGGCCACATGGAAGTCCAGTACCTTACCATGCCACTTGCTGGCCCTTGGCATTTAATTTTTTAAACGTATTTTGAAATGATTTTAGGCTTACAGAAGAGTTTCACAAATCATACTGTTGACCCTTAAACAACATGGGTTTGAACTATGTGGGTTCACTTATATGCAGACTTTTTAAAAATAAATATTTTGGAAAATATAGTACAGGACTATAAATGTATATTCTCTTTCTTATGATTTTTTTTTTTTTTCTAGAGGGAGTTTTGCTATAGGGTGTGTGCACTCGCCAGAGAGACAGAGAGACAGAAAGCGAGAAATCACCGCTTGGAGGGATGGCCGGGCCACAGTTCCTTCTTTTCCTTTCTCCTCTTGGGATTTTGGGCACATCAGTTTTAAGCCACTGGATCTGGAATCATGGTTGATTACGTGGGAATTCAGTGGCGTAGCCATTATGCCATCTGCTGGCCCCTCTTATGATTTATTTTTCTCTCTCTCTTTTAAAAAAATTATTTAAATTTATTTATTTATTCATATTGATTTTTTGCGGGGTGGGGGGAATGAGAAAGCAAGCCATCAGGTCTCAAACTCGAACTGAGATCAGGCATGTAGGAATCCAGCACCCTTAACTACCGCCACCTGCCGGCCACTCTATGATTTTTATTTTTTTACTTTTTTTGTTTTTATTTTTGGAGAGGTTTGCTATAGGGCGTGTGTGCTCTCCAGAAAGACAGAGAGACAGAAAGCAAGAAATCACCCCCAGAGGGTATGGCCACGCCACAGTCCCTTCTCCTCTCTGGATCTTGGACACACACGCACATGTGAATTTAAGCCACCGGGTCTGGGACTCGAGCCGAGGTCAGCTACATGGGACTCCAGCGACATAACCATTATGCCAACTGCTGGTCCCTGATTTTCTTAATAACATTTTCTTTCTTTCTTTTTTTCTCCCAACATTAGAGAGCATGTGAAGGCAGCCCTCTGCTGGGCCTAGTTCCAGCACAGTCCCTTTTCCTCTAATTCTCTATCCTTCCAGCATCTTGGAAATACATATATACACCAGTGTTTTTCAAGCCTCCAGGACTAGGACTTGAACACTGGTTGGCCATGTGGGATCTGACTTCTTCTGTGATGTTTAGTTACTATGCTATGAGGTTGACCCAGCATTTTTTTTCCCTCTAGCTTACTTTTGTAAAAATATGATATATAATACACATACTACACAGAACATGCTAATCAGGTGTTACAGGTAAAGCTTCCTGCCAACAGTGAGTTAAGTTTTGGGGGAGACATAGTTACAGATTTCAACTCTGTGGTATAGTTGGCATTCCTAATCCCTGAGTTGTTCTGTATAGAGAGATCCTGCGTATCTTTTTTTTTTTTTTTTTTTTTTTTTTACTATAGGGCGTGTGCGCTCGCCAGACAGACAGAGACAGAGAGATAGAAAGCGAGAAATCACCCCCGAGAGGGGATGGCCACGCCACAATCCCTTCTCCTCCATTCTCCTCTTGGGATCTTGGGCACGCATGCACACGCGCCCGGTGTGAGTTTAAGCCACTGGGTCCGGGACTCGAACTGCGGTCGACTACATGGGAGTCCACCGACGTAGCCATTATGCTAACTGCTGGTCCTAAGGTCCTGCGTAGTCTTTATCCAGCTTCTGCTGATGTTAACATTTTATGTAATTATAGTATAATGTACAATATAGTTAACTAAACTGTAGACTTTTTTAGGACTTCTGTAGCTTTTCCACCAATGTCCCTTTCCTGTTCTGGGAATAAGTCCAGGATATACTACACTGTACTTAGTTGTTGAATCTTTTATCTTCTTGAATCTGTGATGGCTCATTGTCTTTTTTGACTATAATAGTTTCGAAGAATACTGGTCAGGTTGTTTGTAGACTGTTTCTCAATTTGATTTTTACCATATTTTCTCATAATTATGGACAATAATAATGAGATTTTGGTCTGTTAAAGGTTTTTAAATTTTTTATTTTGTTTTTCAAAGTATCATAGAGTAAGACTGACTTTTTTTAGTGCATAGTCCTATGAATATTAAACGTCTATAGTTTGTGTAACCACCACCAAAATAGAACAGTTCATCACCCCTCAGAACCTCTTCTTGCCCTCCTTGCATTCAGGATGTGCTCTTACCCAGTCTATACCTCTAGCAACCACTGATCTTTTGTTCTCAGTATAGTTTTGTCTCTTCAAGAAATGTCATAGAGGGGTGGCTCTGTAGCATGGTGGTTAAAGGCTGTACATTGGGGTCCAGATCCCACTCTTTGAACTCCAGCCCTGACAGCTCGAAAAACACACTGAGCATGTGTGTGGGTGTCTGCCCCAAATCCTGACAAGATGGAGGAGAAATGATTGTGCTGTGACCCACCCCTCTGGGTATGCTTTCTCTTTGTCTCTCTCTTGGCTCGTGCTACCACACACACCCTCTGGCAAAAAAAACCCCAAAAATTAAAAGTTTAAAAATTTAAAAATGTCATGAATGCCCTGCCACTGCAGCGCAGCAGTAATATTAGTATCCTGCAGTGCTGGAAACCATACTGTGGCAGGTTCAGATCCTTGTTGGCCTGAGAAACATGCTGGATCCTGAGGAGTTGTAGGGGAAGTCTGGGAAAGGGAACCCTGGCATGACAAGACCTAGTTAAGAGTGCTTTCTCTTTCTCACATATGTACTTTCTTTTTTTTTTTTTTTTGGAGAGGTTTTCGCTATAGGGCGTGTGTGCTTGCCAGACAGAGAGAGACATAGAGACAGAAAGCGAGAAATCACCCCCCAGGGGGGATGGTCATGCCACAATCCCTTCTCCTCCATTCTCCTCTCGGGATCTTGGGCACGCATGCACACGCGCTTGGTGTGAGTTTTAAGCCACCGGGTCCGGGACACGAACCGCGGTCGACTACGTGGGAATCCAGCGACATAGCCATTACGCTAACTGCTGATTCCCTCACATAGGTACTTTCTGTCATTAAGAAAGGATGGGGACGGCAGGCAGCGTGGTAGCTAAGGGCACTGGACTCCCACATGACCGACCATGCTTCAAGTCTTGGACTTGGTGGCTTGCTTTCTCACTTTCCCTCTCTCTTGCTCTCTCTCACTCTGTCCCTCTCTGGTCAGAATTCAAATAAATAGGTAAAGATACATAAAATAATTCTTAAAATTTAAATAAAGGGAGAAGTCATAAATAGGAATATACAGCATGTAACCTTTTTGAAACTGGTTTCTTTCACTCAGCATAAGGTATAACCATCCAAGTTGTATTTATCAGTAGTTCATTCTTTTTATTACTAAGTATGGATGTACTATATCCCACCCTCCCTCTTTTTTTTTTTTTTTTTTTAATTTGACAGTGTGGTCATATTGCAGTCTCTTCATTTCCATTTCTCTAACCTTTTCGGATTTTGAGCATACCTGCACACATGCCCAAAAGCTTTTTCAAGCTTTTGGGTTCAGGATTTGAACCACACAGCCATGTGGAATCTAGCTCTCTTAACCGCTATGACACAAGGCCAGGCCTGTTTCTCTTTTTTGTTAAGTATTCTAGAAAATACTATGTGTCCTGGCACTATAGCAAGCAGTGCAAGTAAATTATTTTGTGAAATTTTGGGTTATCAATGTCTCTTTTATGGAAGTGAAAACAAAAGTCTTCAAGAGTTTAAGTAGCCTTAAGTTATACAACTAGTAGAATTGAGACTCAGGCTAGGCTTACCCACACCAGAATCCACGCTCCTAACCCTTAGGCTACATGGCTATTTGCTAATGTTAGTGTCTTCATTTTTCTGTTTTGACTAGCAGTGTAATTAAGAGAAGTTAAAATTCTGTTTCTTTAACATGTCCTGAAATTCCCCTACTTTTCTTCTTAAGTTTGGTTCCTCTTTATCAAAGAACAAAATTAATAATAGTGGGTGAATTCTTTTTTCATGTTGTTAGGTTTTTTTGGTTTGTTTTTTACTTTTTCAAATTTATTGGGTTGTTGGAAAAGTCATGATGCATTATTGCATAGAAAAAAATATGTCAGGGGGACCAGCAGGTGGCCTGGTGGTCAAGGCACTGGACACTCCCACATGGCTGACTACGGTTCAAGTCCTGGATCTGGTGGCTTTCTTTCTTTCTTTCTCTCTCTCTGTCTCTCTCTGGTCAAATTAAAGAAAAATAAATGAATGAATGAATAAAGTTAAATAATGAACTCTTTAAAAAAGTCATAACTTTTATGATAACCCAATATTTTTAATTTGCTATAGGGTGTGTACTCTCCCTGGAGGGAGACTGAGAGAGAGAAAGCAAGAAAGCACCACTGGGGGTGGGGATGGGGATGGCCATACCACAATCCTTTCTTCTCCATTTTCCTCTTGGAATTTTGGGCATGCATATGCACGCACCTGGTATGTTCCTCAAGCTTTCAGGTTTTTGACTCGAGCTGTGTGGTTTTGGACCTGGGATCATGTAGGATACAATCCCCCTATATGTCACGCCACTGGCAGCACATGCTGCTAGGTTTTAATTTTAGAAGTAAAGGGTCTAGGGGCCAGCAGGTGGTGTGGTGGTTAAGGGTGCTGGACTCCCACATGGCTGACCGCAGCTCAGAGTCCCAGACCTGACTGCTTGCTTTCTCTCTCTTACTTTCACTCTGTCCGTCTCTGGTTACATTTAAATAAATAAATACATAAATAAATAAATAAGTAAAGTTAAATAAGATAATTCTTAAAAAAAATAAAGAGTCTGTGATTTAAATCTAAAGCGAAAAGGCAAGCCAAGGGCTAGCAGGTGGTATGGAGATTAAGGTGGCTGGATCCCACATGGTCAGCTTCATTGTTTGAGTCTCAGACTCATGGCTTGAAAATCACACCAGGAGTGTGTGCCCAGAATCCTCAAAAGAGAATGGAGAAGAAGGGATTGTGGTGTGGTCATACTCCTGGGGAGTGATTTCTTACTTTCCCTCTCTCTGTCTCTCTGTGGCTGCATATAGCAAAACTTAAAAAAAATCAAGCCAAATGAGTCATCAATTTACTGGCAGTATGAGTTAGCATCGAGTGTTTCTATTAATGAGAATTAAAGCCATAGTACCAAGTTTTTCCTTAATGTTTTTATAAACAAGATCTTTAATTTGTTTTACAGATGAATAATAAATACTAAAAAAGGTAAGTCTAAATTAGGTTACTTCAAAATAAGAGGCTTGCCTTCTATTACATTGCTTCAGGTTTTACTGATAGCAAAGGAAGTTGTCTTTTAAATACACACACACACACACACACACACACACACACACATATTTAAAAGTATAGGGACCAGCAGATGGCGGAAGGGTTGCGGTGCTGAACTCCCACATGGTTGACCGTGGTTAGAGTTCCAGACCCAGAGGCTTGAAATTCATGCCAGGCATGTGTACGTTCATGCCCAGGATCCTGAGAGGACAATGGAAGAGAAGGGCATGGCCATCTCCTCTTGGGGGTGATTTCTCCCATTCTGTCTGTCTCTGGTGAGTGTACACAACCTAAAGCAAGAATCTCTTTAAAAAAAAAAAAAAAATTAAAAAGACTATATAGAGTTTTGGGGCCAGCAGGTTACATGGTGGTTAAGGCTTTGGACTCCCACATGGGTGATGGTAGTTCAAGTCCCGGGCCCAGTAGCTTGCTTTCTTACTTTTCCTTTCTCTCCCTGGTGAGTGGATGTGCCCTATAGCAAATCAAAAATAAATAAATAAATAAAATTAAATACATAATTCTAGAAATAAAAAGGGTATAGAGTTTTGATATATTCAAGATGGCCCTTTTTGAACTTGTGCAGAAAGCTCATTTGTGGACTTGATAGCATAGAAATAGAAGTTGCAGGGGGAGGAGGGATTTGGGAAGAAAATGATTGACAGGAGAATGCTATAAAAAGTGGAATAGGCTATGGAATGGTGTAACACAGAATAAAAATGTTGTTTTTTCAGTTAAACACTAGTAGAACTACTTTCAAATGTGTGCAGCATAATGTGTTGTTCAGGGTTGCAGAAAATGAATATGTTTATGTCTTTTATTTATTAATGTACTATGCATGACTTGAAAAACCATAGTATACCCCACAAAGATAGACAGGGAGTCTGTGTTAATTAGGAATCACACACACACACACACACACACACACACACACACACTCCATTTTTTAAATAGCCAAATATCCTACTGCCATAAGATAAAAGAATGTTTCTAGAATGTTAGTATAGTATTTTTCACCTTTTTTTTTCCCTCATAGGTTTTTGCCATAGGGAACGTGCACCCACTGGAGAGAGATAGAAAGAGAGTTAAAATGAGAAATCATCTCAGGGGTTTTGGAGCATGGTTTTGAGAATCAGTACCGAGTGTGATTGTCAAGCTGCTGTGTCTGGGACTTGAACTGCATAGTCAGCCATGTGGGAATCCACTACTTCAACCACCATACCACCTTCTGGTTCTGTATTTTTTTACTTTTTACTTTTTACAATCATAATTGAATTTTCTTTTTTTTCTTTTTCTTTTTTTTTTGGTGGGGGAGAGCTTTGTTTTGCTATAGGGCACTTGCATTGACCAGAAAGACAGAGACAGAGAGACAGAAAGCAAGAAATCACCCCCCAGGAAGGATGGCCACACCGCAATCCCTTCTCCTCCATTCTCCTCTCAGGATCTTGGGCATGCACGCACACGCGCCTGGCATGAGTTACAAGTCTGAGACACGCACCATGGTCAACTACATTGGAGTCCAGCGACATAGCCATTGCACTAACTGCTGATCCTGCACAGTTGAATTTTTGAGGATTTTCTAAAATTTCCACATTATTCTGAATACTTGGTAACATAAGTATTACTTGTAACGAATTATGTAAAAATTTGATAAGGACATTTTTAAAAAAACATAGCCTTGGGACCAGCAGTTAGCGTAATAACTATGTTGCTGGACTCCCATGTAGTGGACCATGGTTCGTGTCCCGGGCCTGGTGGCTTAAAACTCACGCAGGGCGTGTGTGCATGCATGCGCAAGATCCAGAGAGGAGAATGGAGGAGAAGGGATTGCAGCGTAGCTATCCCCCCTGGGGGTGATTTCTCACTTTCTGGGGGGTGATTTCTCACTTTTTATCTCTCTGGCAAGCGCATGTGCCCTATAGCAAAAATCTCTTCCAAAAAAAAAAAAAAAAAAAAAAAAAAAATATATATATATATATATATATATATATATATATTGCCTTAATCTGATTTTTGTGTGTTCTAAAATACTATTGGAGAGTCTGTAGAGTCAAATGTCAGAGATGAATTGGATCTCCAAAATGACCAAATATCTGGACTATCCCAATATTTTATGAAAAAGAAAACAAATCCTTCTTATCATAGTGCGAAATAACTTATAGTTACAGTTGGTTGTGAAAGTTATATGGTATAGCTCTTGCAATTAAGTAGGTTATCAGTTTATTAGTGTAGTGGCAAACCTGTACAGAATTAACTGCAATACAAGATGGGATGGGTAGTAGAAAAGGTACTCTTTTCTTTTCTTTTTTTTTTCTTTTTTAGTGTTTTTATTTTTTTTCCCATTTTTTAAAATATTTTTCCACAAACATTTACTTTATATATCAAAAAATGTTTGCTCATACTCTATAGTTCTTGGCAGTTAATAAACAACTATCAGAATACTGAATTTTAAAGATAATGTTCATAATATTTCTTATACTTTTGTATAATTTTGTTTGTGACTATAACAATAGAGACAGTATGGTTTTATTTATTTATTTATTTATTTATTTATTTATTTTGAGAGGTTTTCGCTATAGGGCGCGTGCGCTCGCCAGACAGAGAGAGACAGAGAGACAGAAAGCGAGAAATCACCCCCCAGGGGGGATGGTCACGCCGCAGTCCCTTCTCCTCCATTCTCCTCTTGGGATCTTGGGCACGCACGCACGCACGCACACACCCCCGGCGTGAGTTTAAGCCACCGGGTCCGGGACTCGAACCACGGTCGACTACGTGGGAGTCCAGCGACATAGCCGTTATGCTAACTGCTGGTCCCAACAGTATGGTTTTAAATATTTTTGAGAAAATATTTCTATGTCCGTGATTCAAATTGTTGAAAGCAAATGCCTAGCATTCTAGCACACATAAATCTTCTCATTTCAGCCCTGCCTACCAAGTGTTCTGTGGTATACCATCTGCTAGCAAAGATCAGTCTCTTTTTCTTCCTTCAGTGTCTTTCTCAAGATATCCTCTGGTGTGGTTGCTCTTTTGCCGTCTCTACTGACTACAATGCTGGGCTGATAAAGTCCAGGTTGCTTTATGAATTCTTTCATATATATTATTTCCTATGTTTTCTCTAATCCTCTCTGCCAGGCAGAACTATTTAGGGTGCCAGGCCGTCTTTCTAAGAGCTTCTCTTGGCTTACTTGAGGTCCACCTTAGTTCCATAGTTTTCTGATTCATCTTCAGGTATGACATTCCAGTCAAAACCCTGTCCAGTAATGAGTATTTCCAATTTCTGATGCAGTGCAACAAGCATTATTCAACTTACGCAAATAACGCTTCTGCCACAAAATAAGAATATTCACAAATATTTTCAATTCAATAGGGGTCAGGAAGGAAGAAAAGTTTATGTTTCCATTTAAACAAACAAACAAGAAAAATATTTTAACAATTTGCTGAACCTATCAACAACTCAAGAGAAAGTAAAATGTTTAAATTGGGAAAACAAAGCATAGTTTAAAAAAATCAGTAATGTTTTACTCAAAAGTCAGAAAATTCTATTTCGCCAGTTCAGTCTTATGTTTAACTCTCTTCTGTTGAATATGCAGTGTTACTGTGGTCCAATCTTTCCGTTTAAATCCTGGAAGTTAACATTCAAGGTTATTATTGATATTTCTTGTCCCTAGCATTAAATTGGTCATTTTCTTGGTTCTCTTTTGTTTTCTTATTTCTTTATGTGTCTTTAGTTTTCCTGGTAGAGCACTCCTTTCAGAACTTCTTGAAGAGTGGGTCTGCTATTGGCAAATTCTTTCAGATCTTGTTCATCTGAGAATGGTTTTATCCTTTCTTTCCATATGAAAGATAATCTTGCCGGGTATAGTACTCTTGGTTGAAACTGTTTTTTCACTTTAACACTTTCAATATATTTTCTCATTCGTTCTTTGCTCACATTGTTTCTAATGAGAGGCCTGAGGTTAGATTAGATACCTCATTAGATAACCTTTATAAGTAACCTGACATTTCTCTCTTTCCAATTTTATTATCTTGTCTTTGTCTGTAGATTTGGTCAGTCTGGATATGATGTGCCTTGGAGAAGATCTTCTTGGGTTGATTCTATTAGGGGTCCTTTGTATTCTTGGGACTGGATATTTCAATGCCTCTCTAGGTTTGGAAAGTTTTCTTCCAAGATTTCATAGAATAGATTATCAATGCCTTTATTAGTTTCCTCACCTTCTGGGATACCCGTTTATCCGGATGTTTGGGCGCTTAATGCCATCTAGTGTTTCTTGTATAGTATTCTCATTTTTGGGGGGTTATTTTAACAGTTTTTTTGTTTTTTTCTAGATCAGAGATTTTTGTCTTCAACATCCAAGATTTGATTTTCTGCATGGACTAAACTGATTTTAATACTTTGGAGGGAGGTTTTGATTTCCTGAATGGCAGCCTTAATCTCTAAGTGTTTTCCATTTGATTCTTTTTTACGGTGTGTATTTCCTCTTTAAGATCATGGGAGAACTTTAACACCTTCTAGAACTTGTCTCTTTTCTCCTGCATCTTCTGGAGTTCATTATTTCTCAGCTCTTGCATCTCATTTAGTTTTGTCACTACAAATATTCTGAATTATCTATCAGACATTTCAATGAGTTCGGCTATACTGTCTGTTGATGATGAGGGATTGTTCTTTTCCCTTAGGAGAGAGATATTTTCTTGATTTCTCATGTTTCTTGTGCCTCTGCAGTTGTTTCTGGTCATTCTGTGACAAAATCTATCCTCCACTGTGCTTTGCAATGTAGTATCCACAGAAAGATTAGGAGTTTAGATTTATAAAAAGAAATTTCTTCATTAAAGCAGGAGGTTCAAAAAGCAGTAGGATTTTAATGACTTTAAAGGTATTCAGATGCTTGTCTGCTGTGCACCTCTAGGCATTCAGTATTTGGAGAGTGAAGCTTAGAGTGGGAAAGTAAGGTTAAAAAAAAAATAAGCAAAAAGGAAGAAACAAGAAAAATACTACCAAAACATTTTTTTTTACATGTAAAAAATGAAAATCATGTGGCACGAACACACCTGGACACAGCTCAGCTTTAAAATGTCTTCTGGAACTAGCACGTGAAAGAAAAGGCCCAAGGTGAGGAAAAGTGGTTGAAAGTTTTAAAAAAATAATTAAATTAAATTTAAACAGAGAAAGAGCGCAAAACAGAGAGACAGCCAGCCAAAATCAGAGAAAAGACAGAGGTTGCCCTACCTTGTCTGAATATTTTGCAAGTCTATGAAATGGAGTTTAGAACATAGCTTCCCAAGGTACTGCTTTTCTTAAACCACAGCAGTCCCTGCTCCGACACTTCCTTCCACCCCGAAAAAATCCAAATTAGAAACATCTTCTCTTGACATGCTAACAATATAATCTTTTTCTTCTTTTTCTTTTTTTTTTTTTTTAAGATAAAGTCTCTCTCTCTAGCAGTCTTCATGATGAGAGAGAGATAGACGTATACCCTTTTTGTGCCATGATCCTTCCCCTGCAGACAGCCAGGATCATGGGTGTACCTGGCATGTTGAGGTAGACCTGGGGTGTTAGTCTGGAGCTCCCTTTGTGCTCTCCAGCATCACATTAATGTGCCCTTATGACCAGTGCCATTGCAGCTGGTCCACTGGGTCTTTACATTGTCCAGGTTGGCTTTGAGCTTGTGATTTTCCAGCCGCCGCCTCCTTAATTACTGGCATTACAGGCAAACATAATGCCTGGCCAACAAAATTACTTTTTTTTTTAAAGAATTATTTTATTTTGGGACCAGCAGTTGGTGTAATGGCTGTGTCGCTGGACTTTTGTGTAGTCAACCACGGTTCAAGCCCTGGACCCGGTGATTTAAACTCATGCTGGGCACATGTGCATGTGTGCCCAAGATCCCGAGAGGAGAATGGAGAAGGGATTGCCATGTGGCCTTCCCCCCGAGGGGTGATTTCTCGCTTTCTCTCTCTCTCTCTCTCTCTCTGGCGAGTGCACACGCCGTATAGCAAAAAACCTCTCCAAAAAAAAAAAATTATCTTGTTTATTCATTTTAATTTGACCAGAGAGGGACAGAGTGAGAAAAGGAGAGAGAGCAAGAAGGAAAGTAAGAAAGCATGCTGCCAGGTCCGGGACTTGAACCCCATTTGGCCATGTGAAAGTCCAGTGCCCTGAACTACCACGCCACCTGCTGACCCCCAAAATTACTTTTAAAAAAAGTGTTTGTTTATTTAATGAGAGTCTGGAAGAAAGAGGAAAGAGGAGGGTGGACACTCCCAACAGAATCTTTTTGTTTGTTTGTTTAGTTTTGTTGTTGGGTGCATATGCTCACTGAAGAGAGACCGAGAGAGAAAGTGAGAAGTCACCCCCTCCCTAGGGGGTATGGCGACACTGCAGTCTCTTATCCATATTCCTCTCAGGATTTTGGACATATATGCACACGTGCCTGACATATTTTCCAAACCATTGGCTCCAAGACTCAAACAGTGCAGTTGGCCATGTGTGATCCAGCTACGTTAACCTCCTTATGACCTGCTGGCTCCCCAGCAGGATCCTGATGCGGCAGTTCATCTCCAACCCTCAGCCTGAGACCATGGGCACATGCGTGCCCCACATCCTTGAGAAGGTCTCCAGACTTGAACTGGGAACCTTCCTATACAGAGCATCATGTTTTACTCCCATGTCACTGTCTGCCTCCCAGAATTACTTTTTTAGTTACTCACTTTATCATTCTTTCTCAAACTTGAAGAACATTTTTGGTATTTCTACTTATGATACACTATGAAAACTTTCTTTGAAAATCAACAGTGGGCCAGACCTGTGGCGTAGTGGTTAAGGGAGCTGGATCTCAAATGGCCAACTGTTGTTTGAAAAACACATGAGGCATGTGGGTATGTGTGCCCCAAATCCCAGAAGGATGGAGAGATGGAGAAGAGATTATGGCTTCTCTATGCCACATTGGGGGTTGCTTTCTTCCTCTCTGTCTCTCTGGTGAGTGCATGCCTTCTGGAAATGGGAAAAACAAACAAACAAACAAAAAAACCCAGTAACTTTGATTTTGCTAAATTCTGTAATTTTTTTCTCCAACCTCATTTGACCCCTCATCAGTGTTGGCTTATTCCTTCCTTTTGGAAATATTTTCAGTGGAGTCCAATGTAATACCACGTACACTTTGTTTTCCTCCTACATTCTGAGTACACCTTTTTGACTTCTTTTGTTCTGCCTTATTTCCTCTTCGCTCTAAATGATGGAGTGTCCCGGGTGTCTGTCATTGTTACCTTTTATACCTATAGCTTTAATATGATAAATGTGGAGACTGCAAAAAGTTCCTTGAAAATGGCATTACATTATGAACTTATGCAAAATATTAAAATCCGTTTATAGTTTTTTCATAATACACATTTTCTGTGAATTTTTGAAGACCCCCCCAAATATACAACAGTCACGAGCCACATAATGACTTTTCAGTTACCAGCAGACTGAAAATACAGTGGTGGAACTGTAGGAGCATAAAGACTATATCATACAGTCTACATATTAAGTAGCCTGTACCATCTGACTTCGCGTAAGTACACTCAGTGATGTTCGCACAGTGACGGAGTTGCTTGACGATGCATCTCACACAGCACATTTCCATCATTAAGCAGTGGGTGGCTTTATGGGCGGGGATTTGAGAAATCCCATGATTGCTTTCTGCCAGCAGGGGAACTAGAGAAACCGGTAGCGCGACTCAGTCTGTCTCAAGGCCTCAGAACCAGGGGAGGTGATAGTATAGCTGTCAGGCCAAGGTCAAAAAAGCCTAAGAACTGAAGTAAGGAGCAAGGGAGCACTAGTGTAAGTCCCTGAGTCCCAAAGCCGGAGAACCTGGAGTTTTGGTGTCCAGGGGAAGGTGAAAAAGGCTGCCCCATCTTCAAAGAGAGAAGGAAGAATCACCTTTTCCTCCACTTTTTTGTTCTTTCAAGGCCTGCTGCCAAATTGGATAGGGCCTGCCCTCTCTGGGTGAGAGCAGATCTTCCCTACTCAGTCCACTAATTCAAATGTCAGTCTTTTCTGGAAACACCCTTATGAATAAACTCCCAAATAATGCTTTACCAGCTATCTATATATCCTTTAATCCAGTCACATTGAGACTTCACTATCACCATTCTACCTCTTGTCAAGTTGGCACACATACACATCTCTTTAGATTATTGGATTGTCTATAAAGTCATGATGTATTCTTTCAATGTGTTTCTATGCAAAAATGCATTGTGACTTTTCTGACAGCCCAATACATTTAATGTTCAAATAAAGACACTAATAAGATCATATTTCTATGTAAGAATGATACAGCTGTCCTGCATTCAACCAAAAAATGGGCTAACCCTTTTCACAGAAGAAAGGTAAAATTTTTGAGTGGTGTTTACTCTGATATCCTATAGCTTAAATACTTTTATATAAAATTAACAATAAAATACTGATACAAAGTTAATATATGTTATAATGCATGATAAAGGAATAAAAGAGGAAAGAAAAGAAACATTTTCTTCTACGTAAAGTTTGTGGAAAATGGAATGAATGTATGAGTTTATTTTGGTGTGAAATTTTGGAATCCATGTGTAAGTGTGTGTGTGTGTGTGTGTGTGTGTGTATGTATGTATGTGTTTAAGTAATGCTGACTTTCCATGAACTCTTGAAGATTTCTCATATACACACAAACATTAAAATAAGGAGGAAATACGTAGGACTATTACTCATTCCTATAACTGGTCAAGTGGTTGTATAGGATATTTATAACTGTCTTCTACTACCTGTTTTGTGTTGCCTTTGCCTTCAGCAAGCACCTTAGGTGATTGTAGTTCAGTACCTACTAGGGTGACCCAAACCTTCATTAACTGAAGTTTCTGGGCCATTTGTAGTCCTGCCTGGTTTGGGTTGTTGTATTTTCCCATTGACCTTAATCTAAACAGAGCACGATAATCCTGACATCCCAAGGGACCTCCTGAATTCCAGACATACCCCTCTTTATCTCCATTGTGGAGTTGTCTAGTTTTCCTCTGGTAGTTGGAATTAGTCATCCCAACCCTTCTGAGGCTGTTGACACACAGACATGAAGAGTCCAAAGTGGCTGGATAACAGTCTTCTTGTTCAGTGGAACTGTTGTGTCTCCTGGTGGAAGCATTTCTCCCTCTGGACCTAAGACTTCAATGCCAGCAGCACAATCATGAGAATAGAAAGCAAAATTTTGCTAGTGGATCAGTAGAGGTAATGGTGAGTAGTGCCATTCCCATTTCTACCCATTCATTCCTATACTCATGAATCCTAGCTATGAGACAAATAATACCATATTCTGTGTCCTAATTTAGAAGGCATGTAGCCTTCTGGAGAACCTTGACCTATCCCTGCAAGGTATTGTCATCCAGTTGGTCCTGTAACTAACATTGTCTTCAAGAGGCTGTTCCAAGGGTGGGACAGTGGTGCAGCAGTAAAACATGATGCTCTGCGAGGTTGACCCATGTGGGAAGGTTCTTGGTCCATGTCCATAGACCTTCTGGATTATGCTGGGCACACTTTTGCCCATGATCCAGACCTGGCTAAAGCAGGGGATAGACTGTAGCATCAAGACCCTGTTGGAGGTGCTGTTTCCCTCCCTTCCTCTCCTGGAAGAACTAAACTTTCCACAACAACCAAAAAGGCCAGTCCACCATCTTGTCAAGTCACCAACTTCAGGTAAGACCAGTGAATTCTATGAGCATGTGTCCATTGTCACACTTCTTTGGCTATGAGGTGAGTTTCATATTCTGAAGCAGTGCTATGTAGAATACCATGACAGTGGGTAAGGCATTTTGTCACTCCATTGTCGATGGTAGTTTTGACAGAAATATTGCATGCAGCGAAGTCAGATCGATCTCCAGTCTGTTCCAATAAGGACAGAACACTATCCCTTCCATGATGCAAGTGGTCCAGTGTTATTAGTCTGTCACAGGATAGCTGGCTGATCGCCTGGGTAATGTTGAGGGCTCAGTGTTGGTACCTGCTGCTGCCAGATTGGACACTTGGTAGTGGTTGTAGCCAGCTCAGCCTTGATGAGTGAAAGTCCATGTTTCTGAGCCCATGTGTAATCTCCATCCCTGCCATCATAGCCATTAACTTGACAGTAGCCACTCCTTTCTGTGGGCATCATTTCCCTGTTTTTAAAATGAGGTTATATTGGATTGGTGTTTCAGGTTTTCTTGAAATTGGAATGATTTAGATGTACGTAGTGTTGAGATGCTCGAACATTTTTATAAAATTTAGCTCCTTAATAAAAAAGTTTTAAAACCACTGAATTGGATGTGGAATCTCTAAGGTCTCTTTTAGTCTTAAGATGATTAGTTCTTGTGATAATAACTATAAATGGGACTATTGAGGGAAGTGTTCATGCAAGGAGATATTTGACCTGAAACTTGAAGGATGAATGGATATGAGGTACATGCTTTCCCAACTCAGGGAACAGTGCGAGGGAAGTCAGGCACATGGAGCTGTTCAGGAGGTGTCAGTAAGGCTGGAGTATGTGACCATTTGAAACAGACAGAAGGAAAAGGTGGGAGTCAGGAGGACAAGGCTGGGAAAGTTAGGTAAATTGAAGTTAGATCATGATAGCCTTGAATACCATAATAAATAACTGGTCTTTCAGGTTTTTGCCTTAGGGTGTGTACCCTCACTGGAGAGATACAGAGAAGAAAATTGAGAAATCACTTCTCAGGGGGATGGCCACCACAATCCCTTCTCCATTCTCCTCTAGGGATTCTGGGCATGCATGCACATGTGCCCAGCATGATTTTCAAGTCACTGGGTCCAGAACTTGGACTATATCTGCCATGTGAGAATTCAGCACCTTAACCACCATGGTACCTGCTGACCCCAAATATTATAGCTGAGCTTTTAATTTGCCTCTAGGAAATCAAAGTTGTTTATTTCCTTTTGAGTATGTGTGTGTGTTTTGCCATGAGTGATAATCACATTCCCAGAGTTCTTTAGAAAGACTTTTCTAGGTGGCCGGCAGGTGGAGTGGTGGATGAGGTGCTGGATTCCCATATGACCGACCACGGTTCAAGTCCTGGACCTGGAGGCTTGCTTTCTCACTCTCCCTTTCTCTCTGTCTGTCTCTCTCTGGTCAAAATGAAGAATAATGATAATAAATATAATTTAAAATAAATAAATCTTTAAAAAAAAAAGAAAGACTTTTCTAGTAGCAGAGTGGTAGGTGAATTTAAAATAGGTGGCTGGTGGTAAGGAAAGGGACAGTTTAAGAGATTGTTAGGGTATCTTTTACCTGAAGAGAATAGCAGAGGAAGAGGTTAGGTTTTACTCTAAACTAGGTATAAAAAATAGAGGATTTCTTCTTAAGAACATTTAGAGGTTATTGAATATTAAGTTAACAACTGTCTTTTTGAGTGGCTACTGTGCAAAGGAGCAGTATTATTAATAATTAGGGGCTAGGGCTTACAGAGTAGTGGTTGGAGTAAGCCTGAGCTCCGCCTGCTCTACTGAATCCTTTGCAGAAGTAGGCAGGTGTCTTCAGAAAGCCCCTTTAAGGAGATTCTGAGGTACATCCCTGTTTATAATGTACTGAAGTAGACTAGTCATTGATTTTAGTACTGAATTTAAAACAAGAAGTGTGAAGGATACAAAAGCCTGTCTATATGAAAGGACTTGAGATTGCAGTCAGCATATTACCTGAGGACATCATAAGGAATATGATTATATAATCAGTTTTTTGTTATTTTTAATGTCAGAAGAAGGAATAACATCCAACGTTAACACCTATGGTAACATCTCTTGTAGTACAGTTACATTAATTCAACTGCCTTAAATGGTGGGCCACATCTTTTCTTTAAAAATACTAAAATGTATAGTAAAATTTTAAATCTTAAACTATACTTTTCCCTCAGCGGACTGTTAAAGTGAAATAATTTATTCATGTCTAAGTTTCAGCTGAAGTTGGGGCCCTGTCCTAGGTGATGGGAATACAGTAGTGGATAAAACAGCTTCAGGCTTTGGTATGCCTCTTAAAACAGGCGTTCATGCAGGACACATGCTTCTTCTTTTTTTTTTTAATAATATTTTATTTTATTTATTCATTCATTCATTTTTTAATTTGACCAGAGAGAGACAGAGGGGGAGAGTGAGAGAGAGAAGTGAGAAAGCAAGCCACCGGATTCAGGACTTGAACCCTGTTCGGCCATTTGGGAGTGTCCAGCGCCTTAACCACCACGCCACCCACTAGTCCCAGGATATGTGCTTCCTTTTCTTTTTTTTTTTAAAGATTTATTTTATTGAACTTTATTTTCCAGTTTGGTCAGAGAGAGCAGAGAAAGAGCAAGAGGGGAAGTGAGAAAGCAAGCCACCATGTCCGGGACTCGAACCATGGTCAGCCATGTAGGAGTCCAGCGCCCTTAACCACCATGCCACCTGCTGTTCCCAGGATACATGCTTCTTATGCATGGGTTCTAGTAACCTGCCTGTGCAGAAGTCTGAAGGAGGCTTTAGTTTAATACCTAATGATAGAGTAGTCAGTTAACTATGTTTCGCATTTTGAAATCCTACACACTGCTTAGAACCAAGGGTTACGTTTTGAGAGGTGTTAACATCTAAATTCCATGCGATTGAAAGATTTATAACTTTCAGTCTCAGTCTGTTAAATTGTGTTTATATACTTATCTAAATAATAGGGACCATTGATTTGCATGAACTTTTTGAAGATCCTTTGTATTTAATTTTAGAAATAAACATACAGTATGTGTAGATACTTCATATTTCCATTAGAAGCCTAAGTTTTATTTCAAGTCAGGCTTAGTGAGGTATAATTGATATATTATACAACTTACCCTATGTAGGTTTTTCAGGTCTGTGAAATTTGACATGTGTGGGTCGTATAACCAGTACCACAATCAAGATACAGAATATTTCTTTTTTTTTTTTTTTTTTTTTGGAGAGGTTTTTCGCTATAGGGCGCGTGCGCTCGCCAGACAGACAGAGAGAGAGACATAGAGACAGAAAGCGAGAAATCACCCCCCAGGGGGGATGGTCACGCCGCAATCCCTTCTCCTCCATTCTCCTCTCGGGATCCTGGGCACGCACGCACACGCGCCCGGCGTGAGTTGTAAGCCACCGGGTCCGAGACGCGAACCGCGGTCGACTACGTGGGAGTCCAGCGACATAGCCATTACGCTAACTGCTGGTTCCCGAGATACAGAATATTTCCATCACCCTAAACAGTTTTCTTGTTTTCCTTTGTAGTGAGTCCCCTTCCCTCACTCCCAACCCCAGATGTTAGGCTTTTTCCAGAACATATAAATGGAATCATACTTTTTAAAGTTTGGCTCATTGCATTAGCCTAATGCCTTTAGATCCATCTATTTTGTAACATATCAGAAGTTCATCCCCTTTTATTGCTGAGTAGCACTCCATGGTTTGGACATATCATTCATTCACCATTTTATCAGTTGACCAGTTGATAGACATTTGGGTTTCCAGTGTTTGGAGATTATGAATAAAACTGCTATAAATATTTACATAGATGTTTTAAATTTAATTTTAAAAAATTGCTGAAGGGTACATGTGCTGGAGAGGGACAAAGAGAGAGGGAAAATGATAAAACCCCCACACACACACCTGAGGGATGGCCACACTGCAATCCCTCCTCCATTCTTCTCTTGGGATTTGGTTGCACATGCAGCCGGTCTGTTTTCCAAGCTGCCAGGTCTAGGACTCAAACCGCGTGGTTAGCCATGTGGGACTCAGCTCCCTTAACCACCATGCTACTGGTTGTTTCTACATAGAAGTTTTGTTGGAGAAGTATGTCTTCAATTCTTTTGGGTAAATAGCCTAACCCCTAGTAGTGGGATTACTAGATCCCATGAAAGTATGTTTATAAGATACTACTAGACTGTCTTCCCACCAACATATATGAGAGTTGTGGCTGCTCCATAGGCCCTTCAGTATAATCAGTGTTTTCTATTTCGTTTTTTTTCCCCCAGCTATTTTGATGCTGGGTAATGGTGATATTGTAACTTTAATTTGCATTTCTGTATTGAATCTTTTTTTTTTTTTTTAAGAGATTTTTGTTGTAGGGCACGTACACTCACTGAAGACCCAGAGAGAGAGAAATCACCTCCCGGGGGGAATGGCCATTTGCAATCCCATCTCCTCCATTCTCCTCTTGGGATTTTGGGCATGCATACGTGGTCTTTTAGGCCACTGGGTTTGGAACTTGAACCACAGTTGACTACTTGGTAGTACAGTGATGTAACCATTCCGCCATCTGCTGGTCCTCCCTGTTGAGTCTTAATGTTGGGATCTTTTCGTTTGCCCTTTTTTTTTTTTTTTTTTTTTTAAGCATCCATAGCTCTTTTTTGGTGTTAAGTGTCTATTCATATTTGACCACTTTAAAAGCTGCTTTTTTTTTTGAGTTGTGAAAATGCTTTAAATATTCTGTGTAGCAATATATGGATTTAGTGTAATTCTTAAGAATAATCCTTTGTGGTGGATACAGAATTATAGATAAAGAAGTTATGGCAAAAGACTGTTAAATGAGTGATTGCCTAAGATTGAATGCTAGCAGACTTGAGATTGGAATCCAAGCTGATTTGCTCTAGAACCTGTGCTGAACTGTTAGCCTATTCTTTTTCTCTCTCTCTTTTTTTACTCTTCTGTAGAGATTTCTTTGGGTTGTGATGAGAGCCAGGATCCAGTTCCTATAGGTGGTACTGTAATGTTAATAGGGACACTCCTGGGCAAAGGGGCACTATATTGTAATGGCAAGCTGGAATATGCTCCTTGAACAACCAAGATATGTGTTTCTGTCTGAGTGGTAATTATTTTCTCTTTAAGTCTCTTACTTCACTGTATGAACTGGTGGCCAAAAGCACTTCTTTTAAATTATATTGCAGATACCTGTCATTATTTCGTAATGAGGTGCTTTATATAAACAGATTTTCTCAGTAGCAGAAGCTTATCTATACATCATAAAAAATCTGACATACTTGATGTTATTCACTTTGTGTTTTAGAAATCTATGTCATACTAACACTGACTTTGAGACAGTGTATGGTAATATACTTAGGAAATATATACAGTTTATTGGCCTACCACAATGCTTCAGTTTTGAGTATTTTTTAAGCTGTATCTATATAGTCTTATAAAGGTTTTTGTTTTCTTTTTGGTCTTCCCATTATCTACTCGGTCATGTTTGTTCTGATATCATTCTTTTTCTGTTGCCCTCCTTCATGAACCCTTATAATTTCTATTTCTCATTAGCCAAAAGAAGGTAATCAGATTATTAGGTTTATATTGATATTGTCTAAAATAAGGTTCAGCTGTGTGAAATGACGTGAGGCTTTGCAGTGAATGGTAAATTTCTTGCAGCTGCTCAGAGGACCTTGTTTCTTGGTGTTTGGGTTTTGAATCATCATTCTGAAAAAAAAAAGCTAAAATAAGCTAAATATGACTTTTGACAGAAAAAGCGATGTATTTTTCTTTTAAGCACTTTTTTTTTTAATGTATACTTTGTTAAATCATGGAGATTATTTCAGTTAAAAAATAAACCAAGCAATATTGAGTGGAATGGGATAAATGGGCTCTGGGTGGGCAAAAAGTCAGTTCACAATTATATTTTATAGCAGTTTGTACAGTTTCTAAGTCAGTGACAGCTTGTCCTCTGTGCCTCTGGTAAAGCAGAATAATTACTCCCCAGTAATTAACGAAAGAGAAAACCTTACAAAATCCTGTTTACTTTTTGTAAAATATTAGGCTATCAAGTTGGACTTCATCATTTTAAGCACTTTTGGAAGTACTTAACGCTTTCCAGCAATTTTGATTAATTTAAACTCTTAGAATAAATGAATAAATATTCACCCAGGATTCAGGGTAAGGAGTTGTGATAAAGTTTTAGCGGCTTGGGCACCTCGTCAGATGTATGGTGACTGGAGAGTGGAGCTGTCCTGGCACAGTTGTTGGCCCTGTAGGCTGGCCATGTACAGAGCAGCAGAGATACATCAGGGAGGCTTGCAGTATACATGGAAAATTTTCTTCAAAAGATAAAACTGTGTTCATTGTTTGGAAGTAGTGCAGTTGTGAACTTTGTCGATTGCATTGATAATTTTTTAAAATAGGGTTTTGTCTAGCTTGCATTGGTATTTAAAAGCATTTTGCGCCATGTTAGATTTAAAAGTTCTGAGTTTTTCTTCTTTTTCTTAATTCTGTAGAGTAGATTAATTCATGTTTATTCTTACACTGAACTTTGAATTTTCTACTTGATTTTATCTATTTAGTGAACTTATAAATCTGCATTTGGTATTGCAGTTTGCTAGCTTTTCTAGATTACATAGCAATATATCCCTTTCATATAAGGGTTAATGAGTAGCCAGATTAGACTCACCAGTCCATTGTTACATTAACAGCCACAAAGTTTGCCAGCTACCTTCTATCTCCACTCATATTTTCTTCTCCTTTCATGATTTTATATCTAAAAATAACTTAAGAATTGAATTTCTATTTTAAAACAACATTTAAATTTTGCTTTCTTGTAGATTCTCATTTATTTCATTGTTAATTTTAATTATGGTAATTAGTGTAAATCAGTAATCGTTAATCACGGTAGTTCTTGCTCCTGTCTCTACCTCCCTCCTTTCCTGTACCTCTCTCCCGTTTTTACCTGTAGATTTGCATGTTTGACCTAGCAGAATAATTGGGTCCACAGCAACATGGGCGTGCCTCCCTTAGAAACACTTAGTTTCATGTATGACTCATAAGCTGAAGCACAGACACTACTTCCCCAATCTACAGGAGCCATTTTAATAACTTAAAACTTGCCGGAGTGCTTTTTATTTTCAAGCTCAAAGGACGATATTTAAAGAGAAGGAATAGTTGAAGGTAAGTTGTTACAACTTCATGTGTTTGCTTCTGGCTGATTCTTGGTAAATGAAGGGTGGTTCTTACCTGTCGAAGAACATGGCTGAATGTGTTCTTTAACTCTCTCATAAAATGTGTGCAGTCTGTCACATGCCTGATTGTACTTAACTACGAGGGGGAAACAAAGCATTCAAATTCTGAAACGTTTTAGGTCTTCTCAGTTAAGCACTTTAAATATTTCTTGTAATTGTGTATTCTTTCTGTGTGACTTAAGAATAAGGACGATTTTCTTTATTTTTTTAACATCATAAACCAGACTACGTCAGATTTTCATTTTAAAAGTCTAGTTGTATTTGTGAGGGTAGCTGCGAAGTTACAATTAAGTAAACTGTATTCATGTGTGTTAAGGATATTTAAAGAAAATTCAGGATCAGTGAATTTGTTTTGGTATTTTAGTTAAGGGTGAAGTTTTGGGACAGCTTTACGTGTTGCTCACTGACTGTTCTATCATTTTCCGTTTTAAAAAAGTTAATGTATTATATTAGACATTTTATTTTGAAAACTAAACAAGTTTAAAATGTACAGTCATTTAGATAAGAAGTAAAAGTGAATATTAAGTAAGGAGGAAGAAATACTAGAATGATTCACTTACTATTTGGGGGGTAAAAAAGCAGCTTTATAATCACAATGGAAACTTGTTCTGTGTAACAGTCTGGGAAGCAAAGCTGTCTTCTGAGAAAATGTGCAGTTTTCAGTTTTGTGTAGAGAGAAAAGTAAGAGCATTGGCCTTTTACACTCTTCTTCAAATCCACTTGTTTTGAATTTAAAAAAAAACCTTTTAAATGAAAAGATTGTTCAGTCTCTCCCTGAAATATCTGCTACTGTTGACAAATATTGCAATCGTTGGGATTTTGGCTGACAAGTGTACATTCTAGTATGCCATGAAGTTCAGGGCACTCTGAGAAACTAAATGCAGTTGTATTTTACTTCTGGAATATCTGAATAAAAGTTGAGTAAAGTAAAATTTGAATATGCAATAATTAGGAATAAAGTTTTTGGAAATAAAATTCACCAAGCCATTTATTGTTCACTAGAATTATATTTAGCTAGTTCTTTGAGGATTTGTTCTTACTAATTTTCTAAGTGCTTGAAGGCCTTTCAGATGAAAGGGAAGAGAGAGACAAGCTGTCAGTTACTATTTCTTACTCTTTTGAAAGGATTGCTGATATTAACAAATATCAATTTTGTGGTCTTAAGAGAAAGGCACAGCGGACATTTTACCAATTCAGCTCTGAGCCATTTGCTATCATCTTTGTTTGCATATTGCTGAGTTAGTCAGCCTTTGAGTAAGCAAAGGCTGTATTTACTTCTAGTCTGGTGTATGTGAAAAAAGCTAATGAAACCTTTTTGCTCTTTTCCCCCCAAGTTTTTAAAGGCCAGTAATTCGTAAGGGAGCAATCAAAAGGCATACAAATAAGCAACATAATAAAGGTTTTCTTTATTGAAAGGGGGTAGAGAATTTGATTTCTTAGAATTAAGAAACTGGTGTAATTTAAATAAAATAGATGTTGGTTATGTACTACAGTGCCTTTTTACGTGATAGGGTTGAGGTGGGGCTTGAAAGAGAAGGTATCTTAAGGAAAAAAAGCAGGAAAGTGTCCCCTCCCTCCCTCTTCCTTCCATAAGATTGAATGTAAGCTTAAACCAAGTCATCAGAATTAAACTTAGTGCTGAAAGAAACCGAAGATTGTCCAGTTGCCTCCCTTTTATAGATGAAGAAACAGCCGGCCCCCCAGGAGGTCCTGTGACTTGCTCGAGGTCATGCAGTGCTTAAAGGCGGAGCTTCCAGCCGGGAGCTGCTCACACTAGTCCACACCAACAAGTGATGCTTTGTTTGAAATGGCCTGTATTTCCTTAAGAGTAAATAAAACCTTAATTAAGTTGTTCCCTGATACGTTTGGTGATAAAAATGCATCCAAATGAATTAAACAGTGGTTTTGAAAATATATTCAAGATAGTTTCCTTTATCATAAAAAAGAGAGATGATGCATTTGTTTAATAATAGCTTTTTTTCACCATTAGAATTTTTTTGGTAGTTGAATCTTTGTTTCTTACATTTCTTGTTGAAGATGTTCTAAATAGAAACGCTAGCAGTTGAGAAATTAATCTGAACTTCTAGATACAAATACACTTTTCTTCTGCTTCAGTTTTACCTCCTATTCTTTTTAGGAGAATGAATACTATTTACTATATGTTATACTGAAGTAAATGTGCATTTGTGTGTAAAAAAAACTTTGCATTATGAGTTTATAAAATCTAGAGATCTCTGAGCTTTATTATCTTAAATTTGACCGCATAATTAGTAATCTCATTCCATTTGTCTTTGTCATACCTTCTTTCTTCCTCCTCTGAGAGTGAGCTTTTAGAATTTTCTGGGGAATGTAGGATCAATGTCTATTCACTTTTTAAAAAATTATTTAATTTTATTTATCATCATTATTACTATTTATCAGTTTGACCAGAGACAGACACAGAGGGAGAGAGAGTGAGAAAGCAGGCTGCCAGGTTTGGTACTAGAACTATGGTCAGCCATTATCGGAGTTCAGCAACCCCACCACCATGCCACCTGCTGGCCCCCAGTGTCTGTTAACTTTTTAGTATATTTTTTTGGTGATTGGAAATTTACTTAAGATTTGCTTGTTTAGGTCTAAGATTTGGGTTTTTAAATGACTTCATATATACTTGTTCCGTCTCCTGAATTTCTGAGTGTTCTAACCCAATTCAATTTCAGATGCTCTATAGGGTCACTATCATGTTGACAGTGATAATCAATGGGTAGAAAGATGGGCTTTAACATCACAAACCTAAATTCTTGCTGAGAAAATAGTGCTTGATAGCATAGATGAAATAAGAAAGGAACCAAAACATGGGCTAGTTTAATTCAGGTCAGACTTTATATGCATAGAGATAAAGGATGTCTGAAGCTTGAAGTAGTCAGGAGATTTTATCTGGAAGGAAATTAGGAATATTAAAGAATAAATAATAGTTACCTAGGTTAAGAAGAGTGTTTTTACTGGGACCAGCGGTTGGTGTAATGGCTATGTCGCTGAACTCCCATGTAGTTAACCGCAGTTTGAGTCCCGAACCCGGTGGCTTGGACTCATGCCGGGAGCATGTGTGTGTGTGTGTGTGCCCAAGATCCCGAGAGGAGAATGGAGGACATGGGATTGCGGCTTGGCCATCTCCCCCGGGTGTGTGTATGTGTGTGTGTGTGATTTCTCACTTTCTGTCTTTCTGGCGCTCACACGAGACCTATAGCAAAAACCTCTCAAAAAAAAAGAAAAAAAAGAAGAGTGTCTTTACCAACAAGAAAAAGAATATAAACTCTTTCTTCTTTTTTTTTTAATAACAATTTTAATTTAATTTATTGTTATTCTTTTAAGTTTGCTATAGGGTATGTGTGCTCACCAGAGAGAGAGAGTGAGTGAGAGAGAAAGTAAGAAAGCAAGCCACCAGGTAGGTCCTGGACTGTAACTCTGGTCTACCATGTGGGAGTCCAGCAGCATAACTGTTCCACCCTCTGCTGGTCCCATAATAAGGTTTTTAAACCTCTCGGTGAACTCTTTCAATGTTACAGGTTTTTTGTTTGTTTCAGTAAGTGCTTCTTGAATTCTCTTTTCATCCTTTTTTTCTTCAGGCCTAGGAAAAACATTTCCTTACTGATTTAAGGGGTATTGTTTCTAGTCTTCTGAAAACCCCTTTCTCTTCAGAAATAAACTATCATTTTTTGTAATTGTTTGAGTTTGGTTAGAAGTAAAAAATTTTTTTTCTTTGTTGATAATAGACTGTGTGTCTGAGATACGCACACAAACACATACACGCACACAAGCACCCTCCACATGGTCTGGTTACACTGTGAGCCACTTCCTTCAGCCTGTGGGATCCTCAGTACATATGTGAATGTGTCATGCATGTTTCAGGCTGACCAAGAAGGAGATCTGCACTGTAGTCACCATGTGAGAGCTGACTTGTCTTTTTAAAAAATAATTGTTTAATTTAATTTATTTAAACTCGACCATGGGGGTGGGGGGAGGAGTGAGAAAGCAAGCTGCCAGGTCCAGACTTGAACTTCAGTGGGAGTCCAGCGCTCTTAACTACCATGCCACCTGCTGGCCTTGAGAGCTGGCTTCTCTTGAGCAGTATATTGTAGTTGTGTCAAGGAGCTGATCTGAAGTAACATTTTTAACTATCTGATTCTTGGATATTATTATTACATTGCTAACTACCTATTAGGCTTTGCCTATTACTGGGTTGTTGGAAAAGTCATGATGCATTTTTATATCAAAAAATGCATCATGACTTTTCCAATGATCTGATATTACGTCTTATCTACATAGGTGTTCCCCTGATTCTTACATGAATGGGAAGAAGAGCCCCATCAGTTGTGTTGTCTGAAAATAATTGTTGCTTCCATCAGTTGGATAGAATATTTTGTTCTTTACTTAGGAACTACTTAATATAACTGGTGGAAATTAAATTAATAACATTATGAGTCAATTTAAATGGGTAGGGCAGTTTTCAACAGTCTGAGCACTCTCTTTTATTAGTAGGAAGAGCTTACAAAAGAGAACTTTTTGTGTGTTTTGTCAAATGAACTGTTCGGTGTAGTAAAAGTGGCTGTTGAGCCATACAACAGATGTCTTTTCTGGTCATGGTTCTAGGCAACCCCCATCCCCTTTATGAGAAAAATAACTCATTATGTGCTATCTACTTTGTTGGGCAAGAGGAAGAAATTATGCAGCTGAACTTTGGATGTATTAATACAGATTTCTATGTAGAAACATTTTTATTTCTTCTCTTTCAGGTATTAATATCTGAATTAATACCATCTTCATTGTCAGAAACCTCTCTTTTAACTTTCATTCTCTCATAAGATTTCACAATTATTTCATTTGCTGTTTAGTTGCTGAGTATTAAGGTATCAACTGTTTTTTAATCTCCAATTGCCAAATACTGAGTGCTACTATCAGAAAATAAAATATAATTATAAACATTATGAATGGTTTGTATTAAGATTGATTTAACAGGGACTAGACTAGCAGATGGCGTAGTGGTTACATTGCTGGACTCCCACATGGTCGACTGCGGTTTGAGTCCTGGACCTGATGGCTTAAAACTCACACCAGGTGTGTGTGCGTGCGTGCCCAAGATCCCAAGAGGAGAATGGAGGAGAAGGGACTGTGGAATGATCATCCCTCTTGGAGGGTGATTTCTCACTTTCTATCTCTCTGTCTCTCCAGCAAGCACCCTATAGCAAAAATCTCTTAAAAACACATTGATTTAGCAATTTTTACATGATCAGAGTGACCTATGTACATTGTTTGAAATTGAATAAAATAGAAGAGTCTGTAATGAAAAGCAGCCTCTGTCTTCCATTAGACCCCTTCTCACTCTTAGTTCTGATGCCCAGGAGCAACCACTTCTTAGAGATGTTGTTTTTTCTTTATTTTCCTTTTTAATTCATGTTTTCTTGGGATCTAGTTTTGCCTTCTGTTCATTAGAAAGTCTTCAAGGCAACGGAAACCAGTATGACTTTACGTGATGCATTATGTATATGTTAGTCGCTCAGTCGTACAGTGATTGTTGTGTTTATAGAAGGTTATATGGTAAACTTTAAAAATCTACCTATGATTAACTTAAAGGCACTTGATTGTTTTATGGGTTTAGAAAGCAGTGCTACAGTGAAACAAATTTTATAGTAAAATTGTAAAAGTTAGGTACTAATTCAATAACATAGTTAATGTGCATCTTATTTTTGTATCAAAATATTAAATAGAAGTTTAGCATTATAAAGGGACAATTCATTTCCTTTTTTCTTTGAAACTGATATATGCATGTAGAGAAATGTATAAAACACAGTTTAAATATGGCTATAGTATTTACCCATGTCACAGCCACTTAGGTTAACAAATACAGAATATCTGTTACTGTAAAAACCCTCACTTGTTCATGTTTGTTTCCCTTTATATATAACAACTAGCCTAACTTTTAAAATAATCTTTTCTTTATAATTTTACCGTTTGAACTTTTTTGTTTTCTAGTTGCCAGAGAGTTTATGCCCTTGGCGGGGGGAGGGGGAGCGCGCGCACTCCCCAGGGCCCGTGGTCATGCCACAATCTTTTCGCCTCCATTTTTTCCATCCTGTTAGGATTTTGGACGCACATGCACCTGATATGCCTTTCAAGATACTAGGGTTCAGATTCAAACTGCGATTGATCTTCTGGGATCTGGCTCCCTTAACCAGTTTGGAAATATTCTTGCACATGGTTCCTGGAACATATGTGTAAGAGTCTTGTAGGGCAGTATCTTTTTTTTTTTTTTTTTTTTTGAAAGGTTTTTGCTATAGAGTGCGTGTACTCACCAGAAAGGGAGAGACAGAGAGAGAGAAAGCGAGAAGTCACCCACTGGGTCTGAGCCATTACACCAACTGCTGGTCCCAGGGCAGTATCTTAAAATTGAGGTATGTGGGGGACCAGCAGTTAGCGTAATGGCTGTCACTGGACTCCCATGTAGGCGACCACGGTTCACATCCCGGACCTGGTCGCTTAAAACTCACTCTGGGCCTGTGTGCCCAAGATCCCGAGAGGAAAATGGAGGAGAAGGGATTACGGCGTGGCTATCCCCCTTGGGGGGTGATTTCTCGCTTTCTATCTCTCTGTCTCTCTCTGCCTGGTGAGTGCACGTGCCCTACAGCAAAAAAAAAAAAAAAAAAAAAAAAAAAAAAAAACCTCTCCAAAAAAAAGAAAAAAAAAAATTGAGGTATGTGAAGAGTTTGCAGAGAGTATGGAGAGAATGTCTAGTTTAAGATAATTTAATAGTTTTTTTTAATTTATCAAGGACACTCTTAATTGAAACTACCTTTCTGAAATATGAGTGTCTAGGGACTAGCAGATAGAGTAATAGTTACATCGCTTGACTCCCACGTGGTTGACTGTGGTTCAAGTCCTGGACTCCATGGCTTAAAGGTCGTGCCAGGTACATGTGCATGTGTGCCCAGGATCCCGAGAGGCAAATGGAGGAAAAGGGATTGCAGTATGGCCATATCCCCTGGGGGAATGATTTCTCACTTTTGTCTCTCAGTCTCTCTCTCTCTCTCTGGTGGGCACACATGTCCTATAGCAAAAATCTCTCTTAAAAAAATATGAATCCCTAGTGGTAAGAAATATGAGTAGGATGATTTTATGGTGTAGGTTTGATGTGTGCTGAGGCATATCCACCTTTGCTTTTTCACCATCAGTGCAAATGTTAACAATAGCTAAAGCTAAATAATACCTTAATTTTTGACCTCATGAATCCCCTGAGAGGGTTTTGAGATCTGAGGATTACATTTTGAGAATCAGTATAATATTGCAATATGGAAATAATCCAAATGTGCAAAAATTAGAGATTGGTTAAATAAAGAGTGGTTATCCATATAATTATATCACAGATTTTATATATTCTTAGTGAAGTTTATGTTAAATATAAGCTTATAATAAGACCTTTTTCTGTTTTTGGTTCCCGTCTTAAGAGGAGATCAACATTTTTCAGAGCAAGTGTTTCCAAGCTTCAACACAGTCACCCCCCCTTTGTAACTGGGAAATGGGTTCCAGGGCCTTCTGTAGACACCAAAATTTGAAAATGATCAAGTCCTTTATGTAAAATGGAGTAGTATTTGCACAACATTTGGGAGGATGTGTTTAGATGAGTATTATAATTTTTCTTCTGAATATTTTTGATCTGTTGGTTGAATTTGTAGATATGGAACCTATGGAATAGGAGAATTGACTGTACTTCCTTTTAGTTTGGTGCCTTTGTGTTTAAGAAAAGAGAAATTGAGGGGGACCAGCAGGTGGTATGGTGGTTAAGGCGCTGGACATTCCCACATGGCCGACCATGGTTCAAGTCCTGGACCTGGTGGCTTGCTTTCTCACTTTCTCGCTCCCTTTCTCTCTCCCTCTCTCTCTCTTTCTCTCTGTCTCTCTCTGGCTAAATTAAAATGAATAAGTGAATAAATAAAATTAAATAAATAATTCTTAAAGAAAAGAGAAGTTGAAAGGCAGAGACTACTAGTACTGGCTTTCCTACCAGTCTAAGGGATTCTGTACAATAACTTTATTGCAGTTTAATTTTCACAGTAAACATAATTGGCATGACACCAGTGTTTAATATATGCTTTGTAGTACTAGAATATGCCTTCAAATTAATTTTTTTCTGTAGACTCAATTCCTCAGAAATTTTTGGATTTATATCTCCTATTGTGTTCTTTGTCGTAATTGAAAGTACTTTGAGCTGCTATATATTATTTAGCTTCAGACTGAATTAAAGAAGTAAGTTTTAAGCAGGTTAGAAAGAGACTGTTAGGGGTCTAGCAGGTGGTGTGAAGGTTAAGGTAGCTGGATCCCATATGGCCACCTATGTGGTTTGAGTCCCAGACCCCAGTGTCTGGAAAAATCATGCATGGTGCATGGGGATACATGCCCAAAATCCCAAGAGAAGAAATTGTGGGGTAGTTATCCCCTCTAGGTAGGTGATTCTCCCCTACCTTTGTCCTTTCTCCAGTGAGCGCATGTGCCCTAGAGCAAACTAAAAGAAAAGGAAAAGGAAAGAGACTGTTGGGTTTAGACCCTCCAGCTTCCTGTTAAGACTTTGATACTTGGCATTCCTAATGAGTGTTATCTATGTTCTGCAGAAGGTCAGAACTTCTTTTGTGAGAGGTTTAGTTGAAGATAGACTGCTTTGTGCTTCTGAGATACTACTCTTTATTATAATGAAGCCTAGTAATCATGACTTGTCTTTTTTTTTTGGGGGGGGGGGGTTGCTATAGGGCACGTGCGCTCTCTAGAAAGACAGAGACAGACAGAAGAACAGAAAGCAAGAAATCACCCCGCAGGGAGGATGGCCACAGCACAGTCCCTGCTCCGTTCTCCTCTTGGGATCGTGGGCACACACGCACACACGCCGGGCATGAGTTTTAAGCTACTGGGTCCGGGACTCAAACCACGGTCAACTACATGAGAGTCCAGTGACATAGCCATTACGCCAACTGCTGATCCCATCATGACTTGTCTTAAATTAACTTGTTAAAGTGAGCAGAAAGAATATAGTATGCTATTTATATAACTTAATACATTACACAAAACATACAGAGATGAAAGCATAAAGAAAAATAATATGAAAATTTTAGATTAAATTAGGATAATTCATCAGAATTAATGTACATGTGTTTTAGTTTGAGGAACAATTTAAAACAATTTGTAGTTAGAAATAAGTAAAATCACCTTACTCAAGATTTTTTTTTTAAAAATAATTATTTATTTTATTCATTCATTTATTTTTTAGTTTGACCAGAGAGAGACAGAGGATGAGAGTGAGAGAGAGAGAGGAAGTGAGAAAGCAAGCCACTAGGTTCAGGACTTGAACCCTGGTCAGCCATGTGGGAGTGTCCAGCGCCTTAACCACCACGCCACCTGCTGGTCCCTTACTCAAGATTTTTTATCGTGCAAACATTCTAAACTGGTTATTACATTTGATCCTTTGATCTATGAATCAAACTTGCACCTCATTATAGGTAATTTACAACCTGTTAGTTTTGTGAATAAACTGAAAGGAAGATGTACTACGCATCTGCCCTTGGTAGGCCAGAACAGTTGTACCACGGTTAGCAAATTTAAATGCTGGATAGTGGTGGATGTTAGGTTCTCTGAGCCGCTCTCAGACTTTTCTCACCACTTTGCGTTATTGCTACTGCATAAGGAAATGTTCCTTTCTTCAGAGTTCTGAGGAGACTTATTCCTTATTTCCTAGTTCATGAGGATGGTTGAACTAGTACACTCACAAATAAGTGTAGAAGTATAGTAATTGTATGCTAGTAAGGCACTAGTAACTGTTAAGATTTAAAAAAAAAAGAATGAAATCCTTTTATTTAAAAATACTGAGTATTTTTTTTCTTTCCAAGTCACTCATTTAAGAATTGCTACTTTTGGAGCATAGTGCCATGCTTTAAGCTGGTTATTATTGTGTATATTAAATTGTATTTAGGAAAAAGAGGTCACAGGAAGCTCAAGATGGGTTTATGTGCAATAAGAGATGAAAAGTAATTTTGGTCATTGACCTAAAATGGAATAGCACTAAAGCTAGTGAAATTGTAGTTTTGGTAGCTTATAGTTATAACTTAGGTAAGAATTGACCAATATGAATAGAGAAGTACTTTGCCTAAGTGAATACAGAATGTAAGACATTGAGTTAATTCTTAAGGATTATTAGTTTGGGAGGCAGCTAGGCATGATGAAAAGGGAGCATCTCTGTTTTTGTTGTAATTAGTTGTAAGTTTGCTTAAAATGACTTGAAGTAGGCAGGATTCACCTGTTGAGTTCTGTTTGGTTTGTATATAGTTGACAGTTGAATATAGATGAGTAAATAACATGAGCCAGATTTGGGATGTATTAGGAAGTGAGCAAGGGAGTAGAGGTGGTTTGTTTGGGAGGACTCTAGTTATAATTCAGGAAGAGGGCTAACGAGAAACTAGTAAAAGTGACCAAAGATTAAAGAGGCAAGTTACCTACCCTGCTTTGTTGAGAGTCTGTTTCTTGAAGCATTATGTTGTTTTGTGGTGGCTTTTTGGGGGGTGGAGAGGCTGTTATGTATCAACGTATCAACGTGGTCAAGTGTTATTCAGTTAACCCTTTGAGTAAAATAGTTGGAGGGTTTGTTCTGTTGTTCAGACACTTGATGTTTCATTTAGTCATTGTGGTTTTCAAATCCTAATTTGCGTGGCATTTACTCTTAAGATTACTTCTTCAAAAGACCTTGATAATGAGCCTTTGTACGCACATTGAATCTTGGATCCTAACACCAAAATACTTTGTTGTTGGCTGTTGTCACGAACACTCCTCTTTCTTATGTTATGTTTCTGATATCAAACTTTGATATATTTTCACATAAACTATTGGACTATTTATAAAATAAGACATAAAGATGTAGCAGAGAAGGCAGGAAATACTTGACGTTGGTATGCTGTATCTTATTCTCTGCTTCCTGTCAGTTAAACCACGATGAGAGGAACAGAGAAGCAGATGCACAATTGCTGCTTTAATTTCCCATTGGGGAGACCAGTTAAGCATAAAGCTTGTTTCATTATTAAACTTTTGTCACTTGTTGATTTTAGACATGTAGGCTTTTGTGTTATATGGATTCTATCGATTACCTGGTGGCAATTAGATGTTTGATGTAGGCTAAATGGGAAGATAATAACTTTTTCAAATTCAAAAGGCGTTAACTTTTGTGACATTTTTATAGACCATAAAAGGTCGACATTCAAATTTGCATATATGGTATAAATTCACTACGGAACAATAAGCTAATATTTCAGTCTTGAAATTTTAATATCAAAGCATTAGTTTATTTTTATATATTGGTATATCAGGATTTTTATGTACAACCTTAAGATGAAATGGAACATAATAGAGGTTAAATGATTCAAGAAAATACAGTTAATAAATGACAGAACTAGGACTTAAATGCAGGGTTTCTTTGTTGCTAGATCCTCTATCCTGTTAGGAAGACGTCTGTATTTATTAAACTGATTCTCTACTTATTTCTCATTGACTTTATTTTTCTTTCTTTCTTTCTTTCTTTCTTTTTTTTTTTTTTTTCCCCCCTGTAGGGTGTGTGTGCTTGCTGGAGAGAAAGAAGGAAAGTGAGAAAGCACTCCTCAGGGGAATGGCCATGCCGTAATCCCTTTTCTGCCATTCTCCTCTTAGAATTTTGGGCACACACACTTAAGGGGTATTTTTCAAACTGTTGGATTCCGTATTTGAACTGCACAGTCAGCCATATAGGATCCAACCACCTCCATGCCATCTGCTGGTCCCTGATAGAAGTTTTTAGGGTTACTTTTTCTTGATCTACCTAGAATTCTTCTTCCCTTTTCTCTCTTGTTTTCCCTACTTTGGAAAAAATAGATGCTACTTATTTCTAAATAAATAGCCCACATGTTACTTCCTCATACAGTTTTCTCAGATTCTCAATGGTATTTACCCCTTCTGTTTTTCCTTACTTAGTTCATTTATCTTTACTTTTAAAAATAAATTTCTTTTATTACCTCCATAAATGAGAGAAACCGTGCCCCCACCTCTCAACAGGGTCCTCAGCGAGTCCTGGATCAGGGACACCACGTGTCTAGGAGGTCTCCTGGCAGGACCCTGGGACCTGGTTAGCCCTCAGAGGAGGGCCACCATCTGGCCTCCTTGGTTGACTGACTGACTTACATCATTTTATAGTGACCTGTTCACATATTTTTTTTTCTTTTTAGGCAGTGAGCATTTTCAAGACAAGGGTATGTCTTATTTAATTTTTATATACCCAGTCCATAGCATATAATAGATTTCTTAAATACGTGTTTAAGCATTAAATACATACCTGATACTTATTTTCTTCATTCTGGAGTCAATGATGATTAAAGAACTATTATAGAATATGACTCTTTTCTACAAGGTGCCCTTGTGGTTTATTTGTAAGAAATAATTTTAGAGCAGGGTTTCTTTTCATGCTTCAGCCCTTTCTGCCTTCAATTTTTGTTGTTGTTCTGGAAATCAAGTGTCTTAGTGAAATTATTACTGCTTTCATCCCAGTTAAAAAGTGATGGTTATGTATTGGTTCACTAAAAAACGTAGTGTTCCCCTCTTCCCCCTAGCATAGTGGTTAAGTGCTGTGTGAAGGATTCTAAATCTCACATGGCCCACTACTGTTCCAGTCCCAGCCCCACTGCAGCTTGAAAAACGTGCCAGGCACATGCCCAACATTCTGGATAAAGAAATGGAGGAAAGGGGGTTGCAGCATGACCATACCCCATTAGGGGGTGTTCTCGCTCGCTCTCTATTGAGGGCACTCTCTCTCTGGTAATTAAAAAAAAAATGTAGCCGAGAATAGCTTAGTTATCTTAGATCACTGAGCATGAAAATCTTTTACTTTTGGCTCTAGATTAATCTAGAAGAGATGTCTATTTCTTCAGTGTAGTCCTGATTTTTTCACTGAGTGGAAGGAATAATTCCCTTTACTACTACTTGTTTCTTCTTGTATTATTTTCTGTTGTCTTTCAGTCTTTTGTACCTCAGTGATTTTTTTTTTTTTTTTTTTTTTGGAGAGGTTTTTCGCTATAGGGCGCGTGCGCTCGCCAGACAGACAGAGAGAGACATAGAGACAGAAAGCGAGAAATCACCCCCCAGGGGGGATGGTCACGCCGCAATCCCTTCTCCTCCATTCTCCTCTTGGGATCCTGGGCACGCACGCACACGCGCCCGGCGTGAGTTGTAAGCCACCGGGTCCGAGACGCGAACCGCGGTCGACTACATGGGAGTCCAGCGACATAGCCATTACGCTAACTGCTGGTTCCCTGCCTCAGTGATTTTTGAATTACAAATTTTAGTCTGTCAGCAGAGCAAGAATTTTTGCAAGTAGGACTTTTGCTTAGACCTGCCTATTCTAGAAGTGTGTTAAAAAGTTTACACGTTAACAGTTTTCCCAACTCTGGCTGGCCTGTGGCCTAATGGCTAAGGGAGCCAGATCCCATATGGCCTACTGCTTGTTGACTCCTGATCCCTGCAGGATGGTGTAAAGGAAGAAAAGGGATTGTGGTGTGACCACACCCCAATCCTTCCTCTCCCTCACTCTATGTGGCTCTTTCAGGCAAATGCATATGCTCTCTGGTAGTAGGGAAAAAAAATTTTACTAGCTGATCTTTTTTAAAAAATGAAATTTTAAAGTCAAGTCTAAGGATTCAAACCTGCTTTTTAAAAGAATAAAGGAAAAATTCTGAATCTGTGTGAGTTTAATTTTGAAGCCGTTTCAGAGGAACTAACCAAATAGTTCTTTTGTTTATTAAAACATTATTTAGGCTAGCCATGTGAAAATAGTTTATAGTGACCTTTTACATGTGAGATCTCCCTTTTTTCTGCCATTTGTTGGAGGTATTGGTATATTCCTGTGTTTCCATTGGAAAATATAAACATGTATGTCAATTTGAGGACAGTGAAGCCTCTATTGCTATCATTTGGTTCTGGGAAGCAAATATATCATGTGAAGTTCTATAAAATGCTAAAAACAAACATGAAAACACCAATATTTTACCATTTTAATGAAAAATGTTAATAAGTACTTTTAAAATTTATTTAATTTTACTACAGGACATAGGCACTTGCCAGCTGCAGAGAGAGAGAGAGAGAGAGAGAGAGAGAAAAAGAGGAAGGGAAAGTGAGAAATCCCCATCCCCCCATGGCAGGTGGCCATGCCACAATCCTTCTGCTCCATTCTCCTCTTGGGATTTTGGGCATGCATGCACATGCACCCAATTGTTTTTATCAAGCTGCAGTGGAGCTGGACACTTGCTGGCCCCTAATATGACTTTTAACACATAATATTCTCTTAGTATTCTTTTAAATTATGTTTATTATCAACATACAGAAAATCTTGCAGAATAAGTCTTTTGTCTTCAGATAGGTTACAGTCTTCAGGTAGTTACTGAATAACTTGGGAGTACGAGCTTTGTACCTATTTCTGCTGTTGCATGTGTATTATCGTGATTTGCATTTGTCTTAGTTAGTAAGCTGTGATTGTTTCTAGGGGGCTTCTTTTTTTTTAAGAATTATTTAATTTTATTTTTTATTGCTGGCTTGTCAGAAATGTCACGATGCATTTTTGCATGGAAAAACATGAAAAAATATTTCATGACTTTTCTGACCCAGTATTTTTAAAATTTGCTATAGGACACATATGCTCACCAGAGAGAGAGAAAGAGAGAAAGAGAAAGCAAGCCATCAGATTGGGAACCAAACCATGGTCAGCCATGTGGGATTCCAGTGCCTTAACCACTGCTAACTGCGGGCCCCAAGGGAAGTCTTTCTTAATCACTTGTCTCTTTATTACTCTTCTCTCTTAATCACCAGTGAGTATCTGTTCATTTGACAGATAGGTCCCTAAGGAGTACTTTTCAAGTAAATAAAATAGTACAGATAGTATTGATGAGGCTGCTGAGTGCCATGTAGTATAAAGGAAAAGACAAAGTTTTCTTTCTTCCAAGATACTTATAGAGAGGATGGTTTTAAACATCCCAGTATCTTTTAGTTGTTGTTCTTAAATTCGTTCGGTTGGGGCCAGCAGGTGTTGTAGTGATTAAGGTGCTGGACTTGTACATAGCCGACTATGGTTTGAGTCCCAGACCCAGAGACTTGAAACTCATTCCAGGTGCTTGTGCATGAATACCCAAAGTCCTGAGAGGAGAATAGAGTAGAAGAGATTGTGGCATGACCAACCCCCTTGTGTGTGTGTGTGGGGGGGGGTGATTTTTCACTTTCTATCTGTCTTTCTCTTTTTTTTTTTTGTTTGTTTTCTTGAGAGGTTTTTTTTTTTTTTTTTTTTTTTTTTTTTTTTCTTTTTCTATAGGGCACATGTGCTCGCCAAAAAGACAGAGACAGACAGAGAGACAGAAAGAGAGAAGTCACCCCTCCAGGGGGGGATGGCCACACCACAATCCCTTCGCCTCCATTCTCCTCTCAGGATCTTGGGCACGCACGCACATGCACCCAACGTAAGTTTAAGCCACCAGATCCTGGACTTGAACCATGGTCAACTATGTGAGAGTCCAGGGACATAGCCATTACACCACCTGCTGGTCTCATCTGTCTCTTCATCTGTCCGTCTCTGAAAAATACACACGCCCCATAGCAAAAATATTCTCTCAAAAAAAAAAAATTTGTTCAAAGTTAAATTTAAAATTAAAGCAGGATGGAAGCCCTGAAGTACCTGGAACAGTCTGCCTTTGGATTTATCTGTACTTTCCTCCTGCGGTTTTCCTTTCCTTCCTCCTCATATACTCACAGATTGTCTGAAAGGTAAAAAAATGTCTCCTACAACTCTTCTTACTTTACTTAGGAAAGGAGGAAGTTACATTTTCTATGTCCAGGTGTTGGGAGTTCGGGAGTAACTGGAAAGTAGTTATTTGAAGGAGAAGGGCAGAGTTTCTTTCCATTTGTAGGTTTGTATTGCCTACTGATACTGCGTTTTTTAGAGTATTTTGAGGGGGAGTACATTTGCTGTGATTAAAATGACTCAATTATGAGTCTTTTGAGGGCAAAAATTTTATTCTGTTTTATTCACTGTATTCCCAGCGCCTAGATTAAGGTCTGGTACGTTGTAGGTGCACAGTGGGTATTTGTTGAATGGATGAATAGATGATTGAGCTGAAGTCAGAGACTCAAGTCTCAACTCTGTCTCTGAATATCCTTTAGAATTTCTTTGACAAACATTTATCATGGAGGTTCAATGTTAAGTTCTGGGTATACAGTGGAGAGTACAGTCAAGTCCCTGCACTTACTTGGTTGGCTGTGTCCACTTTTGTATGTAAGTATTTACCTATATAAAATGTGAGGTAAATATGAAGATTAAATATATGAAGATTAAAATGAGAACTAGGTCTGGCATGCATAGATGGTAGCTATTATTGTCTATTTATTTAACACTTCTTAAAAAGTATGTTTCTTCTGAGAGAAAGATAAAGGGGGTTGCCCCCAACAAGGTCATCATGCCACAGTCTCCCTTCTCCTCGTCTCAGCTGACCCAGATGGGGCACTTGTGCATGTGTCCACCATGCTTGGGAAGATCCAGGATGTGAACCTAGGACTTACCCATGTGAATCTAGTTGTGTTACCATTGTGTCACTGCCTGGCCCCCAATTCTTTCTTTCTTTTTTTGTTAATTTTTTAGTTGAACTTTATTTTATTTACTTCTTTATTTATTTTAATTTGACCAGAGAGAGACAAAGTGAGAGAGAGAGAAAGAAAGAGAAAGTGAGAAAAGAAGCTGCCAGGTCCTGGACTCAAACCATTGTTGGCCATGTGGGAGTCCAGCACCCTTAGCCACCACACTACCTGCTGGCCCCAGTTTTCTGATTGTTATGATCATCTCTTTCCTGATCTCTTAGAGGAAGTGTCAGATTTTTTTTAATATGTCTATGCAGAAATATCAGTAATTATTGAAAATGTTCAAGGATTAAGTAAAGTATGTATGTTTGTTTTGTAAACCATAAAGCACTTATTAGACATTAGGTATTACTAACAAATGATAATATAAATGAATCTTATTGGGATATTGCATAAATCCTGGATGTATGTTTATGCTAAAGAATTTTTTAAAAAAATCTATTAAGTGCCTGCTACATCTACTAAGGCAGCTTTGAACTTTCTTAGAACAAGACAGAGTTATTCAGCAGAAAACACCTCTAATGAAGACCAGGGTTTATGTGGTCAGCTAACTATTTCTACAGGAACATCTTTCTTCTAAAAATTACCCTGGAAGAAAGTAAAGATTTCTGGAACACTGATGATAGTAGTCTCTGTTAAGGGACAAAGACATTTTTTTTTGTATCTTTTTTTTTTTTTTTTTTTTTTTGGAGAGGTTTTTGCCATAGGGCGCGTGCGCTTGCCAGACAGACTGAGAGAGACAGAGAGAAAGAAAACAAGAAATCACTCCCCAGAGGGGATGGCCACGCTGCAATCCCTTCTCCTCCATTCTCCTCTTGGGATCTTGGGCACGCACGCACACGCGCCCGGCGTGAGTTTTAAGCCACCGGGTCCAGGACTCAAACCGCGGTCGACTACATGGGAGTCCAGTGACATAGCCATTACGCTAACTGCTGGTCCCAGGACAAAGACATTTTGATCTGCCATGGTATCACATCTCTATTCGTTAAATAAGTCTGAAAATCTTTTTGATTTTCTGTTTCTTTCCTCTTCTGATTTTTAGGCAAAAAATGAAAACATAAAGGTAAATTAAATGATATTTTTCTCATTTTAAAGAATTTTGCCATATCCTGGGCACTTTAAAACCCATTGTAATGAATCTCTATCAGAAATAATTAATAAGGCATTTAAGGAGGGCAGCATACACATCAGTGACCAGAAGCTATCACTGTAGCAGTTGAGCCATGGAATGTTTGTTTAAGCCATCATTTTTAAATGGTAGTTGCCAGATCCCACTTCTGTGACTTGCATTGGTTTTTTTTTTTTTTTTTGGAGAGGTTTTCGCTATAGGGCGCGTGCGCTCGCCAGACAGACAGAGAGACAGAAAGCGAGAAATCACCTCCCAGGGGGGATGGCTACGCCGCAATCCCTTCTCCTCCATTCTCCTCTTGGGATCTTGGGCACGCATGCACACGCGCCTGGCGTGAATTTTAAGCCACCGGGTCCGGGACACGAACTGCAGTCAACTATGTGGGAGTCCAGTGACATAGCCATTACGCTAACTGCTGGTCCCTTGCATTGGGTTTTGTAGTCACTTTTGTTTGATTTGAAAACCTCCAGAAACTTTCTGCTTCTTCTCAAATCAAGCCTAAATTTTACTACTTGATTTTCAAGACTCCATAATTTCAATTTGCTTTGCTTATTTAGCCACATTTTCAATTTCCCATTGTGAACTCTTAGCTCTTACCAAGCTAGTAGCTCTCCAAACTCCAGTCACTTTTGATTCTCAGCATTCTTTTGTCTCAGCACGTCTACACACATTGACACACACAAGCATGCGTGTGTTTACACACACACACACACACACACACACACACTACTGTTTCTCCTTTGCCTAGTTTCTCCTAGTCCTATGTTCCTTGTAGAGTTTAGTTTAGGTCTTACAGTTTCTTTGACCTGTTTGCCATCCCTTCTGAAATATTTAGTACTGCCCAGCTTTATTAGCACTTACTTAAATACTGTCTTGTGGCATTTTAGTTGCCTCTTGGTCTGTCTTGAACTCTGTTGTATGCTTCATGGGAGTAAGGACCATGCACTTTCTCCCTCTTTGTTTTTAGTTTTTTGCTATAGGGTGAATTCACTCAATGGGGAGAGACAGAGAGAGGGAAAGTGAGAAATCATCCCCTTGGGATGGCCGCATGTGTCTGGTGTGATGTTTTTTGAAGTTCCTGGGTCTGGGACTTGAATTGTGGTTGGCCATATGGGAATACAGCACCTTAACCTCCACACCACCTGTTGGCCCCTGCATTATCTCTTTATATTTTCCATAGTGTTGAGCTTAGGGGACTTTCAGAAAGTATTCATCAGCTTTGCACAACAAAGGCCATAAGTAGTATCAGAGATGCAAAATTGATTTTTTTTTTTTTTGCTGTGGGAGGAGTACATTCACCAAAGAGAGACAGAGAGAAGGAAAGTGAGAACCACCCCCTCCCCAACCGCAGGAGGGATGGCCACACAGCAATTATTTCTCTTCCTTTTTTTCCTTGGGATTTTGGGTACCCAAGTATAGTGCTCCCAGCAAGTCCCCCTCCCCCTGTAAGTTTTTTTCAAGCTGCCAGTCTGGGACTAGACCACACACTCAGCAATGTGGGTTACAGTCACCTTAACCACCACACCACCAGTTGGCCCTGAAAATTGATGTTTAAGATTTTTTTTTAAAGTTTATTTCTTTCACACACATATACACACAGGAGTGTATTACTGTTATTTTTTTAAAAGAGGTTTTTGCTTTAAGGTGCGTGCACTTACTGGAGAGAGATAGTGAGAGGGAAAGTGAAAAACCACCCCGCAGGGGGATGGCCGCACTGCAGTCCTTTATCCTTCTTTCTTCAGGGATCTTGGGCAAATGCACATGCGCCCAGTTGAGTTTTAAGCCATGAGGTCTGGGACTTGAACTGCGGTTGGCCATGTGGGAGTATAGCAACAGAACCGCTATGCCGTCTGCTGCACCATACCCCCCACTTTTACCAGAGTCCTGTAGTGTCATCCTTCCCCAGCTGTCATATCGATCATGGGAGTGCTCACCTAGCATTTACAGGTTAGCTAAAAACAGAATCCACATTTTTCTATTTTTTTTAAAGGTTTTGGCATAAGGCATATGTGTTTGCCAGAGAGACAGTGAGAGGGAAAGTGAGAAGTCACCCCCAAGGGGTACAGCCCCCCTGCAATCCCTTCTCGTTCATTCTCCTTCTAGGATTTTTGGCGTGTACACACACACACACATACACACACACACACACACACACACACACGACTGGTGGGATTTTCAAGCCCCTGGATCTAGGATTCGAACCATAATGGGCCATGTGAGAGTCCAGTGACATAACTGCTATGTCATCTGCTGGTCCCTAAAATACACAATTTTCTATATTGAACTTGCATCTCTTGAGCAGCTCATTACTTCCGAGCTACTGAGTTGGACCAGGGTTTGGGATCTTTTGATGAGCTCTGTGTTTATGTCAAATAAGCAGAATAAAACCTTTTTCTCTGTTGGAGAAAATCTAATGCCAGGGTCATTGAAACAAAGTAGTTAACTTGAGAAATTGTATTATGAAAGATGGAAGGCCTAAAATATGAACTATTCTTTATTTATTGTAAATCTTAATATTTCTTGTAGATAGTATTTAAGGTTTGCTTATAAAATTTATACAATAGAGGGACCAGCAGTTAGCATAATGGCTATGTCGCTGGACTCCCACGTACTCAACCGCGGTTCATGTCCCGTACCCGGTGGCTTAAAACTCACGTCGGGTGCGTGTGCGTGCGCGCCCAAGGTCCTGAGAGGAGAATGGAGGAGAAGGGATTGCGGTGTGGCCATCCTCCCTGAGGGGTGATTTCTCGCTTTCTGTCTATCTGTCTCTCTCTGTTACTGTCTGGTGAGCGCACGTGCCCTATAGCAAAAATCTCTAAAAAAAATAAAATAAAATTTATACAATAGAGAACCAGCTGGTGGCGTGGTGGTTAAGATGGGTGGATCCCACACAGCCAACTACACAGATTGAGTCCTAGTCTCGGCAGCTAGGCAAACTGGGCATGTGTGCATGCGTGCCCAAAATCCTGAGAGGACAATGGAGGATAAGGCATCATGGTGTGGCCATCTTCCTGAAGGGTGCTTGCTTGCTTTCTTTTTTTCTCCCTGGTGAGTATATAAGCCCTATAGCAAAACTAAATAAAAATGGTTTGTATAGTAGGAAAATATGAAGTTATAAGTGTAACTTATAAGTATTAAATATATATTATATATATCCAATATATAATATACATTATTTATTTATTTATTTTAGAGATTTTTTTGCTATAGGGCGTGTGCACTCGCCAGAGACAGAAAGCTAGAAATCACCCCTTGGGGGATGGCCAGGCCGCAGTCCCTTCTTCTCTAGTCTCCTCTTGGGATTTTGGGCACGTTTGCACGTGTGCCTGGTGTGAGTTTCAGTTGTCTGGTCTGGGACTTGAACCATGGTTGACTAAGTGGGAGTCCAGTGACATAACCATTATGCCAACTGCTGGTCCCAATATTAAGTATATTTTGAGTATCTATCTTAAAATATTAAGCCTATGCCCTTTTACTTTTTCATTTTTTCATCTTAGTTTTGCTGCCTTTTTTTGTTTTGTTTCATTGAATTTAGAAGCTTAGGTGAGGGACCACCAGTTGGCATAATGGCTGTGTCGCTGGACTCCCATGTAGCTGACCACGGTTCGAGTCATGGACCTGGTGGCTTAAACTCACGCCGGACGCGTGTGCGTGCGTGCCCAAGATCCCAAGAGGAGAAAGGAGGAGAAGGGATTGCAGCGTGGCCATCCCCCCGGGGGGTGATTTCTCACTTTCTGTCTCTCTGTCTTTCCAGCAAGCGCATGCGCCCTATAGCAAAAACCTCTCCAAAAAAAAGAAAATAGAAGCCTTGGTGAGTGCCAGATTGAGGATGATCGTAAAAAGAATCTCATTTTAAGAATCATGACCTGGAACATTGTAGTTGTTTAATTATATACAAACTTTATACCTAAAAAAATTACATTATTTAGTGTAGTTTTAGGTTCACAGTAAAATTAAAAGGAAGGGACAGATATTTTGCCTAGACGCCTCGCTGCCCTCATATGCCTATGGCCTTCCTTATTATCAATATTTCCTACCAGAGTGGTACATTTATTATCATTGATAAACCTACATTGACACACTGTTATCACCAAAAGTCCATAGTTCACATTAGGATTTATTTGTAGTATTGTACATTCTATGGGTTTGGACAAGTGTCACTTAGTAATATGCATTTATGTTTCCTCCAAGTCTTCTAGTGGCTTTGTTAACTCATCTCTTTTTCATGCTGAATAATAATCTATTATCTGGGGACCAGAGGATGGCACAGTGGTTCTGTCTCTGGACTCCCACATAGTTGAACGTGGTTCGAGCCCCAGACCTGGTGGCTTAAAATTCATGCCAGTGCGTGTGCATGCATGCCCGAAATCCCGAGAGGAGAATTGAAGAGAAGGGATTGTGGTGTGTCCGTCCCCCCATGGGGTGATTCTCGCTTTCTCTCCATCTCTCAGGCAAGCACACATGCCCTATAGCAAAAATTTCTCTAAAAAAAAAAAAAAAGAATCCATGCCTGAATTATTGCAGTTTCTTTATTCATTTACCTAGAGAAGGACATCTTGGTTGTTTCAAGGTTTTGGCAGTTATGAATAAAGCTAAACATCTATGTGCAGGTTTTTGTGTGGCTATAGTTTTCAGTTTGTTTAGATAAATACCAAGGAGTACAACTTCTGGATCATATGGTAAAATTATGTTTCATTTTGTGAGAAATGGCCAAATTGTCTTCCAAAGCGGCTGTACCATTTTGCATTCCTACCAGCAATGAAAAAAATTCCCCTTGCTCCAGTGCCTAGCCAGGATTAGGTGTCAGTTTTGAGGATTTTAGCAATTCTAATAGATATATAGTGGTATCTTATTGTCCTTTTAATTTACATTTCCTTCATGATGTGTGAAATGGATCTGTTCTTCTTCTTTGGTGAGATGTCTGTTAAGGTTTTTAGCCCTTTTTTAAAAAATTGGGTTATTCATTTCCTTATTGAGTTTTCTGAGGTCTTTGTATATTTTGAGTAACAATCCTTTAGCAGATATGTCTTTGCAAATATTTGTGCCAAGTCTGTGGCTTGCCTTCTCATTCTTTTGACATTGCCCTTCACAGAGCAGAAATGTTTAATTATAATGAAGTCCAGTTTATTCTTTTGTTTCATCCCTTGCCTTTAGTTTCTAAAAGTATATCACCAAACAGGTGGTCATCTAGATTTTATCCTCTGTTATGTTCTAGGAATTTTATGTTTTTGCATTTTATATTTAGGTCTATGATCAATTTTGGATTACTATTTGCAAAAGGTATAAGGTCTGTCTAGCTGCGTTATTTTCCATGCAGATATTCAGCACTGTTTGCTGAAAAGACTCTCTTCTCCATATTATTGCCTTTGTTCTTTTGTCCAGGATCAAATGACTATATGTGGTTCTATCTCTGGGCTCTCTGTTCTGTTCCATTATCAATTTGTCTGCTCTTATAACCAATACTTGACTATCTCGATTACTTTGCTTAGTGGTGTTACTTTTAAGCTTGATCCGTGGAAATACTGCCATTCCTATACACTGTTCCAATCCAAGTATTCAGATAGCTTGTCTTGCACATCTGACCCACTACTCACACATGTGCCACATCATGAAGAGCCATTTCAAACCCTGTTATAGATGTGGAGTTTTTCTGTAGTTAGTAGAAGCCATTGGCTAGTTTTAAATAGAGAAGAAAGTAGATCTTTTTTTAAATTGAAAGCAGGGGAGACGATAGGCATTTTTGACAGGGTCTGGCTGGGCCCTCTTGTGGTCCTCCTGCTCTAGCCTCCCCAGTAAGCTAGAATTCAGGCACACATGACTGTGCCCAGCCTGTTTAGATTACTGGGAACCGGACCTAGGCCTCCTGTGTGGCCCCAGCCTTGTGCATCAGCACCCTGTTTCTTGAGCCACTTTGGCGGGGCCCAAGATCATATTATCAGTTTTTGTAAATTACTCTTAATCCAGGCCGAAACACCACAGGAGTGGAGCTAAATTGAGGTAAAGGGTCCATCAGATGAATCCATGCAGCAGCTTTTGTCACCTAATAATGCAGTAGCTATTAGCGACTTTTTTTTTTTTTTTTTTAACCTTTTAATTTTGCTTTCAGCTGATGGTCTCTTTTTAAGAGTGGAATTTCTTGGGGCCAGCAGGTGGCATGATGGTTAAGGGGCTGGACTCCTCCCACATGGCCGACTATGGTTCAAGTCCCAGACCTGGCAGCTTGCTTTCTTGCTTTCTCTCTCTCTCTCTCACTCTCACTCTATCCCTCTCTGGTCAAATTTAAATAATAAATAAATAGATCTTCCAGTAATTAGCCAAAATGATGAACACAAAGGCAAAGAGGAGAGTCACCCGATATATGTTCTCTAGGCCTTTTAGAAACATGTTCCTTTGGCAACATGTATGTGAACCTACAAGAAAGGTGATATTGTAGACATCAACGGAATGGGTACTGTTCAAAAGGGAATGCCCCACAAATGTTACCATGGCAAAACTGGAAGAGTACAGTGTTACCCAGCATGATGTTGGCATTATTGTGAACAGACAAGTTAAGGGCAAGATTCTTGCCAAGAGAATTAATGTACGTATTTAGCATATTAAGCATTCTAAGAGCAGAGACAGCTTCTTAAAACGTGTGAAGGAAAATGACCAGAAAAAGAAAGAAGCCAAAGAGAAAGTTACCTGGGTTCAACTAAAGCGCCAGCCTGCTCCACCCAGAGAAGCACACTTTGTGAGAACCAATGGAAAGGAGCCTGAGCTAATGGAACCTATTCCCTATGAATTGATGGCATGATGGGTGTTAAAAATAAATGGATCTGGGGACCAGCAGTTAGCGTAATGGCTATGTCGCTGGACTCCCACGTAGTTGACCGCGGTTCGCGTCCCAGACCCGGTGGCTTAAACTCACGCCGGGCGCATGTGTGTGCGTGCCTAGGATCCCAAGAGGAGAATGGAGGAGAAGGGATTGCGACGTGGCCATCCCCCCTGGGGGGTGATTTTTTGCTTCCTGTCTCTCTGTCTCTCTCTATCTGTCTGGCAAGCGCACATGCCCTATAGCAAAAAAAAAAAAAAAAAAAAAAAAAAAAAGACCTCTCCAAAAAAAAAAAACAAAACAAAACGGGTCTGTGGTCTATAAAAAAATTAAATAAATAAAAAATAATAATAAATAAATAAAGCTAAATAAAATAATAATTTAAAAAAAATTTAAAGTTATTTTTTTATAAGAGTAGAACTTCTTGGGACCAGCAGTTAGCGTGATGGCTATTTCGCTGGACTCCCATGTAGTCGACTGCGGTTCGAGTCCCGGACCCGGTGGCTTGAACTCACGCCGGGCGCGTGTGCGTGCGTGCCCAAGATCCCGAGAGGAGAGTGGAGGAGAAGGGATTGCGGCGTGGCCATCCCCCCTGGGGGTTGATTTCCTGCTTTCTGTCTCCCTGTCTCTCTCTGTCTGTCTGGCGAGCGCATGCGCCCTATAGCAAAAACCTCTCCAAAAAAAAAAAAAAAAAGAGTAGAACTTCTTATGACAGAATTCAGTTTCTTTTTAAAAAGCATATATATTTATTTATTTAATTCCATTTGTTGTTTTTTAATTTGACCAGAGAGAGACAGAAAGAAAAAGGGAAAGCAAGAAAACAAACCAACAGGTCCAGGACTCAAACCATGGTTGGCTATGAGGGAATCTAGCACCTTTAACCACCATGCCACCTATGGCCCCCTACAGAATACAGTTTCACTAGAAGTGTTGTGCAATGTAGAAATTGGAGGTGTGTCATGCAGCAAAATTTCTTGGGGACTTTTAAACAACATAACATTCCTGGCTTTCCCCGTCAGTAAGTGCCAGAGTAAAACACTGTTTACTAATGGGAATCTGCTATATTCTCAGTTGAGGAAACTATTGCACTAGAGCTTATCGTTTCTAATAAGATGAAAATATTAACCAGGTGGATAAACAGTCACAGAAGTGAAACAATTTCCTTACAAGTTATTTCTTGTTTGTTGTAGAGATAAATTTTTTAACTACCAAACAGGCTTTGCTGATAAGGGCATTATAGTGTTTGTGTTCCCTGGCTAGTTTTTTTTTTTTTTTTTTTCTTTCTTTTTTTTTTTTTTTTTTTGTCAAAGTTCAAAATTGGGGTTGCTGAAGGAGAGAGAGTTCTGTCAGTCAATTTGCATAATAGAAAGCACCAGTGAATAGCATTTTGATCATTTTAACTTTTTTGAGAAAGGAAAGGAGTTAATTTTTTTCATGACCAAAGTTAAAATGCTATATGATTACTGTTGGATATTTCTCTTTTAGTTTTAAATTCTCATGTTTTCAGAACACCCTTAGGAAAAAAAAGGTTAATGTAGAGACCGCAGGTATGGGCAGGTCTAGGTATGCGATCTGTTTGGCTGTTTTGCAAGGTGCTATAAATGCTGCCTGAATGTAATGTGACACCAGGTAGATCTGTGTGGCCAGTGATAGAGAATGGAGAACTATGTGGAAGAACTGGAATTTCAGGTCTGATAGTGAGTAATTGTGGCCTACCCTCTGAGTCCTGGAACTGTTCATCTTGGTGTCAGCAAAAAGGCAAAAGCATAGAAAAGTCAGCCTATTTGGTTTGATCATACTGTTTTTGTTTGTTTGTTTGTTTTAAATAAACATGATTGATGCTAAGATGAGCTTTATCAGGTTGCCAGGACCTGCTTCAACTTTGTACAGGTCACCAAAAGCCTCATGAGACTTTCTATGCCTCCCTCCCAATCAATTTGTGTTTCGTTTGCATGAAAATAAAATTATGCTTTTTTTTTTTGGAGAGGTTTTTGCTATAGGGCGCGTGTGCTCACCAGAAAGACAAAGGGAGACAGAGAGATAGAAAGCGAGAAATCACCCCCCTAGGGGGGATGGCTACACCGCAATCCCTTCTCCTCCATTCTCCTCTCAGGATCCTGGGCAGGCATGCACACATGCCCAGCGTGAATTTAAGCCACCGAGGCCGGGACTCAAACCGTGGTCAGCTATGTGGGAGTTGAGCGACATAGCCATTATGCTAACCGCTGGTCCTAAAATTATGCTTTTGATAAAGATCTAAATACTTTACTCTCCTCTGCCCCCTTCTCAACCATAAAAAAATGCCTAACCCCTCTATCCTTAAAGAATTACTAACTTTTTAAAAGAATTATTTATTTAATTTAATTCATGAATTCATTTATTTTAGTTTGACCAGAGAGAGACATACAGAGAGAGAGAGGGAAAGTGAGAAAGCAAGCTACCAGGCCTGTGGTTGGCCATGTGGGAGTGTCCAGCACATTAGCCACCATGCCACTTGCTGACCTCAAGAATGACTAATTTTGGGAACCAGCAGTTAACGTAATGGCTATGTCGCTGGACTCCCACGTAGTCGACCGCGGTTCACCTCCCAGACCCGGTGGCTTAAAACTCACGCCGGGTGCATGTGTGTGCGTGCCCAAGATCCCGAGAGGAGAATGAAGGAGAAGGGATTGCGGCAAAAGAATGTCTAATTTTAAGTAGTTGTGGAGGGATAGCTACTTAAAAGATATTGGTGGGACTATATATGCTACCTATATATGGATTCCAATAACTTTTTCAGGTATTTGAAAAACATGCCAGTCAGAAGTCAGTCAGAATTAATCTCTGATTAAATACAAAATTAAGATCCCTTCAAAAGGGGTTTTATTGGGAACCAGCAGTTAGCGTAATGGCTGTGTCGCTGGACTCCCATGTAGTTGACCGTGGTTCGCGTCTCGGACCCGGTGGCTTACAACTCACGCCGGGCGCGTGTGCGTGCGTGCCCAAGATCCCAAGAGGAGAATGGAGGAGAAGGGATTGCGGCGTGACCATCCCCCCCGGGGGGGTGATTTCTCGCTTTCTGTCTCTATGTCTCTCTCTGTCTGTCTGGCGAGCGCACGCGCCCTATAGCGAAAAACCTCTCAAAAAAAAAAAGGGGGGGGGGGTTTATTTATTTATTTATCTTTTTGGAGAGGTTTTCTCTACAGGTCGCATGTGCTCACCAGAAAGACAGAGACAGACAGAGACAGAAAGCGAGAAATCACCCCCCCCCCAGGGAAGATGGCCACACTGCAATCCCTTCTCCTCCATTCTCCTCTCAGGATCTTGGGCACGCATGTACATGCGCCCAGCGTGAGTTTTAAGCCACTGGGTCCGGGACTCACACCGCGGTCGACTACATGGGAGTCCAGTGACATAGCCATTACACTAACTGCTGGTCCCCAAAAGGGGCTTTAGATACAAGGGTATAAAAAATCCATTAATTCATAAAGCTTTTTTTTTTGGAGAGGTTTTTGCTATAGGGTGCGTGCACTTGCCAGAGAGACAGAGACAGAAACCGTGAAATCACTCCCCAGGGTGGATAGCCACACTGCAATCCCTTCTCCTCCATTCTCCTCTTGGGATCTTGGGCACACATGCACATGAGCCCGGCGTGAGTTAAGCCACCGGATCCGGGACTGAAACCATAGTCTACTACACAGGAGTCCACTGACATAGCCATTATGCCAATTGCTAGTCCCTGCATAAAGATTTTTTAAAAAGTCACTGCTGTCCTTTGGAAATTACTGTGGTACCAACTTGGTATAGTAAATGTTTTTGAATGGAGCCAAGCAAATAAGCCAAAAGGTTTCATGTTAGACATATGTGGTTCAAAGAAGGTAAAATACACCAGCTTAGCGCAATAGGGTAGATGAATAACCTTAATAAGTATTCAGACAGGGTTTGTGTGTATGTATTGGATCATCGGAAAAGTCATGACACATTTTTGCATAGAAAAACAGGAAAATCCATTGTGAATTTTCAGGTGACCCAACCTATATGTTTCTGGGGTGGCATGACCTGAACAACTCTAACTCCAGATGCCAAATACATAAACAGAAAGTGTTTTTACATGAAGTAGTAATTTAATGAGGGGCCTTTTTTAAAAAAAAATTATTTATTTATTTGTATTGAGAGGATTTTTTTGCTACAGGGCCTAGGGAGTCAAGAGAGACAGACAGAAAGCTAGAAATCACCCCTCCTCCTGGGTGGGGGGGTGGGGGGCTGGTTGGATGTGGGGGGGGGGGGGTGGCCATGCCACAATCCCTTTTCCATTCTCTCTACCATTCTAACCACTATGCAACCTGCTGACCCAGTAAGGGGCCTTTCTTCTTCTTCTTCTTCTTCTTCTTCTTCTTCTTCTTCGAGAGAGAGAGAGAGAGAGAGAGAGAGAGAGAGAGAGATTTTTTTTTGCTTTATTTTTATGGTGCGTGTGCTCACCAGAGAGACAGAAAGCGAGAAGTCATTCCCCCTAGAGGTGACGGCCACTCAGCAATCTCTTCTCCTTATTCTCCTCTCAGGATTTTGGGCAGGCATGCGCACGCGCTCAGCATGAGGTGAGTCTCAAGCTGCTGGGTCCAGGACTTACTTGGGAGTCTAGCGATGTAACTGTTACACCATCTGTTGGTCCGAAGGGACCCTTCATTTTTTTTTTTTTTTAATTATTTTTTATGTTACATTTAAGCACATATCTCTTTACACTGTATAACATTTCTTTTCCAATGTGATTACCATGCATATTAGTCAAGACAAAGACATTTCTATCCACATCAGCAGCAGCAAATAACTTCTCATTTTTTGCAAATTATTTTTTTATCCTTATTTTTTTAAACATTCACTCGTTATACATCATTTGACTTGTAAAGAGAATTTACCTAACATGAAATACTTCTCAGACCAATCCAGTTGAGAATACTATGCATATTATGATCAACAGGTAATAAACCATTTCTGTGTCCCACAAGTGTCATGCCTATTTTTCTCCTGCTTTCCTTCTCTATACTCTTCCCCCTGCCACCCCTGTTCCCACTTTCTTCAGCGTCCAAGGGGCCCTTTCTAACATATAGACCTAACTATTATATGAAGAGAAGTACATTTGGGGGGGAAAAAACCATGAAAAGAAATAGAATAAAAAATAAAGTGAGAAAAAAGCTATATAAATGAAATGTAAGTGATAAATCCATAAATTGTAATGACTAGGATTCTTGTGTGAGGAATCATTGTTAGGCCTTTATATCTGTTTTCTATTATGTAGAATGTTCTATATTAACTCCCTGGAGAAATGAAAATAATTCAGTGGTCTCGAGATAAATTCTGTACAATCTTCTAAGAGCCTGCCTATTCGCCATCAAAAAATTGTGGAATCACAGGATTTTAGAGCTGAAAAGATCAGAGGATTACCTAGGACAGTGCATTCATTCAAAGAATTTGGGCCATGAGTAGACTCTCTGGCCTGGTGGTTAAGGCAGCTGGATCCCACATGGCTACGTGGCCAAATCTTGAATCAGGCGGCCTGAGAAAGATGCCAAGCACTTGTGTGTGCATGCACAAAATCCCCAAAGGAGGGAGAGACACGGGAGAAGGGATTGCAGAATGACTATTTCACTTAAGAGGTGTTTTTTACCTTTTCCTTTTTCTTCCTTCTGCTGCGTGTGCTTGCTTTCTAGCAAAAAAAAAAAAAAAAAAAAAAAAAAAAAAAAAAAAAAAAAAAAAAAAAAAAACAAAACAAAAACAAAACAGAGAAAAACAATTTGGGCCTTGGAACCATCTGATTTGTCTAAGGACACACAACCAGTTAGTGACAAGAGAGGCTCAGAATCTGTATTTGTGCCCCACTATTTAGATTAATAGAACTTCGCTAATACTTTTCTTTAGTAGAGTATCTGGAAAAATAAGAAGTGTCTTGCACAATATCTATGGCAAAAGTACCTTACTACACTCTTACCACAGCTGTTTCTTGAAAGGCTTTTATTTACTGTTCCATCCAAACTCTTGATATTTAGGGCATTTTTACCTGAAACAACAGAAGTGGAGGGAATTGTAGATTTCTCTATTCTTACTTTGAATCTTAAGGTTTTATATATCATGCTTTACATCTTCACTTGGCCTAAAAAAGTATAAAGGAAACACCTTTCATCTTAAAATAGATTTTCACAGGGACCAGCAGGTAGCGTGGTGGTTGGGGCACTGGACACTCCCACATGTCCAACCACAGTTCGAGTTCCAGACCTGGCAGCTTACTTTCTCACTTTCCTTCTCTCTTTCTCTCTCTGTCTCTCTCTCTCTGATCATATTAAAATAAATGAATGAATAAATAAGTAATTATTTAAAAAAGTATTAAGAAAAAGAAAACCCCTATTTTCATTATAAATTACTTGGGGGCAGAGGTGCCAACTTTATTTTAAAAAAAAGATTTTTTTCAGACATTTTTCTTTTTAATATTTACATTAAAAATTGATATAGGAAAAAAACATTAAAGAAACATACCAAAATGTAGTTACAGTTAAGTAGCCAGAACTATACTTTTCAAAATAAGGGTACTAATAGTCTCAGTTCTTGCTGAATGCAGGAAAACCAAAGGACACTAATTCTGAAATAAGTATTGCTACATATGCCCCTTTAAATGTATTCTGTATGCAAAATAGAAGGATAAAAACACAGGTAACACAAGTTAATGACACAAAGTGAACAAATCATCCCTTGTAGCATTTAGTGTTGTTTGTGTATGTAGTGTTATTTATTCTTAAAAGTTTATTTACTTCCTTTATATGACAGATGGGAGGAGGGAGACAGGTACCCTCAACAGGCTTTTCACACAGCAGTCCTGCCCGCAGCACTGCAGCCAGCCAGATCACAGGTGTGCCTGTGTGTTCAGATAAACCAGGGAAATGAACCAAGAACATTCCTTTATAGTTTCCAGTAGCACGCTGTAGCCTTCCTGCTGCCTGCAGCACTGCAGCTGAGGCATGTTGTATTACTTTAGAGTGGGTCTTGCAGTTTTGTCATCTTCCTGCCTTAGCCTCCTGAGTTAACTGGTACTATAGGCACATACCACCATATGCAGCTTTTTAGCCTGGGCTGGGAGTTGAAGGGCCTCCCATGGGGCCTCAGCCTGTTAAACAGCAATGTTCAGTGCATACTATTACAGCTGGGCCTAGTATTCTCATAATTTATAATAATTCTAAAAGAAAGAAAATGTCTCAGGCCAGTAGATGGTGTGGAGATTAAGGTGGCTGGATCTCACATGGCCGACAGCTTGGTTCAAGTCCTGGACCCAGTAGCTGGAAAAACAATGTCGTGTGTGCGCATGTGCCCAGAATCCTGAGAAGAGAATGGAAAAGGAATTGCAGTGTGGCCATTTCAGAGTGAGAAAATGGCTTTCTCTCTTTGCTTCTGTCTCACTGTCTGTTGAGTGTATGCACTCTATAGCAAAAAATAAATAAAAAATTAAAAAAAATGAAAGAAAATGTTTCTACGTCCTTACCTTTTAATTTTAATTTAATTTCAAATAGTCGTGGTATGTTAAGAAAGTTTAGAAAAAGCTTGAAAGTATGATTTTCGGGGCCAGTCTCATAGTGTAGCAGTTTCGTGCCACATAGAGGGAGCTAAGTCCACGTGGTGAGCTGTGGTTTGAATCCTGGCCTTGGTGGCTTGAAAAACACACAAGGCAAATGCTTGCATGGTCAGGATCCTGATAGGATGGAGACATGAGACATGAGTGAAAAAGGATGGGTCATGACTAGATCTCATTGGGAGGGGTCTGTCTCCCTTTCTCTTCTCATGCACATGTGCCCTCTGGCAAATTTCTATAGTACTTTGATAAAACATTAACCGTTTGAATTGGTTGTAGTAGCCAGAAACATGGCTTAGGGTTTATGTTTATAGTTGGTAAATCATTTTGTTTGGAACAAGGGCCAAGTCCTAGCCCTGAAGTATCTTAATTTCTCAAAAAGGTATCACCTTTTTTAGGCACTGGAATAGAATTAGACTTTTGTTGATAAAGGCCTATGGTGTTCTTAGTTGGAGTGTAGTAAATAGCCTGATAGAGGAGACTCCCAGGGAGTAGAGAAATGAATCTTCAGTGATAATTAGTTACCTGGCTTGCACCTGTTACATCTCGTGCACTGTATTTATAGATATAATGAAGCTAATGTTTACGGAGCACAGTTTATGTGCCTGGCATTCTGTACATGCTCTTTCACGTCTAGTCTTCACAACAGCTGTAGATTATGGCACTATTTATTACACTTACTATGTTGTCGGAAAAGTCATGACACATTTTTTGCATAGAAAAACAAAATATGTCATGACTTTTAATAAATGTCATGACTTTTCTGGCAGCCCAGAATTTTACAGAATGAGGAAGCTTGAGGCTTTTATCTACTTTGTGGAAAGAAGAGACTGAGACACCAAGTCAGTAAGTTGTCAAAGGTCATGCTACAGAAGTTTGAAACCAGAATGACTAAAACTGGAGCCTGTGCTCTTAATTGTTTTGTTTCACTATTTTATCTTAAATCTGAAGCTTAATTTGGTGGCAAGAGGTTAGGAACCTATGGCCAATTATTCTAGCGGCATGTCTCCTTGAAGAATATGAATATAGGGCCAGCTGGTGGCGTGGTGGTTAAGGTAGCTGTATCCCACATGGCTGACTGCCTGGTTTGAGTCCTGGACTTGGTGTCTTGGGAAACATACTAGGTACATGTGCATGCATGCCCCAAATCCTAAGAGGAGAATGAAGAAGGGTTTGTAGTGTGGCCATCTTCCCTGGGGTGTGCTTTTTCACTTTTCCTATACTGCTCTTCCAATTATATGTGCCCTCTAGCAAATTCTTAACAATAGCAAAATGACCTAAAGAGTAAGAACAAGGTCCTGAGCCAGCTGGTGGTGTGGTGGTCAGGCCTGCTGGCCCACTTAGCTAACTGTACAGTTGGATCCAGACCAAAGGCTTAAACACACACCAGGTACCTGTGCCTGAGCAGCCAAAATCCTGAAAGGCCATGCTCCCTAAAGGGTGCTTCCTCACTTTCTCTCTCTCTCTCTCTCTCTACCTCTCTCCCTCTCTCTCTTTCTCTCTCTCTCCCTCTCTCTTCTCTTTCTCACTGGCGAGTACATGAGCCCTATAGCAAAATTTTAAAATTAAAATAAAAATATGGTCCTGACCTACTTAAAAGACATCAGAGCCCTCCTGGGAATTTTGTTATTTGGTAGATGACCAATTGGATGACTTCTCAAAATTGTGCAAATAATGTGGCCAGTAGATGGCACAGAGGTTACGTTGCTAGACCCTTGCATGACTGACTCTGGTTCGAGTTCCGAACCCAGTGCCTTCGTACTCACACAGATCCAAACTCTGTGGCTTCATACTCTTTACGGGGTGCATGTGTATGGGTACCCAAGATCCCAGGAGGAGAATGGAATAGAAGGGATTGCAGTATAGCCATCCCTTCTGAGGGGGTGATTTCTCACTTTCCTCTCACTGTCTCTGTCTCTCTCTGGGAGAGCTCTGGGGAGTACATGTACCCTAAAGCAAAAACCTCTTTAAAAAAAAACAAACTACAAATAAGTTGACTGCTTAAGTCTGTGATGAGTGAACAGTTTTTAGTTATCTTTTCCCTTGTTATTTTATAAAGACTAAGTGACACTTTGAAAACAGCATATGCCCGAGAACTAGTAAAAATACAGCAGAGTATTCCTGAATATTTTATATGTGTGTACACGTGTGTAATAATAGGTAATTAAAAATTATTTAAATTTATTTATCATTATTATTTTTTATTTTTTAATTTTTTTAGAGGTTTTCGCTATAGGGCGCGTGCGCTCGCCAGACAGACAGAGAGAGACATAGAGACAGAAAGCGAGAAATCACCCCCCGGGGGGATGGTCACGCCACAATCCCTTTTCCTCCATTCTCCTCTTGGGATCTTAGGCACGCACGCACGCACACGTGCCCGGCGTGAGTTTTAAGCCACCGGTCCGGGACACGAACCACGATCAACTATGTGGGAGTCCAGCGACATAGCCATTACACTAACTGCTGGTTCCCATCATTATTATTTTTAAAGCCTTTTTTTTTTTTTTTAAAAAAAAAAGAATGATTTTGTTGAACTTTATTCTATTAATTTATTTTTTAAGATTTAACCAGAGAGGGATAGAGTTGGTGCGGGGGAGTGGGAAAGCAAGCTGTCAGGTCCAGGACTTGAACCGCAGTTGGCCATACGGGAGTCCAGAGCCCTTAACCACCATGCCACCTGCCTGCCTTCATTATTTTAAATTTGTTACAGGGCATGTGTGCTCATCAGAGTGAGACAGAGAGAAAGAGAGAGAGAAAGTAAGAAAGCAGACCACCAGGTCTACAATGCAAACTGCGATTGGCCTCATGTGAGTCTAGTGTCTTAACAACCACGCCAACTGCTGGCCCCCGTGATAAGATGTTATGTTTAGTTTTGGACGTGTGTTAGCCACATTGACTTCAAGAGGCACTGATGTAGACTTGTCTGTTAGTTTAGTAACTGAATTTGGATATTAGAAGCTAACTAGAGATTGAGTTTTTTATTTTAATTTGATATACAAATTAATTCTGTGCTCTGAATTTTATGACAAAACAGATTTGGAGATCCTTTTAGAGACAAAACTATATATTATACTCATGGAGAGAGTGCTGGTTTAGGAAACAAGAATTCTATTTTTAGTAATGTTTGCGGATTATGTGTCTTGGGCCCCTTAGATTACTCATGAAAAATTGAATCATTGATCTATTAGGTTGTTGGGAAAGTACTGATGTATTTTTCTGTGCAAAAGTGTGTCATTACTTTCCCTACAACCCAATAGATTTTTAGCTTTGTCTTTTAACTGAAAAATATTGTAATATACCTGGGCTTCTTTAAACAGGTGAACAAAAGCTATGTGCCTGAGTGAAGGTGTCTTTTTCCTACAGTGAACATGGCTTACTGATTGTGGGGACCATTTCAGTTTGATATGTTCCCATTGGTTAGTTTATGCTGTAAGATTTTCTTACGGGGGTATGGTGGGTATGTTGATTGATTGTCCTTATTTTTGAGGTTTATGAAATACAGTAATTAAAGCACAATAGCAGGATGGAAGTACAAATATAAAAGGTATATGACTGCAATGGAAATGAAAGTTAAACTTAACAGTATAGTGTCACTTTGTATTGCAAATAGGTTTTAGAATATCCTTTTAGAACCTAACTATACAGAGAAACTTCTGCATCAGAAACGTCCCTTGATTCTGATGATATTTTCTTACTGTTTTTTAAAAAATTATAAGAATAGTTTAATCGTTATCAGAAGTATTTCAGTTCTTTTTTATATAAAAATATAGAAATAGCTTAAATATCTAATGATAGGTATTTGAAACAATATGCCATGAATATCTTTTCATTACTATGGGCACACGGGTTTGGTGGGTACAGAAGAAATTTTAGACAATGTTTGCTTTCCCTGAAGAGGTTTTGCTCTAATTATCTTGGTGCCCAGTATATTGCTTTGGAAATAATAGCTACTCAAACATTCAGCTGAAAATGGGGAACAAAATTTTTAAATGTGAGATGGTGTACAGTTACTGCCAGACTGGTGCTATGGACAGTAAGTGTCTTTTTCCTACAGGGAACTATCTTTATGGGTTGAGACATACAGGTTGGGGGGCTTTGTGAAAGAAATGAGATTTGACTTGAATGTTGACGAATAAGATGGGATTGGGTGCTGAGGGGTGGGAGGGGTGTACCAGGCATGAGAAATAATAGAAACTGTGATGGGAAGCAAGAATGAATGTACTTTGTGTGGGAGAGAACATAAGAAGGTAGGCCTACTATAGAATAAGGGGATTGGTTAATAATAATACAGTAACATTTGCTCAAGGCCGGAAGTATGTACTTCTTATGTTTATATATGTATGTCTGTGATAGAGACCACTTTTTTGTATTTGTTATGCTGTTGATATGGTACATTGCTCAAAAACTACCTGGATATTGGAATTGTATTTACTATTAAAAGGAATGAGATGAGGTTAGGTGGAGTAGGTAGGATTGGGAAACTTCTGGATTGCAATTAAGGGAGTGGAAATACCATCTAATTGAGTTCATAACTCTTATGTTATTTTGCTCTTTAGTTTAGTCACCCATGCTGACCTGACTCCTGTATCCCAGAATACATGGGGAATTGGTTATACTGAAATTGGGAAATCAGGGATTTGGCCTACCACATACTAGAACGATTAAAGTTTCAGTGAAACCCATTCACTATGTCAGCTTCGTCCTCTGGTCTTGTTTCCTTAAAATGATCAGGAATTTAGAGGTTGTCCTTTCCTTGGAATCAACTTTTTTTTGAAAGTATTTGTGTTAAAATTTAAGTGCCATTTTCAAAGAACTAGATGTTAACATGATTTTATATATATATAGTGTATATATTGTGCCACATGTATGGCCATAGTCGTTTGATGTAATTATTTTTATAATTTTTGTTTTCTCATGCCTCATCTATGACCATAATCATTTGATGCAATATTTAACAAAATTGTGATAAACCCCTAATGTTTTTTTCTTTTCCTTTTGTTATTAGTGGTAACTTTTTTTCTTTTTTTAATTAGGAAAAATTCTTTAGCAGGCATTTTTAAAGTATTTCTCTCTCCACTGTGAAATTGTTTTCACTCTTAAGTTGCATTTCTGTTTTTCTACCATTACAAAGTGCAGTTCTTTGCATGTTCTAATTTGCCATGACGTGGTCAAGTGCTGTTTCCTTCCTGTTACTTACAAGCCTGTGCTAGAGATAAGGATACACATTTCAGTGCATTAAAAAAGAAGCTACCGAAGACAGGCTTTTCAGCATGGTAATTCTTAAAAGCATTGTATTTCCCAGAAGTCTTTTTAAAAAACAGAAAGAGTGGGCTTTCATTTCTGCTTATTTAAAACCCTTAAAATATCAATATTAGTGTTTACTCAACTTTAAATATATTTGATTTTAAATCCTTTCGTATACTAGGCCTAAAGGAATGCTGTCTGAATGTCTATTAAAGGTGAAAATACGTATCATTAAATTATTCATAGAGTAGCAATTCTTGTGTTGGTGGTAGAAAGGGAATTGTTTATATATCTTTTATTGTAGTTACAAACTTCATTATTATTATTGCTGACTTTTAAAAAATATTTAGTCAAGTAACTAGTTTAACTGGGGGAAGGAAGAGAAAGGCTTCGTTTTTAATAATGAGAGGTGATCTTATTTGAGCAGGAATGAAGTCTTCACAGAAAGTATATGTATAACTTAAAAAAAAAACCCTGTATTCATTGGTCATGATGATTTTATTTAATAGTATTAACCCCCCCCCCCAAAAAAAAAGGGAGAAAAAAGACAGAAAATGAAAGAAATTGAAGATTCTTCTCTATTTATCAGTCATTGTATTCTAAATAAGTGTTACTTTTTTATAACTAACCTAATCTTTTGTTTTTTTTAGGCTAAGAATCTTGAGAGAAGAAAAATTTGCCTCAGTTTCTGTAGAAAATCAACGAACCAAGAAAATTTGGTGCACCTACTCTAAAGAAAATCTGGGTATACGATAACTTCACAGACTTGGCTGAGGGTTTATACCCACATTGGTCACCGGACTCTGCCTCCTGGTACTGAACCTGTTTGGAACTTTTCTCATGTGGATCTAAGGGGAATGCTTGATTATGGCTGCTGTTGTCCAACAGAACGACCTAGTATTTGAATTTGCTAGTAACGTCATGGAGGATGAACAACAGGTATGAGACCAGAGAAAATTAGATTTTTATGACTTTATTGTGATTTTCCACTTGTGTAAAAAATACTTTAAGAGGAGCTGGCAGGTGGCGTGGTGGTTAAGGGCATTGGTCTCCTACATGCCTGACTGCAGTTCGAGTCCCAGACCTGGCAACTTGCTTTCTTACTTTCTCTCTCTCGCTTTCTTACTTTCTTTCTCTCTCTCTCTCTCTCTCTATCACTCTCTGGTCAAATCTAAAAAAAAAACAAAAAACAAAAAAAGAGCTAAGTAAAATAATAAAAAAAAATACTTCAAAAGACAATAGGAGAAATGTTATCAAAGTAAGAATTTAGAGATTAAATATTTGGAGGTAACATGATCTTATGTTGTAAGTTATTCATTAGGTATATATCTTATCCTTGGCTCTGTGGTAACAAAGAAGTAATACTTTGGGGTTCAGATTATTTTTCTGTAAAATGAGGCTAACAGTAAATGCCTTAAAGACTTATTTCAAAATATTTTGAAAACTTCTAGAGAATATACTTTTAATGTATCTGGTTAACTAACATTTATAGTAATGGGCTATTTCTTCAAGCAGATGTAATAATGTTAGCAGTGCCATAATCATACTTCATTTCAGTCCAAAGCATGTGATTCTGAGGAAGTTACTGCTCTAGATCTAGATTTCAACATCTCTACAATGAGGAGATTGAACTGAAGAATTTCTCCATTGGCTTTCATTGAATATAAGCTGTGCTGAAGCTGTGCTGGGACCACCATATGGCATAATAGTTAAGTTGCCGGACTCCCAAGTGGTCGACTGTGGTTCTAGTCCCAGACCTGGTGACTTAAATCTCAGGCCGGGTATGGTGTGCGCGCGCGGGCCCAAACTCCAGAGCGGAAAATAGAGGAGAAGGGATTGCGGCATGGCCATACCCCCCCGGGGGGGGGGGGGGGCGGTGATTTCTTGATTTCTATTTCTCTATCTTTCTTGCGAGCGCCTGTACCCTATAGCCAAAAAAAAAAAGGCTGTGCAAATTACTGTTTTCATAATATAAAAAAGATCGATGAGATACTAAGTGAAGGACCTAATATTAATTCTAGACTCTTCCCCTAAAAACAGGGCTCAGGGAGGCCAAAGTCTCCTGGGAGTTTATAATTTACTTCATTTGAAATAGGTTATATGGGACCAGCAGTTGGCGTAATGGCTATGTCGCTGGACTCCCATGTAGTTGACTGCAGTTTGAATCTCAGACCTGGTGGCTTAAACTCACGCTGGGTGTACGTGCTTATGTGCCAAAGATCCCGAGAGGAGAATGGAGGAGAAGGGATTGCAGCGTGGCCATCCCCCCTGGGGGGGGTGATTTCTCGCTTTCTGTCTCTCTGTCTCTCTAGCGAGTGTATGCTCCCTATAGCAAAAACCTCTCAAACACACACACACACACACACACTCACACATACACACACACAAAGGGACCAGCAGTTAACGTAATGTCTATGTCGCTGGACTCTCATGTAGTCGACCGCTGTTCGAGTCCCGGACCCTGTGGCTTAAACTCATGGCAGGCGCATGTGCGTATGTGCCCAAGATCCTGAGAGGAGAATGGAGGAGAAAGGATTGCAGCGTGGCCATCCCCCCAGGGGCTGATTTCTTGCTTTCTGTCTCTCTGACTCTCTCTGTCTTTCTGGTGAGTGCATGAGCCCTATAGCAAAAACCTCTCAAAACAAACAAACGAACAAAAAAACCAGAGGTTATATGGAAAGTAAGACATCATGCCTCTGAAATTGTGTATGTGTTAGAAAGATTCAATGTAGTAAGAAAAATATTTAAAGAACTAGCATATTTAAAATATTTCTGAAACAGTTGATTTAGTAGTTGTAATAGCCTAATTTTAAATGCTTACCTATAATAATAGGCCAATAATAATGTGTCATGTTTTTACTGTAGAAGCATAGTTGCGACAGCTAATAAAATTGATTCTTGCTAAGGCCAGCAGGTGGTGTGGTGGTTAAGGCACTGGACTTCCACATGGCTGACCACGTTTTGAGTCCTGGATCTGGGCGGCATGCTTTCTCACTTTTCCTTTCTCTCTTTCCAGTAAAATAAAAATAAATAAATAAATAAATCTTAAAAAACAAGAAGATTCTTCCTTTTGGAAGGACATACTACTTTCTTGTCTGTTTATAATATCCATCAAAGTGACAGAAATAACAAGATAAACCTATAAAGGGTGATAATTTAGAATAAGGTGCTTTAAAATCAAGATGAGCTTTGACTAGGGAGGGAAAAATTTTTTTTTTTTTGGAGAGATTTTTGCTATAGGGCGCATGCGCTTGCCAGAGAGACAGAGAGAGACAGAGAGAAAGCGAGAAATCACCCCTCAGGGGGGATGGCCATGCCACAATCCCTTCTCCTCTTGGGATCTTGGGCACGCACGCACACGCGCCTGGTGTGAGTTTAAGCCACTGGGTCTGGAACTTGAACTGCGGTCGACTACATGGGAGTCCAGTGACATAGCCATTATGCTAACTGCTGGTTCCGGGAGGGAAAAGTTTTGAGGAAGAGGATTTATTTTTCTTTTTTTTGGAAAGATTTTTTTTTTTCTTACTGGGCATGTGCGCTCGCCAGAAAGACAGAGACGGACAGAGAGACAGAAAGCGAGAAATCATCCCCCAGGGGGGATGGCCACGCTGCAATCCCTTCTCCTCCATTCTCCTCTCAGGATCTTGGGCCCACAGGCACACGTGCCCTGCGTGAGTTTAAGCCACCAGGTCCGGGACTCGAACCGCGGTCGACTACATGGGAGTCGAGCAACATAGCCATTACGCTAACTGCTGGTCCCAAGAAGAGGATTTCTTGACCTTAATTAAATTTAAAATATATTAATTAATAGTGATACAGATTTAATCTAGAGATGGTAGAAAAGTTTTTTTTTTAAAGAATTATTTTATTGAACTTTATTTATTTATTTTAAATTTTGACCACTGAAAGACAGAAAGTGAGAAAGCCAGCAGCCGGGTCCAGGACTTGAACTGCAGTTGGCCATGTGGGAATCCAGCACCCTTAACCACCATGCACCTGCTGGCCCCAGTTTTTCTTTTTTTTTTTTTTTTAAGAGATATTTTTGCCATACTTGGCGTCTGCTCACCAGAGCGACTGAGAGACAGAAAATGAGAAATCACCCCCCAGAGGGGATGGCCATACCACAATCCCTTCTTCACTCCTCTTGGGATTATGGGCATGGATGCTAATGCACCCAGTGTGAGTTTTTAAACTTCTGGGTTTGGGACTTGAACCATAGTTGACCACCTGAGAGTCCAGCAACATAACCATTATGCCATCTGCTGGTCCCAAAAAAGATAGTTCTTTTTTTTTTTTTTGGAGAGGTTTTTGCTATAGGGCGCGTGCGCTCGCCAGACAGAGACAGAGAGACAGAAAGCGAGAAATCACCCGCCAGGGGGATGGTCACACCGCAATCCCTTCTCCTCCATTCTCCTCTCAGGATCTTGGGCATGCACGCACACGCGCCCAGCGTGAGTTTAAGCCACCGGGTCCGGGACGTGAACCACGGTCGACTACGTGGGAGTCCAGCGACATAACCATTACGCTAACTGCTGGTTCCCCCAAAAAAGATATTTCTAAGAGGAAACAAATGTTTTGAATTTACGACAGGATGTTCAGGTGTTTGTTAAGGTTTGAAAACTTGTTTACTGTGCAGCCCTCTCAGAGGAAAGATCCTGTTACAGGTTCCGGGTTTGATGTGGTGAGGTTTGGTGTCGGATGTGGCACATAGGACAGAACTCTCAGCCAGCCACTGGTATGCTCTAGTGCAGTGTCTTTGACTCTTTTGACCGTGAAAAATATATTTTACATTTTGGTACTGTATTCATACATCTGTGTAGCCCTTTAAACCTTTTCTAGGGACCAGCAGGTGGCATAATGGCTATGTCGCTGGACTCCCATGTAGTTGACTGCGATTCGAGTCCCGAACCTGGTGACTTAAACTCACAGTGAGTACGTGTGTTTGTGTGCCCAAGATCCCGAGAAGAGAATGGAGAAGGGATTGTGGCGTGGCCATTTTCCCCTGGGGGGTGATTTCTCGCTTTTTTTATTTTGGTCTCTCTGTCTCTCTTGCGAGCACACACACTCTATAGCAAAAACCTTTTCCCCCCAAAAAAAGTTTTCTAAACTTTTATTTACACTTATGATATGCTTAGTTTATTTTGAGTTGTTACCTGTCTTAGAAGAGGATATGTGCTGTTGGCTTAATATTGATCAGCATGTACATACATGTATTTTTAAGATTTATTTATTTTTATTTTATTCTCAATAGAAAGCATGCATGAAAAAAAGAGACAGGGTTGGGGAGGGAGGCACCCTTGATAGAATCTTGTCTTTAGTAGCCCTTAGTTTGTCACAGACCTCCAATAAGGGAGGATTTTTGGCACCCCGTGTGTTTCGGATCGACCTGGCAGGGGATCTGAACCACAGTTGGTCATGTGGCTTACAGCACTGCAGTTGGGCACACTGCTGATTGCACCACCAGACTGGGCAAAGACTGTTTTTTCATCTAACATGGTAAATCTATATTAGTTTTGAGCAGGTGTTATAAGGACTTTACATTTATTAACCATGTGAGGTAAATACTTGTATCTTCATTTTACAGTGAGGAAATTGAGACATGAAGAAGTTACATGACTTGCCTGAAATCATACAGTTGGTATTTTAAATGGTAGAGCCATAAGTTTGAACCCAAACAGTTTGCTCCTCACTGATGATGTCCTGTATTCTCGTAATGATGCATGGCATTCTTACTATATTATAATCAGTGTCAGAATGTTTGATACTGTTGGCTAGATGTAGAGTTTTTCCTTCTTTGGCCATTAATTATAGATAGCAAATTTAAACTGCTTCATGTGGTGGTAGATCTAGTAATGGTTTTTTAGCAGTTTATCTGACCTGTGACTCTACCTCCCTGTTTTTTACTTGTTACTTTGATTTGCTTTCAGTGTAAAAATAGCAATTTGCTATTTATAAAAGAAATTACCTAATACAGAAATATATAAATGAGCTAAAATATCTCTTTGCGTGTGCACTCCCTATTCTCCTCTCCAGGACAAACTATCATTAACTGTTTCTTGTATAATGTTTAAGACTAAGGGCTAAACTAGTGAATACTGTGTATACACACATAACTACAGAGGATTTTTTTTTTTTTTTAAGATTTTTTGCTATAGGGTGCATATGCTTGCCAAGTAGATAGACAAAAAACGAGAAATCACCTCCCAGGGTGATGGCCCTTCCCTTCCGTTCTCCCGGGATCTTAGACATGAGTTTCAAGATGCTGGATCCAGAACTCAAACCAGTGTTGGTCATGTGGGAGTCCAGCAATGTAACCATTACGCCATCTGCTGGTCCCCAGAGGTGGTTTTTAAGATATGAATGTGGGGACTGCAGGTGGCGTGATGGCTAAGGCCCTGGGCTTTCACACGGCTGACCATGGTTCAAGTCTTAGACCTGGCAACCTGAAAATCTCGCCAACCATGCGTACATATGTTCCCAAAATTCAATAAGAAGAGTGGAGAAAGAATTGCAGCATGGCCATTCCCACTGGGATGTGGTTTCTCACTTTCCTTCTCACTCTCTTTCTCTGGTGATGCATGTGCCCTCCCTCCTTCCAAGGAGTTGATTTTTCGTTTTCTCTTACTGTCTCTCTGTTGCGTTCTGGGAAGCACACGTAACCTATGAGAAAAACCTTAAAAAAAGATAAGCATGCTATTATGCTGAATCTTTTTTGTGACTTGTGTGATTTCGCTTAATGTATTACAAATATGTGTGTGTGTATGTTGACTTTACAGCATATATTTTTCTTTTTCGAGAAATTTTCACTATAGGGTGCAGAGAGGCAGAGAGACAGAAAACAAAAATCACCCCCTGGGGGGATGGCCATGCCACAATCCCTTCTCCTCCAATCTCTAATCCCGGGGATTTTGGGCACGCTTGCCCACATGCCCGGTGTGAGTTTTAAGCCGCTGGATCTGGGACTTGAACCGCAGTCGACTACATGGGAGTCCAGCAACATAGCCATTATGCTAACTGTTGGTCCCCTGGATCTGGGACTTGAGCCGTGGTCGACTACATGGGAGTCCAGCAATGTAATCGTTAAACTATCTGCTGGTCCCCAGTGTGAATTTTTCTACATGATCATTTCTACATCAATTTCTCATTAATTTTACCAGTCCTTGATCATGGCTATTTACTAGTGTTTTCCTATTATACAAAAAATTGCAGTTAACATCCTTATTTGGAGAGGTAGTATACCTGTCTAGGGGCAGTTGTTAAGAACTCAGGTGCTGGAGTCAGAATTCCTGTGTTGAATCCTGGCTCCACTGATTTCCTTTGTGACTGTGGACAAGTTACTTTACCTCTCTATGCTTTGGTTTCCTTATCTGCAAGATGGGTATGAAAGCTGATATTTTATTGAGCCCTTTCATTTTGTCGTATCATCTGTGTGTGTGTATGTGTGCTATTTTTGTACATTTGTGTGATTGTATCTGTAGGATTGTTAAAAGTAGAATTACTGAGTTTACTAAAAGCATCAAAAAGGTTGTGTCAGTTTCCACTTCCACTGACAGTGTATGCCCAAACCATTACTGTCACAAATCCTCTTTTTTTTTTTTTTTTGGCCCATCTTTTGGGTAGAAATGACATTTTGTTATAAGGCATCTAAAAATAGTTTAAGGAAAATGCATATTACGAAAAAAATTGCATGGATTTCCAAAATTTGTACCAAAATAAACTCTATTTTACTTCCATCTTTTTGTGAAGTTGTTGAAGTCCCATGTAGTTCATTTTGCCTTTATTTGACTAGTAATAGTGAGCTAGGTTGTTTTATTTATTGTTCATTAGAAGTTTCTTTGAAATACTTACTAATATCCTCTTATTTAATAGAAGTTACTTATATAAAATGAATATTACGTTAGAATCATTATCTTCTATATAACTTGTTAAATAATTAATGATGAATTCTCCTCTTGTAATATATGATGCAAATGTTTTCTCCCAATCTAGTACTGTCATTTAGCAATATGATATCCTGCATCCTATAGAAATGTCAAATTTTTTCATAAAGTTTATCAATATTATAAAATTGACAATATTATGAAACTTTTTGGCTTTTTGGTTGTTTTTTTTTTTTTTTTTTTGGAGAGGTTTTTCGCTATAGGGCGTGTGCGCTCGCCAGACAGACAGAGAGAGACATAGAGACAGCGAGAAATCACCCCCCAGGGGGGATGGTCACGCCGCAATCCCTTCTCCTCCATTCTCCTCTCGGGATCTTGGGCATGCACGCACACGCGCCCGGCGTGAGTTGTAAGCCACCGGGTCCGAGACGCGAACCGCGGTCGACTACGTGGGAGTCCAGCGACATAGCCATTACGCTAACTGCTGGTTCCCACTTTTTGGTTGTTTTTTGACTTCTGTGTAGGAAAATTTTCTTCACCCCTAAATTATTAACTATCCTTTTATATTTTCTTCTAGTATTTTTTTAAAGAGATTTTTGCTATTGGGCACATGTACTTGCTAGAGGTACAGAGACAGAAAGAGACAGAAAGCAAGAAATCACCCCCCAGGGAGGATAGCCATGGCACAATCCCTTCTCCTCTAGTCTCCTTTTAGGATTTTGGGCATGCATGCACATGTGCCCAGCATGAGTTTTAAGCCACTGGGTCCAGGACTTGAACCATGGTCGACTACATGGGAGTCCAGTGACAACCATTATGCCATCTGCTGGTCCCTCTAGTATTTTTCATATGTTTAGCTTCTCAGTTCATTTGAAGTTCCAATTTTTTAAAATTTATTTTTAAAAACATATTTTAAAATTTATTTCTTCTGAGAGAGAGGGAGAGAAGGGCACCTTCAACAGGGACTTCACATTGCAGTCCACGCCATTGTCAGCCAGTGCAGATCATGGGAACATTGTGCTTGCCTGGTGTGCTCAGGGAGGTCCCTGGACACAAACCCAGGATACCTTTCCTGTGTTAGTCCAGTGCATTATCACGGCATTACCATCTGGCCCTTGAAGTTCTGTTTCATTTGTTTGTTTCTAATTTTATTGCCAGAGGGCATGTGCCCTTGCCAAAGAGAGGGAGGGTGGGAAATAGAAAGCATGCCCCCAGTGTGGCATGCTCGTGCTGTAATCCTTTCCCTCTATTTCGCCATCCCATCAGAGTTCTGAGCATACACGCAAATACACCAAGCATATTTTTCAAGCTGCCAGGGCCAGAATTCAAACTGTGATTGGCCATATGGGATATAGGTCCCAGTTTATCTTATCCAGTCTGTGGCTCTACTTGTGGCTTAACAGCTGCACTTTGAGGCAGGCCTGAATTTAATTTTTGAATTAGCCTAAGTTACATAAAAATACCTTGTTGGGACTTTAACTTTTAACTTACTTTTATATGTAAAAATAATTTGTTTTATGATTCTATATTCATTGGCTCTTTATAAAATTACTCTGGGGGTCAAATGGTGACAGAGTGGTAATGTAGCTCCAAAGACATGGGACAGTGCCTGGTTTGTATCCAGACATCTCCCTGTGCATACTGGATGTGTGTGATCTGGGCTAGCTGAGACAGGGCGAATCATGGCCTGAGGACTCTGTTAGAGGTGCTTAGATCTCTGTCTCTGTCTGTCTTTCATTTGTCATGGAAGATATAAATGAATTAACTTAAAAAAAGCACTTTGAAGGTATCAGATTAGAATATATTTCCTGTTTTCAGTTATGATCTGTGGTTGTAAATGTAATAGTCTAAAGAAACCAACACCATTACTGTCTGACTGGCAGCACCTGGATCTTTTCCCCTTATGTCAATTCATACTCTTTTTCAGAATTATTTGCATCTCTTTTGGGTGGAAGATGGTAGAGGTGGAGGATGATGGAAAGGAAATACCAATACTGCTGGTGCTGACAAGCTAAAAGACAGTTCTGAGTTGGCCAGGGGTATGGTTAAGGTGGCTGGATCCCACTTAGTCGATCATGCAATTTGAGTCCTAGACCTGTTGACTTAAGAAATAAGCTATGTTAATTCGTGTGTACCTGAAATCCCAAAAGAGGGAGAAATGGAAGAGGGGATTGCAGCATGACTATTCTCCACGGGACTGTTTACTCTTTCTCTCTGCTTCTCTCTCCCTTTCCAGCAACTCTACACATGTTCTGGCTGAAAATAAAAGGAAAAAAATAGTCTGTTCTTGCTCTTTTTTCTAAAATGGGAACTTTTATAGCCAAGAATGAAGTACTTCTCTGGGAAAGCTATACCATCGGTGTTGAAATGAAGTGTGTACTTTTATGTGAAGGTGCTTCATTTTGACCTTATTAAACAAACATGTTTGCCTGGTGAATATATGTGAATACAAAGAGAGCTGAAGTTTGTGGGTACCAGTTTCTTTTTTTTTTTTTAGAATTGTCCTATTTAACTTTATTTATTTAATTTATTTATTTTCATTTGACCAGAGTGGGACAGAGTGAGAGTGAGAGAGAGAAAGTGAGAAAGCAAGCTGCCAGGTCCAGGTCTTGAACTGCGGTTGGCCATGTAGGAGTTCAGTGCCCCTAACCACCATGCCAACTGCTGGCCTTTTGGATACAAGTTTTAAATAAGGAGACTTGACTTTAATACTCAACTATTTCAGAAGTTAAATTAATGAAAAATAGCTGGTTTAATGCTTTTTGTAGTTTTGATATTATTGTCCTATATGTTTCTTTAGTTATTTTTAAAAGTAGAAGTTTGGCACATCATCGTTATTTATGCTTAACAGGAAAAGCTTGGTAACATGCTTGGAAAAAATGAACAAGTAGAAAAAAATTATTATTATTATTATTTTTGCTATAGAGCACATGTGCTTACTAGAAAGAGCCAGAGAGAGGGAGAGTGAGAAAGCACCAATCTGGGTGATGGACATGCCATGATCACTTCTCTTCCATTCTCCTCTTGGGATTTTAGGCACACATGCACATGCACTTGGCTTGTTTTTCAAGCCAAATCTGGGACATGAACCACACAGTCAACCATCTGAGATCCAACTACTTAACTATCACATCACCACTGGCCTATAATAAATTTTAAATTTTTAGGATTTTTTTGCCACAAGTGTATGTGCTTGCCAGAGAGAAGACAGAGGGAGAGCGAAAGTGAAAAATCACCTGTGGGGACATGGCCATGCCACAGTCTCTTTTCCTGTATCCTCCTGTCAGGATTTTGGGCATTCATGCACATACCCCTGGTGCTTTCTTCAAGCCACCAGGTCCAGGACTCGAACCACAGTGACCATGTGGGAGTTCAGAGCCCTTAATCACCACATCCCGCGCCAGCCCCCAGAATGAGTATTTGTGTAGAATCTTGTCATAGTGTAAGAAAGTAGTCTTAGGATTTTTCCTTCCTCATGTGCAAATTGCTTGTTCTGACGACTGATTCCTAGAGATTAAAGGGTAACAGTGTCTTGCAGCTTCTTTATAACAAGCTGCCCAGCGATTTTATTTTTTTTTCATGCAGTGTTTGGGAATCACTACACGTATAACAGAGGCAAACACAGTGCTGTGGATACAGGGACTGGAACTATTGACTGTGTTGGAATTTCATTTGAACTGGATCTTGAGAAAAGATCCAGTTTATCTGATCATGACGAAGGGAGAAGGGGAGGTGTTCTAGAGCAGTAGAATGTACCAAAACTTCTAATGGATTTCTCTTGACTTCATAGTCAATCTAAACACCTTTATGTATGTTAGAAGCTTCTCACAGTGCGACTATGCTAGTGCTCTCTTGTTTCTTTGTACTGTATGTTAAAAAATTGTATTTTATTTATTATTAATATGCGATAAGGCATGTGCACTCATTCAGAGGGAGAGAGAGAGAGGGAGAGAAAGTGAGATTAGCCACCAGGTCCAGGACTTGAACCGAGATCAGCCATGTGGGAATCCAGCGCCCCAACTGCCACATACTTGCTGGCCCCATATACTATATATTTTTGCCAGTCTGTGGTATTGTTATCCCACATGCTTCTGTGCTTCCCTACTGTTCACTTAAAAATGATCTCCCATGTTCATACCTTCATATATTTAACTTTGCTTTTCAAGAACAAAACCTACTTATTCCGGGAACTCATCCTAAAGTTATCCTTTCATGAATTAACAACTGTATCCTGTTATTATTTTATTCAAATTATTCCTTTCAAATTACCCTGAAGAAGTGCTAAATTACTTGTCCCCTCCCCTCCATGTTCCTCAGAGCACTTAATATGTGAGTACTCTTAAAAAGATTTTCTTTCCTTCCTCTTAATCTGTTGAATAGAAAGAAAAAGATCTGTTTTATAAAATAATAAAATTTATTTTGGTAAAATGATAGATGTGTTTTTAGCTGTGGCCCTTGATATATCAGAAAATCTTTGAATGATAGGTGATCCCACAACTCTATTTTTTTTTTTAACAACTCTTTTTTTTTTCCAGAGGTTTTTGCTATAGGGCGCGTGTGCTCACCAGAAAGACAGAGAGAGACAGAGAGCGAGAAATCACCCCCAGGGGGATGGCCATGCCGTAATTCCTTCTCCTCCTTTCTCCTCTCGGGATCTTGGGCACACATGCACATGTGCCTGGCATGAGTTTAAGCCACTGGGTCCGGGACTTGAACCACGGTCGACTACGTGGGAGTCCAGCGACATAGCCATTATGCTAACTGCTGGTCCCTACAACTCTTGACTAGAGTATATATTTTCCTGGAACCTGTTGTACACATTGACATTTAGTGCATGGATTGTGGCCATGGAATTACAATTTTAAGATTAGAAACAAATATTAATGAAATATTTTTAGATAGTATTTGGAACTGTCTATTCTACAATACATGTTTACTGAAAACCACCTTAGATAACTTCACAAATTTTTACTGAAATTGTAAGTAAATAAAGTCCATTTAATAGCAGTATTCATATTTATTAAATTTGTTTGATAGGCATAGATGCTTTATTTTTTCCTCCCTACTCTGCTGTATATTAAAATTGTTCACTTTTAAAATAAAAATCTAACATATATATAGAGTTTTCTTATTTTGGGGGAGAATTTTTCAAGTTACAGAGGGAGTTTTTGACATGGTGATATTTGGAAAATGACTCTGTATGTTGCAGACTGAGAAAGTGTTCATCAGAGTAAAAATTACACCAACCTGCCGTATTATTCAGCTGGAATGGTAAAATTATGTTAGGTTCAAGATTAACTGTACGTCATAAAATAGGGTAGAAGGAATGAGCTGGTTGTGTTGTGTGTGTAACTTACTCAGCACCAGTGAGAAGTAGGGGAAGAAGCAGAAACAATGCTACTAACCTGTACATGGACAGAGTGGGTTCTGTATTTATTGGGTTGTCGGGAAAGTCATGACATATTTTTTCATGTTTTTCTATGCAAATATATGTTATGACTTTTCTGACAACCCAGTACATAAAATTTCATGTTCTAGCTGCTTTGGTTGCTTTTTTTTTTTAAAAAAAAAAAAAATCTTGACAAATCGGATTTAACAGATCCATAGGAAGTCTGGCATTTGTAACACTAACATTAAGGTCATTTGGTTCTTTTTTGTACATTTGGAAAAGTCTTGATCAAAGGAAATTACCAAAGAATCCTCCAGTACAAGCCTGATTGTCTTCTGGGAAAGGTGGCTTACGTGTAAGACCTGAGACTCCCTTTAGGTAAAGGGACAGCTTACCTGCAGGCCAGCATTCAGCTTTTCTTATCTCCCTACCAACTCAACTATTGGCAGCAAGGAGGCTAATAGTTACCACAAAAGAGGGGTTGGTGAGGGGAATACAACTCATTACTCTTAAAAAAAATTCTTCCTTTAACTGCTCCCCCAAGCTACCAGCCAAAATACAGAGGTCCAGTGATATCTTCCTAAAAGTGAAAATAGATAAGATTATTGCATTGGGTAGGACATGGGCAAGATGGGCTCCAGAAACATTTAATGCTAATTTCAGTAGCTAGTGTTTACTGAGCATTTTGTCCTGTGCTATTATCCTGTTTAGTTCTTACAACAGTGTTATGAGGAAGTACTAATTCTTACTTTCCAGAATAGTAAAGTGAGGTTTAAGAAGGTAAAGCACACTTGCCCTTAATCACTTAGTTACTAAATGATAGATCTGGGACTATAACTGAGCCTGTGCCTTCAACCATTATTTGAATAATTCCAGCCACTGCTACATGTGAGCGGTGAAAGTGTAAAAGAAATGGATTGATAGGTTGCATTTAGAATTTTAGCCAAAAAAAAAAAAGGTTTTCACTCTAGTTAATTTGTTAGTGGGACCAGCCAGTGGCATAGTGGTTAAGGCAGCTGGACTCTACGTGGCAGACTTTTTGGTTCAAGTCTCAGATTCAGCAGCTTGAAACACACACCAGGTGTATATGCATACATGCCCAAGATTCTGAAAGAAGGGAGAGATGGAGGAGAAGGGATTTCAGCGTCACCATCCCCCAAGGGGGATGCTTTCTTTTGTTCTCTCTCTGTCTCTGGCAAGTGCACACGTCTGGCAAATTAAAAAAGAAAAAAATTTAGTGAAATTACTGGTAGATATTCTTTATACCTGGTATATTTATGTATATACCTGAAAAGGAGCTTTATTATGATATAATTCATATAGCATATAATTACCTATTTAAAGTCTACAATTCACTGATTTTTAAAAAATTATTTATTTGTTTATTTGTTTTGATATTCAAGCCATTAGGTCTGGGTTTCGAAACATAGTTGGCCATGTGAGAATCCAGTATTCTAACCAGCATGCCACCTCTTGGCCCCTAATTCAGTAGTTTTTAATCTATATGCAGAGTTGTGTGTCCATTATCATTATGAATTTTAGAACACTATCACCCTAAAAGTAAATCATGTCTTATTCTCCGCCCCCACCCTGTTCTTAGCCCCTGGCATTATTGTTGATGTTTTTTATTTTTGTATGTTTGCCTATTCTGGACATTTCATGTAAATGGAATTATTTGGTATATAGAGTCTCTTGTGATTTCTTTTACTTAAGCATTAAGTTTTCAAGGTTCATCAATGTTTTTCTCTGTACCAGTACTTCATCCTTTTTAATTGCTGAATAATGTTCCATTGTATGGATATAATGCACTGTATTTATCCACTATACATACTTTTACTTTTAAAGAATTATTTAATTTTTTAATTTTTTATTTTTTTGGAGAGGTTTTTGCTATAGGGCGCATGCGCTCGCCAGAAAGACAGAGACAGACAGAGAGACAGAAAGTGAGAAATCAACCCCCAGGGGGGATGGCCATGCCATAATCCTTTCTCTTCCATTCTCTTCTCGGGATCTTGGGCACGCACACACATGCGCCTGGTGTGAGTTTAAGCCACCGGGTCCGGGACTCGAACCGCAGTTGGCTACATGGGAGTCCAGTGACATAGTCATTATGCTAACTGCTGGTCCCAAGAATTATTTAATTTTGTTTATTATTATTATCATTGTCATTATTTTCATTCACCAGAGAGACAGAAAGAGAGGGCAAGTGAGAAAACAAGCCATCAGGTCTGGGACTTGAACTGCCAGATGGAAGTCCAGCATCTCATACACCACCTCACCTGCTGGTCCCTCAAAATAATACTTTTAAAGGCAGGGTCTCACTGTCACGATTCTTTTGTCTTAGCCTCTCTAGTAGCTGCACTACAGGCTCTTGCAAATGTGCCTGGCTTTTAGAGTGATCTGGGTATCAAACCTGGGCCTCCTATGTGGCCTAATTTTTTTGTTAGAAATTGCATTTAGAACCTTTGTTCTTACTGAATGTAGTCAGTTACATAGAGCAGCCTTGCTGGGTAAATAAGGGATTAGTACTTTTGTTGTTTCTAAATATACTGTTCTGTTTTTATATTTTTTAAAAATTTTCACACACATTTTTTAAGTTTTTTTTAGAATTATTTATTATTATTACTGTTTTTTAAAATTTTGGCTATAGGATACATGAACTCACAGGAGAGAGTGAGAAAGTGAGAAAGAGAGAGAGTGAGAGCAAGAGACCGCTACAAGGTCTGGGACTCAAACTGCGGTTAGTCATATGAGAGTCCAGCTCTGTAACCTGCTGGCCCCTCTCCTAAACCCGATCTTAGTTTTGTCTTTTTTTTTTTTTTTTTTTTTTTTTTATGAAAAAGAGATTTTTCCTACAGGGCTTGTGTGCTTTCTGGAAAGACAGAAAGATAGAAAGATCACCCTCCCCCCCCCCCCCACCTCCCCCTGGGGTGGCCATGTGCCGTCTCTTCTCCTCCATTCTTTTGGGATTTGGGGCACACATGCATACGCGCCCAGTGTGAGTTTTAGCCACCCAGTCTGAGACTCGAATTGTGGTTGACTACTTGGGAGTCCAGTGACGTAACCATTATGCCATCTGCTGGTCCCATTTTGTCTTTTTTTTTTTTTTTTTTAAGTTTATTTATTTCATGAGTCAGAGAACGAGAGAGAAAAACAGCACCCCCAAAGGATCCCAGTGTCGTGCTCTATCCCCAGCTTTAGCCCACCTGGATAATGGGCATGAACATGACTGATGTACTCAGAGAGATCTCCGGATGAACTGGCAACCTTCCTGCATAGGTCTGTCTCACAGAGCTTGACATCTTACTGCTGTGCCACTTGTCTGGCCCCTGATTGTTAACGATTTGTTAGAGTGTGAATTTAACATATGAGCTCAAAACGGTGTTCATAAATGTAATGTACCTAATATTAAGTTAGAATACAGGCAGGATTCTACCTGTCGTACTTACTACCACCTTTTTCTTTACTTCAAAACTGATTTTGTTCGTACATAGCCACATGCATACCTAACCCACCAATATATTAAGTTTCTAAAAAAAATATTGCCAGAGGCTATGTGTGCTTGCCAAAGACAGAGGAAGTGGGGGAAAGCGTCCTCATGGGTGCATGGTCATCTCCCCTCATCAACCCTATCTCCTCCACTTCTTCATCTTGTCGGGATTTGGGGCAAGCATATACACCTACCTGGCATGTTTCTCAAACTTCCAGGGCTGGGATTTGGGATTTGAACCACTTTGTCAGCTAGTGTAATCTGACTTTCTCTCAGTTTTTTTTTTTTTTTTTAAGAATTATTGTATTTAATTTTATACATCATCATCATCACTATCAGTATTATTATATTTGACCAGCAGGCAGGGGTGGGGGAAGGGATGAGCAAACAAGCTGTCAGGTTCAGGATTCAAACCACGGTCAGCCATATGGGAGTCTAGTGCCTTAACCACCACACCACCTTCCAGCCCTGGGATCTGACTCTTTTAATCAGTAAAGCCATGGGCCAGCCCTATATTAAGCTTTTGGAAGTTGTTATTCTATTAAGAAAACTAAGATTACTTTAATTGATGCTTTTGCATTTGAAATACACGGCCAAATTGTAATTTATCCTGGCTAAAAAAAGGAAAATCTGTGCAAAGACTAAAGAAGGTCAGCTGTCATCTAAAGGCTAAACTGGGATTAGACTTTGTTAAAATAGCTCTACAGGGATTTACAATGGAATTTCAAACACTGTCTTGGGGCAGTCTGGAGAAAAAACCATATTACAGACATTTGTGTTTGTGATAATGCTGTGAAGAAGCCAGGCAGTTTCAGAAACACTAACTCCTCTCTACTAGAGCCAATAGAAGTGGAAAAAGAAAAAAATCCTTGTTTCAACTGTGACTCTAAGATAGTGTGTATTAAGAAGATAACTATTTAAAAAAAAAAAAAACTATATATAGTTTTAACTGAGATGAAACTTTCATTATGACTAGTTTATATATGTAGAACACTGTACTTGTAGTCTATTGTGGTTCATTAATGGACTGTGGGTCAAATAACCTGTGTTCAGATTTTAGCTATGCCTCTTCCAGGCTGGTTGGCTATTGTCAACACTACAGCTAATAGTAGTATGGAGATTAAGGGGATAAACCATATGATGTACTTAATTTACAGAGCTACTTTCATCATCATCATCATCATCATCATCACCACCTCATTAGGAGTACCATTTAATTTAGTTTTATGGTTTATTATATTGAAGAACTCTAGAGACTAGAGTATACTTTTTTTTTTTTTTTTTTGAGAGGTTTTTGCTATAGGGCACCTGCACTCCCCAGAGAGACACAGAGACAGAAAGTGAGAAATCACCCCCTGGGGGGATGGCCATGCTGCAATCTCTTCTCCATTCTCGTCTCAGGATCTTGGGCACACACACACATGTGCCCAGCGTGAGTTTAAGCCACCGAGTCTGGGACTCGAACCGCAGTCGGCTATATGAGAGTCCAGCGACATAGCCATTACTCCAACTGCTGGTCCCGAGACTATAGTATACTTTTTACATAGCACTGTAGCAAGTTTATTTTTTATTTTTATTTATTCTAGGGTACTGTGCTTGCCAGAGACCAAGAGGCAGAGGGAGATAGTACTTTCCAGTGGGATGTGATCACGTCATAATCCTTTTTCCTCCATTTCTCTATTCTGTTGGGATTTGGGGCACTCGTGCACATGTGGTTGATGTCTAAGGCTAAGATGCAAACTGCACAGGGACCAGCAGTTATCATAATGGCTATCGGACTCCCATACAGTCGACCGCGATTCGTGTCCCAGACCCGGTGGCTTAAAACTCACGCCGGGCGCGTGTGCGTGTGTGCCCAAGATTCCGAGAGGAGAATGGAGGAAAAGGGATTGCGGCGTGGCCCTCCCCCCTGGGGGGTGATTTCTCGCTTTCTGTCTCTCTGCCTGTCTCTGTCTGGTGAGCACACGTGCCCTATAGCAAAAACCTCTCAAAAAAAAAAAAAAAAAGATTCAAACTGCTCAGTTGGCCATCTGGGAACTATCTCCCTTCAACATTAGGCCATTGGCCCAGCTTTGTTTATTTTTGTTTAGGGGGTGTTAGGATGATGCGGAACTGTGTGAAAACTGGGTAATAGGGTAATGTCGTACTGGGTAACATTGTTCAACCTAGTGCTTTGAAGTATTTGGAATGGTAGTGATCTAGATATGTTATTTTGTTTGAAATGAAAATGCACTAGGCAAAAGAAACAAGGTTTCCAGGGAACAACACCCACATGCATAAAACTGGTAGGCCAAAATGGTTTCATGGGTGAGTTATTTTAAAATTTTTTTGCTATTGGGTATGTGCTTACTAGAGACAGACAGACAGATGGGGTGAGGGGGTGGATGGGAGAGCCTCTCCCCCCGCACTTGGGCTGGATGGGCATGCTACAGTCCCTTCTCCATTCTCCTCTCGGGTGTTTGGCCATGAACACTTATGTGTCTGGTGTGTTTTTAAAGCCATCAGATCTAGGACTCAAATTGCATAATTGGCTGTGTGGGATCCAGCCATATTAACCTCCATGCTATCTGCTGGTCCCCCTAATTCATTTTTACAAAGCCATCGTAACACTGATAACCAAAACTTGGCAAAATATGCACCCTTACATGTGAACAATAGGCTAATCTCAAGATCAATCTATTTTGTTTAAATATAATAGGAGCAAATATTTATTGTCTCTACCCTTACCAGGCTCTATATGTGATACATAATATGTTTTCTCTTTTAAGAATAACCTTGTATATGTGACAACTGTTGTTATACCCACTTTACAAGTAAGGAAAACCTTTGTAGTGAGCAGTCTTGGGGAAGTTGAATAAAGGAATGAATGTTGCCTAGAAACACAAAACTATCAAGTGATACCATCTATGTCGAAATTGAACCTTTAGTTTGAGCCCCAAGTTTTAACTGTTATACTAGGTTATCAGAGAGAAAAGGAACTTTAAAGGAAAGAGAAATCTGGAAGAATAATAAGTAAATTCTTTTGTACTGACATGCCTGGGATAAGTGGGATTTTTGCTTTTTCCTCAGTATGTGATGTATTTTTTTTGGTCATGCTGTGGGGGTGGAGTGGGGGAGGAGTGTTTTAGACAGGATCTTGCTGTGTGGTGATCCTTCTGCTTCAACCTGTCCAGCAGCTTGGGGCCACAGGCCTGTGCACCAACCATGCCTGGCTTTTAGGTTGGGCCAGGAATGGAACTCAAGTGTCCATGTGGACCTAGCCTACCAAGCAGTAGTGTCCAGAATAACTACTGCAGCTGGACCTAAATTTTTAAGAACAGAATTCAGGTATTACACTTATAGTCTGAAAAACTACAGTGTTTTCATAAGTTAAACCAATGTTCTGACTAGTATGTACTGCAGCTTTGTAGACTTTTCTGCCTGTATGCTAACTACCTTTTCTTTTAAAATAAAGAATAGTAGAAGGTGTTTATAGGGAGCTTGAGTTAATCAATACAAATATTCTTATTTGTATCTACAAATGAAGCTGTTTTAGTGACAGATTTTTCAGAGTATGCAGAGAATTTATGAACAATTCTTCCCAGAAAATTTTTTGGTGGGCCTTGAATATCTATTGCACAATTCTATCTTGTTTTATGTAATACATCCATTCTGAAATAATTTAAAGCGCACTTTGGAAATTGGTAACAGTAGTAGCTATTGGGGAGGTACATTATTTAGAAAAGAAGCAAAAATGTTTGAACTCTTGGACTATAAATATATTCATGTATTACTGATTCCTAAAATGAATTTTTTAAATGTACAATGAGAATATGTTTCAAAGATTTTGATTTTCATTGTGTTCACCAAGTATTGTAAATTTTTTTGGTGTATATCCACGAAGATGTATAGTGTCTAGAGATTTAATTTTATGGTTTATATGTCATAACGAAAGAATGGCATTATAATGTTTTATCTAATCCCAGCCTCCTTCCTCCAACTGTTCTCCTTCACCTCTGCTCTAGAACAATACTCAGAACAGAGAGAAACTAGTGAGTAGTGAGTTGAAGTTTTGTGTGTGTGTGCAAGTGATAGAGCATGTACACTTGCCAGAGAGAGACACAGACCATAAGAGGAAAAGTAAGAAAGAACTCCCCAGGGGATGGCCATGTTGCAGTCCCTTCTTCTCCATTTCTCTTAGGATTTAGGGCATGTGCAGACATGTGCCTGGGGTGAGTTTCAAGCCGCTTGGTCTGATAGGACCACAACTGGTCTTGTGGGAGTCCGGTGACTTATCCATCACATCACCTGGTGACCCAACTTAAAGATATTTTGAAATTCTGTTTCTCCCACTAGTTGGAACTGTATTGTTTTTGAATCCATGATTGAGTACATGCATGAGGGGGAGACACAAGCACTCACTCACTCTCCCTCACACTCCACAGGACTTGGTCATGCCATGATCCCTGTCCTTTGGACCTCCATTTCTCCAGCCTGTCAAGATCTTGGGCACATGTGTATGCACCCAGAATGTTTTCAAGTCACCTTGGCTGAGGACTCATTTGGCATGTGGCTTCTAGCTCTATAGTCTGGCATGCTACCTTCACTTTACAGTAAAGTACAACATAAATAGAGAAGTATGCACAGTTCATGGTTTGATAAATTTCATGAACTGAACACATGGATGTATTAGCTTTTGCTTTTAGTTGAAGCCAAATGCTGTTGCTAAGTATAGATGGTTAAGTTTGTTCACCAACTTATTGAGAAAAACTATTCTTAAACATTTTTATTTTGGGGGGAGTTTTTTGCTGTAGGGTATGTGCGCTCACCAGAAAGAGAGAGACAGAGAGACAGAAAGTGAGAAGTCAACCCCCACCCCACCCCCCGGGGAGGATGGCCATGCCACAATCCCTTCTCCTCCATTTTCCTCTCGGGATCTTGGGCACACATGTGCACATGCCTGGTGTAAGCTTAAGCCACCGGGTCCAGGACTCGAACCGTGGTCGACTACATGAGAGTCCAGTGACATAGCCATTATGACAACTGCTGGTCCCTATTCTTAAAATCTTAAACAAGAGCCAAAATTATGTCAGTCAGTAAAGAATTGTAATAAGCCAAATTTTAAAAGTATTTATTTCTATCTAAATAATGTTGAAGGATTTTCATCATCGAAATTAAAAAATAAATTTTATTTATTACCATTTTTATATTACATTTAATCACATATATCATTACAGTCTATGACATTTCTTTTTCCAGCATGATTACCATGCATATCAGTCAAGATGAAGATATTTATCCACATTGTCATCAGCAAATAGCTTTTCATCATTTTTTAAAGGTTATTATTTATTCTCGTTATTTTTTAAACATTCGATCACTGTATATAATTCGGCTTGTAAAGAGAATTTGCCCAACATGAAATATTTCTCAGACCAGTCTAATTGAGAATACTATACATGTTATTATCAAAAGGTAATAAACAATTTCTGTGTCCCACTAATGTCATGCCTCTCTATTTGATCTCTTGCTATCTTTTTCTATACTATTACCTTTCCCCCAACCCCTGTTCCACTTTGTCTTCATCATTGCTAACTATTTTCACTGCTTTTATGCCCTCCAGCATTTCAATCTCTACCATAAAGTGCGGATGGTCAGGATATGTTAAGTGGTTACATACAGTATCTTCCATAGCCTGAGTTGCTTCACTCAGCAATAGATCTTCCATATTCGACCACTTTCTATCAAATGCCAACATCTTGTTGTTTTTTTATGGCTGAATAGTATTCCATAGAGTATATGTGCCACACTTTTTCCATCCATTCATCTGATTGTGGACATTTGGATTGGTTCCATGTCTTAGCGATTGTGAATAATGCTGCAATAAACATTGATGTTCAAGCGCTAAATGACTGAGCATTCTCCTGTCCTTTGGGTAGATACCCAGAAGTGGGATTGCTGGATCAAATGGTAGTTCTATTTGTAGATCTTTGAGGAACCTTCATATTATTTTCCACAATGGCTAAACCAGTTTACATTTCCACCAACAGGGTAGGAGAGTCCCCCTTTCACCACAACCCCACCAACTCTTACCACTTTTTGTATTTTTAATCTTTGCCTTTCTGACAGGGGTTAAGTGGTGTCAGATTGTGGTTTTAATTGGCATCTCTCATGTAATGAGGGATGTTGAACATTTCCTCATATGCTTTTTGGCTGTATCATCTAAATGTTTTGATTGCTTATTATATGCTATGCATCATAACTATGTATTTACATGTTACGTCTTTCAAAAACTCTAGAAGATACTATTTTGCTTATTTTAGGTAGATAGGAAAACTAAAGCTTAGACAGATTTTTTTTTTTTTTTTTTTTGAGAGGTTTTAGCTATAGGGCGCATGCGCTCACTGGAAAGACAGAGAGAGACAGAAAGACAGAAAGCAAGAAATCACCCCCCGGGGGGATGGCCACGCCGCAATCTCTTCTCCTTCTTTCTCCTCTTGGGATCTTGGGTACACATGCACACGTGCCCGGTGTGAGTTGAAGTCACCAGATCTGGGACTCTACCCGTCGACTACATGGGAGTCCAGTGACATAGCCATTACGCTAACTGCTTGTCCCAGATTGGATTTGTTTTTGTGAGAGGGTATGTGTACTCGCAAGAGAGAGAGAGAGAGTCAGAAAGCATCCCCCATGGGACATGGTCATGCCACAATCCCTTCACTTCCATTTCTATCTCCTTTCAGGATTTTAGACATGCATGTATCTGTACCTGAGAAACAGGCCACTGATCTGAGACTTGAACCACAGACTTGGCCTTGGCCTTTTGGGATCCAGCTGCCTTAACCACTGCCTACTGGCTGCTGCAGAGACTGGATACTTTGTTGAGTTCAAATACCCAGGGCATGGTCAGGTCTGACCTTGAATAAAAGCCTGAGTAGTCACTGTTACAACCTGTCTTCATTATGCATACATGCAGTGTCTTTGCTGAATGGCAAAATGTTGTTAAATCATGTGATATAGTGAGGTGCTAAATTTTTTCATTTCTTAAATCAAAGGTATTTCAAGAATAATTCAGAAATTCTCAAAGCATTATATTCAGTGGATGAGGCTTTGGAGCTTTAGTCTGACTGGAAGGCAGAGCACAGGAATTTGTTTCAAAGATGTGTTTTCATAGTGCATGCACAGTGTTTAGATTGTATGTTTACTGGAAAGGCTTTGGAGTGAGGGGAGCTATTGAAGACTATGGGAGGATTAAGACTCCAAACCACTCTTGGCTTTGCCTTGTCTTGGTATAAAGGTATCATAAAAACTGTTTGGGAAGTGTGCTCACTTTGTACCTGTCTTAAAAGACAGTTCTTAATCTGAGTTTTGTTTCAGGGAAACATTTGATAGATTTTTCATTTTAAACTATTTCGTACAAGGTCTTAGTATGGTATTTCATAAAAACCATGCACCAGAACGAGCTCTGCTGTTAGCTTGTCAAATGAGTTATGAGAAAATTCTTAATGCTTTCTTTCTTTTTCTTTTTCTTTCCCTTCCTTTCCTTCTTTCTTTTCTGTTTTAGAAAGATTTTTGCTATAAAGCATGTGCATTCTCCAGAAAGACAGAAAGGGAGAAATCAGGGATGGCCATGCCTCAGTCCCTTCTCCTCCATTCTCCTCTTGGGATTTGGGCACACATGCATATGCACCCAGTGTGAGTTTTAAGCCACCGGGTCTGGGACTCAAACCATGGTTGACTATGTGGGAGTCCAGCAATGTAACTATTACGCCATCTGCTGGTCCCAAGAAATCACCGTCCCCAGAAGGGATGGCCACGCCACATGGGCTTAGTGTGAGTTTTTTAAGCCACCAGGTCCAGGACTCAGACCACAGTTGACTACGTGGGAGGTCAGTGACGTAACCATTATACTATCTCTGGTCTCTTATGCTTTCTTACATCCAAAAGCCTGTTGAACAGTTTTATTAAGAGTAGGAATAAGGATCCATAGTTTCTTAAATATCCATCAGTTGATGACATGGTGGTTTGGATCCCACATGGCTGATTCAAGTCTAGTCCTGGTGGCTTTGAAAAGTGAGCCTGGTGTGTGAGTATGTATGAATGAATGTGCATGCCCATGCCCAAAATCATAGAAGGAGAGATGGAGGAGAAGGCATTGGTGACTATGCCCCGCAGAACAAGGTTGGGTTGAGCTTTCTTGTTCTCTCTCTTCTAATGAGTGCACGCACCCTCTAGCAAGTTTTGAAAAAATCTACCAGGACCTTGGATTATGGTACATTGAGGGAACAAGCAGACTTAGTTAGGGGAGTAACATACTGTTCTGTTTACATTGGTCACTCTGGTTATCTTTTTATTCTTAATTAATTAAATGTTTTTGAGAGATTTTCGCTACAGGGCATGTGTGCTCGCCAGAAAGACAAGAGACAGAGAGACACAGAAAGCAAGAAATTATTCCCCCCGGAGGGATGGCCATGCTGCAATCCCTTCTCCATTCTCTTCTCAGGATCTTGGGCATGTGCACACACATGTGCCTGCTGTGAGTTCAAGCCACCGGATCCGAGACTCATGGTTGACTGTATGAGAGTCCAGCGACATAGCCATTACGCCAACTGCTGGTCCCATTATTTTAAAAATTTTTAAGAGAAATTTTTGCTATATGAAAAAGATTTTTGTGCTTACTGGAAAGATAGACAGACAGAAAGTGAGAAATCACCCCTCCCCCCTGGGAGGATGGCCATGCTGCAATCCCTTTTTCTCCATTCTCTTCTCAGAATCTCGGGCATGCACGTACACTGCCTGGCATGAGTTTAAGCCACCTGGTCACAGACTCAAACCGCAGTCGACTATGTGGGAGTCCAGCAATGTAATCATTATGCCATCTGCTGGCCCAATGGGTCTCTTTTTCTTTTTTTTTTTTTAAAGAATTATTATTTTATTCATTTATTATTATTATTATTATTTTCACCTGAGTTTAGCCAGAGAAAGACATAGAGAGAGAGAGAGGGAGAGTGAGAAAGCAAGCCACCAGGTCCAGGATTTGAACCATGCTTGGCCATGTGGGAATTCCAGCGCTTTATCCACCACGCCACCTGCTGGTCCCAATGGGTCTCTTTTTACCTTGATGGTATTGCCACATATATGATCAGCTACAACAGATGGGAACTTTATTGTGGATAGTGTTGAAATTTGGGGAACTGTCTCTCTTTCCTGCTGAAACTTGGTTTCATTTTTATTATTGCTGCTAAAATGTTTGCTGAAATACTGCTTTCAACACGTTCTAAATTTACCTGTAATGAACAGAAAGGGGAAATGGCTATATGTATTTTTTTCTCTCTAGAACTGTTCAGACCTCCAATAAAGTTATGAAACAGTCGAAAAGTCATTTTATTCACTACAGCTAAACTTGCTTCTACAAATTGAGACTTCAGAAACTCAGATTTTTTTTTTTTGACAGTTTAATATCAGGAGATCTTCTCTCTCTAGTACCCATGATTTTTTTTTTTAATTTCTTTTGTTTCTGTTTCTGCAAGTGCCAGACACAAAAAGATCTAATTGATTGGATTACTAGTGTCTCAAATACTGGCATGAATAATTAGTTGATTCAGTTTAGGGAATGTAGTTTTAATTGTGATTCCTTATAGAAACTGTTCTGAACCCTGGATATAAATGGTACTCACCTGGGAAACTTTAACAGGTCTTGAAGGGCCAGCAGGTGGTGTGGCAGTTACAATGCTGGACTCCTGAACTCCCACATGGCCCATTGCTGTTGGAGTCTTGCACTCAGTGGCTTGAAACTCACACCAGACACATACGCGTGCGTGCCCAAGATCCAAGGAGGAGAGAGAAGGAGAAGGAATTGTGGCGTGGCCATCCCCCCGGGAGTGATTTCTCACTTTCCCTTTTACTGTCTTTATGTCTCTCTCCAGTGAGTGCATATGCCCTAAAGCAAAAACCTCATAAATAAATAAATAAATAAATAACCTTGATCCATACCCCTAGATACGCTGATTTATTTGTACAGCCAAGGTTAAACACTGGTAGATAGCATTTCATGAGGTTTTCTGATTTAAATAAAGGTAGAATAAAGGTAATTAAGTGAGGCAAACTTTCTTAGTCTTTGTAGAGTAAGTTTTTTTTTTTTTTTTTTTTTTTTTTTGGAGAGATTTTTCACTATAGGGCGCGTGCGCTCGCCAGACAGACAGAGAGAGACAGAGAGATAGAAAGCGAGAAATCACCCCCCAGGGAGGATGGTCACACCGCTAATCCCTTCTCCTCCATTCTCCTCTCGGGATCTTGGGCACGCACGCACACGCACCCGGCGTGAGTTTTAAGCCACCGGGTCCGGGACGCGAACCGCGGTCGACTACGTGGGAGTCCAGCGACATAGCCATTACGCTAACTGCTGGTTCCCGAGTAAGTTTTTAAAGAAGTAGCCAACCAGCCAATATAATATATTGCTAAGGCATCAAAGAAGCATTGACATCTTCATTTCTTAAAAGGTAATAACAGATTGCTAACTTACTAGGAGAGTAGCCATTTTATGACTACTTCTGACCTTCCTGAAGCTGCTCTTTGAAGTAAATCTTGGTGAGGGGTCTTGGTTGAAATTATATAGAAAAAACTGGTCTTCAACCAAGAAACCCAAAGATTGATGTCACTTTCAGTTTATAAACAGTGACAAGATTTTTTTATACACACACACACATACACACACATCTTTATTATCATAAGCTATAGAAGTTACTTGGGGTAGAAAGAACCAATTGTCAAGTGATAGACTTAATACTAAAATAAATTGAGTCCTATTATGGATTGAATTGTGTACACACATACATACTCCTTTGTATATTGAAGTCCTAACCCCTAGTACTTCAGAATGTGACCTTATTTGGAAATGGGGTTGTTACAGATGTAATTAGTTAAGATGAGGTCATGTAAGGATAGGGTAAGTCCTTAATCCAATATGACTAGTGTCCTTACATTAATAAAAAGGAGAAATTTGGGGCCAGCCCCATAGCCTAGTGGTTAAGGTGGGCTGGATTCCACCTGGCCAGCTGTCGTTTGAGTTCCTACCTTGGTGGCTTGGAAAACATATCAGAAGCAAGTACGTGCATGTCCCAAATCTCAGCAGTTTGGAGAAATAGAGGGGAAGACATTGTGGCATGACCACCCTCATTGGAGAGTGCTTTCTCTCCTTCCCTCTCTCTGGCAGGTGCACATGCCCTTTAGCAATTAGGATTAATCAAATTTGAACATAGACATAACAGGGAGAATACCAGGTGAACTTGAAGATAACCATCCATAAGCCAACACTTAAGAGGTAAGAAACCAGTCTCTGTAAGTAATTTTAGGAAGTAGTTCTTTGCAAGAAATTTTTTATGTGTGGTTACGGAGTTCTTCAGTTCCTGATACTCATAATTTAGCTAGGTGTTAGCCAATAGCAGTTTGTCATGCCCCGAAATCAGTTGGACTTTCTGGAATGTGCATTTGCCTTCCATTTATGGTAATGGGGGGGAGGAAGAGTCCAGTCACCTGAGAGGTACTTCCTAGGTGCATTTTGTATTTGCAGACTCAGACCTCTTGTTTATGTTCATATTCTTCTGAAGATCAAAAGGTAGTCTGTTCTTTCTTTCTTTCATTCTTTTAAAGAATTATTTTATTTGACTTTATTTATTTGTTTATTTAAATTTGGCCAGAGAGGGACAGAGTGAGAAAGAGAGAGGGAAAGTGAGAAAGCAAGCCACCAGGTCCGGGACTCAAACTGCAGTCAGCCATTCGGGAGTCCAGCACCCTTAACCACCACGCTACCTGCTGGCCCCTGTCTATTTGTTTTATATGGATTAGGAGAACCCTGGAAGTTACAGGTGCACAACTTTGAGTATATGTTCTCATTTCTGTAGACTATAAAAGAAAGGCCTGTGCTCTTCTTGAGAAGAACAAGTACCTTAGAGAGAAAAGACCATGTATTACTTAATGGGGAGTAGGGTACATGTGTATTTTACAGTATAATTTTTGAGCCTCCTGGTTTCTGTTTTATAACTTACTTTATGATTTGAAGAGCCAGTTACTTCTGATGAATTTCCTCTTTTCTGAAACAGGAAATAACATTTTGAAATAAAACGATCCAAATGTGTGTTAGGGTTATGTTACCCATAAATTTCAGAGCATAGCATTCTTTTTTTAATATATATAAAGAGGTTTTTGCCCTAGGGTGTGTGTGCTTGTGGGGTTTGGGAGGGGGGGAGAGGGACAGAGAGACACCGTGAAAGGGAAAGTGAGAAATCACCCCCCGGGGGGATGGCCACTTCATAATCCCTTCTCCTCCATTCCCCTTCCGGGATCTTGGGCATAGCACACATATGTGACTGGCATGAGTTTCAAGCTTCCGGGTCTGGGACTTGAACCACAGTCAACCATGTGGAAGTCCAGCAATGTAACTGCCACACTATATGCTGGTCCTACGCATAGCATTCTTTTTTTTTTTTTTTTTTTTTTGAGAGGTTTTTGCTATAGGGCACGTGTGCTCGCCAGACAGACAGAGACAGAAAGAGAGAAATCACTCCCCAGGGGGTGTGTATACGCCACAATCCCTTCTTCTCCATTCTCCTCTTGGGATCGTGGGCACCCACGCACACGTGCCCAGCATGAGTTTTAAGCTACCGGGTCCAGAACTCGAACTGCGGTCGACTACATGTGAGTCCAGTGACAGAGCCATTACGCTAACTGCTGATCCCCCACGCATAGCATTCTTGAAAGCAAGAGTAGTCTCTGTTTAGTGTCTATGATATGTGTTTAGATAATTAAATTCTTATGAAAGAAGTAATACCTAATCTCAGTATGCAATTCTATAAACATATTAACTTTAAAAGATTGAGGCTATTTAGTTAAAACCAAACTATACGGACCAGCAGGTGGTGTATTGGTTGGGGTGCTGGTCTCCCATGTAGTTGACTGCAGTTTGAGTCACAGACCCAGTAGATTGAAACTCATGCTGGCTGCATGTGCGTGCATGGCCAAGCTCCCAAGAGGAGAAGGGATTGCAGCACGGCCATCCTCCCTGGGAGGTGATTCCTTGCTTTCTATCTCTCTCTCAAGTGGATAAACAGTATTTTCAGTGTAGGAGCCTTACTTAGGGAAAATAACAAAATACCAAAATATTATTTATGAGCAGAAACATTTTCTTATGATTACTTAAGTAAATATAGTCGTTTATGGGGACGTTTAGTAAAGAAACAAGATGTGTGCACAGTCTTATAGAATCTTCCTACAGGATATTTATTAATTACAAAGGAAAAATACCTTTATTATAGAGGCAACTGGTAGACCGTCTTAATACCTGAGCAATCCAAGTGACTTTGGAATATTGGGAAAATAGGTATAGTAGGCCCCTTGACTTGATGCATTTGCGTTCCTGCCAAGAATGCACAGTGAATCATGAGGAAATATCATACAAACTAAATTGTGTAACATTTGACAAAGCACATGACCTGTACTCTTCCAAAGTGTTAAGACTGAAAGACAAATATCAAAGAACTGCTAAAAATTAAAGAAAAAACTTACAATTTAAGAGTTGTGATTAAGACACATAATATTTACTAAATGAAACCTTCAGTGAATCTTAAACAAAAAACTTTTTCTTCCTTTTTTTTTTTTTTAGTTTATTATAGGGTGCATGCACTTGCTGAGGGGAGAGAGAAAGAGAAGTGAGAAAGCACCCCCTAGAAGGGATGACTATGCCTCAATCACTTCTCTTCAACTCCATTCTTGGGATTCTGGGCATGCACACACTCAGGCCAATGTGTTTTTCAAGCTTCTGGGTCCAAGACTTCAACTGTACACTTGACCATGTGGGATCCAGCTGCTTTAACCACCATACCACCTGACTGGCCCTCAATTTTTTTTTAAGAGAGGTGTCTGCTATAGGGCATATGTGCTCACCTGAGAGACAGAGAGAGAGAGACAGAAAGCAAGAAATCACTCCCCAGGGGTATGGCCACGCTTCAATCCCTTCTCCATTCTCCTCTCTGGATTTTGGGCACACATGCACACACACCTGGTGTGAGTTTTAAGCTGCCGGGTTGGGGACTTGAACCACAGTTAACTATGTGGGAGTCTAGCAATGTAACCATTACACCATTTGCTAGTCCCCAAATTTTTCATTTTTAATAAAGGACATTAGTGGGACAATTGGAGAAACTTGAATAAAGTCTATAGATAATAGTATGTATCAATGTTACTTCCTGGTTTTGATAATTGTGCTGTTTTTATACATGATATTTATTTAGGAAATAAACCCTGAAGTGTTTAGAATTAAAGAAGTAACATATCGGTGCCAGCAGGTGGTGTGGTGGTTAAGGTACTAGACTCCCAGACCTGGTGGCTTGTTTTCTCACTTTCCCTTTCTTTCTCACTTTCTGTCTCTATGTCTCTCTCTGTCTGTCTGGCGAGCGCACGTGCCCTATAGTGAAAATCTCTCCAAAAAAAAAAAAAACAAAGAAAGAAAAAATAATAAAAATAATAAATAAAATAATTTTTGTTTAAAAAAAGAAGTAACATATTTACCACTCTCATGTCAAAAAAAAAAAAAAATACAGGAAGAAAATGGCAAATAAATGTCTTTAAGTGGTCAGGGATTCAAACTGCAGGTGCCATGAGGGATCTAATGCCTTCTGAGCAATGTATTGCTGCTGCCATGTAGAACTGACTAAAATTCTTTGATTGTAACTAGACATTAGTAGTAATAATTTGTGCCTTTAATGTAGCCATGCTTAAGAGGACAGTAATAGAAACGGGAAGTTAATTTTCACATTTAAGTCAAAAGCTGTTATTAAAACAAGGTCTGGTGCCCACAGGTGGCATAGTGGTTAAGGTGCTGTACCCTCACATGGCTGATGGCAGTTCAAGTCGAAGACCCAACTGCTTGAAACTTGTGCTGGGTGTGTGTGTGTGTGTGTGTGTGTGTGCCCAAAATCCCAGGTGGAGAATGGAAGAGGTGGAGAATGGAGGAGAAGGGATTGTGGCATGGTCATCCCTGCGGGGAGAGGGGAGTGATTTTTTGCCTTCTTTGTCTTTGGCGAGTGCATGTGTCCTATAACAAAAATCTTTCAAAAAAAAAAGAACAGGACCTATACACCAGGTGACGGTGTAACTTTTGTTTGTTTTGATTTGCTTAATTTGCCAGATGGGGAAGGAAGGAGAAAGGAGAATGGAGGGAAGTAAAGAAACTAAGAAAGCAACCCCTATGAGGATGGTCACTCCACTGCCCCTTCTCCATTTCTTCCTCCTCCTGGGATTTTGGGCACACATGCACATGTTCCAATATGTTTTTCAAGCCTCCAGGTTAGCGCTCTTAACAGTGCAGTTGGCCATGTGGGATCCAGCTACCTTAACCACCATGCTACACACTGGCCCAACAGTGTAATATTTGTTAAGCTTGCACATTTTTGTTTTTCCTGTCAAAGACACTTTTATTGAAATTTTTATTTAATTGTACTTTTCATCTCTATGCCATTGCTTGGTTCATTCTTTTTTTTTTTTTTTCCTCGTTTTTTTTTTTTTTTTTTTTGCCATAGGGTGCATGCACTTGCCTAGGAAAGACCGAGAGAAGTGGGAAGTGACCCCCCCCCCCCCCCCAGGAGAAGGGCTACTCTGCAGTCACTTCTCCATTATCTTCTTGGGATTAGTTAGATTAGGTGCCTGGTGTTAGTTTTAAGCCACCTGGTTTGGTACTTGAACCATGTTGCTGCTGGTCATGTGGGAGTCTTGCACCTTAACCACCACCTGCTGGGCCCACTCAGTTCATTCTTAGGTATTAATAACATCTTACTAGCTTTTTATTTAATGTCATTGAAAAATCTACTTTTGGTGCCAGGTGGTGGTGCAGCGCTAGGAATGTGCACAATGGTCTCTGAGGTTGACCCACATGGGAAGGTTCCTGGTTTGTGTCTAGAGAACTCCCAGAGTACATGGGGCATATGCGTACCCATGATCTGGTACTGGCTAAAGCTGGGGGGTGAATTACAACATCAAGTCCCTGTTGGGAGTGTGGTGTCTCTCTCTCTCTCTCTCTCTCTCTCTCTCTCTTGCTCATGAAAGAAATAAAATAACTTTAAAAAAAATTAAGCTTTCAGGGCCAGCAGGTGGTGTGGTAGTTAATGATGCTGGACTCACACATGGCTGACCACAGTACAAATCCCAGACCTGGTGGCTTGCTTTCTCACTCCCAATTCTACTTTGTCCTCTCTGGCCAAATTAAATAAGTAAAATAAATAAAATCAAATAATTCTTTTTAAAAATATACTTTTTATAGGATTACTCAATGAAAACTTGGGTTTTTTAATTTTTTTCATTTCATTTTCTTTTATACATTCAATCACGTAATTATTTGTCTTACAAAATGGATATTTCAACAGGTGAACATTTCTCCCTAGTACAGTTGATAAAACTACAAAATATCTTCAGATAATACCACATTTCTTTGTGCCATTAATGCTTTGCCTCTCTATTTTTCTTCTAAATGTCCTTCTTCAGACCCTCCTCTTTCACACACACTATATCTGGTATTTACATCTATTTACTGTGTTTCTATATCCTTTAGTCAATTAGTTTCAGTCATAGAGTGCAGACACTTGGTCTATATTAAGTGGGGACATACAATGCCTTTCCTTCATATCCTGGCTTGCTTCACTCAGCAGTACATCTTCCATATTCATCTATTTCCTGTCAAAAGCCAGGGTATTGTTTTTTTTTTTTTATGGCTGAATAATATTCCATCGAGTATATGTGCCACAGTTTTTCTATCCATTCATCTGTTTGTGGGCATTTGGGTTGTTTCCATGACTTAGCAATTGTGAATAGTGCCACAATAAACATAGATGTGCAAGCACTTTTCTGATTAAGTATTCTTTCTTCTGTCCTTTGGGTAGATACCAAGGAGTGGGATTGTTGGATCATATGGTAGTTCTATTTGTAGATTTTTGAGGAATCTCCAAATTGTTCTCCACAGTGGCTGAACCAATATTTTACATTCCCATCAGCGGTGTAGGAGAGTTCCCTTTTCACCACACCCCTGCCACCACTTACCATTTTTTGTTTTTTTAATCTTAGTCATTCTGACTGGGGTTAGGTGGTATCTCATTGTTGTTTTGATCTGTATTTCCCTTACAATGAGGGATGTAGAGCTTTTTTTTTTTTTATATATATACACTTTTTAGCTATTCGTATGTCATCTTTAGAGAGTTTTTTTTTCAATTCACTCTCCCATCTTTTAATAGGATTGATCATCTCTTTTTTGGAACAGCTGCTTGAGTTCCTTGAGAAAACTTGGTTATTAAGACTTAATAATGAAGGTTTATTTAGTTTTAATAGATTTATAGTCTCTGTGATCTAGGATTATCAAGATTCAAGTAGCTGAAGATACAAAAACTAAATTGATTCTAGTATAAAATATTTTGGGGTTGTTTTCAACAAAAGCAAAATTTGTTAAACCTTTGTTTTTCCTCACTTCTTCCCCCACCCCTCTCAGCTTGGTGATCCAGCTATTTTTCCTGCTGTAATTGTGGAACATGTTCCTGGTGCAGATATTCTCAATAGCTATGCTGGGCTAGCCTGTGTGGAAGAGCCTAATGACATGATTACTGAGAGCTCATTGGATGTTGCTGAAGAAGAAATCATAGACGACGATGATGACGACATCACCCTCACAGGTATGTCTCTTCAGAAGGACCTTGCTGCAGCACAGTTTTACTCAGTGACCTCCTGAGGGGGCATAACAAGTTACTGTTTTGAGCAGCATCATTACCTGCAGCAGCTTGAGACTTGTGGGGAGAAGGAATTACATTTTCTGTCTCACCATGTTTCATACTGCTTTCTGACCTCTTTCTTTTTTCCTAACATATTGAGATGAGTGTGACAAAATGGGAGGTTTGAAGAGGAACCATATCCACTTATTTCATTGAGTTGCACTGAGTGCTTTTTTTATATGCCTAGCTTTCTATTTCTGGGAACAAAAAATGAGAAGTTGTTTATAGGGAAGGAGATAGGAATGTCCTTTCCTTACTGCAGTCCCAGGAAGCAAAATGGTAGGTTGTGACCCAAATGTACAAGATCCTGGGATTTATAGAAGAATTCTCTTTTGGTTTGGGAATTAGTAAGATATTTCCATCTTTAAGTGTAGATTACATAATGTGAGATAGCGGACTACATAAATGTGAAGTAGCGATAATGATATTTTCCATCAGTTGTAGAAATTGGTATATGCTTTGGAACCAGCAGATGGCATAATGGTTATGTTGCTGGACTTCTGTGTAGTCGACTGTGGTTCTAGTCTCAGACCTGGTGGCTTAAAACTCATGCTGGGGGGACCAGTAGTTAGCGTAATGACTATGTCGCTGGACTCCCACATAGTCAACCGCAGTTTGAGTCCTGGACCCGGTGGCTTAAACTCACACTGGGCGCGTGTGTGTGCGTGCCCAAGATCACAAGAGGAGAATGGAGGAGAAAGGATTGCGGCGTGGCCATCCCCCCTGGGGGTGATTTGTTGCTTTCTATCGCTCTCTCTCTGTCTGGCGAGTGCACGCGCCCTATAGTAAAAACCTCACCAAAAAACCCAAAAAACTAATGATGGGTACGTGTGCGTGCTTGCTCAAAATGCCAAAAGGAGAATGGAGGAGAAGGGATCGTAGCATGGCCATCCCCCCGGGGGGTGATTCCTTGCTTTCTGTCTCTCTATCTCTGTCTCTCTGGCAAGTGCATGTGCCTTATTGCCAAAATCTCTCTTAAAAAAATGGTACATGCTTTGTATTTTTGTACATTTACTCATATATTTTGGCCAGATATGTTGGTTATATTTGAGAACATTCATTATTTGAAAGCAGATATTTGCACCTTAATTCTTTTTTTTAATAATATGTATTCATAACATGTTTTTTCCCCCAATAATTATTTTATTTAACTTTATTTATTTATTTATTTTAATTTGACCCGGGGTGGGGAGTGGGGGGAGAGAGAGAAAGCAAGCCACCAGGTCTGGGACTCGAACCATGGTTGGCCATGTGGGATTCCAGCACTCTTAACCACCACACCACCTGCCAGCCCGCACCTTAATTCTTTTTTTTTTTTTTTGAAGAGGTTTTTGCTATAGGGCATTTGCGCTTGCCGTAAAGACAGAGAGACAGCAAGAAATCTCTCCCCATAGGGGGATGGCCACGCCGTAGTCCCTTCTCCTCCATTCTCCTCTCGGGATCTTGGGCACGCACACACATGTGCCTGGTGTGAATTTAAGCCATCGATTCCGGGACTCAAACCACAGTCAACTACATGGGAGTCCAGCAACATAGCCATTATGCCAACTGCTGGTCCCTAAACTCAGTATTAAGTTTTGCATCCTGCTTGAAGAGATAGCAGTGTATGAATTTCATAACTACAGATGTCTTGTAGCTAATTCTGTTCTTTCTTTAAACATATTGTAGTCGAAGCTTCTTGTCATGATGGGGATGAAACAATTGAAACTATTGAGGCTGCTGAGGCACTCCTTAATATGGATTCTCCTGGCCCTATGTTGGATGAAAAACGATTAAGTGAGTGGTTGTGATTATTCATGTTTATGTATTTTGTAAAGTTGCCCTTGCCCTCTCTCTATTAGATGGTCAATACTGACATCAGAGGCTGTGTTTTTGTATGTATGTATCTCATGCACATTAAAGTACAGTACTAGATGAGGCACCTTGCTAATGTGTTCAGGTAAAGACGACTTTTTATCTTGGGGAATGAAGCCTTAAGTAACAAAATAATAATTTATTAGTTATCAGTGGTAGATTATGTAAAATTTCTTCTGTTTACCTAATTGGTAAAAGTATTCTGATATTCATGGCCCAAACTATTAAAATTCGGTTGTCTCTATAGATACATTTATAACGAAATAGGCAAAAAATTCATTAGAAATTTTACTAACACTTAATGTTATAAAATTTACTGCCACATTATTGATTTGCTTTTACTCTGTTTTCTTTTGGGCTTTTCTGACAAGGAAGCAGGTAAATTCATATAGTTAATTATTACTAAATCAATTCAAAATATTTGTTGTATAGTTGCTGTATGCATAGTAGCAGTACACAAGGCAATAACATGATATACAAATGAACAGATATTGTTCCTTTCCTCAAACTTACCGTTTAATTTTGAAAACAGCTACTTGTACAAATAACTGCAAAAGCCAAAGATAAAGCCTAAGAAAATGCTTAGAAAGCAGTGAGTACTCTAGCCGAGAACATTAGAGATAGCCTTTATTGAGTTTGACCTGGGATATAAGTGACAAATAGGTTTTTAATAGATAGAAGAGATAGGAAAGAGCATTCAAGCTAGAGGAAATGGATTGAGCCAAAGACACAGATATATAAAAAAAGAGAATGAAGTCTTTGAGATAAAAATGTTTTGTATAGATGGCAGTGTAAACTTTTCTGTGGGTGAGTGCTGAGATTGTGCACCCATTTTGGTTAGATCATGGAAGCTTTGAAACAGGTGCTGTGGAACTTGGGTTGTTGTTCTTTTACCCTATAAACTATGAGAAGATTTGTTAGTTTTCTTTTAATTTTCGGGGTGTAAAGTTTTCTGCATGGAGGAATAACATGATCAGATCACAGTTACATTTCAGAGGATAACTGTAGCAGCAGTGCGAAGAGTGCAGAAGGAACTCGGATAGATTGATGATAGGAAATTAAGAAAGTCATTGAAATAGTCAAACACAGATGGTTTTGGGTGCTTTATTTAGGGCAAAAGGAAATAAAAGGCAGGGAATAAATATCATGATTTTATTTTTACTTTAATGTTCATAGAAAAAGGAAATTATATTCTGAAATTATTTCGATGGATCATACACAGTTGTTTATAATTGGTTGCTTTTATTTCCGTTAGATAATAATATATTTAGTTCACCTGAAGATGACATTGTTGTTGCCCCAGTTACTCATGTATCCGTCACATTAGATGGGATTCCTGAAGTGGTGGAAACTCAGCAGGTGCAAGAGACATATGTGGACTCACCGGGAGCATCATCCCCAGAACAACCTAAGAGAAAGAAAGGTGGGTGGTTAATCTGCTTCAGACAGACAGTCAAATCTTGATGTGAAATCTCAATATAATTTTACTCTAGGATATTTCTACACAAATTAGAATTGAGAGCATAATACATAAATAAGGAGGTATTTCTGACCAGCTCTGTAACCTAGTGATTAAGAGAGTCAGACCCCACATGGCTGACTGTGGGTCAAGTCCTGCCCTGGTGGTTGAAAAACATGTTGGGTACCTGTACATGGGTGCTCAAAATCCTGACAAGATGGAAAAAGAGAGGAGATAGGATTGTGGCATGACCATGCCCCATATGGGTGTGCTTTTTCTCTCTCTTTCTGGTGAGTATATGTGTTCTCTGGCAACTAGAAAAAAAGAGATTTCTTGATATTAAAGTAATTTTTTAAACAATTAAATTATTTTACACATTTAAAATATTTGGTCTATTATAGAAAAGTGATTTTCTAACTTTTTAAAGCCTCTGTTTAAAAATCTAAACCTTGGGACCAGCAGACAGTTTAATGGTTATGCTGCTGGTCTCCCATGTATTTGACCATGATTTGAGTGAGTCCTGGACCCTTGGCAGCTTAAAACTCTCACCAGGCATGTGTGCATGCATGCCCAAAATCCTAAGAGAAGAATGGAGAAGAAGGGATTGCAGCTTGGCTTTCTCCCCTGGGGGTTGATCTTGCTTTCTGTCTCTCTGGTGAGTGCACAAGCCCTATAGCAAAAATTTCTCTCTCTCAAAAGAAGAATATAATCTAAATCTTATTATTCAGGCTCAGAAAGAGCTTGAGGGTAACAGCAGGCCACCTTCCTCCCAAGAGTCATAGTTTGAAAGCCATCAGTTTATGTGGGTGGTAATTCCAATGTAAGAATCCCAGTTGGAAAAATACAAGGAGTTGAAAATCAGCATTTCAGTCAGCAAAAGCCAGTTATCCCCAGAGACAGGAAACAACTGATGTGGACCCTACTATTATTATCCCACCTTACTGCATAGGAGGAAAGAAAATAGTGAAAATAGTTGGTCAGTTTACTTTAAAAATTTAATGTATTCATATAACCCAGCCATTCCTCTATGAAGTATATTACAAAAAAAGTTAAGAAGAAATGTTGAATATGTTAAATGACAATCCTTAAGTTTTCACAAGTGGGGTGGGGACCACATTTGCATTCTGAAGCCTGACAGTCTTTTCATTTTATTGCCTTCTGTTTTAATGTTTTGAGTTCAATGCCTTGGTTAATAGCACCACCAGCCACTTCATAACTTAAATTCACATGAAACTGAGGGTAATTCCAACAACCAAAAGTACAGAAGAAAGTAAAACTGGCAAACATGAGCTAATAGCTATTCTGAAGGGCTAAGAAGGACATGTCAAAGGGCTTGATGTTATGTAAAGGCAGAAGTTTAGGTATTAGGCCTGTGGAGGATGGGGATATTGGACTGTCTTCAGCATGTACTTGGATCTTAAAAGGCTATATATCTACTCTCAGGGGGTAAAAAAGAAAAAAATCTACTCTGGCATAGACTGATACCAAGGAAGCTTGTATTTCTCAGCCTAGGCTCTGAATGGAGAAATCTGTCAAAGACTTTTGGAATTCCCAGCCAGGTTATTAACATTAAAAAGGCACCAAGTAGATGCTCTTGTAAAAGTGCTCTTCTGGGTGACACATTCAACCGAGGCTGCCCAGTATCTCCTTAGATAAAGCCTGTTGAAGGGAACTCAAATTGAGTATCAAAATACAGGAGAAAGACACTTCCTAAATGAGAAGGAAGAAGGCGTAAAAAAACCCTAGGATTAGTTATCTAAGAACTGCAGGTAATGGAATTATGAAATAGAAACCGTAAGTGACTATGATTAAAGTCATATATTCTGTGAGGCTGACCCATGTGGGAAGCGTCCAGAGACCTCCCCGAGTTGCTGGGCATGTACGTGCCCATGATGCAAGGCTGGCTGAGGCTAGGGTGCTGTCTCTCTTACTGGTTTTCCTTCTCTTTCTTGCTCATGGAGGAAATAAACTAAAAAAAGGCAAAAAAAATAAAAAGAAATTGTCAAACAATAAGACTATTAAAAAATAAAACACAGGGACCAGCAGATGGCATAATCATTACATTGCTGGACTCTCACATAGTTAATTGCAGTTCTAGTATAGTTGACCACAATTCGAGTCCAGGACCTGATGGCTTAAAACTCAGGCCAGGCGTGTGTGTGTGCCTGCCCAAGATCCTGAGAAGAGAATGGAGGAAAAGCGATTGTGGTGTGACCATCCCCCCAGGGGGTGATTTCTCACTTTCTGCCACTCTGTCTCTCTGTCTCTCCAGAGAGTGCACATACCCTAAAGCAAAAATCTCTCTAAAAACAAATAAATAAAACACAAACATGTGGAACTTTTTGTCTAGATGGAACAACAGAATGACATTAATCCTTCTCATTTGAAACCATTGAAAACACAGATAGGATGAAACAGTGATACCAGAGAAATTGGACATCAGTCAGCAAAGGTCAGTTATCCCCAAGAGACAGGAAACAACTGGTGTGGATCCTTCTATTGCCCCACTTTACTGCATAGAGAAAAAATTTTAAAAAATAGTTGGTCAGTTTCTTAAAAAATGTAATGTATACGTAACATGTAGCCCAGCCATTCCTGTATTAAGTATATTATCAAAACAAACAAACAAACAAACAAAAAACCTTACATTTATAGAAAAACTTGTGCATGAATGTTCTTGGTATTATTATTTGAAACTGTCCAAAACTGGAGACAGTGCACATGTCTATCAGATGCTGATTGGATAAACAAATATGTGATATATTAGCACATAAAATACCACTTCTCAATAAAACAGAAGCTACTATTGATATCTATAACAAAAATAGATTAATTTAAATATAATTATGCTAAGGAAAAAGCAAGGTGAAAAAAGAACATGCTTTTATATATATATATATGTGTGTGTGTATATATATGTACATATACATATGTATGTACATATACATATACATATACACACACACACACACACACACATATATATATAAAGTTCTAGAAAGTGCAAACTCATTTTTAATGACAGGAAACAGATGAATGGTTTTCTATGGGCAGAGTGGGGAGGAGTGAGATGTAAGGACTACAGAAGAGCAAAGTGTACTTAGTACATAGTACTTTCTGGAGTGATAACTGTTCATTGTCTTGAATGTATGATGATTTCACGGTTGTATACATAAGTCAAAATTTATCAGATTATAAACTTTTCTTTTTTTTTTTTGGAGAGGTTTTCACTATAGGGTGTGTGTGCTCGCCAGACAGAGAGAGACATAGAGACAGAAAGCGAGAAATCACCCCCCAGGGGGGATGGTCACGCCACAATCCCTTCTCCTCTTGGGATCTTGGGCACGCACGCACATGCGCCCGGCGTGAGTTTTAAGCCACTGGGTCCGGGACGTGAACCGCGGTCGACTACGTGGGAGTCCAGCGACATAGCCATTACGCTAACTGCTGGTTCCCCAGATTATAAACTTTAAGCATGGATTTTATTGTCTGTCAGTTATACTTCAATAATGCTGCTTTTTAAAAAAAGACTACTATCCTACTTTATGATGAAAGACTGACGTGATAAAGAACCATATAGAACTTACAGACATGAAAAATAAAATTGCAAACAAAATGCATGGTTTAAATTATAGCTTAGTCACTGCTTAAGAAAGAATTAGTGAACTCTAATATAGATCTAATGTGGAATAATATGAATTTAGAGACATGGAGGACTGAATGAAAAGGTGTACATATTTATTCAAAGTTCCAGGAGGAGAAAATATAATAAGTAAGGAAGAGACTATATTCAAAAAGAAAATGATTGAGAATTTTCCAGAATGACATCAATCCTCTACACTATGAATCATGAGTAGTGTAACTGCAATGAATCTAGTCCTAAAAAGACAAATCAATAGTAAAAGTTCAGAATACCAAAGTCTCCTCTTTGAGTCCCCAAAATAAACAAGAAACAAAACAAAGGAGAAACTATACTATTTATTTTTTAAAAGAATTATTTTATTTAACTTTATTTATTTAAATTTGAACAGAGAGGGACAGAGTGAAAGAGAGAGAGAGAGAGAGAGAGAAGGCAAGCTGCCAGGTCTGAGACTTGAACCATGGTTGGCCATGTGGGAGTCCAGCACCCTTAACAACCATGCCACCTGCTGGCCCAGATTTATTTTATTTTAAAAGAATTATTAAATAAAGTAAATAAATAAATAATTATTACTATTTAAATTTGCTGTAGGGTGCATGCGCTCACCAGAGAGAGACAGGGAAAGGGAGAAAGCAAGCCTTTGGGTCCAGTACTAGAACTGTAGTCGACCATGTGGGAATCCAGCACCTTAATCACCACACCATCTGCTGACCCTGAAACTATACTTTTAAAAGAGCTTAGAAGCTTCTGATAGTGAATAGACAGACTAGATATCTTCAAAGTGCTAAGAAGAAATAACTGTCAACCAAAAACCCTATACCAATCCAAGATATAATACACATGAACCAAGGGGATTCATTGCCACCTTGAATAGTATAGAAGATGAAGAGGGTAACTATTTGGTAAGCTGCTGGCAGTGTCTGTCATGACTAAAAGTAACAGAAGGAAGCAGCGAGTTTAAAAATGTTACCAGTAAAAGCAGATAAATAACATAAAATAATAAGATGATAAAAAGTTACTGAAGTCTTGGCTTGAAATACTTACCATAAAGAATCTGCCTCTGGAGGGACCAGCAATTAGCGTAATGGCTATGTCACTGGACTCCCATGTAGTCGACCGTGGTTCGCGTCCCGGACCTGGTGGCTTGAAACTCATGCCGGGCGCGTGTGCGTGCGTGCCCAAGATCCCAAGAGGAGAATGGAGGAGAAGGGATTGCAGCATGGCCATCCCCCCTGGGGGGGTGATTTCTTGCTTTCTGTCTCTCTTTCTCTCTGTCTGGCGAGTGCACATGCCCTATGGCAAAAACCTCTCCAAAAAAAAAAAAGAACCTGCCTTTTGAGTGGGTTCTCTGCAGATGTCTGCAGTGATGAAAGTGGAGAGGCATGACTGACTAGTATACACTGGGCTGTCCTTACGAGGGGGCTGGAAGAGTGGCCTTTTGAATCTTCTTTACTCTTTTTATTTTTTATTTTTTTTTAGGTTTTTGCCATAGGACACATGTGCTTGCCAGAGAGACAGACAGATACAGGAAGAGGGAAAGTGGGAAATCAATCATCCTCAAGGGAGGGTGGCCACACTCTATCATTCTTCTCTCAGGATCTTGGACATGCACATATACATGCCCAGTGCCCAGCCTCAAGTGACTGGGTCTGGGACTCGAACCCACAGTCGATTATGTGGGAGTCCAGCGCTTTAACCACCATGCCAGCTACTGTACCCCTTTCTTTTATTCTTATTCACCTAAATAACTTGAGAAATATTTTCTATTCAATTTCTGGGGATGGGCTATTACTAACCTTGTGATTTTTAGCTTTAGAGTTCTGCTTTTATTAGCTATTGTCCTATATTCTGTTAACCTTGAATTTACCCTTGCAATTTAGACCAGAGAGTGAGCATCGAGAATGTTGAGGGAGGGCAAGGAGGTGAAATAGTCATTGTTTCTCAAATGCAGAATAATAGTCTGTTCAGACAGCGTGATCATCTCAACCAAAACAGACAGCAGAGCTCCTAAGCCACGGCTCTAGATAAGTGGCAAAAGAAGACTACAGACGAGGCTTTAGTTAGAATAGACCCAGACTAAGGTTGTTGGGGATGGACTTAAGAGATTATAATGATGGATAACTATGAAGTTTGTTTGCTGCAAATTGAAGGAGATATTGAAAAATGAGAAGTTTAAAAGTACACAGAAAAATAAAAATTACATGGTTTACTGAAATTTTGCCTAACATTTTCTGTATCTCTAGAGTTTGGGAGTTTCCAGTATGTGACCACTAACTGTGTAAAGAAATGTAGTTAGTTGGAGAAAACCCAAAGTCTACTTTTAAAGATCTACTTCTCCTACATTAAAATGCTTCTGTAACCAATAGGCAGACATTCTTCGGTTTATTTTTTGAATCCAAGTTTTATCAATGTCAAGAGTACTCCAAAATTTTGAGAAAGCACTATCAGTAAGGTCACCTTCAAGGCAAAACACAGTATTTTAAATATACCTCATTTTTACAGATAAGCTAAAGTATAATTTCTTAAGTGTTTGTGATTTAACCTTCAGTTTTTACTGAAATTATTTGCCTTTACATAAACAGCATTTTAAGAGACCAGTATATGTGCTCCATGTATAAAACATTAGGCACTTGAAATTTAGAATAAATAATAAAATAGCTAAAAATTATCCATCCTCTCTCGCTTTTGAGGGCATGTATTTATGTAGAGCTGTTCTGATTTCAGGAAGAAAAACTAAACCACCACGACCAGAGTCCCCAACCACTACACCAAATATATCTGTGAAAAAGAAAAACAAAGATGGGAAAGGTAAGTACTACTTAATAATTTCCCTATGATACTTACAGGTCAGATCTTGTTTATATTGCTTTACAGTGTCTATTTTCAATGTAGAAACTGCTAGTTTTATTGATTCAGATTGAGCATCTTTAAAAACCCAAATTCAAAATGCTCCAAATTCAAAACTTTTAGAGTGTTGAGATGACCCTACAAATGGAAAATTCCACACCTGACCTCATGTGATGGGTCACAGTAAAAAAACTGTAATATAAAAATGTCATGTAAAATTGTCTTCAGGCTATATATAGAAGGTGCATATGAAACATAAATTAATTTCATGTTTAGACGTGGGTCTCATCCCCAAAATATCTCATCTGTGTATGCAGATATTTCAAAATTTGAAAAAATCGGAAATCTGAAATACTTCTGGTTCTAAGCAGTTTGGATTAAGGGATCTTTAACCTGTATATTATAATGGATCTTACTGACCACGTGTTTATAAGGTGCCATTGGCAGTTTCTGTAGAGAATGGTAATAAAGTAGCCCAAGAAATCTGTTTGAGTTTCATTTACCAGACAAAATAATTCATTCTTTCGGCCCAGCCTCAGTGGTGCATAAATAGTGACACCACTTGGAGGACTGGAAGCCATAAGGAAGGCACAGGTTTGATTCCAAGCCTGCTGAACATATTAGGAACAGTAGCCCACACCTGTAATCCTAGCTAACTCAGAGGCTAGAGCAGGAGGATCCTGATACAATAAGACTCTATCAAAGATACTTTTCTTTTGCTTGCTCCCTTTCTTTCTCCCCTTTCTCCCTCTCATTAAAGAATAAAACAAAAGGAAAAATAATTCATTTTTTCATAATGAGACTCTTGGAAGAATTTAGCCAAGTTATAGATTTTTTTAGTTCATAGACACTTTACTGTATAATCTTTTCCTTTTTTTTTAGAGAGATTTTCGCTATAGGGCGCGTGCGCTCACCAGACAGAGAGAGACACAGAGACAGAAAGCGAGAAATCACCCCCCAGGGGGGATGGTCACGCTGTAATCCTTTCTCCTCCATTCTCCTCTCGGGATCTTGGGCACGCACGCACACGCGCCCTGCGTGAGTTTTAAGCCCCTGGGTCCGGGACGCGAACTGCGGTCGACTACATGGGAGTCCAGAGACATAGCCATTACGCTAACTGCTGGTTCCCTACTATATAATCTTAAGAGCTGTAGTATTTTCATAACTGTAGCCCAAATTTGAAGAAAATTGTTATGGCTCATTTGCTGGCTCTTATATAAAAAGAACAACTCTTGATAGGTAAGGTATAAACTCATTCATCTTTCTTCTGTGATTGTTCTAAAAGAGGCAGAAAAAAATGACCTCATAGTGCTTTCCTCTTAAGTCATCCAAATATAATTGACAAGGTCACAAATCTAATCGATAAGGTTATTACATTCTTATGTCCTATTTGGGACTAATAAAAAAGGTGTTTATTGGGAACAGCAGTTAGCATAATGGCTATGTCGCTGAACTCCCATGTAGTCGACTGTGGTTCGAGTTCCGGACCCGGTGGCTTAAACTCACGCTGGGCACGTGTGCGTCCATGCCCAAGATCCCGAGAGGAGAATGGAGGAGAAGGGATTGCGGCATGACCATCCCCCCGGGGAGTGATTTCTCACTTTCTATCTCTCTGTCTCTCTGGCGAGTGCACGCACCTTATAGCAAAAAACTCTCCCAAAAGAAAAAAAGGTGTTTATTGAATTATAAAAATTATGACCATTACATAACCAGTCCTAAGTGAATTACATAGTATTTTTAGTACAAGTATATGGGGTTGTTGGAAAGTTGTGATGCATTTTTGCATAGAAAAACAGAAAAAATACATCATGACTTTTGCGACAACCCAGTAGATGGATTAAAAGATTTTTAGTTGTGTTTTATTTGTTATTTTAAATGAAATTCTGCTCATTTAAAAGAAATTGTTTTTGTCAAAGAAAAAAAAGAAGTTGTTTTTATTTCAGGAAACACGATTTATCTTTGGGAGTTCTTACTGGCACTGCTGCAGGACAAAGCTACCTGTCCTAAATACATCAAATGGACCCAAAGAGAGAAAGGCATTTTTAAACTGGTAGATTCTAAAGCAGTTTCCAGATTGTGGGGGAAGCACAAAAACAAACCTGATATGAATTATGAGACCATGGGAAGAGCACTCAGGTATGTGAAGTTTTCATAGTTTATTGTGTTAATATCATTTCCTGAAGACTTATCACAAACAAAAACCCTTTTCTTCTTTCTTTCTTTTTTTTTTTTTTTTTTTTTTTTTTAATAAAGTATTAGGCCCAACTGTGGTAGCATGTGCTGGTTGACGCTGCTACTCGTCAGGCTAAGGCCACATGGAATACCAGGATAGTGGCACACATCTGTGGTCCCAGGTACTCAGGAGGCTGAGGCAGGAGGATCACAACCTGATGAGATCCTGTTTTTTATTTTGTTTGTTTGTTTTTTTTTGTTTTTGTTTTTGTTTTAAAGAAAAGGAAAAAAAAAAAAGAGGGGCTAGCAGATGGTGTAGTAATTACATCACTGGACACCCACTTATCTGACCACAGTTAGACTCCTGGACCAGGTGGTTTGAAAATCACTCTGGGCACATGTGTGTTAGGTGCCCAAGATCTTAGGAGGAGAAGGGATTGCAGCATGGCCATCCCCCCAGGGATCCCTCTCACTGTCTCTGTCTCTAGCAAGCTCTTCATCCTAAGGTAGAAAACTCCTTAAAAAAAGAGAAAGATTAAAGAAATGATAAATTTTATTTATGCGCATGGCAAAATTCTAATACTTAAAGAAATCTGTAAACATTTAAAAACTTTTCAACTGAAATCTAAGTCTAATCTGGGAAAACATTTCCCTTCCAGAAAAGTTTTGGGGTTCAGTGATCGTGCAGCAGTAAAATGCAATACTCTTTTTAAGGAGGACCATGTGGGAAGGTTCCAGGTTTGTGCCTGGAGACCTCCCTGACTAGGCCAGGCAAACGTGTGCCTGTGATCTAGGCCTGGCTGGGGCTGGGGAATGGATCATGGTGTCAAGACTTTGTTGAGAGTGTTATCTTACTGTTTCTTTTGCTCATGGAAGAAATAAATGAATTAAAAAAATAAAAACTTCATGTAAACAACAGATGTTTTATTTATAAAGGGATCAGAAAATATCTACTATCAGTAATTGTAAATTTACCATAGGTAAGGCTTACATATGTTTGAGCCATTAGAGTTAAACTCAGCACAAAATATCAATAGTGGTAATGCCAGCTAGTTAAGAGGGTGGTTTTTTTTTTGCGGGGGCTTGGGGAGAGGAGAGGTTTTTTGCTATAGGGCACGTGCACTCACCAGAAAGACAGAGAGAGAGAGACAGAAAGTGAGAAATCACCCCCCAGGGGGGATGGTCATACTGCAGTCCCTTCTCCTCCATTCTCCTCTTGGGATCTTGGGCACACATGCATATGCACCTGGCATGAGTTTAAGCCACCGGGTCCGGGACATGAACCATGGTCGACTACATGGGAGTCCAGTGATGTAGCCATTATGCCATCTGCTGGTCCCAAGAGGGTACATTTTAAAACATGATTCACCTGAATGATCTTAATTATGTTAAATTAACGCTCAAGAATAATAGTAAAAATTTTGAATGATGAGACTGGCAGATGGTGTGGTGGTGGTTAGGGGCACTAGACTCCCACATGGTCGACTGCAGTTCCAGTCCTGGACCTAGCAGCTTGCTTTCTCACTTTGTCTCTCACTCTCTTACTCTCACTCTGTCTCTCTCTGGTCAAATGAAAACAAATAAATTTAAATAAGATAATTCTTTAAAAATTTTTTTTGAATGAGGAAACCATTTTGTTCTGAAACTTTCATTTTTTTTTCTGTGATAGTGTCATTCGCATGTATTTAAGAAAGGTTGACTAGAAATAGGAGCAATCTAAATACTTTTAAGAGTTTATGTAATTTGGCAAGTCTTACTTAGTTACAGTTCTCAGTATTTTTTTATATTTTTTAGGTCATTGATTTTATTCAAATTGACACAATTTAGTCACTTCTATTGTACATTCTTACATTTTATACACAAAATTAAATCAAATTTAAATTTCTAGGAACATTATGGAAAGTTATGGAAGGAAAATAGCTTCTTGAGGTTTGTAGCAGGTTTTTTTCTTAAGAATTATTTTATTGAACTTTATTATTATTATTTTTTTTGAGAGGTTTTGGCCATAGGGTGCGTGCGCTGGCCAGACAGACAGACAGAAAGCGAGAAATCACCCCCCAGGGGGGATGGCCACGCCGCAATCTTCTCCTCCATTCTCCTCTCGGGATTTTGGGCACACACACATGCCTGGCGTGAGTTTAAGCCACCGGGTCCAGGACGTGAACAGTGGTCGACTACATGGGAGTCCAGCAACATAGCCATTATGCTAACTGCTGGTCCCTTGAACTTTATTTTTTAAATTTATTTTAATTTGAGCAGAGAGGGACAGAGAGGAAGAGAGAGAAAGCAAGCCACCATGTCTGGGACGCAAACTGCAGTTGGCCGTATGGGAGTCCAGTTCCCTTAAGCTGGCCCAAGGTTTGTAGCAGGTTTGATTATCTTGGCAAGTTAGCAGAAGGGTGGGAGAAAGAAAAATGCAGAGCCAAAATAATCCACATACTTTATCAACAGCCCTTTAATCACAATTGTTTTAGATTTAGTTGGTAATAAGGATTTTCCTCTGTGTAAATGTACCTCTACCTTATATAAAAATAACTGTCCTCCTTTTAGAAATTCTTTTCTCATTTGGTTACAACTTTAAAGCTTTGTTTATGATTAGGAAAAATGGACTTTATTAAATATTTTAATTTATGTTTGATTGAATAAAATATTGATGAAATTGTTTGTTTTGAATAGGTACTATTACCAAAGAGGTATTCTGGCAAAAGTGGAAGGTCAACGCTTGGTGTATCAGTTTAAGGAAATGCCAAAAGATCTTATATATATAGATGATGAGGATCCAAGTTCCAGCATAGAGTCTTCAGATCCATCGTTATCTTCAGCAGCTACTTCAAGTAGGAATCAAGCAAGCCGATCAAGAGTATCTTCTAGTCCAGGGATAAAAGGAGGAGCGACCACAGTTCTAAAACCAGGGAATTCCAAAGTCACAAAACCCAAAGATCCTGTGGAAGTTGCACAGCCATCAGAAGTTTTGAGGACAGTGCAGCCCTCGCAGTCTCCATATCCTACCCAGCTCTTCCGGACTGTTCATGTAGTACAGCCAGTTCAAGCTGTCCAAGAAGAAGCAACCCTAACCAATAGCACGCAGGACGAAACATTAAATTCTTCTGTTCAGAATATTAGGTGAGAAAACCAAGGTTACCAGTACTTGATGTTTCTGACCAGAGCCCATTATTTGTTAAGCCTGTCTCAGCTGATTCAGAATAGAGGCAAGGAAAGAAGACAGAAAATTTGGTATTTGCTGCATTTTTCTGTTCATGTCATGATTTTCCAGAGTATAAATTATAATAAAATATAGGAGCTCTTCCAAAGCCAATAAAAATGATTTTTTGATGATTTTCATTAGCAGATGTCAGCCCTACATTAGCATATTCCAGAATATAAATGCAGAGGTTTTTGTTCAATTGATCTTGAAGTAAGTTAGTGTTACCTAGAATTAAGACAGATTTTAATGATCCAGTTTTTCTTGTATACTCAATTTAAATTTTTGACATTGGGGAAATATAAAGTCTCTTTTTTTTCCCCCCCAAGAGGTTTTAGCCATAGGGTACATGTGCTCGCTGGACAGACAGTGAGAGGGGAAATGAGAAACCACTCCCTGGGGGGGGGGGGGGGGGCATACTACAGTCCCTTCTTCTCCACTCTCCTCCTGAGATCTTGGGCATGTGTGCACACACACTCAGTGTGATTCTCAAGCCACTGGGTCTGGGACTCAAATGGTGTTTGGCCATGTGGGAGTCCAGTGACATAACCACTATGCCCTCTGTTGGCCCTAGACTTTTAAATCTTTAGTTGTTTTCAAGAAGAGGAGTACAAAGACCACACTTTTTCATTTTAATTGCATAGGAACTTTGATATATATTTATCATTAAAGGAGGATCCAAGTTCCAGCATAACTCTCATGTCTGTTTTCCTCTTAATGTTTTATTTTCTCCTAGCCTTATTGTTTACTTGTGATGACTGAGTGTCTAGTTGGGAGTATGTGGTTCTTTCCATTGATTTCTGAGATGTTTGTTATCTTGTCATTGTTTGTATTTGTTTTAATATGTCATGACCACAGGTAGTCACTGAGGCCTCTTTCTTGGAGTGATTCAGTGGAATTGTTTTACATCTGTGTTCAAGATTTCCTTTTTATACCGTAAGAATTCAAACAACAAGCAAACCCTTGGGCCAGCAGGTAGTGTGGAGGTTAAGGCGCTAGGTCCCACATAGCCAACTCCATGGTTTATGTCTCAAACCCAGTGGTTTGAAAATCACCCTGGGTATGTGTATGTGTGTGTACATGCTCAAAATCCCAAGAGGAGAATGGAAGAAAAGTGATAGTGGTGTGGCTATCCCCTGGGGGTAATTTCTCACTACCCTCCTCATCTCTCTTGTCTCTCTCTCTCTCTTGCAGGCACATGCACCTCGTAGGAAAAAAGAAAAACAGCAAACAAAACAAAACTAAAAAATAATGATAATCTCTAGCTTTGAAAATATTAAATTGTATTATACTGAATACTGTATTACTCTGAACGTCAATTTCTGAATAATACCTAATGCCCCATATTAAAACATTGTAAGAATTGCCAGGAAGGTTCAGAGGAATACTCCCTCTCAGTGGTTTTCACTGTCCACTGTCCTTGTTGTACTCTTCAGAATTTTCATTTTCAAGGTTCCTGAGAGTTCCATGGACTTTGTGTCTGCCTCTGTTTTTTCTCTTTAGACTATATGAGGAGGCTTCAGAAATTTCATGGAAAATGCATATTCTGAAAAACTATATGGATTTCAAAATTTTGGGCACCAAAATAAACTTATACTTTAATTTCATTTTTCTATGAGCTTTTGGAAATCCTATCATATATTACAAGTCTTTTTTTTTTTTAAAGTTCTGCATCTTCAGAAAAATTATGACACATTTTTGCATAGAAAAACACAAAAATACTACAGGACTTTTCTGATGACACAATATATTGTTGCCTTACAGCTTTAGTTAGATCTATGTTGCACACACTGTGTGGTCCACTTTCTATAATCTCAGCTGCCCACTCTCACTCTCTTCCTATGCTGTCAACATGAAGCTGACTGCTTGCCTACTTCAATATACTGGATAAAAACTCCATGTTTTAGTTGCTTTTTTCTCTTTTCTTTTCTTTTCTTTTTCCTTTTCTTTCTTTCTTTTTTTTTCAATTTGCCAGATGGTGTGTGCACTTCTGGAGAAAGATACAAGGGTTGGGGGTTGGGGAGGATAGTGAGAAAGCACTCCCCATAGAGAAGCATACCTCAATCTCTTCTTTTTCATTTCTCCCTCCTGTCATGATTTTAGACGGGCACGTACTTGTGCCTGGTGTGTTTTCAACCACCTGGTCCAGGACTTAGAACCATGCAGTCAGCCATGTGGGATTCTGCCAACTTAACCACCTTAACCATCATATCACCAGCTGGCCCTCAGTTGATTTTAATGCCCGTCTCCTCTTGTAGAAGCCTTTTTATTTTTTTCCATAATTTTACTTTAGAGTGCATGCATACCTGCTGGAGACAACAGAGAAAGAGATCAAGAGAGAGAAAGTGAGAAAGCATTCTTCAGAGGTGGATGACTGTGCTGTATTCCCTTGGATTTGGGGCACACTTGTGCATGGATTCAGTGAATTTTTTCAATCCTGTAGGTTTGGGACTTGAACCACGCAGATGGCCATGTGGGATCCAGCCACCTTAACCACTGCACCACTGCCTGACCCAACATCTTAATTTTTTCTTGCAATAATATTTTTTCATCTCACATAATTGCATGTATCTGTTTTGAAACAGTTAAGCTTTTCATAATTGATTTATGGTATATGTGCTCAAATTATTTTTTTTAATTCCCAGAGGGCATGAGCACTTGCCAGACAGAGGAAAAAGCAACTCCTACTGGGTGTGATCACGCTGCAGTCCCTTCTCCATCTCTCCATCCTCTCATGATTTTGTGCTTGGTGTGTTTTTCAAGCTAACTTCCTTTACCACTAGGCTATGGGGCCAGTTTTTACATATTTTAGTGTGACTTTGGCTTCATGTTAAGTCAAAGGAACAACAGTAAACCTCTGGTGAAATATTTTCTGACAGTCTTCCCTTGGTAAAGTTTGAAGTTATTTTTACTAGCGTAACTTCTTTTTCTATAATATTTATTCAGCCACTAAGAGTTTATTTTAGAGTGTTTTATACAAATTATTCTTTTAATGTATAATGTGTAGGCTATCTTAAAAGTAATGTAGAAGAAGGACCGGCAGATGGCATAATGATTATGTCGGTGGACTCCCACATAGTCTACTGTAGTTCAAGTCCCAGACCTGGTAGTGTGTGTGTGTGTGTGTGTGTGTGTGTGTGTGTGTGTGTGTGTATACCCAAAATCCAGAGAGGAGAATGGAGAAGGGATTGTGGCATGACCATCCCCTCTGGGGGGTGATTTCTTGCTTTCTATCTGTCTGTCTCCAGTGAGTGCATGAGCCCTGTAGCAAAAATTCTCCTTCCCTCAAAACAAGTAATGTAATAGAGTAGGAGAAATGCAAGCAAAACTTATTTCCAACTCTCCAGCCTTGCCAATGAATAGATATGATATTTAATCAAATGAACTATTGTCTCCTCATCTATTAAAAATAAAGATGATACTACTTGGTATTGTGATGATTAAATAATACTTCCTGACAGTTGAACAGATCTTTAACAAAAGCTAAATGTTATGTTGCTTATATTTCTTAGCCTCATAAATTTTGATTAATTATAAGTATTACCATTAAAAACTATTTAACTATAACCAGACACAACTGACAGTTGAAATATTTAAAAAATTAAAATTTGGGACCACTGGGTGGCATAGTGGTTAAGGAGTGGACTCCTACATAATTGACCATGGTTTGAGTTCTGGACCTGGCAGCTTGAAACTCATGCCAGGCGTGTATGTGCATGTCCAAAATCCTGAGAGGAGAATAGAAGGGATCGCAGATTGGCGATACCCCTGGGGTGGGGGGTGATTTCTCACTTTCTGTCTGTCTCTTTCTCTCTGGCAAGTGCATGTACAGTAAAAATCTCTCTCAAAGAAAAGAAAATTAAAATTTCTGTGGTTTCAATTGTTTTATTTTGAAATCTCTTAATTTTAAATTTAAAATTATTTTAGAAATTATTCAAAGAAGCTAATATTTACATTGTAGATATTGCAGATGTGTATATATATTTTCTGACAGATGTCTCAAGAAAAGGACATCTTTTTCTAAATTGAACAGAAACATGGAATACTTACTGGTAACCCTGATTAGCAATATGGAAAATGCTCAAGTATATCATTGCTTGTGCCACACTTTAGAGAAGGAAAGAGGAAGGGGGAGAGTTATTAAAGAATGGTAACTGCCCATAGTATAAGGGTATAACAGTAAACATTTACCCATAGGTAAAGTTATTCAGAACTTAAAAGGTAGCAGTATGTTGTAACGGTTAGGCACAGAGGCTTTGCGGTCAGATGGCCTCTTACCTTCTGCTCACCCTATCCGGGGTAGTCAACCTCTTTGTGTGCCTGTTTCTTCATACATAAAATGGGGATAACTATTGAGTTGTTGGAAAAATCATGACATGTTTTTCTAGGCAAAAATGCATTATGACTTTTCCAATGATCCAATATTTAGAGAGTGGCAAGACTATACTTATTTATACAGTCTGTCTGCTCTCTATATGCTAAGCACTGTTTTATCTATATATTACTTTTATCTATTTATCACTTTTGGCATGGGAAATCTTTGGGGTTTTTTAATTTAAAAAATAGTTTTTTTGTTTATTTTTGGAGAGGTTTTCGCTATAGGGCGCATGCGCTTGCCAAAAAGACAGAGAGATAGAAAGTGAGAAATCACTCCCCAGGGGGGATGGCCATGCCGCAATCCCTTCTCCTCCATTCTCCTCTCGGGATCTTGGACATGCACCCAGTGTGAGTTTAAGCCACCGGGTCCGGGACTCGAACTGCGGTTGGCCACATGGGATTTCAGAGACATAGTCACTATGCTAACTGCTGCTCCCAAAAATAGTATCTTTCTTAGGGCTAGGAACCATATCCAGAATCACATTCCACCCAAGATACCTGTATTTTAGGTGGGCAGGAGAAAAGAGGTGCAGTGTATTTTGAAAAAGCACTTTGACCCTCCAGGTGATTCTATTTCCTCCTACCTCTTTCCTGCCTACCCAGTAATGTTAGTATATCTGCCCTTATTCCTAGCCATAGTCTGCATACCTATTAAATCTTCATTACTGGGACCAGCAGTTAGCATAACGGCTATGTCGCTGGACTCCCACGTAGTCGGCTGCAGTTTGAGTCCTGAACCTGGTGGCTTAAACTCACGCCGAGCGCATGTGCGTGCGTGCCCAAGATCCCGAGAGGAGAATGGAGGAGAAGGGATTGCGGCATGGCCATCCCCCCTGGGGGGTGATTTCTCACTGTCTCTCTCTGTCTGTCTGGCGAGCGCACGCGCCCTATAGCAAAAACCTCTCAAAAAAAAAAAAAAAATCTTCATTACCCAACTCATTGTCCTCTTCTTGGTGTCCTTCAAGAGAGCTATTAATATCCTGCTTTATGCCAGTGCTCCCAGTAGTGACTTGAGTAGCCATCTGAACTTGGGAATTAGTATCCTGCATCATTTGATGCACTCTGGTTATCCTTTGTTTTTCTACTTCCTTTGAATTTCTCCTGAGCTGTATTGGATCTTCCTTTCATTTTTTCTGCCAGCCCATTTATTTTCACCTCCATAATTTTATTTCTCATGTATGTGAGAAACAGGCCACATGACTGTAACATCTTAAAACTTAGCTGTAATAATCTGTTGGTAATAATTAACATTTGGTTTATGGGGCCTACCTAGCTGTTTTTGAGGTAGCAATCAATTATTGGGTTGTTGGTAAAATCATGATGTGTTTATTCTGGTTTTTTTTAATGCAAAACCGAGTACTTTTCATAAAATAATGTTATAAAATTCAGAGGAGACAGTTGAGATTCAGTTGCTGTGAGGTTTTTTTCCACCTATATTTTTGTTTATATTAACAGTGCTGTAACTAAATGTCACAGCTATAAACTTTTAAAATTAAATTGACTCATGATATCATTCATGTATCCTTTTCTTCAGTAAGTGAGATTAATAGCCTTACATTAACTGGATTTTACATTAAAGGATTTTATGTTAAATTGTAGTTTTATGACTAAGTTAATTTTGTGAAAATTCTTTGAGCATGAAAAGCTCTTACTTTTTTTAGGGATGGACTTTCTCATTCTCTGTCAGCCAAAGAACCATCATTTTATTATACCCATGGCAAAATTCTTCCAGGAATTCTGTCACATATACACTTAGGACAGGGTTTTTTTTTTTTTTTTTCTTAGTTAATTAGGCACTTTTTCCTTTTATCTTTAAACAAACAGGTCAAAACCAATAATAACCATATAAGTTTGGTAATTGTCAATGAACATATTGATATTATCCCTCAAATGTTTAAAATAGCAAGAGGGAATTAAACAGATTTGCTTTTAAATTCTTAATTTTCTTTCAGCCACCTCATACGTAAATTTGTAATAAGCATTTTGGTATCATTCTCCTTTCCCAACAAAATTGGTTCCCCATTTATGTTAAGGTGGCATTACATACAGACCTTTTGTTTTTGGCAGCATTCAACAGGTGGTATCATAGTTAATGGTCTGAAAGTTTAGGGTTGGGCATCTCTCTATATAAGTACAGTGTTTAATGCTAATGTTATATTTAAAATATAAAACGTAGCATTTGAAATGTATTAAGTCATTTTGTCAAAATGACTTGTCAAATGTTAAAGTTTTAAATGACATAGAATGTGCTGATTGTCTCACTTTTATTTTGTAATCCCAACAGGACTATACAGGCTCCAACTCAAGTTCCAGTGGTCGTGTCTCCAGGAAATCAGCAGTTGCATGCAGTAACACTCCAGACAGTGCCACTCACAACCGTGATAGCCAGCACAGATCCATCAGCAGGTGCTGGATCGCAGAAGTTTATCTTACAAGCCATTCCATCATCACAGCCCATGACAGTACTAAAAGAAAATGTGGTGCTGCAGTCACAGAAACCGGGCTCCCCTCCTTCCATTGTGTTCAGCCCTGCCCACGTACAGCAGGTTCTTACCAGCAACGTGCAGTCCATTTGCAATGGAACCGTCAGTATGGCCTCATCTCCATCCTTTAGTGCTACTACGCCTGTGGTGACCTTTTCTCCTCGCAGTTCACAACTAGTTGCTCACCCACCTGGCACTGTAATCACGTCAGTTATCAAAGCGCAAGAAACAAAAACTCTTACACAGGAAGTAGAGAAGAAGGAAGTTGAAGATCATTTGAAAGAAGACACTGAGAAAACTGAGCAACAGCCACAATCTTATGTCATGGTGGTATCTAATTCCAATGGATTTTCCTCTCAGGTAGCTATGAAACAAAATGAACTGCTAGAACCCAACTCTTTTTAATATACCAAAGGAATTATGGATGATTGATTTTTCATTGAACTTTTCCAGTTATATGCAAACTATCTCATTGATTCTAAGATAAATTCTGCAGAGGTTCCTCCTATTTGTAATTGTTAAAAATAATTTTGTTAATTTTGACATTAGATGAGGGAGGGAAACCCAAGTGTTTCTCTATGTTCTGCAAATGTTTCAGAATTCAATTGTGAAGGAACATGTGTTTTATACTATGAAGACATTCTTTTGAGTTTTTTTGTCATTTGCTATATCATGAGCATTTTAAAAGTTTCTTTTCTAGACATTTTATATCATATTAGCTTTTCTGGTTCTTTTGTAAATACAGTACTTAGAAAGGCAACAGGAAATTTATATAGGAACTGTTTTCATTCCACTTGTATAAGTTGTCTTGACTCTTTAAAATGCAGGAAACCTGTTTTATGCTTTGTTAAAATTATGATGTCACTTAGATTGACTTTAGTTGTCTGCACTGTATAATGTTTATATAAAATTAACATTAAAAGTTGAACTATGCCCATGATGTGGCTGAACCTGTTTTCAGAAACAGGATGGTATAAAGCATCACTCTAAAAGTGGCTGTCCTGCTACTGAGTTGTGTCAACCTTGATCTTCTGTGGTGTTATTTCTTCTCATAAGAGGAAGAGGATGCATTGGACTAGACTAGATTGCTGTCCCTTCTAGTTCTAAATTTTATTATTCTAATGCTTATATTTTAAAGTTATGTTCATTAAAATGTTACCAGGTTATTTCCTAAGTAAATATAGCTAAATTTTGCAGAAAAATAAGAACCCCACAAAATTCATTTTACAGTGAGAGATCTGTCATAAATTCTTCCTATTTTGTTCATTAACTCTTTAGACCACTATTCATTGTGGTCCATTAGTAAACTTACGTTGCTGAGTGCTAAATGATAGATTGCTGTCCTGAGAGAGTCAAGGCTCTTTCTTAAGGTCCAAGAAAGCAACTTGAGCCTTGGGCTAATCTGGCTGAGTTGTCAGTTGTTATAAAAGCATAATTGCTTTATGTTTTGGATAATTTTTTATTGGGGGTTAAGGGGGAAAATTGCATACAAAGATAATATACATATATATCCAAGTTTCTGAAATGGAGTAGTTTTTAGATTACCTTTTCAACTGTAAATAATGTACATTTAATGTCCAAGAAAAATTGTTTTCTGCAAATTTTCTAGTATAGCAAAGAAAAAATTTTGTAGATGAAAAATGATTATGTTTGGAGGTATCTAATGTTATATGTTTTCGTATTACAGACTGAATTTGTATTTAAAGAAAAATTTAAATTTTGGAATCCTCTAAACATTTTTGTACCTTTAATTAGTTTATTATTAAATAAATCATGTAAAAATTCTCAATGTTTGTTTTCATGAATTTTGTGTGTGTGTGATATAGGATGTATGCACGTGCCAGAGGGAGGGAGGAAACTGAGAAATCACCCCCTGGGGGATGCCCATGCCATCTCTTCTCAGGATTTTGGGCACACACGCACACATAAGCACACACACACACACATGCTCAGGACAATTTTCAAGCTGCCAGGTCCAGGATTGCCCAGCGGGACATGTAAGATCCAGCATCTTAACCTCTACACCACCTGCTGGCCCAGGACAAATTTTTTTTGGTAACTTTAAAATTTTTTTTTAAATTCATGATAAGGTACACATGAGAGAGCAAGACAGAGAAAAAGGGGCATACTCTATAGCATCTGGTCACACAATTTCCTTCCTCCAGTCCTCCAACCTGTCAGGTCCTGGACACTCACATGACTACCTGCTGTATTTCAGGCTGACCACGCTAGGGATCTGAACTGCAGTCACCATGTGAGATCCAGCTTCTCTTGGGCAACATATTACCGCTATGCCACAGAGCCAGCCCCAGGCAACTGTTTCTTAAAGAACAAGTGTACAGAGAAGGTTGTTGGGTTTAACAAACTCCATGTTAGAATTGTAGGTTGTTGTCCTCTCACTTTTCTTCTCCTCTATGCCAGATAGCCACACTTTTTGGTTTGAATAAAGTATTAGCTACTAAGGGGCATACTTTTCCCCATTAGAGTGTCTTATTGAGCTAGGGACCAGCAGTTAGCGTAATGGCTATGTCGCTGGACTCCCACGTAGTTGACCGCTGTTCGAGTCCCAGACCCGGTGGCTTAAACTCACATCGGGCGTGTGTGCGTGTGTGCATGCCCATGATCCTGAGAGGAGAAGGGATTGCGGCGTGGCCATCCCCCCGGGGAGTGATTTCTCGCTTTCTGTCTCTCTGTCTGCCTGGCGAGCGTGCGCGCCCTATAGCAAAAACCCCTCCAATAAAAAAAAAGAGAATATCTTATTGAGCCATCTATTTTTTATACCTATTGCCACTGTCTTAATTATTATATTGTTCCTGCCACAATTCTTTCATTTAACCAATATTTGAGTATCTATACCGTGCTAGGCACTATTCTTGGTGATAGAGAAGTATCAGTGAACAAACAGATAAAAATTCCTACCTTCACAAAGGTTGTAACACATGAAAGCCTTTCAAGTGACTTTCCACTTGTGAACAGTTACTCAGTTTATCAGTATGAACTGATTTTGTTCACCATTTCTGTTTTTTTTCCACATCAACAACCAGTTCTGATACTATCTGGGTGTCATGTCATTCAATTCTGACTATAAGCACCTGGAGTTAGCATAGACCCCCTACAGGTTAAAAGTTTAACCCCAGGAGACTGACCCTACTTTAGAAACTTGTCATAAATCACAGGTTTCTACTTGTACCTCTGACTTACTGACTATATATTGGTGGTTCCCCCTGAAGCCTTTCCCATGCCTCTCCCATGTCAGATAGCCATGCTTTTTGGTTTGAATGAAGTATCAGCTACTAAGGGGTATATTTTATATAAGGTATAATAACTTGCTAGAATGGCTCACAAAATTCAGGACCATTTAATCAGTTTGATTTTTACCTGTTTGTATTACAAAGGACACAACCCAGGAACTACCAAATGGAAGAGATGCATAAGACAATGTATGGCACACTTCCATGCCCTGAGTAACTCAGAGTGTTTACCAACCTGGAAGCTCTCCTGATGCCATAACTTATGGCGGGTGGGGGGGAGGTAGTGGCAGTTTCATTACACAGGCATGATTGATTAAATCACTAGTGATTGGTGATCAAACTGTCTTTAGCTTCCCGCTCCACTTGGGATGGGGCTGCCCTGGAAGGTCTTCAGCCTTCCCACGCAGAGTGTCACATTTTACTGCTGCACTGCTATCTGGTGTGTGCCCTCACTTTTTCTCAGCCCAAAGTACCCAACTCTTTCCTGTCCTGCTTTTATAATAATTTCTTTTAGGGGCCGGCAGGTGGCGCAGTGGTTTAGGTGCTGGGCTCCCACATGGCCAACCACGGTTGGAGTCTTGGACCTGGGGGCTTGCTTTCTCACTTTCCCTTTCTCTCTGTCTCTCTCTGGCCAAATTAAAATAATACACTGTAAAGTTGTATGTAATTCAATGTAATAAAAAAATAGATAATAACAAAAAAAAAATTATAACAACAAATAAAATATCCTTCAAAAAATAATGATTTCTTTTAAAAAGTCCAGTTATTTATTTAACTATTTGTGATTTTCAAGCTGCCAGGTCTGGGACTTGAACTGCTTCAATTGGTTGACCATGTGGGAATCCAGATCTTTAACAACCACACCACCTGCTGGCCCTATATTAAGTTCTTAATGTTCTTCTAGGGTTGCTCCAGGGATTTTTGCAGGTTGGAGTTCCCAGGTTTCCCCTATAAGTCACCATTCTTATTCTCTTTCTCTTCATCTTGTCTCCCTCCAGTTTGTCTTCCCCAGTGCAACAGGAGTGCCGTCTCATTATGTCAAGCCCTTCAGTGGTCCGTCACTCTTAAGATGGAGTTGAAGTACTGTGTGATTTTTTTTTTTTTTTTTTAAGAGTGCATGCTCACTGGAGAGACACAGAGACAAAAAGTGAGAAATCACCACTGGCGGGCCATGCCATAATCCTTTCTCCATTCTCCTTTCAGGATTTTTTAGCATGCATGCTTGTGCACACGTTCAAGTCACTGGGTCAGGGACTTGAACTACGGTCGGTCATGTGAGTTCGGTGTCTTAATCATTACACCACCTGCTGGCCCCCTCACGTCATCTTGATTACCAGCTTATCTTTGAATTCTATACTCCAAATCATATCAATTAGGATCAGGATATACTCAGCTACAAACTAACAAAATCCAACTCAAAATTACAAAGAATATAAAACAACAAGCCTGGAGTTGGGAGGCTTCTAGGCTAATTCAGGTGCTCAGAGGCAACACTGAAGAACTAGGTTCTCCAGGTTTCTGCTTTAATATTCCTCAAGATAGTGGTTTGTCTATGAGGATAGGGATTCAGCTGCAGTAGTTCATTCTGTATTTCTTTTTAACAGTAAGGAGACCTTACTGTTCCAGAAGACCCTGACCAGCCAAATTTTCATAGTTTATTGGCTAGACTGGTCACATATTCCTCCTCAAACCACTTGCTACCCAATGACATGAGAGTATCATACATTACTTAAATCATGTGTTAGGTAAACAAAATTGGGGCTCCATATCAAGGAAGAATAATTCAGCCTACTGTCACTCATATCTGATTCCTTAAATATACTCTCAGAAATGCGCACACCCTCATGAAACATTTCTCAGAGAATCAAGCAGTCTCATCTAGTTACACTGTCCAACTTCATGTCTAAGCTCTCTGGGGTGATGAGTGATTTTTTTCAGGTCATCTGTGGCTCTTTGGCTTTTCATCTCCAGTAGTCACACCTTTAGAATGCTATTTTTGTTTTTTTAAGGCAGGGTCCTACCATGTCACACCATTTCATGCCTGTTTGAGTTTCTGCTGGAACTATAAGCATTTACCACCACGTTCAGTTCTTTTTTTCAGACGGGGTCTTGTTATGTCTTCCAGGCTAGCCACAAGCTCAAAATCTTGCTGCTTTGTCTTTCCTGAGTCACTAGATTCATATGCGCATGCCACTATGTTGGGCCTTTTAGATTGGACTGGGAATTCAACCTGAGCCTCCTGTGTGGTCCCAGCCTATGGAGTAGCATTTTAGCAGCACAGGCCACCAAGGCTGAGCTTAGAATACAATTCTCTTCTTTAAAATTTTGCCAGAGGGTGTGTGTGCACTTGCTATAAACAGGGGAGAAAGCACGTCATGGGGAACGGTCACTGTGCGATCCTTTCTCCATTTCTCTGTCTTGTCAGGATTTGAGGCATATACACACATGTGCCAGGCATGTCTCTCAAGAGGCTGGGTCTGGGAACCAAACTGAGGGTGGGGTTTATAAAATCTGCCTGCCTTAACCACCAGGCCAGGCCCTGGAGCCAGCTCTAGAATTCTTGGTGTGAGTTTGTTACCCTGTCTCAGGATTTCCATTTTCCCAGCCTGGAATAGTTGTAGCCACAATGCCTTCTTTCCTGCCTCCTCCACCAGGTCAGTTATATTAGGTCATCAGAAAAGTCATGACGTGGTTTTCTGAAGCCAAAAATGTGCCATGACTTTCCTGATGACCCAATACATACTAGGGTCTGTTCTGTAGCATTTTACTTCCAAATGCCAAATTATCTGTCAGCTTTGGTTCTTAGTTGTAAGTAATAGAGATGAATCTGGTTTTTCATCCTAAGGGTAAATTTTTTTTCATTGCCACTGGGCACAAGTGCTCACCAATGAGAGAGAGGGAGAAGGAGAAAGCATCCCTTGATGGGATGTGGTCAGACCTCAATCCTCCCTCCATTTCTCCATCCTGTTGGGATCCTGTTGGGATCTTGGGTGTGCATGCACATGTGCCTAGTATTGGGTTGTAGGAAAAGTCATATTTTTGCATAGAAAAATGCATTTTAAAAAAAGTCATGACTTTTCCTACAACCCAGTATGTTTTTTAAGCCATTGGATCCAGATGCAAACTACACAGTGGGCTGTGTGGGATCCAGCCACCTTAACTACCATGCTATGGGCTTGCCTAGATCAAGGAATTTTGAGTGGCACATTAGTGCAACTTTTTGAAGATTTTGTGTCATCTCCTTTACAACAAAGATGCTATAAGAATTTAGTAAAGTGGGACCAGCAGATGGCCTAATGGTTACATCACTAAAATTCCACATGGCCAACTGTGGTTTTAGTCTTGGGCCCAGTGACTTGAAACTCACACTGGACATGTGTGTATGTGTATGTGTGTGTGTGTGTGTGCGCACACCCAAAATCCTGAGAGGAAACTGGAGAAGAAGGGACTGTAGCATGACCACTCCCCCCACAGGGGTGATTTTTCGCTTTCTATCTCTGCCTCTCTCTGTCTCTGATGATCACACATGCCCTATAGCACAAATCTCTCTCTCAAGAAAAGAATTTACTAAGGGAAATGACATTCAATAAATAGAGCCAGGTCAATTGAATATCCATATGGAAGATGGGGAATGAACTTTGATCCTTACCTTATACCTTCCACGAAAATTAATTTGAGAAAGATTATAGACTTAAATATGAAAAGTAAAATAATATATCTGGAAGAAAACAGACTATTTTAATAGCCTTTGAGTAGGCAAAGCCTTACTATGGGAGGAAAAGCACTGATCAAGAAAATTGATAAATAAGACTACATTAAAATAAAACACTAAGGGGTCAGCAGGTGGTGTGGTGAAGGTGCTGGACATACACATGGCTCATGGCGGTTTAAGTGCTGGACCTGGTGGCTTGAAAACCATGACAAGTGCACATGCATGCATGCCCCAAATCCCAAGATGAGAATGGAAGAGAAGAGAATATGGCGTAGCCATCCTCCTTGGGGGATGATTTATCTTTTCCTCTTTCTGTCTCTCTCTTTGGTAAGCATATGTGCCCTATGGCAAAACCTAAAATGTTAGTCAAAACACAGTATTAGCAGAATGAAAAGATAAATGGGAAAAGATAACAGCAATTAATGTATTTGACAAATGACATTATCTAGACCATATAAAGAATTACTGTAAGTTGATAAGGAAAGTAAAATCTCACTTTTTTTTTAAAGGTTTTTGCCATAGGGCATGAATGCTTGTCAGAGGGAAAGTGAGAAATTCCCCCTGGGTGATGGTCATGCTGTAATCCCTTCTACTTCATTTCCATCCAGGGATTTTGTGCACACACCCATGCATACCCACTCGGAGTGATTTTCAAGCCATGTAAAAAATTCAAACCACGGTCAGCCATGTAGGAGTTCAGTGCCTTAACCACCATGTCATCTGCTTTCCTTGTAAAAACTCACTTTTTAAGATGGGCAAAAAGACTTGAAGTCTCATCTTTATAGCCCTGATCTTTCACGTATGTGTCCAAGTGTCTGCTAGGAACTCTTAGAAGTACCTTAAACTCAAAGGCCCAGCTGCTGCGATACAGTGGTAACGCAAGTTTCCTGCAAAGCTGGAAGCCAAATGGCCAACCACGGGTTTGGATTCCACAGGTTTAGGGAGGAGGGAGGTAGGCCTGAAAACATGCAGCACTTGGGAGCCCAAGATCCTGAGGAGCTGGAGGCCTGGGATGAGATCCTGGTGAGACAAAGACCCTGTCAAGGATGCGTAAATCTGTATGTATCTCCAAATGAAAACACTCTTGCCTTAAAAATCTGCTTCCCCTTTTCAATTTTCTAATCTAGATAAATGGTACCTTACACCAGTTGCCCAAAAAAGAAACTTGCTTTTTATTTATCAGCAAGCCCCCCTTTTTACCTCAAATATCCCTATAACTCATACCCTCCTTTTTTATACCTACAATGACCTGATTCAGATTTTCTTTGACCCCTATTACATAAGTAATCGCTGAACAAGTATTCTCTTTTACCCTTTAATAATTTTCCCACGTACAGAATAATATACCTAAAAAACACAAATTTGACTTTTGCTGTCATTTTGATTAAAAGTTCTATAATAAGGAGCCAGCAGGTTGGGCATGGTGGTTAAAGCACTGGACTCTCACATGGTGGACCACAGTAGGAGCCCCAGACCTGGCAGCTAGCTTTCTCTCTCTCAATTAAAAAAAAAAATCTTAAGAAAAAAGTCTTATAATAAGTTAGCATCATTAAGAAAGTAACTTTCAAGCTGGCTAGCATACCACATTTAGGCCTTTCTGATCCTAGCACCTACCTAACTTCCAACCATATCATGTTTCTCTAACTTCAATTTTGACTTACGAATTTTAAGGTTCATTTTCAAACATATCTTATTTGAACTGCCTTTTCCATTTCCTTCATCCACTCTCATTCACGGTTGCAGGATGATCTCAGGTGTCACATCTTTGAAGAAGTCATCACTACACCTCACTTTCAGCTAAGTGACCCTTCCTGCCATCACATAAGGAAGTCCCTCCTTTCACCTTATCACTGAGAACAGAATCTGTTTAACCCCCTGAGGGCACCCAGAGCTCAGTGCTGTTCAGGTTGACAAGTTCAGTTACCTGTGTACTGTCTTAAGTCGCTGACTCCCACTCCTTCCCGCTCCCACCTCTAGCCCCAGGTCGGTGGTAACTTCCCCTATCTGATCGGAAAGGTTCACAGGGTGGCAGGGACCTAACAGGTAGGTTGGAAAACAGAACGGTAGTGGGACAACTCCAGGCCAAATTCCTCCCACCAGCGCATTCTGATAAACAGGCTTTTCTTCTCGGTCTGGAAGCCGACGGGGAAGAAAGCATGGGAGGCGGCATGCTGGGTCGTGTCCACCCAGAATCCGGAAGGTTTCCTCAGCCTTCAAAAAAGACAGAACAATCTCCAGCGAGTCCCAGCCCATCCGCGTTCCAGGTGCAAAGATCGCGGGAATCTACGAGCCATCCGGGACTCTAACCCTGGAAAAAAACCAGGCCTCTGCGAATGACGTTAGGGGTCATAAAAGGATCAGCTGCCTGCGGTAGCCATGATGAGAAGTCCTGAAAATGGAGCTCTGAGTAGCTCGTGTGTTATTAACACGCAAACTCACCAGTCGTCACATGTTCCTAAAGGATAACAGTACGTTCCAGAAGTGCTTTGGGGCTACTACCTCTGAACGGTCCGTCATAGCGCTGGCGGGCGGGTGCGCGGTCTGAGTGAAGTGGTTACCGAGGCCTCCGTAACCATGGCTGCGAAGGGCGGGGACTGTGAGCCTTGGTCACGTGACCCAGGCCGGGCCGACAGGAGTCGGTCCTCCACGGTCCCAGCCGGCCTTGCGCCCGCTAGTCGGCTCCCCTCCCCCGCGCCGCCGGGTGCGTGGCTGCTCGTTGGCTACTTAGGACGGAAGCTCAGTTGGTGTTTCTCCAGAAGCTTCCCCCTTGGGCGGCGGCGGCCGTGATAACTGCAGTAGTAACAGCTCCGGGAGCGGCAACAGTGACTCTTCGGGATGGCGGCCGCTGCAGCAGAACCTGCACCAGCTCAGAGGTGTGTGTTCTGTCTAACCTTTGCTGTTTTATCTTGTTTCCATTTCCTTGGTTACTGATCTCTGCTGAAGTCGTTGTTTTCCTGGCAGGTTTTTCCAGAGCTTCTCAGATGCTCTGATCGACGCGGACCCCCAGGCGGCGTTAGAGGTGAGAGCTTGTTTCTGCCTTCTCCATGCTCCTTCGAGGAATGGGGCCAAGATCTGTTCTGGCTGACCCTGCCTCTTTCCAGCACTGCCTTCCAGGGACCGACGCTACTGTTTTGACCGTGTCTCAGCCCCAGTTTGAGATCTTTGGTCTCCTTTTATCTGTCCACAGGGGCTCCCATTATCCCAGACCCATGTTCTTGCCCATCCCACTCCCAGACTCCTGCACCTTCTTAGGAAAATCTTGGTTTAATTCTTGGGGACTTAATTGGAATCTGTGGCTGGCATGAAAGGGTTTTTTTGTTTGTTTGTTTGTTTTGTTTTTAAGTAACACTTATGACTAGAACAAAAAAAGTAAAACCTGAGCTTAGTGATACTAGTTAGTTCAGGTTTTCATTTGACGTTCTTTCTTACCATTTGTATGTACCAGGCGCTTGTGTCTAAATGAACCCAGTCTACTGAAGGGAAAAACCCTTTCCTGAATGTCTGTCAATTTACAGATATCCTGTTACTATTCGTTATTCACTCATTGGTTTATTCATCGGAATTTTGGGGGGAGTTGCTTTGTATAAGGCGCTAGCTTTCTGTGGGAGTGTATTTAACTGATTTAGAAAGCACTTTGTGTGCAGTGGAGGACAGCATAAAACTGTAAAGGAATGTAAAATAGCAGGGGTTAAATAATAAGAATGAAAGAAAATCCAAGCTAAAAATACATGATGTTGAGAATCACAAAAATTTAGCCAGTTTCTTGTTTCAAGCAGAGAAAAAAGGGAAACCCTGTGGTAGTGTTATGATCTAACATAAAGGTTAGGAATTTGAGGCTAGAGAGCCTTTTTTAAGCTATTATTTCTGAGAACTTTGCCACAGGGTAGAAAAGCATCTCTTGAGTAGACACCTGAAGAAATGAGGGAGTGGGCCAGCAGGTGGTGTGGTGGTTGAGGGTGCCTGATTCCCACATGGCCAACTGTGGTTCAAGTCCTGGACCTGGCAGCTTGCGCGCGCACGTGTGCGTTCTCTCTCTCTCTCTCTCTCTCTCTCTCTTACTCTCCTTCTCTCTTGCTCTGTCCCTCTTTGGTCAGATTAAAATACATAAATACAGTTAAATAAAATAATTCTAAAAAAGAAATGAGGGAGTGAGCTTGGAAGCTCTGTGTAAGGAGTATTCTAGGAAGGAAGAAGAGCCAGTGCATAGATCCTGAGGTAGGAGTGAAATTGGCCTTTATGATGAACAGCAAAAAGGCCCATTTAATTAGAATTAAAATGAAAGAAAAATAGGAAATAAGGTGGGACAAGGAAAAATGACTTTCCTCTAGCCTTTTAGGTTTTTGGCTGGGTTATGAATTACGTTGACATAAGACAGATAAGGGAGAAAAGCCGTATTGTATAGGAATGTGTGCACCCCTGGGGAGTACCACTAAATAGGAGACTCAAAGGGTCAGGTGATTGAATGTAATGTGGCATTCCGGAGCTACAGAGGAGAATAGAGGATTGGCGTTTTAGGAGTTGGGAGGTATTGGCGATTCAAGTTATGAGAGGATGAGTGGTGGGACTGTGTGGTGAATCAATGTTACCTAGTTGTGCAGGTAAAGCGGGTGAGGTAAGTTGTGTTGGAGCAGCTCTCAGAAGAGGTGACCCTGCATACTGTCAGCCTTCAGTCTCCTTGCCTGTAATTTGACTTGATTCATGACAGTTGAGTTTTTTGGGTGATCTGTCTTTAAGCAGATAGGGGAGTGCAGAGGAAAAGTCTCTTCCTGCATCTGCTGTTCTCCAAGGGCCTTCAGTTCAAAGAATAATATTTTGGGGTAGCATTTCCTATACTTCAGCAGGACACCAAGGGCTAGGTTTGGTAAGGCCTTTGGGTTGAGTTTTTTTTTTTTTTTCTTTTCCTGGATCTGGATGAAAAGTCTTAAATACTGTAATTGGTTTTGGGATAATGTTATTGAAAGCACTGAGAATTTTTCTTCATAATCCCTGGTCTTGGCTAGACTGCTATTTAATGATTATGTAAATATATGGGAAAGGTCTTCTAAAAACTATGGAAATACAATTATGAAAAAACTATGTATGTATTTTTTTTTTCTTTTTTTGGAGAGGTTTTTGCTATAGGGCGCGTGCGCTCGCCAGACAGAGAGAGAGAGACAGAGAGATAGAAAGCGAGAAATCACCCCCCAGAGGGGATGGCCACGCCGCAATCCCTTCTCCTCCATTCTCCTGTCGGGATCTTGGGCACGCACGCACACGCGCCCGGCGTGAGTTTAAGCCGCCGGGTCCGGGACTCGAACCGCGGTCGACTACGTGGGAGTCCAGCGACATAGCCATTACGCTAACTGCTGGTCCCTGTATTTTGAAAATGTTTTGCACCAAAACACATTTGTACTTGAATTCCGTTTTCTTGCAAACTTTTTGAAGTCTCTGTGTGCATACAGTGTTGTGCGAAGTAGAAGTTCTTTCGTTCGTTCGTTCGTTCTTTCTCCTTCCTTCCTTCCTTTCTTTATTTCTTTCTTTCTTTTTTTTTTTTGGAGAGGTTTTTGCTGTAGGACGCGTGCGCTCGCCAGACAGACAGAGAGAGTCAGAGAGATAGAAAGCGAGAAATCACCCCCCAGGGGGGATGGCCACGCCGCAATCCCTTCTCCTCCATTCTCCTCTCGGGATCTTGGGCACGCACGCACATGTGCCCGGCATGAGTTTAAGCCACCAGGTCCGAGACTCGAACCGCAGTCGACTACGTGGGAGTCCAGCGACATAGCCATTACGCTAACTGCTGGTCCCTTTCTTTCTTTTTTGTGAGAGATTTTCACTATAGGCTGTGTGTGCTCTCCAAAGGGACAGAAAGCGAGAAATCATTTCCCCGGGGGATGGCCACACCACAATCCCTTCTCCATTCTCCCCTTGGGATCCTGGGCATGAACACACATGCGCCTAGTGTGAGGTTTTTCTTTTTTTTAAGGGAGAGATATTTGCTATAGGGAGCATGCACTCGGCAGAGAGACAGAGACAGAAACTGAAACAGAGACAGAAAGTGAGAAATCACCCCCCCAGGGGAATGGCCACACTGCAATCCTTTCTCCTCTGTTCCCCTCTTGGAATTTTGGACATGCACACACACGCACCCAGTGGGAGTTTTAGATTGCTAGGTCCGGGACTCAAACCGCAGTAGACTATGTGGGAGTCCAGCAATGTAACCATTATGCCATCTGCTCGTTCCTGGCATGAGTTTTAAGCTATCGAGTCTGGGAGTCATACTGAAGTCAACTACATGAGAGTCCAGTGCTATAATCGCACCATCCACTGGTCCCCAGAAGTTATTTTTCATTGCCGTGTAGTAGTATGTTGTATAAAAATGGCATGGTTCGTTCTAGCAGTAGACATGTTGGCTATTTCTAGTTATTAGCTAGTATAAGTAAAGCCACTGTATATAGTATTAGAACATAAAATGTGAGGAGGCAAGTGCTAAGAGGCTAAACAAGTAGAAGCCAGGCCATTAAAAATGGTACGTGCTGGCAGAGGATTTTTGGTTTTATCATATGATCATGGAGTCCTCTGAATTTAGAAGAAGGGGATGAAATGAACTGAATTGTAAAACTTGTCTAAAAACAGTAAATAATGGATGGGGGAGGCACAAGGGATAATGGATAGTAGGAAGATAGTGGTGTGGAGCAGATAAAAGATGAAAGTCTGAATCTAGGGCAGTGATTAAAGGCACGTGGTGAATTATTTAATGCAAAATCTACTAGACTTGGTGACAATTGGAATGTAAGGCATGACTTACTTGTTTCTGGGTTGGAAAATGTATTGATAGTATAATCTGGTTTCATTCACTATTTGTATAGCTTAGATGATTCTATTCAGGATGGGCAACAGGTTTGAGGTGAGTAGATGGTTTTAAATTTTGAGTTTTGTGTAGGGTTTGATTCTGGGACATTTCAGTCCAAGTCTAGAGAAGGTTATATATGAATGTTCTTCAGGAGCACTGTCTGGGCTCAAGGTAAACTTGTCAGCGTATAGGAACATGTGTGTAAAGCCCTGGACACTTAAGAGAATGATGGTAGGAGGGAAGAAGTTTAAGTACTGAGCCCTAGGGAAGTATTAACTTTTTTTTAAAGAATTATTTTATTTAACTTTATTTGTTTATTTACTTTTTAATATGTCCAGAGAGGGACAAAGAGAGAGAGAAAGCAAGAAAGCAAAACACCAGGTCCAAGACTCAAACCATGGTTGACCATGTGGGAGTCCAGTGCCCTTAACCACCACACCATTTGTGGGCTCCAAGGGAAGCATTAACTTTTAAGATGCTAGTAGAATAGTAGACTGAAATATCTGGTCAGTATTGTCAGGGGGCACAGAGAGAGAGAATGTCAAATAGGAATCAGTTGGATTTGATAACGAAATTATTAATGATTTTGAGAAGATTAAGACTGAAGAGCTGAATGTTCTGTCATTCTGTGGCAAAGGAGCTAAAGACAAAAGTAGAAAAAATGGAAACGTCTTCAAGGAGAGAGATCAGTAATTTTGCTTAAGTTTATATAGCTTAGAAACAGTAGCTAAGTCACTGGGCTCCAGGGGTCAGGGTCATCGTTTGAAGAAGGGGGAAGGATTGGGAATAGATGACAGCATTAATGGCTTGGTAGCTGACTGTCTGAGGTAGCTTTGAGAGTCCAGCTGAGATTGGTTAACATAAATGTGTAGTAGTGTCAGTGCTTGGTGGTTAGGTGTTTTTTCCTCCTGCTGTGCTAGAAAGTTTCAGAAGGAAGGAGGATTGATACTACTGGTTTATCTGTGATTGGGAATTAACTCTGTGATTCTTGGAAAAAAGTAAAGTGGAGGGGCCACCAGGTGACATGGTGGTCAAGCCGCTGGACTTTGCCATGGCCAGCTGCTGTTTGAGCCCCGTACCCAGAGGCTTGAAAATCATACTGAGTGTATGTACTTGTATGCCCAAGATCCCAAGAGAAGAATGGAGAAGGGATTGTGGTGTGGCCGTCTCCTCTGGGAGAACATTATAGTCCAGCACCTTAACCACTATGCCACTTGCTAGCCCCAACAAATCATTATTTTTAACTTCCTTGGTTTTATAATATCGTTTGTTGCTTATTTAAAATAAATTATTTTTTGTTTGTGTTCTGTAAGTTTGTATATCATATTTTTAAGTTCGTGCTTGGTGGTTTTTTTTTTGTAACTTTCAGTAACAACCTAAAGTAAACTTACTTAGTTTAATTGAATCAACATAATTGTTTTGTCTTAACCAACAATTGGATTGTGTTTATGGAGTTTAAAAGTCCTTTGTGAAGGTGGTTTGAAAATCAGGAACTTAAGGAAAGAAATATCTACTTGTACATACACACACACACACGTGGATACTTCAGAAATTTTGTGGAAAAATTGAATTTGAGTTTATTTTCGTGCAAAAATCATAAAATTCAGGTCTAGTGTTTTCTTAGTATGCATTTTCTTTGAAATTTTTGGAAGCTCTGTATGTGTATTTTTTTGGGGAAAAAAAATCTTTGCTCCCCCATCTGCCTTATTTCCACTATATATATTTTTTTTTAATTCTTTTTTTTTTTTTTTTTTCCTAAAGGCAAGATTTTGCTGTGTCACGATCCTTCTGCCTCAGCTTCCCATGCAGTCTCATATGTGGCTCCTTTTTTAAGAATACAGAGTCTTGACTGTGTAGGCAGACCAACTTTGAGCACCTGATCCTTCTGTCTCAGCTTCCCCAAACCACTGGTATCACAGGTTTACACCACCGTGCTTGGTCTTTAGGTTGGACTAGGAATCACACTCAGGCCTCCCATGTGGTCCCAGCTTGTGGAACACGGTGTGTTAGCTGTGTAACACTTTGGACCTAAAAATACTTTGGAATTAATGTTTCAGATGACAGTATAATCTATAAATAGCTTCTTTAACTGTAAGATGCCTGTTTTCCAACTGAGAAGGAACTAGAAGTTTGGTTTAAAGATACATTTGAGTAGATAGGTAAGAAACTATGCACTATTTTCAAAATAGGAAGTTTGATGCAAAATGGTATCATTTAACTTAGGACTGTCAAAATATTAGGAAACATTAATACAAACTCAAGAGAAACATGGAGTACAAAACTAGAAGAGAATGTTGTTTAGTGGTGAAAATCACTTTGGATAGACCTGGATTTGAATTCTGTCTGGCAGTCTTGCAACTAACTAGCAAATGAAGGAATGAATTCTTTGTGAAGGAACAATATTCTAGTCAGAGGGAGAAGCAGATGTGGAGTCCTGATATTTGAGAAACTGTAAGGAGACCAGTGTGGACAAAATGGAGAAGCAAGAGGGAGGGTCTGTAAGAGATGAAATTAGATAATGGGGGTCTGACAAGGAGGGCTTTGTAGGAAGAACTTGGGCTTTTGTTCAGAGACAGTTGGGAAAGCATAGAGAATTTCGTGCAGTCTTGTGCTGGTTGACATTACTGCTTGGACAGGGTAATGGTTAAGATGGTACAAAGTGGTTTGAATTTTAGGTATATTTTGATTACAGCATACACATAGCTTAGTGAGAATCACAATACTGGGTTAGTTAAAGCAAAGACAGACACAAGCTACTGAAATAATTTTACCTTTTTAAGGAAATTACCAAATCCCTAGAGTATATGGGCAGTGGCAGAGACTCAGGATTTTCCTGTTTGTCTGCACTTGCTTCGGCTTCACTGATTGTGTGCTTTTCTTGTTATCATTATCATTTCAGGTACTCCCCCTCCCCTCCACTGTATATTGTGTCTGCCCAGGGTGGCAAAGGTTTTAATCTCTCTAATCAGTTGATTAGCTCTTGATTGACTGATAACAGCTAGCATTGAGACTGTATCTGGGCTTTGAACAGAATGTTGTAATTTATTGGGGTTGTCTGCCATTGACAGGGCACAAGAGTGCTAGGTAAGCTTGATTATGTATTTATTGATTCTGTTAACCTCCATGAGTTCTAAATTTAACTTCCAAGGTTTTTTTTTTTTTTTTTTTTTTTTTTTTTTAATTGGATAGCTTCACATTTTCTAGGCATCTCAAATTTCCGTGTCTTCACATTAGAAGAAGAAAATTTGTGGTGGTCAATGTATATCAACTAAACTTTTCAGAAAAATGAGGTGATAATAATTACCATTTATTAGTTCCAAATGAAAGTCAGGAACTGATAAGTGCTTTACATAGATATTATGTTTGATTGTGGGCTTTTGGGGGATAGGAGAAGGGTAAATAGTGATCCTCTTACTAGGAATAGCTCCAAGCTTGTTTCCCTGTTATCTTTCTTCCAAAAAAGCTTATGATAATAGGTTATTTGATTTAGATCATGTTTTAAATAGAATTTGATGGCTTTTAAGAAACATTTGCTGACATCTAACATGCTTGTATTTGTAGGAGCTGACTAAGGCTTTGGAACAGAAACCAGATGATGCGCAATATTATTGTCAAAGAGCTTATTGTCACATTCTTCTTGGGAATTACTGTGGTAACTTTTCTTACTAAGTATTTTGTCTCTCCTTTATATGTTACTTATAAATTTTGCCCAAGACAAAATGAATCAAATCAAATGGGTGGTGTCTTTGAAGATTTTTAAATTGTTTTTTCCTACAAGAGGAAGTAACTGTAGTGTGACAAACATTACATTAAGTAATCCATTTGACCCATTAAAAACATTTTTTTTTAGAGGTTTTTGTCTTAGGGTGTGTACACTTGCCTTGGGAGGAGGGGAGAGAGAGAGATGGTAAGAGAGAATGAGAAATCACTCCTCACAGGGGATGGCCACATTGCAATTCCTTCTTCTCCATTCTCATCTTGGAGTATTTGGCATGCATGCACACTCACCTAATGTGAGTTTTTCAAGTAACCAGGTTTGGGACTTGAACTGCAGTTGGCCATGTGGGAGTCCAGCGACATAATCACTATGCCATCTGCTGGTTTCAAATTCAGTAGGGGGAGAATTCACATAAATTTACATTACTTCATAATGTAAATCAATACATAAATTTAATTCATAATTATTGGATATGCTAATGAAGAATAGCTTCACATTTGCTGTTTTCACAGAATATGTAAACAAAATGTGCGTGCTTGACTTTTTTTTTGGCTGGAGGGCACATACCTGGCCAAAGAATGAGAGGAAAAGGAGAAAGCACTCCCTGTGGACAATGTATGGAAAGTGGTCACACTGTAATTCCTTCTCCTCCATGTCTTTGTTTTGGGATTTGTGGCATGCACACATACACCTGGCATGTCTCTCAGTCTTCTAGGGCCAACACTCAAATTTCGCAGTCAGTCATGTATGATCTGGCTGCCTTAATCACCAGGCCACTGATCCAGGCTACTCATCCAGCCCGCTGCTTTTTGTTTTTTTTTTTCCCCCTCTTTATTAAAGATAAATGTACTACATTGTGTAACTTTAAAAAATTATTCTGATCAAGAATCTGGGTAGGGAAAAATTCATTACCTTGAGTCAGATTATATAAATGATGCTAATGAGAAAAGATGAAACTTTTTGACATACTACTTTTATTCATTGAAGATCGTTAAGAAGGAATCTAAACATCAGGCTATAAAGACAGTATGAGTGTTGGGGCCAGTAGGTGACGTGGTTAAGGTTCTGAACTCCCACATGACTGACCATAGTTTGAATTCCAGACCCAGCAGCTTTCTCTCTCTGGTGAGTGCACATGCCCTATAGCAAATAAAGAAAAAAGATAATAAATTTTTAATAAGTGATAGTATAATATTTATTGGAATTATTTCTTTGATTAGCTTTTCCTAATTTAAAGCTGTTTTGCCTTTTTACCAACTTGAAAATCTAAGACCAAGTTTTGTATGTAGTATTTGCTAGAATCTATAAATAACTGACTAAACAAGTTACCTTTTTGGATACAGATGCTATTGCCGATGCAAAGAAGTCTCTTGAACTCAATCCAGATAATTCCACTGCTATGCTGAGAAAAGGGTATGCAGTAACTCCTTGTTAATTTTGGACTATAGAGAATAGATGCTTAATTGGTGGAATGAGTGAACTGTAAGGTTTATATAAATAGTCAAATTCCGTATTTGTACATCTTATAGCTGAGTCTTGATCAGTTTTAAATGTAAACATAATTTTATTGTGTTAACTATAGTATCTGATAGGAGAGCTCTAGTTAGTGTGATCTAAAATAGAAGTGATTAAAGTAACTACAAGAAACAAAGATTTTACATCCCTGTTTTGTTCATTATTTGGGATTTATTGTATTTGACGAGAGAACTTTCTACTTTTCAACTAAGCTGGATAGGCTACATTTAATGCTATGAAGCTATATCTGTGTTCATAACCCAGCTTGTTTCTGTTGATAAGTGTGACTTTATCTTTTAAGTAAAACATTTCTTTAATTCCTTCATGTAATTATATTTTGGAATAAGCAAGTATATACAGTCATAATCGAATTCTTTCTGAAATGCGTTCCAAAATTGAATTTTAATAGGAATTATACTACATGTTACAGTATTTTAGAAAATCTCCTGGCTTATTAACATATACTTGAATTCTTTCTCTCAGTAGTGGTGAATACTAAGATTTATTTTATTTAGAAAGAAGGTTATTTTTTTATAATCTCATATGTGCTTATTAATTCATTTTTAATGTGCTCATACAGGATATGTGAATACCATGAAAAAAACTATGCTGCTGCTCTAGAAACTTTTAAAGAAGGACAGAAATTAGATAGTAAGTATTAGAATTATATTTTAAAATGCTATTATTTCTGCCTCAAATACCATAGCTAAATTTTCTTAACATAATTTTAAGTTAATTGTAGAAACTCAGCACCTTTTTGTCTTCTCTTCATGACATTTATGTTGATTGCAGAATCTGGATTCACTCATACATTAATTAAATTGTCCTTAATTTAGCATTTAAATCACAGATAAACTTGACTGTTATAAACCAACAACTACGTATAAACACTCAATGTGCTGTCCCTTCTGACTCTGGCTTTATATTTTTCTAATGAAAGTTTTCATTTGCTCTCTTAGTCAGAAGTCTTCATTTTAATTCATCAGATCACCAAGAATGGGAAATCTTAGAACAGAATCTTTTGTGGAGAAGAGAAGTGTAAATTTGGGTAAATTATGTGACATACAGAAGAAAAATGGAACTTAGAGAATATTGAGAGGGTTTTTTTTTTTTTTTTTTTTTAATTCCATGAGAGAGGAAAGGAGAGAGAGCTGAAGCATGCCCAAAAGGATCCTCATGCTATGATCCACACCCAGCCTCAGCCAGCCAAGATCCTCGGCACACATGTGCTTATTATGTACAGGAAGACCTCAGGACGTGAACCTGAGACCTTCCCATATGACTTCAGCATTGTGGGGTGTTATGGTACAGCCATGTCACTGCAACTGGCCATTATTGTGAGTTAAAAAATTTTGGGGGGGAACCAGCAGTTAGCGTAATGGCTATGTCGCTGGACTCCCACGTAGTCGACCGCGGTTCGCGTCCCGGACCCGGTGGCTTAAAACTCACACCGGGCGCGTGTGCGTGCGTGCCCAAGATCCTGAGAGGAGAATGGAGGGAAAGGGATTGCGGCATGACCACCCCCCCTGGGGGGGTGATTTCTTGCTTTCTGTCTCTGTCTGTCTCTGTCTGTCTGGCGAGCGCACGTGCCCTATAGCAAAAACCTCTCCAAAAAAAAAAAAATTTTTTTTTGTAGGGAGATTTTTACTATAGGGCATGTGCTCTCACTGAAGTAACAGACAGAGAGATGGAAAATGAGAAATTGCCCTCCCAGGGATATGGCCATGCTGGAATCCCTTCTCTAGAGATCTTGGGCATGCACGCACATGTGCCCGATGTGAGTTTTAAGTCGCCAGGTCCGGAACTCAAACTGCAGTCAACTATGGGAGTCCAGGGATCTAACCATTATACCATCTGCTCCTCTCCATTATTGTGAATTGTGTTTTTTTTTTTTTTGTTTGTTTGTTTTTTGAGAGATTTTTGCTATAGGGCATGTGTGCTTGCCAGAAAGATAGATAAAGAGAGAGAGAGAGAGAGACAGAAAGGGAGAAATCACCCCCGGGGGGGATGGCCACGCCTCAGTTCCTTCTCCTCCATCCTTACGGGATCCTGGGTACTCATGTACACATGCCCAGCGTGAGTTTTAGCCACCCGGTCCGGGACTCAAACCATGGTTGACTACATGGGAGTCCAGTGACATAGCCATTACACCAACTGCTGGCCCCAAGTATTGTGAGTTTTTAATGTCATCTTTTTGAAAGGAATGTGTAAAAATTATCAGATTTTTACTTTAGCGCTGTGTGCTCACTGGAGAGTCAGAGACAGAAAGCAAGAAATCACTCCCAGGGGGAATTTCCCTGCTACAGTCCCTTTTTCTCCATTCTTCTCTCAGGATTTCAGACACACACACACAAAGCTGCCCAGCAATAATTTTAAGCTGCTAGGTCCAGGACTCAAACTATAGTCGACTTCGTGGGGGTTGAGCAATGGAACCATTACACCATCTGCTGGTCCCTAGATCTTATATCAAAGAACTATGATATCATAGTTCTCTGAAGTAATTTTTTTGTTGTTATTAGAAGGTGCGTGCATTGTAGTTGGCAGGTAGTGTGGTGGTTAAAGGCGTTGGATTCCCACATATCCACTGTGGTTCGAGAACCAGACCTAGTGGCTTGCTTTCTCAGTTTTCCCTTTTCTTTCTCCCCTCTCTTTGGTCAAATTAATAACTACTACTACTACTACTACTACTACTACTACTAATGGAAATAAATAACTATTAAAAAAAAAAAAAGAAGATGTGCACATTCACCAGAGGGAGAAACAGACAAAGCAGCCCCCATGGGACATGATTATGCCACAGTCCCTTTGCCTCGTTACCCCCTCCTTTTTGGAGGCTAAGGCACTGGACCCTGTATGGCCAGCTGTGTAGTTTTGAGTTCCAAACCCAGAATCTTGAAAATCACGCTGAGTGTATGTGCATGCTTGCCCAAAATCTTGAGGGGAGACTGAAGGAGAAAGGACTGCAGCATGGCCATCCCCCACCGTGGGGTGATTTCTATATGTCTGTTTCTGGTGAGTACACATGCCCTACAGCAAAAACTTAGAAAAAGAACAAGAGAAAGTTCCCTGCCTAAATTCCTTCCTTGGGTACCATCTTAGTATTATACCATTGACTTTTATTATTTTTATTCTAGAATTAATTTGACATATTTTCAGAAGAAGATGTCTGCTGTAAAATTGGTGTTAGTCTACATAATTTAAAAACAAATTTGGCTTTGGGACCAGCAGTTAGCGTAATGGCTATGTCGCTGGACTCCCACGTAGTCGACTGCGGTTTGAGTCCTGGACCCGGTGGCTTGAAACTCATGCTGGTTGTGTGTGCGTGCGTGCCCAAGATCCTGAGAGGAGAATGGAGGAGAAGGGATTGAGGCGTGGCCATCTGACCATCCCCCCGGGGGGTGATTTCTTGCTTTCTGTCTCTCTGTCTCTGTCTGGCGAGCGCACGTGCCCTGTAGCAAAAAAAAAAAAAAAAAGAAAGAAAGAAAAAAATTGGCTTTAAATTTAATTACAGAATAATTTAGGTTAAGTTATTGTTAGACATTCATTTTTATCAGACAGGGTATAAAATTTATAACTGAAAAAAATTATAACTCAATATGTTATAATTCCTACTTTTCCCCTTTTGGGTAGTAGGAAGCTTGGTTTTATTTGCTGATTAGTTGAATAATAGGTTATTCAAGTCTAAGATTTTGATATAATAGTTCTACACTAGAACATTTTGTGTACATGTATGTATATTTAAAATTTAAAATTTTAAACAACTGTAGGTAGTTTAATTTCTCTTATATGTTAGTAAATTAGAAAATTTTGCTTTAAGGAATTTTTAATTGCTTTTGATTTTTCAGATTAATCTTGCTTGTAGTTAGCTTGAATTAATGAACTTTTATTTGGAGTATTTCAACATTTTTCTTAACAGTTTATGCACTATGGTTGGATATAATTATTGTTTTGGGTCTTTAGTTGTTATTTACACATTTACATTGTGGTCCATAAATGCATAGTTCACCATCTATCATTTCTTGTTTTGGTATATGACTAAACTTTACAGAGTATGAAGATGCTTCTTGGTGTGGATAGGAAAGGCATAATAACAAGAAAAGCCACTGAGAGAATTACCTACAGATTAGGTAGATACATTGAGGAATAAGCTGGGGCCTAGAGAGACTTTTGAATCTCAACCCAACTACGAGTTACCATGCCTCCATCCCACCCTTACTGATGTTGGGAATCTGATTTTGTTGTGAGAGAGGAAGCACTCTTAAGAGCAAGAGAAAGAGGCGAAAGTGGATTATCTGTATCTGGAAAACTAGTAAGGTTGACTTCAGTTGAAACTTAAAAATAAATCAGTTTTTCAAATGAACAACTAAATGTTAAACTTACGGTACATTAACAGCTATAACTTTTGGGTTTCTGTAAACTCTGTTAGGACAGGTGTTTTTGTCTGTTTTATCCACAGCTGAATCCCCAGTGCCTGGGACATGTTAGGTATTCAATATTTGTTGAATGAGTATGTTAGGTCATGCAGGTGAGTTAGATGTTACAGTTGTTTTTTTTCTTCTCAGGTGTAGATGCAGATTTTGTTGTCTGGATTAAGAGGTGTCAAGATGCTCAGAATGGTAAGTATGTTATATAGGTTACCATATGTCTGTTTTGTTTTTTTTTTAAATGTTAAATTTTGACATTTACACAGATTTGTTTTTTGTTTTGCTTGTTTTTACTTTTTTTTTTTTTTTTTTTTTTGGTAGTGTTGCTATAGGGCACATGCACTCACTAGAGAGAGAGAGAGAGAAAGAAAGAAAGAGGAGAAGAGAGAGGGGGAGAGAGTGAGAAATCTTCTCCCATGGGGAATGGCCACACCACAATCCCATCTCTTCTATTCTTCTCTTGGGATTCTGGGCATAAACACACATGTGCTGGTGTGTTTCTCACCAGCTGGGTCCAGGACTTGAATCACACAATTGGCTGTGGGGGATCCAGCCACCTTAACCACCATGTCACCGGCTAGCCCTGGAAATTTGTTTCTAACTTTAATTCAAGTTGTGTATATTTCATTAGATACGGATTTATTTCTTTACTTAAAAAAAATTTTTTTTGAAGAGGTTTTTGCTATAGGGCACGTGTGCTCACCAGAATGAGACAGAGACAGAAAGTGAGAAATCACTGCCCTGGGAGAGGGCCACACCACAATCCCTTCTCCTCCATTCTCCTCTTGGGATCTTGGGCACGCACGCACACACGCTCGGTGTGAGTTTAAACCACCAGTCCAACTCTAACCGCAGTTGACTACGTAGGAGTCCAGCAACATAGCCATTACACCAACTACTGGTCCCTAGGTATGGATTTCTAAAGATACAGTGGTTTCTGTCTCATTTCTTAGGTTGAAAGGGGGATTTGGATAGATTCACTTTGCACTGTGTCATGGTATTACGGGTAAGAAATTACTAGGGACTCTTAACATGATTCTAGGAAGCAAATTAAATCACCTTTCTTTATTTGAAAGGTATTGAGAATTGGCTTGTTTAATCAGTATGTTTGTGTCATAGAAATCATTTAACTTTGCCTATAAATATACTATTTTCTGAAAATGCCTCTTTTTTATGTTTTAACAGGATCAGAATCTGAGGTGGTAAGTCTAAAGTGTTCACATTTTTAAATTTTAAGTATCAAGCATATTTGTGACAGAACTCAAAACCTATCTCCATTTAAATACTATGTCCTTTAGTAACTAAAGTAAAATAATATTTTAGTGAAGTAAATATAGACGTTTACACACATGGGCTATTTTCATGAATTATTGGGCTATTTTAATAAATTTAATGTGTAGTTGAAGTTGATGTGCTATATTTTAGAATGATCAGAATTATTTTTTTACTAAAAAGTCAGTCATGTTTAATTAGGCTTAATAGTTGGAATCACTTGTAGGGCTATTTATGGTAGGCCAAGATACAGAGGTTAAGTAAAATTGGAAATGTTTATCTCTAAATTAGTGTTTGCGGGTTTGGACATGATCTTCAAGTCTTCAAGTATTAAAAACTGATGGAGTTGAGGAAAAAGGATTTTTATTTTTAATCAACTTAGGTTTGTATATCTGTGTAACACAGTTAAATTATGGCTAATGCTTTTTTAGCAGTGACTGTCAACATACTTAGTCAAGAAGTAAAAGAACAAGGATTTGGGGTATTATGTAGTCCTGACTGTTGATTCGTAGTTAATTAACCTTTTCGACTCTCTTAATCTTGCAGAGAAGACTTACATCTATGTTTTCCAGAATTATATTGTGACATTGAGAAAGTCACTTAACTTCCTAGGATTTTTTTTCACGTATAAACTGGGACTAACAGAGCTAATGGGCAGATTGCTGTGATCTTCAGGCAGCGTATGGGCTTTTATAGTGATTGCAGTTTTGACCATCTCCAAATGTGAGCCTTGCCTAGAAATTCTTATACAACTCTGTGTTGTCCATATTTCAGGGTAGTGGGTAGGAAATGGATTGGAGAAGATATTTAGAAGTTGGTTTCTTTCTTCACGAGCAAGTAGTTTTGTATGTGAAAATGGGAATAGGCCTGAAAACAACAGAAAGGCATTTTTAGATGACAGAGAAAAAACTTTATCCAGTAACTTGAACAGTTTTGGAGCCTTAGTACACTTTATGACTGCTGTGGTTCAGACTCCCTTTTTTTTTTTTTCTTTTAAGAATTATTTGTTGGGGCCAACAGATAATATAGTAGTTGGAGCACTGGACTCCCACATGGCTGACCATGGTTCAAATCCCAAACCTACCGGTTTGAAACTCAGGCCAGGCATGTGTACACATGTACCCCAAATCTCAAGATGACGAGGGGTTGTGGTGCAGTCATTCCCCCCAGGGGATTTCTCACTTTCTTTTTGTCTGTCTCTGTCTCTTCTGTAACATAGCCTATAGCAAAAATCTCTCTCTCTTAAAAAAAAAGAACTGTGTGCTTGTTTATTTTTAAAATTTGCTGTAGGGCATGCATGCTCACCAGAGACAGAGAAAGAAAAAGGGAGAAAACAAGCCACCAGGTCCAGGACTTGAACCGTGGTCGCCATGTGGGGGTCTAGCACCTTAATCACCCCATGCCACCTGCTGGCCCCAGTTCAGTCTGCTGTTATTTTGGTACCCGCATGAACTGGAATAATCTATTCTAGTCAGTATCTCTACTTGATGTGTTCTAGATTCAGATATTCTCAGTCTTTAACACTGAAACTGGTAATTCTGAGTTAACTCTCTACATCAGCTTTACTTATTTCTTTGTTCTAAACCTCATTTGCTTCACATTTAGGGAGAACTCAGAAGCCACCTATGACTCAGGACAAGTTCTTTAGATTTACTTACTTTTCTCTGGTGCACATATAGTCTAGGGAAGTACAGATTAGATAAGAATCACTTTGCTTCATGATAGGCAATGTTTGTTAGCAGTCAGTAGAGTAACACATTCTTAGAAGCTACCACGGAAATGTTCTTTTATAGATTTCAAGAACAGTGCTTGATGTCATTGGCAATTGTGAAGTCTTATTTCCTAAAACATAGCTTTTAAAATGTTAATGTTATTTTCAGTGTAGGGATTTACTGGATCTTAGAAGTTAGTTACTAGAACTTATTTTTTCTTTTTTTGGAGAGGTTTTTGCTATAGGGCATGTGCGCTCACCAGACAGAGAGAGAGAGACAGAGAGATAGAAAGCGAGAAATCACCCCCCAGAGGGGATGGCCATGCCGCAATCCCTTCTCCTCCATTCTCCTCTCGGGATCTTGGACACGCACGCACACGCGCCCGGCGTGAGTTTAAGCCACCGGGTCTGGGACTCGAACCATGGTTGACTATGTGGGAGTCCAGCAACATAGCCATTATGCTAACTGCTGGTCCCAGTTACTAGAACTTATATAAGCAACTGGTCTAGTCATACCTTCAGGAAATGTTCTGTTATTTATGCTTTTATTTTAGAAGAAAAACATTTTGAAATTGAAACCAATAAAATATGAAAATGATAAAACATTGTGATTTTGGGGAGGAGACTAGTATCATTTAACAAGTATAGAAACTGCTTTCTTTTTTTTTTTTTTTAAAGAGTTATTTTATTTAACTTTATTTATTTATTCACTTATTCATTTCAATTTGACCAGAGAGAGACAGAGTGAGAGAGAGAGAGTGAGAAAGCAAGCCGCCAGGTCCGGGACTCAAACTGCGGTCGACCATGTGGGAATCCACTGCTTTCTTTTTGAAGAAAGTTCTCATTTAGTTATTACATCTCAAGATAAACTATAGCTCTGTGTAAATTTAGTAAGGTACACATTTTAATATACAGTTGATAATCTAAAACTAATATAGAAATCTTTCTTTGCACTTGCCAGAATCATTCTGCATCCCAGCAGACTCACCAGTCAAAAATCAAGTAAGTGTTTCTTTTTATAAAACAGTGTGTGATAAATATGCTTAAGATGGAGGAAAACTCAGTAGTTTAATAGTAAGCAAGCGCTTACTCTGTGATATATTTTTTTTAAGAATAATTTATTTAGTTCTACTTGTTATTTTTTTTTTAAGAATTATTTACTTATTTTAATTTGACCAGAGAGGGATAGAATGAGAGAACGAGCGAGAAAGAAAGTGAAAAAGCAAGCCACCAGGTCCAGGACTCGAAACACCGTCAGCCATGTGGGAATCCAGCATCCTTACCACAATACCACCTGCCGGCCCCAACCCTGTGATTTTAAGTATTTCATAGTTTTGTTTTTTAAATAAAGTCCAAATTTCTACTAGATGGGAACTTTGACTTGCCCAATGGCGGCAGCAAGGGTAGGGCACATAAATGTCTAACGATAATTGTAATGTTCAGAACATAAAATAATTCAACATTCAGTTTAATAAATAATGTTGTATAGAAGGCACTGTGTGGGGCCAGGTGGCGTGGTGGTTAAGGGCTCTGGGTTCCTACATGGCTGACCATGGTTCGAGTCCTGGACCTGGCAGCTTACTTTCTTAATCTCCTCCCTCCCCCCTTCTGTCCCTCTCTGGTCAAATTACGAAAGAGAGAGAGAAAGAAAGGAAGAGGGAGGGAGGAAGGGAGGCAGGGAGGGAGGAAGGGAGGGAAGGAAGGAAGGAAGGAAGGAAGGAAGGAAGGAAGGAAGGAAGATCTTTAAAAAAAAAAGCACTGTGCTTGGCTCTGGGAATGTAATAGTGGCAGGATAGATAAATAGCTCTGCCTTCAGGGAGCTTATAATCTAGTCTTATTTGAAAATGAGCATTCTTATAGAGCTTTCAGTGCAAAAGGTACATGTAATTAGTTTCTAGACCCTTCCCATGTACCTTGAGGTTGAAGGAAGATACTGTGTATGTTGTGCTTGGCACAATGTGTCAGATTATTTTAATAATTCATTTGCTTTTGTTCCTTGTACTCAAGGCTGTTCGCTTCCAGCATCAGTTAAGGGACCTTGGAATGCTAACTCAGGCTGACCTGGTCTGCTGCACCTCTGTTAGACTGGCTGATTTCTGGTCTTAGGTTTTCTCATCTGTAAAACAGGAATACAAGTATTTACTTCGCTTTATATTAGACTGAAATGAGAATGTAAAACTGTTCTGTGTATTTGTTAGCTACTTAGAATAAATTTTATCTTGAGGCTCAGTTGTTGTGGCATAGCAGAAATGTGGGTGCCCTGTGGAGACTGGAAGTCACATACTAACCTTGGGTTTGGATCTCTGGGTCAGCTGCCAAGCCATGGGTGTCCAGGATCCTAAGGAGCTAGAGGACTGGGAACAAGGAATCATAGCATGACAAGGCCCTGTTGATTGGACTTTCTCAAAATCTCATGTGTGTGTTCTTTGGCATAAGAAGGGAAAAGAAATTTGGTGGGCCTGGATGATGGCACAGCAGTAAAATGCTGTGCTCTGTGAGGCAGATCACATGGGAAGGTTTCCGGTTCATGTCTGGAGACCTTCCTAAGTATGCATGTGCATGAATGTGCCCATGGTCCAGGCTGGCTGAGGCTGGGGGTGGGTCTCCCCAATGATGCTCTCTCCAGGGTGCCATATAGCTCACTCTCACAAATTAAACTTTTTAAATAAATAAATTTCATTTTTAATACCAGTTAAAGTACAACTATGTTAGGGATATAAGTCAGAACCCAGAAAATCATGTAAGTATTTAAGTCTACTAGAAAGTTACAGATATCATCTTTCTTACTGCTTTAATCTATTAGAACAGGTTATAGGAAAATACTTATATAAAATTGTTCCTATGAATCAACAGCTGCATTGCTATTTCGTTCCTCAAGGTGGAGCTCTTGTTTATCAGACTAGTTTTTGTTTTGACAGCATCTTTAAGAAATTTAGAAGTGCTAAGTTTCTTTCTTTTTCTTTGTTTTTTAATAGGTATGACTGGTATCAAACAGAATCCCAAGTAATCATTACACTTATGATCAAGAACGTTCAGAAGAATGATGTAAATGTGGAATTTTCAGAAAAAGAGGTCATTAGTCTGAACCACTTTTTTTTTATTGAGGCTAAATACTGTTATTTGCAAAGTTGGATATTGAGGAAAATCTGTAGCAGTTTTATCTCATATGTGTCATTTCTTCCTCAGACAGTGTGGGAAATGCTGAATAAAATCAGAGGCATTGCTTTTAAGTTTGAATTATTTTATTTATTTATTTATTTTGGAGAGGTTTTTGCTGTAGGGTGCATGTGCTCGCCAGACAGACAGAGACAGAGAGACAGAAAGGGAGAAATCACCCCCCCAGGGGGAATGGCCACGCTGCAATATCTTCTCCTCCATTCTCCTCTCGGAATCTTGGGCACACATGCACACATGCCTGGCATGTGTTTAAGCCGCCAGGTCCGGGACTCAAACCACGGTCGACTACGTGGGAATCCAGTGACATAGCCATTACGCTAACTGCTGGTCCCAAGTTTGAATTATTTTAAGATTTAAAGAACATTTATAGGTTACAGCTAGACTTGCATGTTTTTCTTAGATTTGGAATTCAGAGCAAAACTTAGTTTGACAGTAAGATACATAGTTTGGTTACTCTTGTGTAGTATGCTAGAAGAAAGTAGAAGAAAGTTACTTTTTGTGATAGCTATTATGTGACTTATACATATATCAGCACATACTAACTGTATTAAATAAGTATTATTTTTTTCCCCTCTTCCTTTTCCTTCCTTCCTTCCTTCCTTCCTTCCTTCCTTCCTTCCTTCCTTCCTTTCTTTCTTTCTTTCTTTTTAGGTTTTTGCCATAGTGCATTTGTGCTCACCAGAGAGAGACAGTGAGAGGGAAAGTGAGAAATCACCCACCAGGGGAGATGGCTGCATTGCAGTCCCTTTCTCCTCCATTCTCCTCAGGATTTTGGGCATGCATTCATATGGGTCCAGAGTGATTTTTTCTTTCTTTTTTTTTTTTTTTTTTGGTCAATCTGCTGGGTCCAAGACTCTAACCAGGGTTGGCCGTGTGGGAGTCCAGCACTTTAACCACCATGCCATCTGCTGGCCCAAGTATTAAGATTTTTGCCATAGAGTGAGTGTGCTTGCCTATGTGTGTGTGTGGGGCGGGGGAAGTGAAAAACCACTTTTCAGGGATGCAGGGATGGCCTCAATCCCTTCTCCATTCTTTTGGGATTTTGGACACACACCTGGTATGATTTTCAAGCTTCTAGGTGCAGGACTCGAACCATGCTTAGCTATGTGGGAGTCCAGCACATAAACCACCACAGCACCTGCTGGCCCCTTCAGTATTACTCTTAATAACTTGGTTTCTTAGCATTTAGTAGAGAGCTAGTAGTAAGACTTTTTTAAAAAATATATTAATATTTCTTTTTGTTACATGCTATATCATTTTACTCTTGTATATTTTCTTGAGATTTAGATGTTAAGTATGTGATTAAATGAGTGTTATGTATTATGAAACATTTTTCTGGTATTACTTATATGAAAATTCATGTGAAGGATATCATATGAGGGGCCAACCAGGTGGCATGATGATTAAGGAGGCTGGATCCCACATTGCTGACAATATGGTTCAAGTCTCAGACCCAGCAGCTTTGAAAACACTCCAGGCACGTGTACATGTATGTCACAAAATCTTGAGAGAAGAGCAGAGGAGAAGGGATTGCAGCATAGTCGATCTAATACTCCACATGAAATGTTTAAAATAATCTGTAACACTGTTGAAGTTCTATAATTACTCAATTTAAGTATTTTACTGTTAAAATGTGAAATGTGTTGCTAATTTTGTTTCCTTAGTTGTCTGCTTTGGTCAAACTTCCTTCCGGAGAGGATTACAATTTGAAATTGAGACTTCTTTATCCTATAATACCAGAACAGAGCATATTTAAAGTGCTTTCAACAAAGGTAAGACGATTGAAGAGATTGACACTGGTAATATTTTCAGAATACAGAAGTATGAACTTATCGCATGATTATGAGCTTGTAGATCTTTTCAGATATATGTCTCAATTAAAAGGGACAGCCCCAACTGGCATGGTGGTTAAGGTGCTGACTCCCACTTGGTTGCATCCTAGATCTGGTGGCTTGTTTTCTCACTGTGTCTGTCCGTACCTGGTGAACACATGTGATCTATAGCAAATTAATAAATAGTGATAATAAAATATTTTTAAAAATAAAAGGGACAGGTAAATAAAAGTTATTTTTGAGTATCGGGGGTTTTTCCACCAAGATTCTAGTATAGTAGACAGAAAAAAAATCTGCTTGGCTTATGTGATGTTTGTATACATACTAATACTAAAAATAAGTATAATATTTTTCAGTAAAGAATTTTTTTTTAAGAGAGATTTTTGTTATAGGGCACATGCACTGACAGACAGAAGGTTTGACATCACCCCCCCAGGGGAACTGCCCATGCTGCAATACCTTCTCCATTCTCCTCAGGATTTTGGAAATGCATGCACACATGGCCCGGCATGAGTTTTAAGCCTCTGGGTGTGGGACTTGAACCATGATTGACAACGTGGGAGTCTAGTGATGTAACCATTATGTCATCTGCTGATCCCCAGTGAAGAACTTTTTTAAAGAGAGATGTAATAATCAGCTTCTAAGACTGAATGCTGACAATGTCTCCTCTCTCAAACTTACCAGTTTGATCTCTTTTGATGTACAAATACTTTCGTACCTCACTTATTAAAAATACAAACTATTATAGGGCTAGCAGGTGCTGTGGAGGTTAGGGTGTCTTGATCTCAAAGGCCAAATGCACAGTGCAGGTCCCAGATCAGTGGCTTGAAAAAGACTCTGGGCCCATATGTATGTGCCTGGAATCCTGAGAGGAAAATAAAGAAGTTGAGATTGTGGCATGACCATCCCTTCTGGGGGTACTTTCTTTCTCTCTCTCTCTTTTTTTTTTTTTTGGAGAGGTTTTTTTTTTTTTTTTTTTTTTGCTAGAGGGCGCGTGCACTCGCCAGACATACAGAGAGAGACAGAGATAGAAAGCGAGAAATCACCCCCCAGAGGGGATGGTCACGCCGCAATCTCTTCTCCTCCATTCTCCTCTCGGGATCTTGGGCATGCACACACACGCACCCGGCGTGAGTTCTAAGCCACCGGGTTCGAGACACGAACCGCGTCAACTACGTGGGAGTCCAGTGACATAGCCATTACGCTAACTGCTGGTTCCCTCTCTCTCTCTTTTTAAATTTGACCAGAGAGGGACAGAGAGAGAAAGTGAGAAGGCAAACTGGTTCTGGAACTCAAACCATGGTCAGCCATGTGGGAGTCCAGTACCCTTAATCACTACACCTCCACCCTTAATCACTACACCCCATGGGGGTACTTTCTTATTTTCTCTCTCTCTCTCTCTCTCTCTCTCTCTCTCTCTCTCTGTCTCCCTGGGGAGTGCATGCACTTTATTGGGGGAAAAAAACTATTGGGTTGTCAGAAAAGTCATGATATATTTTCCTATGCAGAAAGGTATCATGACTCTTCTGACAATCCAATAATGTAGAGATAAGTCTATTCTTTCTTTTTTCCCCTCCAGTTAATCTGAAATTTTTAATTACTTTATTATGAGGGACTAATGGAGTAATTTTATAATTTTTAACAAAGGAGTAAAAATAGGGACCAGCAGATGGTGTAGTGGTTACGTTGCTGGACTCCCATGTAATTGACCATGGTTCAAGACCGAGACCTGGTGGCTTAAAATTCATGCTGTGCGCTTGTGTGTGTGTTCCCAAGATCTCAAGAGGAGAATGGAGAAGAAACTGTGGCTTGGCCCTCCATCCCCCAGGGGACAATTCTCGCTTTTTGTCTCTTTTGGTCTCTCTGGTGAGCACATGCACCCTAAAGCAAAAAATCTTAATCTGAAAAAAAAAAAAAAAAAAAAAAAAAAGGCCAGTAGGTGGTGTGGTGGTTAAAGTGCTGGACTCTGACGTGGCCAGCTATGGTTCAAGCCCCAGACCTGGTGACTTGCTTTCCCACTTTCCCTTTCCCTCTGTCTGTCTCTTATGAAATTCAAAGAAAATAACAAAATTAAAAAATAAGTAATTAGTAAAAAAAAAAATAAGTTAAAAGGAGTAAAAATGAACAGTATAACAATAAAGAATATCATAAATCACTCAAAAGATGGAGGTAGTATTGGCTTGTTGGAAAAGTAATGACATATTTTTCTATGCAAAAATGTGTCATATCTTTTCCAATGAGCCAATAATAAATTTAATGGGAAAACTAGTGAACTAAAAATCTAAAAATGTGATTCTGGCACTTTGCTTACCTGCTAAATTTAGTCTAGTCAAAAAATGATTATAGAGCTAAAATTTCAGCATCTATAAAAAGAGGGATATAGACTAAATAAACTCTGAAGTCCTTTCAGCTATAGGTTTACATGAAGGTATATGATAGATGAGTTAATGAGAGTTAAATAAGTAGACTTTTTCTATTATTATACCTTTTTTATACACAAGTCCCATATTAACTTTTTTTTTTTCGTAGAGGTTTTTGCCTTCAAGTGTATGCACTTGCTGGAGAGAGAGAGAAAGAGACAGAGACAGTGAGAGGGAAAGTGAGAAATCACTCTCCAGGGGGGATGGCCACGGCATAATTCCTCTCCTTCATTCTCTTCCTGAAATCTTGGGCACACACACATACAAGCACCCTGTGTGAGTTTTATGCTACCAGGTCTGGGGCTCAAACCGTGGTCAGTCCTGTGGGAGACCCACCTGCTGCCCCAAACGTCATTAACTATTAAGTTCTTAAGGACTTGTGAACTTCCTTATTCTGGGATCAGATCAGGGTCATTGTGTGTCATGAACAGTAACTGAGCCTGAGCCTGCAGGAAAAAGACAGCTGCAGAGAGTTAGAGCAAGGAGTGCAAAGTAGTTATTTTGCATCTAGTTAAAAAAGGTCTGCCTATTTATTTATTTATTTGAAGGTTGCCAAGAACAAACCTGTTTAATTATGAGGAAGATAATATGGAATAGCTGCTTGGAAAGTGAGAAAGGGTGAAACCTTGACAGGATTTTAGTCTGTCACTGGCCATTTCCACATAGTATAGAATTTATTTAATATGAGATTTTTTAGTATTAAAGCACAAAACTTTAGGTATACTGAAGAAGTAGACAGGACAGAAAATAATGAATTTGGTATTTCTGTGTAGATTTCTATCAAGAGACTTCATGTCCATTTGAAGTAGTTTAAATGTAAATTGATTTGTGTGAATAGATGATAAATGTCATAAGAATTTGTATTACTGAGCCAGCCCATATTCTTATGGAAGAATAGTGTGTAGTGAATGTACAAATCTGTGTGGTTAGAGTTGAGGGTATAAACAAACAGTTGTCTCTTACTCTCTATTCTCCTTCAAACCTTGTGTGGGTACTTGTTTTAATTTCTTCAATTCCACCTTACTGTGTTCTGTTTGTCCTTTTCACCTCTCTTCAAATGACATATAAAACCACTTTTCTTCTTTCTGTAGTAGTTCATTTGTATACACATTTTATTTCCCTTGTTATTATGTACATCTTCTGAGGATAAAAAGCATGTCTTACGTATCTTTATAGTGCCCCAGTTAGGATTGCCAGATAAAGTTCAGGATGCCCAGTTAAATTTGTGTTTCAGATAAACAGTGAATAATTTTTCAGTATGTATATATATGTTCTGTGCTGTTTTTTTATTTGCCATATTTGGCAGCCATTGCTACCTGCCTTGCATATAGCGTGTGTTCAATAATAATTTTTCAGTGAGTGAGTCTTAATTGTGTGTTGAGGGCTGGTCTTGTAGCCTAGTGGTTAAGGGATCTGGAGCCCACATGGCTGACTGTGGTTTGAATCCCAGCCTCAGTGACTTGAAAAGCACGCAGGAGTATGTATGCGTGTGTGTGCTCAAATCCTGACAGGATGGAGAGATGGAAAAAAGATCTCAGTATAACTATGCCCACCCCCACTATAGGCGTTTTCTCTGTCTAGTGAGTAAATGTGGCCTCTGACAGTAAAAAAAAGATAACTAACTGAACTAATAAATTGGATGTTTATGTTAGCTCTATGAAATTGGTGGAGTATTTTTATTCTTACAGTAACTTTATAGGTGGAAAAAAACTAAGGTTCATGGACTTCAAACACCTTCCCCCAGTTTACATAATTACTACATTGTTCGGTCATACTTTTACTTGTGACTGCAACCCAAAGCTAGTGCTTCTTTGCTTCGGTTTTTCTAAGTTTAGGGTTGAAGATTTTAGAGTCTTAAGTACTGATTCTATAGCAGAAGTCCCCACCCTTCCCAGCACCAGGGACAGGTCTTGTGTAGGACATTCCATGGATCTAGGGGTGGGAGGAAGTTAGTACAGGGGTGACCCAAGTATATCATATCCACTGTGTACCCTATTTCCTCTACTCCACATTGAAGTATACAATGAAATAATTAAAACAATAGACTTTGCACTCCCATGAGAATATACCACTGCTGATCTGACAGGAGGCAGAACCCAGATGGCAATGTGAGCAGTGGGGAGCGACTGCAAACACAGATGAAGCCTCTCTTACTTGCCCACCACCTACCCCCACCCTACTACACAGACTGACTAGTCTGTGGCCCGGCCCCAACAGGCCACAGATCAGCACCAGTCTACAGCCTGGGGACCCACATTCTAAAGGCTATTATTTTAGTGAGCTAAAGGATGATTTTTTTCTCTTGTCCTAATTCTAGAATCTACATATACATCTGACAAATTTATATACATATAACTTAAGACTACTAACTTTTGAACTATTTTATGGAAAACAGGCATTTCTAAAATTATAAGGGAAATAATTGATGAAATATTTGAATCCTCTCCTTTTTCATACAGTAGAGGGAGACAGTGTTAAAATATTGAAAATCTCTGGGTTACTGAAGCTTAGATAGTCATGACACTAAGAGAGAAAAGTATAGAAATCTTCTTTAGTCATTTTCATGTTCAGATGTCTGTAGAGTGTATTTTGGTGCTCAGATATATTGCATCTGTGTGAATTGAAAAAAGGATACATTTGTTTAGAATTTATCAGGCTGTCAGGAAAGTTATGCATGACACATTTTTACATAGAAAAATATGTCATGACTTTCCTGACAACTTAGTACTTAAAATCAGGGAGTGGGTAAAGCCTGTGGTTTAAAAGGACTATTTCCTTGCTTTTGAGAATCCTTTTTTCTTTTTCACCTTCAAGATTGAATGAATGTTGTATATCTATGTATAGCCATTAGTTAAGTGTCATTAATTTGAGTAAAATATAATTTGTAACTAAAATAGGAGGATGAAATGGATGAAATAGCGTTTTCTACCTGAATATTTTACAGTGTAATACCTATTGTTTTTTTTTCAAGCCAAAATTCATATTTCTTCAGTAACTTTGATAGTTATTTCTATGTTTTACTGACTACCAACTTTAACATCAGCTTAGTTCTCTCCCCTTTTTAAAATTAAACTGTGTTGTTTCATTTTGCTAATTTCATGACAGTATTTTCTTTCTTTTTTTTTTTTTTTTTTTTTTTTTTTTTGAAGAGGTCTTTGCTGTAGGGCACGTGCGCTCACCAGAAAGACAGAGACAAAGCAACAGAAAGCGAGAAATCACCCCACAGGATGGATGGCCTCGCCGCAATCCCTTCTCCTCAATTCTCCTTTCAGGATCTTGGGCACACATGCATATGCGCCTGGCGTGAGTTTAAGCCACTGGGTCTGGGACTCAAACCACGATTGACTTCATGGGAGTTCAGCGACATAGCCATTATGCCATTTGCTGATCCCTATGACAGTATTTTCTAGTCAAGTCTCAGGATTGTGATATGCAGCTCTACTGTCAAATAAGTTAGTATACAAATTAATATTCATTCATTTAAAAAATACTTAATTCTTTGGGATAAATTTGACCTGTGGAAATATGTTCTTATATTCCAATTTTTAATAAAAAATAAATCGTGTTCTTTATTGGTATAAAATATGAAGTCCTGAAATTATGGGTAATATACTGTGCCTTGGAGACAAAATATCTCCTTCCCCCTTCTTAACTAGTTAAATTTGAGTTTTAGAGTAAATTCCTTAAGTCATAGAAGAGTATGTATATTTATAAGAAGTAATGGAGTGGAGTTGTCTGGGTGTATTACTGCTTATCTGAATGTTTATATGTGAAGGTTTTTTTTTGTTTGTTTGTTTTTTTTTGAGAGGTTTTCGCTATAGGGCACGTGCGCTCGCCAGACAGAGAGAGACAGAGACAGAAAGCGAGAAATCACCCCCCAGGGGGGATGGTCATGCCGCAATCCCTTCTCCTCCATTCTCCTCTCGGGATCTTGGGCACGCACGCACACGCGCCCGGCGTGAGTTTTAAGCCACCGGGTCCGGGACGCGAACCGCGGTCGACTACGTGGGAGTCCAGCGACATAGCCATTACGCTAACTGCTGGTTCCCTGAAGGGTTTTTTTTGATTGTTGGATTTGTTTTTGAATAAATGGTGATGATAATAGGGGTTTTATTGTTTTTTTTGTTTTTTTGTTTTTTTGTTTTTTTAGAGGTTTTTGCTATAGGGCACATGCGCTCACCAAAGAGACAGAGAGATAGAAAGTGAGAAATCACCCCCCAGGGGGGATGGCCCCGCTGCAATCTCTTCTCTTCCATTCTCCTCTCAGGATCTTGGGCACACATGCACAAGCGCCCAGCATGAGTTTAAGCCACCAGGTCCGGGACTTGAACAGTGGTCAACTACAGGGAATTCAGCGACATAGCCATTATGCTAACTGCTGGTACCGTAATAGGGTATTTTTTCAATGAATTGAATTTTTTTCTAGAATTATTTATTATCTATCTCTATCTATCTAATCCATGAATCTGTCTACCGATAAATCCATCCATCCGTCCATCCATCCATTGAGGGGAAAGTGAGAAAGCATCACTAGGTCTGGGACTTGAACTGCGGTTGACCATGTGGGAATCCAGCACATCAACCACACTATCTGCCAGCCCCAGGTGTTTTTCTTTTTAACCTAATTAGTTGCTGTTATCCGTAAATTGTTAATTGTTCATCTTGGAAAGTATTCTTCTTCTTTCCTTTTTTTAAATTTGGTACAGGATGTATGTGCTTCCAGAGATAAGACAGAGGGAAAGTGTGAAAGCACTCCTTAGGGAGGATAGTCCCACTGTAATCTCTTTAACATTCTCTCAGGATTTGGGGCATGCACACACACACACATGCAATGTGTTTTCCAAGCCACTGGAGTCCAGGACTTGAACCACACAGTCGGCCATGTGAGATTCAGCTGCCTTAATCACCACACCAGTAGCTGGCCCAGCTGTCTTAGACAGATGCTTCTCAACCTAAGATGAGGTTGCATCCTGATAGACCGTCAAGTTGACAATTCCCTAAATTGTGGACTACCACATGGCTGACTGAGGTTTGAGTCTTGGATCTGGCGGCTTGATTTCTCACTCTCTTTCTCTCTCTCATTTTCACTCTCACTCTGTCCCTTTCTGGTCAAATTAAAACAAATGAATAAATTAAGTTAAGTGAAGTAATTATTTTAAAAAAATACATTTAATGCTGGCAGCACAGCACACAATCTACAACTTAGGATAGTTTGACTTAGAATTTTTCAACTTTACGTTGGTATGAAACCATATGCATTCAGAAACCATAGCCCTGTTGTATCTCCTCAACTTACTATAGGGGTTACATCTCAGAAACCCATAGTAAGGTCGACAAAATCAGAAGCTGAACCATTGTAAGGTAGGGACCATTAGTATTCATGTAATTTTGAAAGAATTATTTCATTGTACTTACTATCTGTAGCTTGACTGTACTATATGTGGAGATTTTCCCCATGCCTTTAAAGATTATACAGCAAAGTATTTCATTGTATACGTGAACTGCAGGTTATTTAGCCACCCTCATGTTGTCTGGCTGCTGTATCACATGCCGGTCATTACGTTTTATATTTTCTCATGTAATTCTCACATGTACCACATGGCGTAGGCATTTTATCCCCATTTTACTGGTAGGGAAACTGAACCCAAAAATGTTGAGTAATTTGCCTGGATTTCTCAGGTGATTATGATGCTAATGAAGATATTGCTAGTAGCATTCCCTTGTTATTTTCCAGACGTGCTGTTTTTGTTTCATTTTTGTCAGAGGGCATGTGCATTTGTCAGAGAAAGCAAGAGAGAGAAAACACTCCCCATAGGGGGTCATCATGCTGCAGTCCCTTCTGCCTTTCTTCATGTTGGGTATGCTCATGTGCCTGCTGTATTTTTTAAGCTGCCAGGATTGGGACTTGAATGGGGTGGGTCATTGGTTAAGGGATCTGGCTCCCTTAACCACTAGGCAATGGGGCCTGCCCTGTAATTTCTTCCAACTTTTAAAACATCTAATTTTATTTATCATTCTCATTTATTAACTTATGCTCTAGGATATGTGTGCTCACTAGAGACAGACAGAGAGAGAGAGAGAGAGAGAGAGAGATATCATTCCCCGGGGGAGGGTGGTGACCACACCACAATCCCTTCTCTATTCTCTTCATGGAATTTTGGGCATGCATTCATGCACATACGTCCAGCATGAGTTTCAAGCTGCCAGGGGACCCATACCGTGGTTGGCCACGTAGAAGTCTAGTGCCTTAACCACCATGCCACCTGCTGGCCCCATTATTATTATTTTTCAATTTGCCCCAGGGCACTCACTAAAGAGAGGAAAAGGGAGAGGGAGGAGAGGGTTTGAAGGGAGAGGGAGAAAAGAGGAAGTGAGAAAGCAAGCGGCAAGGTCCAGGACTCGAGCTGTGGCCAGCCATGCGGGAGTCCAGCACCTTAACCACCATACCACCTGTTGACATGATTTCTTTAATCCTCATAAGAAACCTAAGTGAGGTGAGCCCTGTTATTCCTGTTCTATAGGAAAAGCTGAGGTTTAGTCAGATTGTTACTTGCTGATGGTTGTACATCCAACAGATGGCATCTCTTTGTGATTCTTGTCTTTCCAATTACGCAGTTGATTATTTGACTTGTTCTCATCGCTTGCTTATTTCTGAGGACATAAGTAAAAACTTTAGCTTTTGAAAAAGGCACTTTCAGCAAGATATTCTGTATCTTGGCTCTCTAACGTCTAAACTATGGACAGTAGTACTGTCCCTTTATTGGGTGCTCTCTTCAGGAGATATATGTGAAGCACGTGGATCAGAGTATGGAATAAATGCTTAATAAATGTTGTTATGGCTACGGTTATTATTTATCGTGATGATTGAGATTTTTATTCAGGCTACAAAAGCAATAAATGCATATAACATAATGTATCATAGAAAATTTGAAAGTAATCTTTGGAACTCACCACTGATGACATTGAACATATTTCCTACTGGATAACTAGGTATTTATCAGTAAGTAGATCTGTCACTACACATGACATACTGGGATTTTTTTGTTTATGGGACTGTCTCTTTTGATTACGTCTAGAAGAATAGAGGCTGTGTCCTAATGTAACACCAGCACAGCGCCTGATTCAGAACTGGCCCTCAGTAAATTTATGAATTGAATTGTTAGAAGTTTGAAGATTTTTCAGCTCCATTTTTTTACTGTCTTTTGTTTTTTTTATTTTAAAGAATTATTTTTATTTAACTTTATTATTTGAGGGACAGAGTGAGAGAGCAAGAGAGAGGGTGAAAGGGAGAGAACAAGCCACCAGGTCCAGGGCTTGAACTGTGGTTGGCCATGTGCGAGTCCAGTGCCCTTAATCAGCACACCACCACTGTCTTTTCCTTTTAAAAAATATAATTACAAAATTATTTAAGTGTACCTATGAAGATGGTAGATCTCTCAGTCTGACCTTAGGAAGACTTAAGGTACTCTACTCTCAGACAAAGAGATTGACAGCAGTTAAATGTGCAAAGAACTGAATAAGAGAACGCTAGGAAGGCTGCGTTCTGCAGATCAAGGGGACATGTGTTGACCACAGTCTTGAAGCTTATGGTTCTCAGAAGTATGCCAGAAAAGAGTATACTGGTTAACACTGCTCTTTGGTTTCTGGGTAAGACCCTCACTGTCCGTCTGTAGTGGTGAGTGGGATTTTTCCATTTCTAAAAAAGGTGATATCTGGATGCTATGATTGCCTAGGTATACTGATTTTTCTTTGAATGCTTTAATTAGCAAGCATTAATAAACTCTTTGCTATGCAGAGGCGACCTTGGAGGTACGTACATGGCAGGATATACAGTGTTGAGAACTGACTACCCAGTGCAGATGGGATTCTTATTAATAACCTGTGTATACTGCTTTGGGATATTATGCACCTTGAAAGCCATACCTGTGCATATGAGAACAACATTCAAGCAAACTACCGAAACTTTATGTTAACTTTTAAAGTATTTTTGACTTATATGAAAATAGAATGGCTTATTACTGGTTGCAATAAAAATCTGTGAAATTGAACTGATGATTGTAATTCTTGAATTATCTGCCAGTATTACCAAGATTTAAAACTTCAAATTTGAAAGCATATACAAGCACCGAAAGTGAAGTAGGTGTAGAAAGGAATTCATAGAAAATTAGTCCCCCCTCCTTTCACTTTTTTAAAATCCTGGTTTATTACGTGCAGTTCTCTTAATGAATGGTTTAAGTATAATTTGAAGTTCAGGTCAGCTTGTCTCAGTTGAAACAGGCTGTTTCTAAGAGCTTCGCCTTGGGCTTTATAAAGGTCTCTTTGTTCATTCTGTACAGTTATTCTGGTTCCAGGGGCGTTCACTGGATATGAGAGCTAGTCTGTATTGCTCTTCAGGTGAAACACCTTTTACACAGATAGTATATAGTACAGGAATGTGAAATGTGACTAGAGTGTCCTATGACTGAATCTGTGGGCCATGTACACACTGTTTTTTAAGCCTTCATGTCTAGATAAGTCAAAAATTAAAGAGGGAAGATGCGGTTTTAAGTACATTCTAAGATAGTATTAGTAGTCCCTTTAGGTAACTGTTGCTGTGCCTTTGCAAGCTATTGCATTTCTGTTCCCTCTTGACCAGTATCTTAGCTTACTTTGTGTATGAGGAAATAGCAGTGTTATCTTACTTTATAAAAACTAATGATAGTTTAGGGAATTCCAGAGAGACTTATAAAATAGTTTTCTAGGATTTATGTAAATTAGAGATACTGTACTCTTTGCTCCAGTGATAATTTAGTACGTTTTTCTCTTGTGACAGTTACTAAATTTCTGTGCTTTGAAAGGAAAAAAGCACTCAGACCACATATTTTCCATAGCATCATATCATACCTGAATTGAAAGAATTGGCAGGTTTCTCTATGTTGGTGCTTTATTACAATAAAATGTAAATTTTGAGGGTTCTCTCAATAACTGCAGAAAGATTACCAGGAATTGCTAATTTAAATGACTCATCTGATAGATAGAAGTCAGGCAAGGAATGAATAGGTTTCTCTTTTTGTTAAATCTATCTTTGGATATGTATATATATTTAAATTCACAAAATTAATGATCTTCTTCATAGAAAAAACATTAGAATATAAAATTTTAAGTTGATTCTTTTAATTTGCCAGAGTACATGTGCACTAGACAGGGAAAAGAAAGTGGGAAAGCTTCCCTCCCTCCCCCTCCCATGGGGAATGGTCACACTACGGTCCCTTTCAATTTCTTTCTCCTTTTGGAATTTTTTCTTTTTTCTTTTATTTATTTATTTTTTTAAGAGGTTTTTGCTATAGGGTGCGTGTGCTCGCCAGATAGACAGAGACAGAGAGATAGAAAGCGAGAAATCACCCCCCGGGGGGATGGCTACATCGCAATTCCTTCTCCTCCATTCTCCTCTCAGGATCTTGGGCACACGCGCACACGCGCCCGGCGTAAGTTTTAAGCCACCAGGTCCGGGACACGAACCGCGGTCAACTACATGGGAGTCCAGCGACATAGCCATTACGCTAACTGCTGGTCCCTTTTTTTTTTTTTTTTTTTTTTTTTAAGAGGTTTTTGCTGTAGGGCACGTATGCTTGCCAGAGAGACAGAGGGCAAGAAATCATCCCCCAGGGAGGATGGCCACACTGCAATCCCTTCTCCTTCTCCTCCCCTCAGGATCTTGGGCACGCACGCACACGCACCCTGTGTGAGTTTAAGCGACCAAGTCTGGAATTCGAACTACGGTTGACTACATGGGAGTTCAGCAACATAGCCATTATGCCAACTGCTGGTTCCTCCTTCTGGGATTTTGAGAATGCATGCGCATGTGTTTGGGACTCAAAATTGCAGAGTCAGTCATATGAGATACACCCCCTTAACCAGGCCATGGACTATCTAAGTTGATTCTTAAACTCTTTGCATAATGCTTACTACTCTGTTTACTATAATATATCACTAAAGATACTGATTTGATTGTAAAAATGGGATTGAGAGCATTATTTGAATAAGGAAAACAAAAGGTAGGTATAAGTTCTGTGCGAGTGTATGTTAGTAATAAGGGGCCACTCTTAAGGGGCCAACCTTGATTATAGAGTAAAACATGCTATTTTGGGACCAGCAGATGACATGTGTAATGGTTACATCTCTGGACTCCCATGTAGTCGACTATGGCTCAAGTCTCGAACCCAGTGGTTTAAACTCATGCTAGGTGCATGTGTGTACGTGCCCAAAATCCTGAGAAGAGAATGGAGGAGAAGGGGTTGTGGCATGGCCATCTCCCCTGGGGGTGATTTCTGTGTCTCTGTCTCTCTCATTCTCTTAGGCAGCACACGCCTTACAGCGAAAATCTCTTAAAAAAACGAAAATAGAAACATGCTACTAGGATGCAGCTCACTTTACATTTTAATAGTGAAGTTAGTCTAGCATCCAGAAGCACCTCATAGTCTGCCCTCTTCTTTTTCTGTATGTGTTTTTCACTCTGACATAAATCCTGGGCTTTAGGTATTTTGGTCTTCTCCGCACTCCATGATGCTCCGTCCCCCCACACCCCAGTGCTCTCCGTTCGAGGCTTTTCCCTTCACCTCTGAAGACCTGCCCTTTTTACTCTTGCACAATGCCCCTTGAAGCCCTTTATGTGCAATGAGACATTTCCTCTTTCAGCCAGGTGTGATCTCCTGAGCTTTTAGGACATTTATCTGCTTCTTTCTTGAGTATCTCACATACTTCCAAATAGTCAAGGGTATGTCTTTTAGATTTTAAAAATTCTCCAAAACTTTGAAGACTACCTTTTCGGAGTGGTTATTTAGTAATTATTTGTTGAATGAATGTAAAAATACTAGCATTAGTTCTAAACAGCGGAATAAATTTCTCCATTCTAAAACAGGTTTAATTACATGTGAATATATCATCCTTTAGAACAGGGTTTCTCAATGGTGGCATTGTTATTTCATGCTGGATAATCTTTTTTAGGGGGAGGGGGATTGCCTTGTACGCTGCTGGATGTTTATTGGCACATCACTAGATATCAATACCACTCTTCCCTCTCACCCCATTCATAATGACCACCAATGTCTCCAAACATTACCAAATGTACCCTGGGTGACAGAATCATCCTGGGTTGAGAAACTTCTTTAGAAGAAAAACACATGTTTTAAAAAGATTTCAAACTTTTCTGACTTGTAGATTATATAGTGTATTTTTTTTGGGGGGGGGGAGGCTTTTGCTATAGGGCGCGTGCGCTCACTAGAGAGATAGAAAGCGAGAAATCACCCCCAGGAGGGATGGCCACCCCTCAATCCCTTTTCCTCCATTCTCCTCTTGGGATCTTGGGCATGCACAGACACACACCCGGTGTGAGTTTTAAGCCTCCAGGTCCGGGATGCGAACTGCGGTCGATTACGTGGGAGTCCAGCGACATAGCCATTACGCTAACTGCTGATCCCCTATTTTTTTTTTTTTAAGGGTAAATTTTAAGTGTAGGAATCAGTAAGTGTTTTATAGTTCTTCAGATTTAACCTTGTATAATTTAAGGGACCTGTCAAAGACATTTAATTCTTAAAAAACTCTTGAGGATTTAAGCAAATTGCATTTTTTACCTTTTTGTGTATTTCACTTTGACTAATGATTTTATTTGGTGTTTCTTCCAGATTGAAGTTAAAATGAAAAAAACAGAGGCTGTGAGATGGGAAAAACTAGAAGGGCAAGGGGATGTGCCTAAGCCTAAACAGTTCATCGCAGGTTTGTTTTCTGGCCTTGATGGGCTTTAAATTCATACTGTGTTGTATAGTTGAAATTAAATAGTAATGAACATTCTACTTTCATTATTTATGTTCCCAAGATAAGATACATTGAGTATAATAAGGTTGCTCTGTAATGAATACAAAGTAGCCTTACTTATGAAGGTTCTAGCTTCTTAAACTCTTAAGAATACAAATGAATGGCAGCAGAGCCCCAGAGGGAGTTGGGATTTATTGTTTACCATGTCAGTTTATGACTTCAGTGGGAGGTTGTTTGTTTTTGTGTATTGCCCTTTCCTAATGCTTCATTTTGGATTGTAAGTTAATTAGTTTACCCTGCTGAAGCATTTCTTCCTCGTTCCTCCCCTTTTCCTTTATTCATTCCTTTGTATTCCTTCTATCTTTATTGTCACCTCCAATTTCTTGAAATTTCAGGGCTTCATAGAGTATAGCTAGTCCATTTCTCTGTATTGGTCATTTAAGGAATTGGCACGAACAGGTAATAAATGCCTAGGAGAAAATAGAAGGCTAGAGTTGGTTATATAACTTTTAAGGGATGGACAACTTAGTGTTGAGGTCAATTCTAAGCTTATACAATAAGCAGATAAATGTTTTTCTAATGGAATAATTAGTCTGCAGGATACTTTAAGAACCATAGCCTAAGATTGTATTTTACAGTAATAGCTTCATTAATGGAGAGACATTTTTGTTTATTAGAGTTAATGTTCTGATTTGATGACTGAAACAAGCTGATAATGTTTCTCAGCTACTTTCAGATTTTTGACTACCGCCTTTTACAACAAAACATTTTCTTGTTGACACCTTTTCTAAAACACCTGGTTATTCAACAGATTGTGTATGCGTTTAGAAGTAATTTTAGGTTCACAAGTTGCAAAAATAAGTTACTGTGTGTGCTTCACCCAGCTTCCACAAATGATAAATGAGATTTATAGTATAATTAGCAAAACCAGGAAATCGACACCAACAGGTAATTTTTAAGGAAGGAAAGATTTCTTGTTGATATTTGAGGTATTTAATTAAGCTTCTGCTTCAGTTTATTTGAAAGACATTTTATAAAGATGTTATGTGCTTCTCTTGGGAATGACTCAAATTTGGGGTTAAGGTGTTTTTTTTTTTGTTTTGTTTTGTTTTGTTTTGTTTTGTTTTTTGGAGAGGTTTTTTTGCTGTAGGGCGTGTGCGCTCGCCAGACAGACAGAGAGAGACAGAGAGATAGAAAGCAGGAAATCACCCCCCAGGGGGGATGGCCACGCCGCAATCCCTTCTCCATTCTCCTCTCGGGATCTTGGGCACGCACGCACACGCGCCCGGCGTGAGTTTAAGCCGCCGGGTCCGGGACTCGAACCGCGGTCGACTACGTGGGAGTCCAGCGACATAGCCATTACGCTAACTGCTGGTCCCAAGGGTTAAGGTGTTTTTAAATAATTATTCAATTTTATTACTTCTTCCTTTCTTCCGTCCTTCCTTTCTTTTTTTTTTTTTTTTTTTTTGTAGAGAGGTTTTTTCCTATAGGGCGTGTGCGCTTGCCAGAAAGACAGGGAAAGATAGAGAGACAGAAAGCGGGAAATCACTCCCCAGGGGGGATGGCCACACCGCAGTCCCTTCTCCTCCATTCTCCTCTCAGGATCTTTGGCACACATGCACACACGCCCAGCATGAGTTTAAGCCACCTCGTCGGGACTTGAACCGCAGTCGACTATATGGGAGTCCAGCAACATAGCCATTATATTAACTGCTGGTCCCATATTATTATTATTTTTAATTTGATCAGAGAGAGAGAGAAGGAAAGTGAAGTGTAGCAAGCTGCCAGGTTCAGGACTCAAACCGTGCTCAGCCATGTGAGAGTCCAGCACTTAACCCACCACGCTACCTGTTGGCCTGAGGGGTTTAGTTTTATATATAGCTCAAAGCTTTTTGTTAAAGTCAATTTAATTATAGTATCTTGTTTAATTCTTAACAGCCCTGTATAATAGGAAGCCCCGTATTAGTCCTCATATTTTACAGGTTCAGATTGCCCAGCAGTATTTTTTTTTTCTTGGAGTGTTTTTTTTTTTTTTTTTTTTTGCTATAGGGCACGTGTGCTCGCCAGACAGAGAGAGACAGACAGAAAGTGAGAAATCACCCCCCGGGGTGGTGGCCACGCCGCAATCCATTCTCCTCTCGGGATCTTGGGCACGCACGCACATGTGCCCGGCGTGAGTTTTAAGCCTCTGGGTCTGGGACTCCAACTGCGGTCGACTACATGGGAGTCCAGCGACATAGCCATTCGCTAACTGCTGGTCCCTCCCAGCAGTATTAATTGCTTAGGTCTAGAATCCAGATCTTTAGAGTCTGGTCTGGTTTTTCTGTTAACCTCATGTTTGATACTGCTTATGCTACATTTTCTAACAATGGAATTAGTCTCTGTAGACATGAATGTCTTTGTGGTTATTTGGTATTTATAGTGAATGAGCAAAGAAATTATATTACTCATCTTTGAGTACTTATCATCTTCAGGTGCTAAAGTTTTTCTGGGATTAAATGTCAAAGTTTTTTTATTATAGTTACCACGTTTTTCCTAAACTCAGCACATTAGATATTCAAGATGCTGTTCGTATTGTCCTGTTATATTTTTGTAAGAAATTAATATGCTTGTCAAATTCCTGTGTACTGCAACCTGGAGACTGTAGATAAGGGCAAGTCACTTAACCTATCTGGGCCAACTTCCTTATCTGTAAAATGGAGATTAAGACCTCTATTCCCATCCTTCCTGGGAGTCAGCATTAGGATTAATTAAATCCATGGTTCCCAGGCTTTTAACTTGGGCATCTAACCATGGTGTATATTTTTTGCTTACTCTGGCTACTAGTGAAAATGTACAAAGGTAGAGGAGAGCTCAAGTAGAGTGAAGGTGGATAGGATTTTCAGAACAGTATGTTCGTTGTGAATAAAATGGCAGGGTGGTGTTGTGTTTTTTGTTTGTTTTGAGGCGAGGGTGAGGGAGTTGGGGACTGAGTGAAACAAATGAACAGAAAGGATTGCAAAATAGAGAAAAATATTTTGAGTAAGGGGATATAAAAGGCAGTACTGGAGGAGGAACGTTTAGATTAGTATTAATACAGCCTAATATACTGATAAGGAAGTTTTAATCAGTTTTGTTTTTTATAACTGTACTATCCAATACAGTAGCTGCCAGCCACATATACTTATTGATCACTTGAAATATGATTAATCTGTGGGGACCAGCAAATGGTGTGGTGGTTAAAGTGCTGGACACTCCCACATAGCCAACCATGGTACGAGTCCCGGACCCAGAGGCTTAAAAATCATGCTAGGCATATGTGCATGTGTCCCCAAAATCCTGAGAGGAAAATGGAGGAGGAGGGATCGCTGTGTGGCCATCCCCCTGGGAGGGGGAGGCAGTGATTTCTTCTTTTCTGTGTCTCTGGTGAGAACACATGTCCTATAGCAAAAATCTCTCTCTCAAAAAAAAAAAAGAAAGAAACGATTTTGGGCTGGCTTTGTGGCTCAGTGATAGCGTGTTACTCCAGAGAAGCTGCGTCTTTCTGATCCCATGTGGCAGCCATGGTTAAATCCCTGGCCCAGTCAGTCTGATACACACCTGGCAGGTGCATGAGTGCCCAAGATCTAGTGTACTGGAGGACTAGAAGAGGAAGATTATGGTGTGACCAGACCCTATAGAGATACTCTTCTTTCTCTCTCTCTAATGGGCACACACATGCTCTATCATAAATTAAAAAAAAAGATATCTTAGTATTTTTCTGTATCATGTGGAATTGGTATTACCTTTGTTGTATTATGTTAAATAAATTATTAAATGTATTTTGACCCTGGGCCAGTCCCATAGCACAGTAAATTAAGCCTTGTGCATAGGGAGTCAGATCCCACATGATCAGCTGTGATTTGAATCTTGGCTCTGGTGGCTTGAAAACACACTGGGGTGTGTGTTTGCATGCCTAAAGTGCAGACAGGATGGTGATAGGGAGGTAAAGGTATCATGGCGTGACAATGCCCATATCTCTCTCTTTCTCTCTCTGGCAAGCACCTACACTCTGGCAACAAAAGCTTTAGGGAGCAGCAAATGGCAGAATGGTTACATAGCTGAACTTCCACATAGTTGACCACAGTTTGAGTCCTGGACCCAGCGACTTAAAGCTCATTACCAGGTGTGTGTGTGTGCCCAAGATCCCAAGAGAAGAACGGAGAGAAGGGACTGTTACGTGGCCATTCCCACTGCGTGGGGGACAATTTCTGGCTTTCTGTCTCTACAGCAAGTGTACGCGCTCCATAGCAAAAATGAATAATAGTAATACTTTAAATACAATGTATTTCACATATAACATAGCTACTAGAAAATTTTTAATTATGTCTGTGGCTCACATGTGTAGTCATCATATTTTCATTAGACAGTGAATAGAGATGATCTTAGAGCTACTAGGTAGGTTAGTTATTTTTATTTATTTAGGTTTTTGCCATAGGGTACATGGGCTCCCTGAAGAGACAGAAAGTGAGAAATCACCCCCTGGGGGGGGGATGGCCAGGCTATAATCTCTTCTTTCTCCTCTCGGGATTTTGGGCACGGTTGCACAAGCGCCCGATGTGATTTTTCAAGCCTCTGGGTCCCGGACTTGAACCACAGTCAGCCATGTGGGAATCCAGTGCCTTAACCACTGTGTTACCTGCTGACCCTGGCTAGTTATTTTTTAATAATTTATGTGCCAGGATCTTGATTCCCTTAGTCTTCAGGACAGCCTTGACAGTGCTGTGATTCCTGGGCCATTAGCCTCTCTGGTACAAGCAGCCTGTTTACCTCAGTATACTCTACATGTACTATAATTTTCTATGAGCGTGATGTAAGCATGGCACTCTAATTCATCAAATGTAGTTTTTTCAACATTGAAGAGTTACCATTATCTCCTATTGCAGTAATCTTACTATATTTTAAACATAGGTAGAAGATGGACTCTTAAATTACTGTTAAGTGGTGTGGATCGTATTTTCAATTTATTTTCACTCTTCAAAGATAAGTGCAAGGTCTTCGGAGTGTTCATGAAAAATGCATACTATGAAAAAGCTGCATGGATTTAAAAATATTTTACATCAAGATAACTTTTCATTTAAATTCCATTCTTTTCCATAAACTTCTGAAGTTCCTTATACCTTAGGCCCAGACTTGGTGGCACACAGTTTGCACCACTGCTCAGAAAGTTGGAAGCTGATTGGGATGACGTGGCAAGGCTCTACAAAAATACCTATCTCTGTCTCTCTCATATAGGGGCCACATCACATTTAAATTTCTTTTTAATAGGTGTTTTCTTTGTGTGTGTGTGTGTGTGTGTGTTTGTGTGTGTGTGTTTCCCTTTTGCCAGAGAAGTATTGTGTGCTCCCAGAGAGTGAGAGAGGGAGAACCGCCAGTAGGGCATGGTCATACTGCAATCCTTTTTTCTCCATTTCTTTTCCCATCAACATCTAACTATAGTCAGTCATGGGGATCCAACTCCCAATAAATGCTTAACTGCTGTGCTACTTTTTAAATTTAATTTTTTTTTTTCACATTTTGCTAGAGGGTGTAAAATTCTTTGTTGGAGAGAGGCACAAAGGTTGGGGAAATGAGAGAGTACAATCTCTTCTCCATTCTTTCTCCTTTTGAAATTTTGGGCACACACGCACACACACATGCACCTGGCATGCAGTGTGCCTTTTTTTTTTTAAAGAATTATTTTATTTAACTTTATTTATTTTATTTACTTTTAATTTTGACTAGAGATAAGAAGCAAGCCACCAGGTCCAGGACTTGAACTGCGGTCTTCCCTGTGGGAGTCCAGCACCCTTAACCACCACACCACCTGCCAGCTCCTCTAGTGTTTTTTTCAAGTTGCCACGTCTGCGACTTGAACCGCACAATTGGCCATGTGCGAACTAGTTGCCTTAATCACCATGCCAATGGCTAGCCCCACGTTTTTAACATTTTAAAAAATCTCATTTACAAGAGAAATGTCTTAAGCCGCATTTAAAAAATACTTTGGGGCCAGCCTGTGGCATGGTGGTTAAAGTGACTGGATCCCCTATGGCTTACCTCACAGCTCAAAATCTAGACCCAGTGGCTTGAGAAACATGCAAAGCACATATGTGTATATGTCCAAAATCCCAAAAAGAGGGAGAAATGGAAGAGAAGGAATTAAGGGATGACTATCCCCTTTGGGGGTTGTTTTCTCTCCATCTTTCTCTGAGTATCTGGTAAGTGCGTGTGTCCTGAAAAATTTTTTTAAAAATCATTTTTAGAATTGTTTGTGCTGTCCTTGCAAGTTTCCTGTAAAAGTTCCTTTATATTTCTCACCCAGTTTCCCCTGTTATTAACATGAAGAATCTGTTTTTAATCAAGTTTGTATAATGTACAAAAGTGTATGGGACCAGTAGTTGGTGTAATGGCTATGTCGCTGGACTTCTATGTAGTTGACCATGGTTCGAGTCCCCAACCCGGTGGCTTAAACTCACACCGGGTGCATGTGCATGTGTGCCAAAGATCCCAAGAGGAGACTGGAGGAGAAGGGATTGCGGCGTGGCCATCTCCGGGGGTGGGGGGAATTTCTCGCTTTCTGTCTCTCCTTCTCTCTCTGTCTTTCTGGCAAACACACTTGTCCTATAGCAAAAACCTCTCCAAAAAAAAAAAAAAAAGTGGTACACCTTATTTCGATTAAGAGAAATTCCCAAATGTTACATTATGCCAACTGATTTAGTTTTGGAAGTGTAAATCTAGTTACTGATGTATATATCAGCTACTGCAAACATGAAATTCAGTGACCTAAACTATTTGCTAAGATGATCTGTACATCCTGATCACAAAGTTTTTATATTGACGTAATCAAAATGTGTTGATTAATCACTTCTGCCTGTCTTACTTCATAGATGTAAAGAATCTATACCCATCGTCATCTCACTATACAAGAAATTGGGATAAATTGGTTGGTGAGATCAAAGAAGAAGAAAAGAATGAGAAGTTGGAGGGAGATGCAGCTTTAAACAAATTATTTCAGCAGATCTATTCAGATGGTTCTGACGAAGTGAAACGTGCCATGAACAAATCATTTGTAAGAGCATAAACTTTTTTTCCAAATATAATACAACTATGTTTTAGACATCTTAGAAAAAATTAATTTGAGCCCAAGTCATGTAAGCTGAGAGACCTTTTGGGATAGGCTTTATCTGAACATTTCTTCTTCTAAATGTAGAGTAATTGTTGAAGTTGAAAAGTTGTGAAAGAGATGAGGGACAAGTGGTTTATTCCAAATGTTTAGAGTTTGGAAAGCTAAGAACTACCCGTGAGAGTGATAGAGATGGCGCTATCATAGTTTGATTTATCCCAATAACTAAACAACTTCCATTGTTTACCACCTAGAATCATATGTAGTCTCAGTGTTAGAGGCGAAGAAAATAGAAGGGAAACTTCCAGAGGCTCACAGTCATTATTCATTGACTTAATTTCTCCATCTATTAAGAAAATAAACACCAGCTGAATTAGGCCTCAAGTTCTTGAGATTTCAGAGACAGTTTATCACAGTAGAGTTATAACTGTGTAGATTACTTTGCTTAATGGAATCATATGACCTTTTATCAGTAGCTATGGAAATGTTACTCTTAAAGCATTCATATTTACAATAGGAAGTTAATATTAAGAATTTAATAAATATGTTTGCGGCTCAGATATTCTACATTCATGGAATACATGGTATCTAGTCATGATTATACATTTCATTATTGACTTTTTTTTTTTTTTGCTAGAGGGCTCATATACTTGCCAGAGAGAGAGGAGGGGAGAGGGAAAAAGCATCTCTCAGTGGGGTGTGGTTAAACTGCAGTCCCTTCTCTATACCTCTATCTTCTTGGTATTTTAGGCACACATGCATACGCACTAGATGGTTTTCAGGCCACTGGGGTCAGGATTCAAACTTGCTGGCTATGTGGGATCTGACTCCCTTAACCACGAGGCCACCAGGCCAGTCCAGAAACATTTTTCTTAAACGTCTTATTTTGATATAATTATAGGTTCACGTGCATTTACAAAAATAATATAGAGAAGTCCTGGTAACTTTTATGCAGTTTTACCCTAATGAGAACATCTTGTGAGACTGTGGCACAGTATTATAGCCATGTTATTGATGGTTGAGACATAGAACACTTTCTTAGATTTCAAGGATTCCTCGTGTTTGCTATTTTATAGCCATACCATTCCTCATCACTACTCTTTTCATCCTTGGCAAATCTTTGTCAGATAGGTAGTTTGCAAATACTTTCTTTTGGTCTGTAGTTTTAGTTTTCTTAACAGGGTCATTCATGGAGTCAAAGTATTTAATTTTGCTTATGTTTAATTTATTAGTTTTTCCTTTAATGAAGCTTCTGGTGTCAAGCCTAAGAACTCTTGATAGATCTCAGAGATTTTCTTAAATAAAAGTTGTATAGTTCATAGTGCATTTTGTGGTCATTTTTATGTGAAGTGTGTGAGATTTAGGTTGAAGTTCTCTTTATTTTTTTCTTACATATGTTCTTTCCATTATTTCACCATTCGTTGGAAAGGCATCCTTTTCTCCATTGAATTTCTTTTGCACTTTTCTCAAAAATTTGTGAGTCTACTTCTTCTGTTCCATTGATCTATATGTGTACTCTGTCAGCTCTCCAGTCTTAAATTGTAGCTCTGTTAAGTCTGAAATTGACCAGACTCATTCCTTCTGCTTTATTTTCAACATTGTTTTCAGATATTCAAGTTTGTTTGCCATTTCATATGAATCTTAAAATCCTACTAGCAGTTTCATGGACATTACATTAAACTGTACAATAATTTGAAGAGATTGACATTGACATAGTGTCGACTCTTCCAGTTCATTTATTTAAATCTTAGCTTTCTTTCATCAGTACTGTGCAGTTTTTAGCATGCAAGTCCTATGTATATTTTATTAGGTTTATATCTTAGCATGTCTTTTTTTGGGAGATCATAAAGTGGTGTTGTATATTTAATTTCAGTGTCCATGAGTTCATTGCTATTATCTAGAAGTAGAGTATTTTGTTGTTGTTGTTGTTCATCTTGTTTTTGATTTGCTGGAGAGTGTATGTGACTGGGGAGAGCGGGTAAATGATAAAGCACCACCCCCCCCCCCCCCCATGGAGAATGGTCATGCCTCAATCCCTCCTCTTCCATTTCTCCCTCTTATTAGGATTTTGGGTATGTATGCACAAGTGCTGGTTGTTTCTCAAGCCACTGGTCCAGGATTCAAACCATGCAGCCATGTGGGATACAGCTGCCTTCTCCACTGTGCTGCTGAGTGGCCCAAAAGTTCTACTCTTATTTCTATTTTTCTAAGTATTCTTCCCCGCTCCCCACTTTCTTGGGAATACGGAGGGAGGAAAAGAGAGAAAAAGCATAGATACTATTTTTTTTTAAAGAATTATCTAGTTTCAATTTATTATTATTTTTAAAAATTTGCTATGGAGTACATGTGCTCAACAGAGAGAGCCAGAGAGAGAGAGAGAGAGAGAGAGAGAGAGAGAGAGAAGAGTAATAAAAAAGCAAGCCTCCAGGTCTGGGCCTTGAACTATGAGCAGCCATGTGGGAGTCCAGCACCTTAGCCACTACACTACCTGCTGGCCCTATAAGTTTTTTTGTTTTGTTTTTGCTATAGGGTGCGTGCGCTCACCAGAAAGATGGAGAGTCAGAGACAGAAAGCGAGAAATCACCGCCCAGGGTGGATGGCCACGCCACAATCCCTTTCCTCCATTCTCCTCTCGGGATCCTGGGCACACATGCACACATGCCTGGCATGAGTTTAAGCCACCTGGCCCAGGGCTCAAACTGCAGTTGACTACATGGGAAACCAGCGACATAGCCACTACGCTAACTGCTGGTCCCTTGACAGATATTTTTGACAGTCCCACTGTGCTGAGATCCTCTTGCCCCAGCCTCCTAATTAGCTGTAATTATAGGCACATGCAGTCCTGCCCAGTATGTTTGGGTTAGCCTATAAACAAACTGGGCCTTCCATGTGGCCTCCAGTCTCCCAAGTGTTGCTGCTACCTGTGTGGCACCACAGCTGGGCCTTGTCACAAATGGGTGGTGTCTTTTTTCAAGTGCTTTGTCTGTATCGATTGATAATGATTTTGTGATTTTCCTTATTTAGTGTGTTAATAGGATGATTTTAAATGAGTATGATTTTTTAGTTTTGAGCCACCCTTGCATAAACCCCACTTTGTCTTAGTGTATAATTCACATATATTGGTGAATTATATTTTCTAATATTTGGTTGAGAGTTTTTGTGTGTAAATTTATGAGGAATACCTGCCCTTAATTTTCTGTATAATTTTTCATTTGGCATCAGTGAAGTACTAACTTCATAAGATGAATTAAGTGTATTATCCTCTTCTGCTCATTTTGGGAAGAGATTGTGTAGGATTAGTATTCTTACTACACATTGGGTAGAATTCACATGTGAAATAGTCTGGGCCTGGAGATTTGTTTTTGGAGAAGGTCGACATCACAAACTTTGTTACTCTCATAACTTAAAAAGCTTTATAGATTATCTGTTACATATTGAATAACTTGTGTTAGCTAGTGTCTTTTTGAGAAATTGGTTTATTTTGTCTTAAGTTGCCAGTGTTTGTAGTATCCCTTTCTTATCCTTTTGATGTCTGTAGTCTCTGTGGTGATACTCTATTCTTTTTTGGAGAGGTTTTTGCTATGGGGGGGTGTGCGCTTGCCAGAGAGACAGAGAAACAGAAAATGAGAAATCACCCCCTACGGGGGATGAACACACCACAATCCTTTCTCCTCCATTCTCCTCCCCGGATCTTGGGCATGCACGCACATGCGCCCAGCATGAGTTTAAGCCACCAGATCTCGGAATCGAGCTGCAGTTGGCTATATGGGAGTCCAGCAAAATAGCCATTATGTCAACTGCTGGTCCCCCTCTTTTTATTCTTAAGATGGTAATTTGTATCCTCTATTTTTTAAAAGAATTGTTTTATTTAACTTTATTTATTTATTTATTTTTAATATCAATTTTGACCAGAGAGGGACAGTGTGTGAAAGAGAGAGGCAAAGCGAGAAAGCCAGCCACCAGGTCCAGAACTTGAACTGTAGTCGGCCATGTGGGAGTCCAGCACCCCTAGCCACCACACCACCTGGTAATTCCTGTATCTTCTTTTTTTTTTTTTTTTCCTTTGGTAGTCTTGCCAGAGGCTAGTCAGTTTTATTGGTTATTACTATTATTCTTTTTTTTTTTAAGAATCACCTGTTTTAATGACCCTTTGTTATAATTTTTGTTCTAAACTTTGTTTCTTTTATTCTTCCTTCTGTTTTGGGTTTATTTTTGTCCTTTTTTTAAGGATCTTCAGATGTAAATTGAGTTTATTGATTGATCTTTTTTCTCTTTTCTGTTGTATGTATTTCTTTTTTTCTTTTTTTCAGAGAGGTTTTTGCTATAGGGTGCGTGCACTCACCAGAAAGACAGAGAGACAGAAAGACAAAAAGCGGGAAATCACCCCCTGGGGGGATGGCCACACTGCAATCCCTTTTTCTCCATTCTCTGGGATCTTGAGCACGCACTCACACTTGCCCGGCATGATTTTCAAGCCACTGGGCCTGAGACCCTTAATTGCAGTCGGCCATGTGGGAGTCCAGCAACGTAAACACTATGCTATCTGCTGCCCCTTAGTATTTATTTTTATTTTGCTTGAGACTTACGGGATTATTTAAAAGTGTGTTGTTTAGTTTCCATATGTTTGGAAATTTTCCTGTTGCTGTTAATTTCTTTCATGAGAGTAAGAGAGAGGGAGAAAGGGTTAGGAAAGGGAAGTAGGCAGTACCCTCAACAGAGTCTCTTGCTGTGATCCCTCCGAGCCTTGCCAGCCAGCTAGGATCAGGGCTGTGTGTGCCTCGTGTGTACAGGTTGATCAGGGAACCAGACCTTGTAATCTCATATGGATCCAGCATCACTTGACTACTGCGTTTTTGCTTTGCCATGTAGTAGACCATGATTTAAATTATTTTAAATTTAATGTTCATTTTACTGCCCAGGATTGTTTATGTCCATGGGCACTTCAAAAGAACATGCATTCTGCTTTGGATGGAGTGTTCTATGAATGCCAGTGGGATCCTGTTTAATTTTTCTGTATCCCTCTGTTTTAGGGGTTTTTTGGTCCTGTTACTGAAAGAGAGTCTCCAGCTATAATTGTATTTGTCCATTTCTCCTTCAATTCAGCTTTTGCTTTACATGTTTTGAAACTCTGTTGCTCAATGTAGAAGTGTCTATGATTGCTATGTCCTCATGGTAGATTGCTCCTTTTATCATTATTTAATGTTATTCTCTGGTTCTAGTAATTCTTTCCTCTGATACTAGTATACCCACTTCTGTCTTCTGATTAAATTTTGCATTATGTATCTTGTTCCATCATGCTTCCAACCTGCCTATATCATTATATTTATGGTGAGTTTCTTATGGATAGCATATAGTTGGGTAATGTTTTTTAATCCACTCTGCCAGTTTCTGCCTTTTAATCAATTTATTCAGATAATTTACATTTAATGTAATTATTGGTATGCTAAGGCTTAAGTCTACCAATTTATTTTTTTGTGTATACTCTATTTTATTTTTGTTTTTCGTATCTTTATGTGGGTTACTTGAAAGTTTTAGAATTTCATTTTAATTTATCTGGTGTTCTTTAGTGTTTTTAGTTTTAACTATCTTATTTGGGTAGTTTTTTTTAAGTGGTTGCTCAAGATATCATACTAAATGTATATAGCTTGTCATTAGTCTGTTGGTGTTGTCATTTTACCATTTCAAGTGAAGTGTAGAATCCTCCCTTGTTTATAATTGTATTAGATACTTCCTTTACATACATTTAGAACCAAATCAGGCAATAAGTTTCATTCAACTGTCAAACATAACTTAGAAAATTCAAGAGGGAAAAGAAATCCTATTCACACATATTTTTAAGCTACCTTTCTTTTTTTCCCCTCCTGATGTTCCAAGGTTCTTTTCCCCACCCTCCCACCCCCGCTACTTAGAGAACTACTTTTAGGCATTTTTAAGGTGGGCCTCCTGGCGGCAAATTCTCTGATATGACAAAGATTTCTTTCAGTTTACCCTGGTTAGGATTTCTCAGCTCTTGAATCTCTGGGTTTTGTCTCCTGCCATATTTGGAGAATTTTCAGCCATTATTTCATTGAGTAGTTTTCAGATTTGCTGAATTTGTCCTTTTCTTCTTGCTCCTTGATGATACAAATGTTAGACCTTTTTTTATAGGCTCACACATCCCTAGAATTCTGTTCATTTTATTTCGGTCTGTTTTATATTTGTCATTTGGATAAGGTAATTTAGATTATTCAGTCTTCTATTTCACTGATTGTTTTCTCTGTTTTCCTCCATTCTGCTCTTGAGCTTATTCACTGATCTTTGTTATGTCAGTTGCTATATTTTTCAATTCTAAAAACATTCATTTGGTGGTTCTTTATTTCTTTGTAGAGACTTTCTATTTTCATTTGTTTTAAGTTAGTTTATAATTTTTAAAAAAAATTTGTTAGAGGGTGTGTGCACTTGCCAGAAAGAGAGGGAAGGTGAAAAAGCACCCCCCGTGAGGGATGATCACAGTGCAATCCCCTCTTTTCCATTTCTCCTTGTGGGATTTTGGGCACACATGCACATGTGCTTGACGTGTTTTTCTAGTTGCTAGGTTCAGGACTTGAACTGCACAGTTGGCTACATGGAATCCAGCTGGCTGACCACCATGCCTCTGGCTGGCCAAGTTTATAATTTCTCATTGAAACATTTCTACCATGACTGCTTTAAATTTTTTCTCAGCCCATTTACTATCTCTCATCTCAATGTTTGCATCTATTGATGTCATTTCTTGAGTTCGGAGATTCCCAGCAGATCTCTTTTCTTCATCTTTTCAAGTCTTTTTACCTTTGATTTATTTATGATGTCTAGGTTTTTTATTTTCTTATTTTTTTCCTCTTTTATACATGATAGAGGCTCATGTACACATACACAGTGAAGGAGAAAAGAGCACCATTCACAGGGTCTGGTTGTATAATAGCTCCCTTCTTCCAATCCTCCAACCCATCATTCATGGACACTCACACATGTGTCCAGCGTTTTTTAGGCTGACTGGGCTGGGATTTGAACCACTGTTGGTCCTATGTGATCTGTCATTGCTTGAGTAGAGTATTACCACTGTGCAGCAGAGGAGGCCCCAGGGTGTTTATTTTTACTTAGTGAGAAGAATAGGAGAAATACCATCTATTCAGTCTTCCAAGAAGGAAAATCAGTCTCACTGTTCAATTTCCATGTTTTTTTTTTTTTTTTTTTTTTTGATGGGATCTATATTTGGTGTATTTGTAATTCTAGCTCACTGTTGACTTTTGACAAGTATGTTTGACAAGAGAGCACTGTGTCAAATCAAAGATGTATTATGGAATTTGTGTCGTTCCCATCTAGAAACTTTGATGATTATAAACGAATCATATGTGCCCATAAAACAAGCCATCTGTGTGGTAACATTGACCTGGAACAAACCAAGGGTTTGTTTCTGTCCTTGTGGGAATACAGAAGAAATAAAATAGATTCTGTCCTCTATGTTCTCTCCATCTAATTGATTAATAAAGAACATGTACAAAATATTGGGTCATCAGAAAAGTCATGACGTATTTTTCTGTTTTTCTGTGCAAAGATGTGTCATGACTTTTCAGATGACCCAGTAATTGGAGGGAAAATGTCAAATTTCAGTCTATAAGGAGTGAAGGACAAAATAAGTTATCAGTAAATATGATCAGGATATAAACTAAATCTACTTCTTTGTCCTTTTAGGGATAGTTATTGACAGATTTTTCAGATTTTATTTTTTTAAAGAATTATTTTATTTAACTTTATTGTAAAAAGTTGACCATATAGGGACAGAATGAGAGAGAGAGAGAGAAAGAGAGAGAGAGAAAGAGAGAGAGAGAAAGCTGCCAAATCCAGAACTCCAACCACAGACAACCACATGTAGGAGTCCAGTACCCTTAATCATCACACCACCTGCTGGCCCCAGATTTTTCAGTTTTAATTCAGTCATTTTATTTGAAGCCTACTATGTGCCAGGTCTCTTCTTAGAACTGAGACAAATAGCACTGTGTCAAATCAAAGATGAATTATGGAATTTATGGTGCTAGGTGGTGCGGCAGTAATGTGCTGCCCAAGTGATGCTGGATCCATGAGCATGATCACAGGTTCAGTTCTACATGCTAGGCACATGCCCTGACTTGCTGGAAAGAGGGGAGGTGGTGAGAGGGAAGAGAGGGTGTTTGCAATGCAACACCTTGTCAATGGTACTTGTGTGTGTGTGTGTGTGTGTGTGTGTGTGTCTGTATCACTTGCATGAAAGAAGTAAGTAAACTTAAAATATTTTTTAAAAGACTAGGATATAAATACTAGTAAAATATACATCTTGCCTTTCAAGGGACATCAGCTTTAGTTGTTGATGAAGTGGAAAGCAAATATAAGAAGGCAAATCATTAAGTTGTGTTAGTGCAGTGTGGTTACGTGTCGTGTTATATAGAAGACAAATTCTGTAGGAATAGAGTCCTAATAAGGGCCAAGGAAGGCCACAGAATAATGCCATTCCATGTTTGGAAAATAACTAAAGATAAACTTTTTAAAAGTAATGGAGGAGGACATCTTATGCATAGAAACCTACATAAGGGAGCACGGCAAAGAATGGGTGTAGAGTTAGAGTGAGGTCCCAGTGTGGTGGTGTAGAGTATGTAACTTTACATGTTTGTCAGTAACAGCTGATATTTTAATAATCACACGATACTCTTCTGTGATCCAAATCAGTGAATTTTTATTTACTCTCTTCAGCAAAAGACACTACATCATTTTGTTTGGGTGCTAATTTTACTTTCATTTGAAGATAGTTTTTCCATATATACCTTTGTGCTCACTAGAAGAGTAGATATAATGATGTTTTGTATGGCAGTATATGTGAATATGATTCTCCAAACTCCTCTAGAGTTGCCCACAATTAAATAAAAATGCTGTTTTGAATTTATGTTGATCCATCTATATTTATATTTGGAATCTGTGCTTAGAACATTTTGAAAAAATATTTTGTCTGTGTGGTCCACAAAATAATTTATTTTATTTTATTTTTCTTTAATTGCAGATGGAGTCTGGTGGTACAGTTTTGAGTACCAATTGGTCTGATGTAGGTAAAAGGAAAGTTGAAATCAATCCTCCTGATGATATGGAATGGAAAAAATATTGAATAAATTAATTTGCTATCACTTTTGCGTATATTCACCTAATGCCCGTTGTGTATTGCTATTACATTCTTGAATTTTGAACACTGAATATCTTTTGAAAGATTATACCTCTTTGTGCTTTAGAAATTATTTTCCTTCAGATGTTCTAAGTATCTAATGAAGAATGAAGATCACATTTTATCACTTCTGTCCTTAAGGATTTCAGTCATGCTGAAACTGACATATCATTTGCCTCTAGATAGATTAGTTCTATCTAGTTGTGGGAGTGGGAGAATCTTTAATGGCATATCTCTTGTTATTGCCTTACTTTTGATGCAGTATTCTGTTAATAATTTATTAGCCCTGGCAACTTTGAATGAGCATAGATTTTTCAACCTCAGTGTTAAATTGTGTTTGCTCTTAAAAACTGCTTTTGAATCAAGTTGTAAATACAGTTTTTCTATGAAGAAGTTTGGTTTTATTTACCTTTTTCTTAAGTTTTTAATGAGAATTTTGAGAAATTATTTAATCACAGGGAATTCCCATTTAGATCTTTTTATGGGAAGTATTTGTAATTTGTAATTGCACTGAAATTTTGGTCTTTACTTTCCAATTTTGGGTATAAAACATAAATACTTAAGTTTAGCACATTACAAACTTACCTGTACTAAGAATGATCTGTGAAGCTGGGTCAAAGAAGGATCTAGGAAAGTCCAACCTCTCCTCCTCCTTTTTTTTTTTTTTTAAAGAATTATTTAATTTTTTTATTTGTTGTTATTCTTCAGTTTGATCAGAGAGACAGACATGGAGGGGAAGAATGCAAGCCACCAGGTCCAGGACTGGAACTGTAGTTGGCCATATGGGAGTTCAGCACCTTAACCACCACGCCTCCTACTGCCCCCCCCCCCCCCCCTTTCTTAATTCTTATGCCACAACAAAATGTCTGAAATTGCAGCACTGGTGAGTTATTTTTTTGATTTGTTTGGTTGTTTTTGGTATGTTCTTTTCTTCTGTATTAGAAAATCTGTCTGGTGTGGTGGTTAGGGCGCTGGACTCCCACATGACCCACTATGGTTCGAGTCCTGGATCCGGTGGCTTGCTTTCTCACTCCCCTCCCCCAGTCAAATTAAAATAAATGAATAAATAAATAAATAAATAATTTTAAGAAAGAAAATCTGTTCACAAATTTCCATGCTAGTTTGGTTTCAATTTTTTTATGGTAGCTGCTCGAGAGTAAATTCATGTATATGTGTTTAATATTTCCTCTGTGTGTAGACTATATAGATACCTTGGAAATATAAAAACTAAAAAATTACATCATGAACTTCAAAGAGTTTATAGTGTAGCAGGGAGAGAAAATGAACATTGGTAAAGGAATTATGAAATAATTGAATCCTGAATTCACACATACAGTTTTGTTTTTGTTTTAAGGTTTTTGCCATAGGGCACATGTACTTGTCAGAGAGGGACAGAGAGGAAAAGTGAGAAACTACCCTGAGTGGATTGTCATGCCCCAAGCTCTTCACCTGGAGTCTGCTCTCAGGATTTTTGGATATGCATGCACACATGTGCTCAGTGTGAATTTCAAGCTGCCAGGTATGGGACTTGAACTATTGTCAGCCCTGTGGGAGTCCAGTGCCTTCACCTCTATACCATTTGCTGGCTCTCAGAAATAGTCTTAAGACAGAAAAAATTATTCTGTGATTAAAATCTTTACAGTCTAAGCTGTTATAAAGAATAGGTCATAGATGACCTGTAGATCCTTTTTTTATCATAATTTTTAAAACCGTAATGCTCTAGAGGTGCTCTCTGCTCTGTTAGGTGTCACTACCTTTTTGTGAGGCTATTGCTTTATAGCCTCAGCTACAGAGGGGGTAGATGGAATGAGAGGCAAATCAGCCATCATTTCAGCATCTGAAGGAGTAGGAATTCAATTCTTCCCTCTAGTTTTTTGATTCTAGTTTAGGAGAGTTCCTAAACAAAATGGGATTAGGCTTACCACAAATTGCCTAGACCTGTAACAGCTTGTTTAAACATGCTAGAGTTTTCACCTATCCTTCTGCCTACTTAGAACTGCAAGCAATGTTTTCTGTTCTTGAACACTGAAATAAAAGGTAAATTAAGTTCTTAAATGGTTGGGTTTTTCAGGTTTGCTCCTTATGGGAAATAAAATAGTAACTTTTATATTTTGATATTTTACGTATTCTTAGTATTAGTCCTAATGATGAGGAAGACTGTTGCTACAAGACATAAATCAAAGACTTATGGTAACCGCATAGAGACAGGAGTCCTTACCTGTAGCAAGTCTGTCACTTGCTAACTTTATAATCATAATCTTTAATAGTTTTGACCTTTCTATGACTTAGTTCCTTTATCTAAAAATAACCAGTGGCGTCTTAAAATTATAGTTAAAAGTCATGATTCTAAATAAACATTTTTGTCATTTAGCCTTTTTTGGTTTGAAGTCTCACTATTATAATAGAAGCAGTTTCTAAAAAAAAAAATTCTAGTATTACTTTTGCTTATATTTAAAGGATACAGGATCTGGAGTAAACTTACATATTAGGCTAGATTTGCCAATATTGTAGGATTCAGGGTTTGCTTGTTTAGAGTTCCTGAGGTACATGACTGAAAGCATTATAAGGTGTGTCTGATCCAATATACTAGATTTATAGATCAAGGGAATTTTGAAAAGTAAACCGCTACTCAAAAATACCATTCTGAATTATGGCTTCTTTCACCTTTTCAGATCTTGGAAACTTGTGCACTTCCAAGAAGTTAAAAATCTTCATTCTGATAATTTCTTGTTTCTGTCTTTATTCTCTACTGCCTTCACATGGCTTTTAATTGGTCTCATTTTCTTTCTAGACTTCTTTTTCATTTACCACATTTTAGTTCCTGGTGTTCTAATTAGACTTTAGTTTCTTGATAATGTACATTTTTTTCTGCTAATTTTAATTTTCCTTTCAAAGATTGTTTTGGTATACATTTTTCTTAATCTTAGAGACTTTATCTATCATGATTTCTGTAGTAATTTGTACCTGATGACTTCCCAGAATTCTCTCACTGTCTTCAAAGAATCTTGAATGCCATCATCTGCTTCATTGAACTCTGCCATCTAGTAAGAATCACTGTTAGGTGACTATTCAAGTTTGAAATATTGGGGTCAATTGAGATAATTTTCTGTCCTCTATCCTGTGTCATAATACCCATTCAGGGTTGGTTGTCAACTAACAAATTCAAATTCAGTCCTTTTTATTTTAAGAGAGATTTTTGCTGTAGGGCGTGTATGCTCGCTGAAGAGGCAGAAACCAAGAAATCAACCCCTAGAGGAGATGGCCATGCTATAATCACTTCTCCATTCTCCTCTCAGGATCTTGGGCTTGCCTGCACACATACCCAGTGTGAGTTTCAAGCCTCTGGGTCCGGGACTCAAACCTTGGTTGGCTATGTGGGAGTCCAGCAATGTAACCATTACGCCATCTGCTGTTCCCAACAAATTTAGTGTTTAACATTAGCAGTTGCTGGCCCCTTTCTCAAAATAATCTTTTTTCTTTTTACTTTTTTATATGGAATGAAGAAAGAGGATGGTTTGCAGTAACATTACTACAATGTTAAAAGGTATTTCTTCCCTGAGAGAGAGAAAGAGAGCAAGAAAGACAGAAGATAACCCTCAGCATGGTCTTTACCCCATGCTATACCCTAGTCTCAGCTGGTCCAGACCATGGGCATATCAATTCAATATTAAATAATTATTTAATTGTACTTTTTCTATTTTACCTTTCATTTTCGCCTTTCTTTGTTATTTTCATGTCAAATTAGGTAATTGATCTCTGAGATGCAAAATTGCATATTTATTTACCATCCAATCAGCTTAATTCACTTTAATTCTTTTGAGATCTTTTCTGTCCAGATTAACATATGTCTCTTTGACTTAATAGATATTAGTGACATTTTCAAAAATAGAAACTTTCTTAGTGATGTTTATTTTTGTTTGTTATGAAGCTACACATTCTTTATAACTAACTTTGAATGTGCCCCTCCCCCCATTAATTTTTGCTATAAGTGCATGCACTCCCTAGAGAGGAGACCGACCCCGAGAGGGAATGCCTATGCCACAATCCGTCTTCTACATTTTCCTCTCAGTATTTTGGGCATGTAGGCACATATGCCTGGCATGATTCTTAAGCTGCCAGATCTGGGACTTGAACCACATGATTAACCATGTGGGCTCTAGCATCTTAACCTCCTCACCATGTCCTAAAAGTGTATCACTATGTTTATACCTACTACGATAGCCACATAAGGATGTGGATTTTGGTTATTTCTGCTTTAGTGGACCCAGAGTAGAGATTGAATAAAAACCTAAAAGATAAAAGTCTAGATTGTTTGCAGGAAATGATCATAAGTGGTTTTAAATAAGAGAGAACATCCACATTGATCTGATCTGGTGTCTCTTGTCTCTGTGACCCCCTCCTTTATTTTTTTTTTAAATCGTACAATGATTTTACAAAAACCAAAATAGCTTGTTTTAGAATCTGGTATGCAAACTGGAGGTACTGATTTGTCCACAAATCTTACTGTTTGGAGTCATCCTTATAAGTTGCTTCTAAAATTTTAAATCTTAGCCTCTCTTCCTTATTAAACTTGCCACCCAAGTCAGAAAAATCATACACATTGCTAACCCATTAAAGCGAACAGTAGTAGCTACTGTGTGCCTGCATTTTTTTTATGGACCAGGTTCTAGTACCTCATTTATAACAATCCCTTGAAGTAGTGGTAGCATCCCGTTGATGCAGATTTAAAAAAATTAGACCAGAACTAAGTTGTTCGCTTAAATTCACTAAGCTGGTAAATGATGGAGCTGGAATTTGAACCCAGACCTGTTAGACTCCAGCACCGTGTTTTTTTGTGACTTCCTCTTTAGGTGAGTGAGTTGGGTGTGCAATGAATTATTTTTATTACTAAATCAGCTGTCTGCAAATGAAGCAGAGAATGTACACGTTGGAAGAATTGTGTAATTATGTATATGAGCTGGGATTGTATGCTCCTAAAGAGCAAAATAATATCCTCACTTTGTTAAGTAGGAAAGCTTATTAGGAACCCAAACCACTACTTTATTTATTTAGTTTTTGCTTTTTAAAATTTTTAAATTTAAATTTATTTACATTCATTTACTATACATTATTATAGCATACAAAATAAGATTTCCATCCAGAATATACTGTGTATTGGCTCAGTCAAGCACATCAACATACATGTTGTTGTCAACAAATAATTTTTCATTTCTTGTTTCCTGTATATTTTGCTTTTTTTCCCATCCTTGATTACCTCTCACCCTCTGCCATCTCCTACCCTGTCTCTGATATCCATGGTTGCTTTCTGTGCTTTTTTTCCCCTACATTTTATTGATTCACTAAAGATCTTAATTAATCTAAATATTTCCAGTAGCAAGTGCAGCTGATACATACATATCCATGAACACAAGTCTGACTTTAGGCATAAACTTCAGTGAGTAGACTGAACATACTATAAAGTAGCACCTAGCTGGGGCTATATAGCTTACTGCAGTCATCAAATAGGTATCTTTAATGCTTTTTTTTTTAATTTCAAGAAAAACTTTTTTTTTTTCCTGAAACTTTTTTTAATTAATTAATTTACATTCATTTCCTAAGCATCATCACAGCGTACAAACTGATTTCCCACCCAGAATATACTGCATAGTGGCTTAATCATGCATATTATCGTCAATAATTTTCCATTTCTAGTTTCTACACACACAATTTTTTTTTAACCCCTATTTCTGACCCTCTGCCCTTTCCCACCTTCTTCTCACACTATCTCTGGTGTCTACAGTTGTCTTCCATTCCTTTTTCCTCCACATTTTATTGATCACACAATTTCTTAAATAATCTAACTTCTTTCAATTGCAATTCAACTGGTAATTTCAAGAAAAGCAGTTTTAACTTTAATAAGTCAAAGAAATGCTAAGGAACTTTGCTCAAAACTTAAAGCCAGGAAATAGGTTAGGATTCTGTTCAAATAATAGGTACATGAATCTATTGACAGCTCAAGACAGGACAAAAATCTTTAAAATTGGGCAACAAAGCCTAGAAGAAAATCAGCAATATTTTAGTCAAAACTCATAAAATGCTATTTCACCAGTTCAGTCTCATGCACTTAATCTATCTTCTGTTGTGGTTCGATCTTGATTAAATTCTGGGATATAATATTCAACTCTAGACTTGTCCCTATGATTAAGTTGGCCATTTTCTTAGTTTTTCAACTCTTATTTCTGTGTGTCTGTGTTTAATTTTCCTGATATAGGAAAATATATCCCTTGAGAACTTCTTGGAGTTCTGGCCAGTGTTGGTAAATTCTTTCAGGTTTTGTTTATCTGAGAATGTTCTTGTCTTGTCTCCCCATATGAAGGATAATCTTGCCGGGTACAGTATTCTTGGTTGAAATTGCTTTTCCCTTTACACTTCGAATATATTTTTCCATTCTTTCCTCCCTCACATTGTTTCCGGTAAGAAGTCTGCTGTTAATCTGATGGGATATCCTTTGTAGGTAACTTGCTGTTTCTTGCCAGTATCTTATCTTGTCTTTGTGGTTTTGGTCAATCTGACTATAATGAGTCTTGGAGAAGATCTTCTTGGGTTGATTCTATTTGGGGTCCTTTGTAATTCTTGGAACTGGATCTTTGAGTGCCTGTCTAGTTTTAGAACGTTTTGCAGGATTTCATGGAATAGATTATCCATGCCCTTATGAGTCTCTTTGCCTTCTGGGATACCAGTTACCCAGATGTTTGGACATTTGATGGTATCTAGTATTTCTCGTATATTCTCATTTTTTTGGGCAATTTTCTCAGTCTTCGTGGTGGATTTTTCTAGACCAGCAATTTTCTCTTCTACGTCTGAGATTCTATTTTCTGTATGATTTAGTCTGCTTTTAATACTTTCAAGGGAGATTTTGGCTTCCTGTATTATAGCCTTCATCTGTAAGAGGTCCATTTGTTTTTTTTAAAAATATGTAATTCCTCTTTTAGATCTTGCAAGAATTTCCTCACTTCCTGGAACTCATCAGCTCCTTTCTCCTTTCTCTTCTGCAGTTCGTTGTCTCACTTCTTGTCTATCTCTTTTAGCTTCGCCATTATGAATATTCTAAATTCTTTATCAGACATTTCCATGATTTCTATTGAACTGTCTGTGGATGAAGAGGAGCTGTTCTTTTCCCTTGGAGGAGAGGTATTTTCTTGCTTTCCCATGTTTCTTGTGGTCCTGCGGTGATTTCTGGTCATCTGAAGGATGGTGTGTTTCTTCCTAAACTTGAAGTTCAATCTGACTGTTCAGGAGCATGCAGAAAGAGGTGACCTGGAATCTCTTTGCCATTTCATTTTGATCCCTTTGAGCAGCAGATTCAGTAGATATTGAGGAATATGTTACCCTAATAGTGTTTGGATGTTTGGCTATAGTTCCCTTAGATCTGTCACTTGAATTTGTGGGCTGGAGGCTGAATTATCAGTAGAAGATCTTTATTTATCTTTTTTCCTGAAAATCACTAGTTCTCAGGAGCCGTGAAGGTGTCTTCTTCTGAAGGCCTGCCCCTTGCCTCTCCACTTGAGTTTGTGGTCTAGAGGCTGAATTATCAATAGAAAATCTTCATTTTTCTTTTTTCCCTGAAAGCTCTAGCTCTCAGGAGCCATGAAGGTGTCTTCTCTAAACTTCTTGCTTCTTACAAAAGGTAATACAAACAAGTAGTTAATTTATGTTGAAGGTGCCATTTTTCTCAAATGGAGAAAAAAGCTCCCCTTAACTGTGGGAGGGATGAGAAGATGGGCACATCATACTGGCAGAGAGCTTGCTCTTTGATTTGGGAGCCCTCGTGCCAGTTTCATTGTACAAATGCCAAGATCATTTCAAGAGTTTTTTTTTTCCCCTGGATGTATATACATTAGGATTTGTGTATCATTGATTTCTTCAATAAAATTTGAATGTTTCAATTTAGTCCCTTTTTTCTCAATCATGTTAGCATTTTATATATACTTAGAATTTTGGCTTGTTTGGAGTCTTCTAATTTTTATCTTTGCTGTGCCTTCAAAATAAGATTTTTAACCTTTAAAAAAATACTTTATTCCTTTCATATGGAGAGAGAGAGAGAAACAGACACCCTCAACAGAGATGTCATGATAGCCCCCACCCCAACCCCAGAGTTCCACCCTGTCAGGTTAATGGGGGCACATATAGGCACAGCCAGTGTATTTTAGGTACCTGGGATTCAAACCCTGGTCTTCCATGTGACTGCAGCACTAAAGGGCAGCTCTCTACTGCCTACACCACTGTAGCTGGGCCTGGATTTTTGAAATATGTACCTCAGTGAACCTTTTAATTTAAATTTGCTTAAATATGCAAGTATTGTTAGCACTTTTTTAAAAATCATAAAATTCCTGGTGGCATGCTGTTTAAGATTACTTGATCCCACATGGCCAATTGCAATTCAAGTTCTGGTCCCAGGGCTTGAAAAATATGCCAAGTGCACGTGTATATGTACCCCAGATCCCAAAAGGATGGTGAGATGGATGAGAAGGGATTGTGATGTGACCACTCCCTTTAGGAGGTGCTTTCTCATTCCCCACCTTTTGTCAAGTGTGTATACCCTTTGGCAAATAATTTTTTAAAGAATCAAAATACAGGGGCCAGCAGGTGGCATAGCGGTTAAGGCACTGGACTCCCACATGGCCGACCATGGTTCGAGTCCCAGACCTGGTGGCTTGAAACTCATGGTGGGTGCTAGTGTGTGTGTACTCAAAAATCCAAAGAGGAGAATGGAGAAGGGATTGTGACATCCCCACCCCCCCACTCCACCCCCCGCCAGAGGATGATTTCTCACTTTGTCTCTCTGATGAGTGCATGCATCCTATAGCAAAAATCTTTCTTAAAATCAAAATACAAACTAAATACTGGGTCATTGAAAAATTCATGATGTATTTTTCAGTTTTTCTATGCAAAAATCATCATGACTTTTCCAGCGACCCAATATATAGGATGTTAAGGGACATCTTAAGTTTTCTGATTTTAATTCCATTTTAACTTTAAATCTCAGAACAAAGGCGAAAACTATTAACAAGGTACAGAGTCCCATCATTTGTAAACCACAGATTTTGTCTGGTTACACCCATCACTGAAGAGAAATTTCTAGATGTTTTTACAAGAGTTAGTTCAACTAAGAGTTCATTCCCCTGTCCCAGCTCCTAGCATAAAAGGAATTAGTATGTAGCAAAGTTAAGTGTATAGACACTATTAGGAACTGTCAGGTCTGGTGTTTTTCTCCTGACTAGTACATTTTGGTAGACATGTGTACTCCAGTGTTGACCCTTTCTGTGGCTTTTAATGAACTAAAAGTAAACATGTTCATGAATTAGCTAACTTAGGCTCAGGACAGACATTTAGTGGGCATGAATTATGCTAAGAAATTGAGTCCATTTCCTTTTATTATATTATTTATTAGTTGGAAAAGAATGATTTTTTAAAAAATTTCTACCACAGAGGCAGATGTCTTTTAGTGGAAAGGGTACAACATGTGAATCTGGAATCCTAAAGTCCTGGTTCTGTGTGAATATGTATGTGTGTGGTGGTGGTAGTGGTTAATAGCATGTACCAGTACTCCTGGTTCCTTTAGACAGGATCCCACTTTGCTGCCCAAACTGGCTCATGATCCTCCTGCCTCAGCCTTCCAGCTAGCTGAGATTTACACACACAGGCTGCCAGCCCCGCTTTTAGGGTAGGCTGGTAATTCATCTGGGCCTCCCACATGGTTTCAGTCTATAGGCAGCAGTGTAGTATGTGCCCCTGTGTGGCTGGCCCGCAGTTGTGATATTTCAATATTATGTTAAGGACAAATGACTTAATCCATCTTAACTTTTTTTTTTTCCCCATCTCGAACATTAGATCATAATTACCCATCTGGATTGTGAGTACTTACCTTTTTTCTTTATTTTAATTAGAGATTTTTGCTATCGGGCATATGCACTCACCAGAGAGAGAGAGAAAGTGAGAAATCACCCTCCAGTAGGAATGGGCACAAATGCACGTGTGCCTGGCGCAAATTTTAAGCTGCTGGGTCTGGGACTTGAACTGCGGTTGACTATGTGGGAGTCCTGCGACATAACCTTTACGCCATTTGCTGGTCTAGGATTGTGAGTACTTAGAAACTAAGTCTTGACTCAAAGTCTCAGTACGTGACCAGTAAATTTTATGTATGTATGTATTTAAGGTTTTTGCCACATGGTGTGTACGCTTGCCAGAGAGAGACAGAGAGAGGGAAAGTGAGAGGTCACCCCCTGGGGAGATGGCCACCTCAGTCTCTTCTCTTCCACACTCCTCCTGGGATCTTGGGCTTACACACATTTGCTTCTGGTGTGTTTCAGAAGCCATTGGGTCCAGGACTCAAACCACAGTTATCCATATGTAAGTCCAGCACCTTAACCACCATGCCACCTTCTGGCCCTGTAACCAGTAAGTTTTACCTTGATTACCACTGCCTGCCCCCAGTTCCGTTGAGTTAGAATTCATCAAAGGAGGGTAACAGTTCTAACTTTGTCTCCTGTTCAAGGGCTTTCATAATTCAACCCCAACCAAAGTTTCCAGCCTCATTTTCTCTCACTGCTTTGCTGTTTACCAAAGCTTCAGCAACACAGGAACATTCCAGGCCTTGGCAGGCTTTGTGTTTTCTTTTATTACAAGAGGGCATGTTTAATCACCAGAGTAAAAGCATACCCCAACAATAGGGTGTGGTTACACTGCAGTCCCTTCTCAATTTCTCTATCTTTTCAGGATTTTCGGCGCAAACATGTGCCTGGCTGGCTTTTCAAGGCTCTAGCTAGGTCAAAGTTTCAAGCCACAATAGATCACATGGGATCTGCATCCCTTAACCCCTGACTGATGTGTCATACAATTCATATGCCACCTCAGGAAAGTTGTTTAATCTTGGGCTACTCTGACTGATACTGTGGTAGAGGGATTGGGTTATTTGCTTATGGCTGGAGCATCACTGGATCTTTTGACAGTCATACCAAAACTGCAGGATCTTACGAGCATGTTTGAGACTGTGGGTCTATTTGCTCTTCATCACATCACTCTGCATTACACTTGACTCATATCCTCCCCGTGTGATTGAATTTCTTTAGGGTAGGAGGACTGGATTCCATCTTTGTAACACTGGCCCACAGAACTGAATAGATAGATTTGCTTGTGGTTTTATCACTGCATCTTTTCATTTTTTTATGTTCTCAGAGTGTTCATACTCTATAGGAATGCATTGATGTTCTAACTGTGATGGGAAGGTGCTTTGTTTATGCCTCTCTCTTACCCGACCCGCAGGACAGTCGAACGGGTACCTGGGTGAGGATGGTGAAAAAGGGGACCCACACATACACAGGCTCACAAAACTCCCACAGATATATACAGAGTGGAGACAAGATGAGGTGCTGTCCTTTGGCCATGAAAGCTAAATTTACATTACTAGAGGGATTAACAGTTTTGTGACTAATTAAAACCAGTGTGATATCAACATAGTTTTTTACTTTTTTTTTCTCTTTCAAGCCAGATAATGCAGGCAGACTCATAGAGAGAGTATGAGCATCCCCTCATCGGAGCCTGGTCACACGGCCATCCCTCTTCTTCCAGTTATCCATCCTGTCAGGATCCTGGGTTCGTATACATGCTTGATGCCTGATGTGTTTTTTAATTCACCAGGGCTGGGATTTGAGCCCTCGTTGGCCACGAGGCATCTGGCTTCCTCTGAGCAGTGCTTGACTGTTGCACTATAGAGTCAACCCACTATTTAATTTTGAGATTTCTTTTTGTGGGGAGGGGGATGTGGTCCTAATTTGAGGCGTTTTTTTTGTTTGTTTGTTTTCCTGAGAATTTTTTTGCTTCAGGATGCGCACGCTTACTGGAGACAGACACAGTGAGAGAGAAAGTAAGAAATCACCCTCTAAGGGGATGGCCACGCCTCAGTCTTTTCTCCATTCTTCTCCTGGGATCTTGGGTGTGCACACAGTTGTGCTTGCTGTGATTTGAAGCCACTGGATCTGGGACTCAAACCGCAGTTGGCCATGTGGGAATACACCAGTGTAACTGCTAACACCATCTGCTGGTCCCTAGCCTGATTGTTTTAAAACCAAAATGTGTGAATGTTTTTAGGGAAGGGACTGAAGTTTACCTTGAAACCATGTTAGTCATCCTTTTAGAAGAAATCTTTTTTTCTTCTTCTTCTTTTATGAAAGGGAGAGACAAGTAGACAGGCACTTTTGACAAGAGTCTTGCCACTGATATGTTCAGATCGACGTGGGACCCAAACTTGGGCCATCGCGCATGGCTCCACATGTTCTGTCGCAGTGTCCCAATGCCTGTGCTATTGTAGCTAGGCCAGTTTTCTGAAGAAATTTGGAACCTGAAGATCTTAGGAAGAATAAGGGAAGCTAGAGCCTTACAAAGCCAGACATGGATACGTCTGGGCATATATGGAAGTCTGAAAACTCGAGACTTATGAAGACAAAAGTTTGAATTGCTCAGTAGTACATTCTTTCCTGGAAAACCCCCAAAAGAAAACAAGACTAGATTTTTTTTTGTGTGTGTGTGTTTGATGAGTGTGCTTGACAGAGACAGAGACAGGTAAGGTAAGAAATCACACCTCAACCCCCCACCTCCTAGAGATGGCCATGCCACAATCTCTTTTCCATTTTCCTCTTGGCATTTTGGGCACACATGCTCAGTGTTTTTTTCAAGCTGCCGAGTCTGGGACTTAAACCGTGGAGTTGGTCATTTGAGATCCAATACCTTAACAACCATGCCACCTGGTGGCCCTAAAAGACCTTTTATGAGAGTTGTATTTAAAAAAAAAAAAAAAAAAAAAAAAACAGTATTAACACCCTTAAAGTTGTTGCTATCAAAAGCTATATACTTCTTCCCTTGAGTGGGTTTTCACTTTAATGTACATAATAGATTGGTACACGTAAGTGAAAAGTATCTTGGCTCATGATACACTCATTTGTTCATTTATTCAGTAAATATTTATTGAGTGCAAAGTATATGCTAGGCATTGTTCTAGGCTCCATGTACATGGTTAAACAGAATTCCCTGCTTTGGGGGAGCTTAGCTTGTGGTAGGGGAAATTATGTAAAGTATTAAAGAAGAAAAAAGAAATCTGAGAAGATGCTAATTGGCAGTTTAAATCTGAGATAGGAGATGAAGTAAGGACTCAACAAGTGCCATTTGGGTAGACACTTGAAGGAAGTGAAGGAGTAAGTCAGGCAGATACCGGAGGAGGAGCAGAAATGGTCATTGTGACTGCCCCAAGGCAGGAACTTGCCTGAGGTGTTCACAGCAGGCTGAGGAGGCTGTGCAGCTGGGACAGAGTGACCAGGGGGAGAGCAGGATTACTGATGAGGGGAAGGGAAGTGTAGGGGGCATAGATCAAGATCAAGTAGGACCTTGCAGGTAGTACAGGTGAGAGAGTGGTGGTTCAGTCTAGGGCTTGTCCTGGCTTAATACAAAATCTTATTGTTCTCTACGTTGTCAAAATTTTGTCAGTTGTTTAAAAAAACCTGATTTTCATCAAGTGTTTATGTACTAAAATCACATAATACTAAAGACACAGTAAAAAGCGTAAGAATCCATTTAAAAATTTTGAGTGCCCCCCATTCCATGTTAACCTGCCAATGTCCATACCAATCTGGAATGGTCACTTAGGCCATCCTTTACCATTCTGTTTGTGTTTTATTTTGCTGAAGGCTTGTCCTACAATAGCTTCCAAAGAATGCATCTGGGGGAATTTGGGAGAGTTCAGGACTCTTATGTAAATTAAATTGTCTTTACTTACCTTTATATTTGAACACGCTCTGAGTGACAGTTTGGTTAGAGAATTCGAGTTGTAAAGAATGTTCCCCCAGCATTTAAAAGACATTGCTCCGTTGCTTTCTGAAACCCATATTTGCTCTTAAGGAGTTCAGTCTCTGTCGCATGTACTTTTGGTCCTTGAGGGGTAATTGTTTTATTCCTTTACAGTCACTTGACTGGAGTTGGGGAATGGGGAAAAAGTGTTTGAAATAAATTTGCCACTTTAAATTGGAAATTCCATATTTCACTTTTATTTTTTGAAAAATTGTATTATTTTTCAATTTGCTGTAGGGGACATGTGCTCACCAGAGAAAGAGAGACAGACAGACAGACAGAGACAGGTGAGGGAGGATGGAAGGAGGGAGGGAGGGAGGGAATAATAAACAAGTTGCCAGGACTAAGGCTTGAACCGTGGTTGGTCATGTGGGAATCCAGCGTCCTAACCACCACTCCACTTGCTGACCCCATATTTCATTTTTTAAGTGTGGCTATATACCCCTTCCAGTTAGCATGGATATGAACTAATTTGAGTTACAGTATATGACTTAATGGGTATATAGGAAACCTTCAGACGTAAATGTACTCATTTATATCTATTGTCAGTTATAACCTATGTTTAGCAAATCTATTTTTTGTTCTGGAATAAAAGTATAATAGTCACAGCAGAATAAATACTGAGACAAGATTGGATTAAATAGAATGACTGGTTATGAACAAGGATTTAGGAATAAGTGTGGCATAAGAATTTATTTTTAATAAAATTGTTAAAATCAGATCAGCAGAGCATGTTTTTATGGGCCATCTGCCAAGCAGGTAGCTTTGGAACCTATTATTCCCTTAAACATGTATTTGCATTCATCCCCTGTCAATGTGAGGAGACAAAACCAAAATGAAATTAGAATTTTAGAGCTGGAATGGATATTGTTTTATAGGGGCATTTTTTCCAGAGTGCTCTCATATTTTTTCTTTAACTCACACAGATAATTGGTGATAGAATCAGAATCCAACTCTCTTAAATTATTTCCCCTAGTGTTCTGGTGACCTTCTGACAGTAGAAGATTTTAGGTACCCAAAATAATCAGTCAGCTAAAATTGCAGCAGTTGGCTATTTTGTATAACATGTAGGGTAGTGGTTCTCAAACCTAATGGTGAATTACTCTCACTTGGGAAACTTGTTTTTTAAATGTAAGCCTTCTCTGCTCCTCTCCTGAGATTTTGAATCAGTAGGTTAGAGGTAGGGTTCGGTAAATCTGTGTTAATAAAACTGATATTTTGAAGCAAGTGAGCTATTGTGCTCAGAACACTCCAATTTCAAGGAATGAAGGAGACAATGAAGAAGTGATATTAGAACTAATTACCTAATGTCTTATTTCCAATAAATTTTAGAAAAGAGTAAAAGCTGCTTAGGGGCTTGTTTCTTTGAAGAGTGTATTTCCCTCTTAACATAGAAATAAAAAAGCATAGGAGAGAGGCTCAATGACTATTTTTGTTCCTTTGTCATTAGAACCTTGGGGTCATTATGATGAAATCATTAAATCCATATAACCCATTTTGTACTGTGAAAAAAAAATGTGCTATTTCAAATGAAGTCAAACAAATAGATAACTGTTTGGGCATGACACTAGTTTATCACTGCTGAGATACTACTAAATTGAGAAGAGGCTGTTGGAATACTTGATATTCACAGAGAGTTGTGGCATAGTACTGACTCAATGAGGCACTATTTCTTTAGCAGCTGGAATGTTCTTAGATGTTGCCTGTCTTATACATCGGTGATTAGTGAATATTCGAACGTTCTGGTTGAGTAGGACAAGTAGAATGTGTATTAGAGAACACCTGTGAAGATCTTTTTTATATACTATTAGTTTTAGTATTACCTCAGTAACTAAGATGTAGGAATATGGTTTTAATTGAAAAGAAACTACTTTCCTTTTTGTTTTTTTGTTTGTTTGTTTGTCTGTTTCTGTTTTTTTGTTTTTTAGGATTCTGCCATAATCTACGGGGAGGGTGGCCATACCACTATCCCTTGTTTTCATTCTCTTCCTGGGATTTTGGGCACACACACATATCCAATGTGATTTTCAAGCCACAAGTTCTGGGACTCAAACCATGGTCAACTATGTGGGAATCCAGCACCTTAACCACCGTGCTACCATTTTTCTTTAAAAGCTTATGTCCTGTTAAGATAAAGTTCATGCTCAGCTAATTTGTTTCAAGTTTTTGACTGTGTGGTATAAAGCAAATATAAAAAAGATGAATAATAGTCTAGACTAATAAAAATATATATAGGCAGTTGAAAATTCTTAACAATAAAATAATTCATACCTTGGAAGGCTGAAGGCAGGAATCCACAGATCATGTTTTGGGGAAAAAAATTGCAAGTAAATTTTGCCTCCAAACTGTTTTACTGGTAGTACGATTTTCATAGTTACATACAACAGAGAAAAAGGGAGGTTGAATTTTCAAGGGTTCTAATTCAGTTATAAAAATTTAATATGAAGAGGATTTTTGTAAAGGAGCAGGTACAAAGTGAGCATATGCAAAAAAACATCTGTAAATTGTTACTAAACTCATAGAATGTAGTGGAGTACACCTGAAAAATCAATGATTTTTAATACTCTGTTTTAACTAGTGAATTGCTTTAACTTAGTATGAGCATATTATTTCCAGTCCCATTACTGATTTTTTTCACTCTGGTAGTATGTACCTTATACTGACTTCATATTTTATTTTAAAACTATTAAGATATGAAAAAAGTTTAGTAATCCAAATACTTTAGAAAATAGTTATAGCTATATAGTAGCTCTAGACTATACATACATAAAAGTATGAGAGATGTATTTACCTTTAGTAAGTACTTAAAAACTATTTAAATTGAGTACTTTTGATGTATTTAAATAAATAAAAACCTGTGGTAAGTCCTTTAGTCAATCAACACTAACTTAATTGTTTCGCATATTTGATTCTAATATTCCATACTTTTTCAAAATGAAGCACACTTGTATATGCATATAGAATATGAGCATGCATATATGTACAGAAGCCCTTTAAAAAGAATTCAGTTTTCTTTTATAAACACCATAACACTTTATGCCTGTAGAATGTTTCTGCTAAAGTTTGTATTGATACCATTGACTCAAATTTATCTCTTCACATTTGAGATGTATTACTAGGATTATTTGTGCATGTAGGTTTTTGTCAACTTACTCTTACCCCTTCAATAAATCAGTTACCTTAAAAAAAATTGTGACCATTTCTACAAAATACTTGTTCATAAAACAAACCTCCATATTCAGCTTATACCCAAATACCACTTCACCACCTTATCACAAATTCACTCTCAAAGAATTTGTATTTTCTAAAAATAGCTTGTATTTTGAGAGTGTAATAAAATCTGTTGTAAGAAATAAACTGTTGAAAGGGTTAAGTTATTCTTAGTATATTTTTTAGTATCACTATTTGAGGTGGTAGTGGCAGAGGAGGTGTAAGGATGAGGTTAACAGGTTTTTAAAATTGTAATAGAAGGATATTTTTCTTGTTACTTTTTCTTTTTTGCTAGAACATATGTGTGCTTGCCAAAAAGGGAGAAGAGAAAGCACCCTCCATTGGAAATGGTCACATCATAATCCCTTCATTTCTCCCACCTTTTGGGATGTTGAAGATACTTGCATACTTACCTGATGTTATTAAACCAGTGGGTTCAGACTTGAACCATGCAGTCAGCCATATGGGATGTGACTACCTTAACACAGAGCTTGCCTGGAGCATATTTCAGTGAGATATTTTAATGTACATGGTAGAACCTTTACAGAACATTGAAACCCAGAAATACCTTTTCCTCATTTCCCATGTGCTGACAGAACGGCAGCTGTCACAGCTAAGACTACAGTAGTCCTTCAATCTGAGTCATACTCGGACCTTGAAAACTAACCTGAGATACTCTATATTGGAACTGGCTTATCCCACCACTGAGAATTTGAGTGGAACATAATAAAAGTTCAAATTAATGCATATGTCTGTACACACACATATTGACATACTTCAGTCAGGATTCAACCCAACAGATGGTTGTACTTGCAACTTCTAGACTGGCGTACTGTTATAGATAATTCAGGAAATTAGTACCAAGTTGTGAAGAAGACTATTTTGTATTCTGCAGTGCCCTCTCTTTTGTCAAATGTTTTCTCTCTGTCCACTTGACTCTTGTTTAAAGTGGACCCTTAGTTTTCTTCCTTGAACACAATTTGGGTCCCTTAATCCAACCTTGAGTTTCCCCTTTGCCCTTAAAATACTCATATATGTGTGTGTGTGTATGAATAGGTTTTTCTGTTGATGTCCTTGAGCATTATAATGCAGCATAATCTAATTATGGGACTTTGGAAAGAGGTTTTCCTTTTAAGAGGTTTTGCTCTGAGGGCACATGCCCTCGCTGGAAAGACAGAGACAGAAACTAGAAATCACCTCCTGGGGGTATGGCTGTGCCACAGTCCCTTCTCCAGTTTTGAGCACACACACACATACGCCTGGCGTTAGTTTCAAACTGCTGGACCTAGGGCTCAAACCACGGTCAGCCATGTGGGAGTCCTGCACCTTAACCACAATGCTACCTGCTGGCCCAAGAGAACATCTTTTCAAGAGGCAGCTTTCCCTTATGATGTGATCTTTTCCTTGCTAAGACACCCTTCAGTCTGTCACCTGGTCAGTGTTCATATGGAAATAGCGAGGCCATCCATCTAAATGGAAACTTAACCAGTCACCTCCTTGCCTGGAAACTTTCATTGGTTCCCTGTTCCCTATTCACACACACACAATTAACATGGCATGTATTGGGTCGGTCGGGGAAGTCGGGACACATTTTTGCATAGAAAAACATGACGTGACTTTCCTGGTGGTCTAATAAAGTACAGATTGTGCCTACTTTTCCATCTTAGTATTTTCTTTATTTAAAAAAAAAAAATGCCAGAGGACGTGTGTTCTCTGCTAGAAGAGAGAGAGAGCAAGGGAGAGAAGAAAGCACCCTAGTGGGGAATGATCAAACAGTCCCTTCTCTCCATCTTGTCATGATTTGGGGCATGACACACACCTGGTGTTTGTTAAGCCCATGGGGCCGGATTGCGTATTTTTAATTTTACTTTTTTGCTATAGGTTGTGCATGCTCAAAGGAGAGAGAAGGGAAAACTGAGACTTCAACACCCTCTCCCCCCACCCAGGGGTGATGGCCACACTGTAATCTTTTCCGTCCATGCTTCTCTCAGGATTTTTGGCACACATATACATGTGCCAGCATGTTTTAAAAGCCACCGTGTCTGGGATTCAAAACCACGTAGTTGGCCATATAAATGGGAGCCAGCCGCTGTAACTACCGTGCCACTGGCTGGTCCCAGCTTCCACCTTGATATTTCCTGTCTCAACCTGAGTATTTTCCCCTGCTTGTACCTCACATCTTCATACCTACGGCTCTACACAACAGGACTGTATGCCAAAAATATCAGCCCCCTGTCATCCTCACTTGGTTAATTCCTACTCATCCTTGAACACCTATCCTATGTATTTTCCAAGAAGCACATTGCTTCTTTATCAGGTGTTGGTGTATTGAATGAACCTCGGGTTATCTATCACATGATGCTAACTGTATGCTCTGGGCTAGAATCACTACAACATTCTTTGTCTTACTATATTCCTAGAACTCAGTACAGATTGCTGAGCTTTGGGAACAGGAGATCGTTTGCAGAGCTATCAGTACATTTTTGCCTCGTTGAGTGACAATCATTTTAAAGACAACATGGAAATTTGTAACTGCACCAAGTAGCTGGTACCTGAGAACACTGGCCATTACATTGTGTTTTCCTTCCCTTTTGTCTCTACAGATCTTGTTTGCTGTATCATCCCATAGCCAGTTTTTTTAAAAATCTGTATCATTTCACAAACTTTTAATTGGCAAACACCAGGCATACCCTAATAAGGTGTATTCAGGATATGGAAGTGTTTGAGATCACGGCATTAAGACCTTTCTGTCATCTCAGAATTCTGTGTTTGGGAGAACTAATGTTTATTTTCCTTTGGAAAGTTGTTCTTTTTCTCTCAAACTGTGGAGTTCAAAACTAGAATGTCAAAAATATGGAATACCCGCTCATCTTCCTGATCTAATATTTCAATTTCTAAAGTTAGCCCTTGTTGCTGAGAGACTTTCTTTATGTCATTATAAATAAATAAGTGATTCCTCCTCAGCTCTATCTGCCAAACAACACTGTCAGGCTTATTACTAGGAAAGTAACTTGGTAATTGGACTATATCAGCAGCCTGATTTGTACTACAAAGGTAAAAATCATTATGCCTCTTCATGCCCAGTGACCACTTATTGAAAACAGATTGGAAAGGGTGTGAAGGCCTGCTTTTCAGAATTTCAATAAAGTCTTTCCTCACAAGTCTGATTATCTTCGATGACATTTTTCTTTATCCTAATGCTCCTTTCGTGGAGGTGACTGTTAACGTGGGCAGCCACCTGTTAATTACATGCCAGCAGAGAGAATAGATGAATTCCCCATGAAGCTTATAATGTTTACTTTCAGGTCGATTCCATTGTATGTCCTGTTTTGCTTTGGGTTTTTAATCTGGAACTTTGGGGACACATTTGCAAGGCTGGGGAGAACAATAAAGGTTAACAGTTGAGTTCTGTTCAAATAACAGAATGATTTATTTTGGTCATGACTTGAACTCAAATGTACAGTTGAGATCTTTGACAAGGTGTAAATAATTTTTCATGTTTATTTCAAAATAGTTTGGGAAGATTTATAAGCAGGCCTTATTGGAAAAGCAAAGCAAATAATAACAGATAATAAACGGACTGTTTTGGCATTGTAGATTTAAACTACTCTTTCAGTACATTTGTTATACATACTAAATTTCTGGAAAGCTTGATAAATACTGCGTTAAAAGTGTCTAAAATAACATTGCTCATGTTGCTTATAAAATACTTGATGGTTCCTTTGACGTCAGCGTGCCTTGTGCTGCTTTGGTCTTCTCTTGAGTTATGTCTTTACAGCACCTGATACATGAAGTGGTTCACACCATGCCCAAGATACGGGCCACCCACCAGCTACATGGCATGACAACTCTGCAGGCCGTACGGCAGCCTTGATAATTGTATGGCCATGGATAATAGCCGCCCAGGGGTTCACAGATCTTCTGGCAATGGGTGTAGCTGCGCCGACATTCTATGCAGCAGATTCCTTCATGATCCAGTCTAGGGTCGAATGTCATGCTTTCCCCTTCCTGCTGCTGTGAAATAACAGAGAATTATTTGTGTTTTCTTCATAATGAGAAGGTTACAGCATATACATTATTAAATTATAAAACCCTGGATTCTTTCCTGTTAAAAGAAATCGACATAATCTGCTGTAAGGAATTCTCAGTTTTGTAACCTGCTGTCATTCAGAATTCCTGATACCAAAGAACCTTCGCCTACCTAATCTGTCACTGACAGGAAGTTGTGTGCGTGTGTGTTTTAATGATACCCTTAAGTTTCTCCGTGCCTTTAATGAACTGTGGTTACCACTCAGTAGTGACTCAACTTGTATCAAATAGGAAATCAAGGCATTGCGATCAAAGGTAACGTTTCTTTTAAGTCAGTGGAGCACTGGTGCCTTCTTGCAGTAATGGCTTCCAGGGCTCTTGGGAGCAGGTTTTGGCACTCACTGGTCTGGCCTAACAGATTTTGATTCCAGTTGCACTGGCTCCAAGAACACTGTCAAGTCATTTAGTTTCTCCTGCCTTAATTTCAGCAGCAGAATGGGGATGTTACCTCTATGGGGACGAAAGAGGTCTATAATGCTCAGGAAAGGGCTCCATAGAAACATAAAAAATTCAAGACCTTAAACTTTAAAAGTCTGTTTTCTGTGCCATAATTACAGCTCCATAAACATAAAGTCATATTGACGAAGTAAACATCATCACTGCTGGAGAGCACAGAACGTTACCCCTGGTTCAAGATACATGTCTGGTTTTCCTTTTCCAAGATTTCCAGGGGCAGAGATTCTGTATTCTCTTTAGTATTGAATTACATTGCCAAGGAGTTCTTATCTTTAAAATTTTGAGTCAGTATAAGCCTCTTTTCTAGGGGTAGCTAGCCGATCCTGAAATTTAAAAATATGAAAGAGCTTCCATCCTAATTTATGTGTGTGGAGGGGTGTGTGAGCATTTCAATTTCTCAACACTGGGAAGCGGGCACAGTTGTACACTGACACCAGTATGCTCACCATCTTAAATCTGACAATTGGTAACCTCTTACCAAGTTGTTTTGTTGTTCTGAAGTATCAAATTCTGAAGTGAATTTAAAGGGAATTGAAGGCATTGAGACCTTTCACCCATAAATGCATGAGAATGTACCTCAAAAAAATGCAGACACTCTTACATAACCACATTGTCATCACACCTAACAAAAGTTATTCCTTAATGCTGATAGCCTATGTTCAAATTCTGTTACTAAGATATTTATTGCTGGACCAGCAGTTAGCATAATGGCTATGTCACTGGACTCCCATGTAGTCGACTGCGGTTCGAGTCCTGGATCCGATGGCTTAAACTCACGCCGGGTGCGTGTGCTTGCGTGCCCAAGATCCCGAGAGGAGAATGGAGGAGAAGGGATTGCGGCATGGCCATCCCCCCTGGGGGGTGATTTCTCACTTTCTGTCTCTCGTCTCTCTCTTTCTGGTGAGCACACGCGCCCTATAGCAAAAACCTCTCCAAAAAAAGAAAAAAAAATTTATTGTCTTGCTCTCTGGCACTATCCTTTTTCTTATTTTTCATTTTTTTTTCCTATTCAGGCCACTAGTTTTTTTCTTTATCTCTTGAAATACAGCTTCATCCAGGAGATAGCAAAAAGCCACTTCATTAGTAGTAACTGACTTCTCCCAGACAGGGGAGTCAAAAGACCTGTTGGTTGAGGTATGTCCTCATTTGAGGGAAGGTTGGTTAGGATTAAGTTGAGCTCTCCAGTTTTTGCCATAAAATACTTCCTTAAAGGAATATGTGAACTGTTGAGAACATGGGGAGAAATCTTTTAAAGTTTTCTGCTTAAAGCTCGACATGTAATAAAGGAAAAACATTGATACAACTGGACCTTTTCAAGGAATGTGAGTGAGTCATCAGGTCTGGGATCCAGGACAAAGGCACAGCCTGCCTTTCTGTAAAGGGGGTGGATGCCCTCATGAGTGGGTCTGGATTCAGCTGGTCCCAGCTACCTGGGGAATAAACTATATTGAATTTTGTTTGCCTATTCAGATTTTCTTTCTTTTTTATTATTTGAGCTTACGGGATGAAGTACCATAGTGTTCCAAATTTTCTGATAAGCCCTGGGTTATTTAGAAAGTAGTTTTTGCTCTAAATCTTTCTAAAATATATTAGTCTAAAAAGATAAAGTAGGAAATATATTTATTATACAGTCCTAACGCTGTAGGATTGAATAGGCTGCATAGAAAAAAAAATACACAAATAACTTAGTGTATGAAAAGATGCTCCATCTTACACATAATTAAGACAGGAAAGATAAAACAACCAGGATATACAATTTACACCTAAGAGGCCAAGGTGTTTTTGTTTTTTTTTTTTAAGTTTGATGATAAATAGGTCTTTTTATTACCATTTGCAGACACACAGCTGGTATAAATCTTTGCAAAGCAATTTGGTATCTTCCATTAAAATCTCAAAGTCCCATCTACTTTAAATGCAGCAGACCCATACTTCAGTACTTACGTTAAAGATAGATACTTCCACATGTGTATAAGAGGTATAATAATAATAATAGCTAGCACCGAGCAAGTTAATGCTTCCTGTGTGTCAAGCCCTGTGGTGAGAGTTTCACCTGCATCGCCCTGTGAGTCATGGGCAAGGTTAAATACTGTAACAGTCTTTACAACAGCAAAATATAGTGAAACAATTTATATGTGCGTCAAAGCAGAGCTTGTTAAATCTCTACATCCAACCATACAATGGGATATTATTAACTATATAGTTGTATTTAAATGAGGTATGTATGCTATATAGAACAAAAAGCAAGGCATAGAAGTTTTGTTAAAAATTATGTGTGAGTGTGTGTGTCTACTTTCACAAAGAAACTGGGCAGAAAGGTTGTTCTTGGGAGGGGGTTGGGTGGAAAGGAAGCTCATTTTGTATATCCCTCTGTACTGTTTTTAAAAATATGTGCAAATAGGGCCAGCAGATGCTGTAGTGGTTATGTCACTGCACTCCCACATGGCCAACCATGGTTGGAGACCCAGATCCAGTGGCTTGAAAATCACACTGAGCCCGTATGTGTGTGTGTGTGTGTGTTTCCAAGATCCTGGGAGGAGAATGGAAGAGATGGGATTGTGGTGTGGCCATCTCCCCTGGGGAGTGATTTCTCACTTTCCCTCTCATGGTCTCTGTCTCTCTGGTGAGTGCATGTATGCCCTAAAGCAAAAAACCTCAAAAAAAAAAAAAAAGTGCATGTATTTATTTTTATTTTAAAAACTAGTTACCAATAAATATTATCCTACTTTCCCTGCAGAGTACAGTCATGGTAAATAATATCTTATACAAGATTTGAGTTTTTAGCACCTTAGTGTTATCCACATAAACATCAGTTCTCAATGTTGCAGTCTAAAGTGTTTTCTCTGCATACCAGTCTGTCTCTTGACTGGACTAAGAGCCCCCGAAGGGCAGAAGTTATTCCTCACTGTGTGCGTAGGGCCTGGGAAAGAGCAGGTACTCAACGAATGTCTGTTGAGTGGATGAATAAAGTGGATATAAAAGGGGAAAGAATACTTTCATTTTGTGTGTTGCCTCCAGGGCACACTCTTGGCAACATTTTTAAATAATCAAATTCCTGATATGAATTTGTTTTCATGGGTTTGCCTGTGAGTCAGAAAAGAAGAGAGCACGAAAAACAGCTTTGAATAAGATTACAACCTATCAGGATTTTACACTACAGAGGCAATGTTTAAGTGTTCTTACCCTTAATTATAAACCTTGCAACAAAATAGATTAGGATGTATTTGTAAAATAATTGAGCAAAAGTCTCAGGTGAATACTAAATGCTCACTTGACACCTCAAGAGCAACACCATTTCAGTGTTCTGTTTAATGCATTTGTCGTGAAAGCACCAGTACGCACGTGGTAAGGATTATCAGGATTGAAAGGCTCGGAGTCCTCTTGAACACTGGGTCTGGTCTCATTATTCAGTCTCCCAGGGCCTGGGTTGCCCCGCGGTCCACTGCGTGGCCTTGTGGTAGTTGGGACACTTTTTCTTACTACTTCTCTTCTTTCTCTCTGGATATCTGCAAAAATCGTTATCAATTAATCCCTTCATTTAAATAATTGAGTTATTATTTGATCTGAGTTTATCAAGGTGAAAAACAAAAGAACATCAAAATGTATACATGAGTAGATTGTTATTTTTTTTTTAGAGGTTTTTGCTATAGGGCGCGTGCATTCGCCAGACAGACAGAGAGAGACAGAGAGACAGAAAGCAAGAAATCACCCCCCAGGGAGGATGGCCACGCCGCAATCCCTTCTCCTCCATTCTCCTCTTGGGATCTTGGGCACACACGCACACGCGCCCGGTGTGAGTTTAAGCCACCGGGTCCGCGACGTGAACCGCGGTCAACTAAATGGGAGTCCAGCGACATAGCCATTACGCTAACTGCTGGTCCCGTTATTTATTTTTTTAGAGAGGTTTTTGCTATAGGGTGCGTGCACTCACCAGGAAGACAGAGACAGAAAGACAGACAGCGAGAAATCACCCCCCAGGGGGGATGGCCACGCTGCAATCCCTTCTCTATTCTCCTCTCGGGATCCTGGGCATGCACACACATGTGCCCGGTGTGAGTTTAAGCCACTGGGTCTGGGACTCGAAGTGCAGTTGACTACATGGGAGTCCAGCGACATAGCCATTACGCTAACTGCTGGTCCCAGTAGATTGTTATTTTTGTATTGATAATTTTTGTAATAATCATGGTTTAGAATCATGGTTTAGTTGTCAAATATACAAATAGCCTGTATTTGGTTTTATTGATACTGAGGCGACATTGTAAACATCCATTCCTAATTCCTTTTTCATTACCTGCCTTCACTGTAGGGGCTGAGAAAACACCACTCATTGCCCTAGTGGCCAGTTGAGACATTTCTGACTACAGAGATATAAGCAGAATACCTCTCTGCAGTTTCTGGGAAAGCTTTTGCCTTCTTGATAAAAGGGGACATATACGACTTCCTGTATCTTGTTTTTCTTTCTTGAATGTAGTTGTGTTATCTAGAGTTTGAGCGCCAACTGGTGACTATGAAATGATAGGCACAGGGATGATAAATCAGCATGCTGTGAGTAGCAAAATGGTAAGCTAGGAAGATAGTTGATGGTATCACTGAGTAGCTGATGATAGCAAAAACTGCCTGTCCTGGACTTTTGGCTGTATGAAAAAAAAAAAAAAACGTATTTGTAGAAACCACTGTCGATTGTGTATTCTGTTTCTTGAAACCATATGTATTTCTCATAGATTGACTATGTCGGTAGAAAGCTTTACACTTCATAAGGGGCATGTTATCTTGGTTGAATCTTTTTAAAAAAATCCTATGGGATAGAAAAGACAGATGCTTTTGTACACAAGGGCATCAAGGGTCAGAAAGACCAAATGACTTGGCCAAGATCACAGGATGGATGGCAGAGCAGGGAGCCAAATGTGAACTCTCTGGCTTCCAATCTGGTATGCAAATTTGCCACACTGCTTCATGTATCCTGCGGCATGGCTGATGGCTGTCCAGTGACAAAAGTGGAAAGTATCACACGGCATGGACTTCTGGTGTCATCTGTCTGCTGTAAGGTTGGATGTCTTCTTAAAATTAATGTGTTGGGGGCTAGGCAGGTGGTGTGGTGGTTAAGACAGCTGGATCCTACCTGGCTGGCTGTGTAGTTTGAGTCCCAGACCTGACAGCTTGAAAATCACACCAGGTGAGTGTGCGTTCTCCTCTCCCAGAGAGAATAAAAGAAGGGATTGCAGTATGGCTGTTCCCCTCTGGAGGGTGCTTTCTCACTTTCCCTTTTTCTATCATTCTCTGTCTCTTTCCAGCAAGTACAGTGCCCTATAGCAGACTTAAAAAAAAAAAAAGTGTTAGTATTTGATTGCACTGTAAAGGTGTTAAGTGAAAACTTAATCCTTTCATGGTGTCCTAGAGTGGGGTTTTTTTGAGTGATAAGGCCATTAGGGCAGGACTCCCACGATTGAGTCCTGGTGGGTTTATAAGCAGAGGCAGGAGAAAAATGTGAATGTAGACCATGTTGTGTTCTTCTCAAACTTCTGCCTTCTGCCATTGTGTGATGTCTTTGAACTTTCCAACCACCAGAATTGTGAGTCAATAAATCTCTGTTCTTTATAAATTCCCAGTCTCAGGTGTTTGTTAGCAATGCAATAATGGACTAAGGCACTTTCTGTATCTCAGTTTCTTCATCTGTAAAAAAGGGGTTAATAATAGTATCTGCGTTGTGTGGGAGTAACAGGCTTAATGAGCATCTATCTGTATCTGAAGGTTTTAGCACAGTGGCATAAAACAGGCACTCAAATATTAGTTGATGATGGTTCTATTGTGTTTTGCTTTTATCAGAACTTAGCTGTACTTTAAAGCCATAGATACCTTCCTCAGACAGCATGCATGGAGACACACCAGGGAGACCTGGGTTTTAATTCACAACTCTACCTCTCTTAACTAGCTGAATAACCTCAGGCAAGTTAGTCCCTGTGTACCTTAGTGTCCTCATCTTTACAGTGGAGATTTGAGTAGTTATCCAACAGTTTTCATAAAGATTAAATAAGGACAAATGTAATGTTTTAGGGTCAAAAAGTGGCATGGTGGTTAAGGTGCTGGATTCCCACATGGCTGACCATGGTTTGAGTCTCAGTCCCAGCAGCTTGACAAATCACAATGGATAAATAAATAAATAATTTTAAAAATACGTACTGCTCTAGCACAGGGTGAGGCACACAGTAAGAGCTTAGTGAAATCAGCTGTCTCCCTTCCCTTCTGACCTGTGTCCAGATGCCACAATATGTCTAATAAAACAGACATGTGATGCTATGACCTGCCTGCTCCAAGATCCAAGAGCAGGGGCTCTGGGACCCTGGAGTCAGAAGATGATGATGGGGGGGGGGGGGTGGGTGGGACGGGTAGGGAGTTTTATTAGAATTTGGTGGGGAGCCAGGCACTAGCAGAGGGGGATTATTTTCTTGATTTTATTGTAATATATAACTATACTTATGAGAGAGAGTCCTCTTTTTTTTTTTTTCTTAAGAGAGATTTTTCCTATAAGGTGTATGTGCTCGCCAGGGAGCCAGAGAGACAAAGCGAGAAATCATCCCCCCAGCCTTAAAGGGGGATGGCCATGCCGTAATCCCTTCTCCTCTAGTCTCTTCTTGGGATTTTGGGCACACACGCACATGCTCCCAGCATGAATTTCAAGTCTCTGGGTCTAGGATTCGAACTGTGGTCGACTAGATGGGAGTCCAGCAGCATAACCATTATGCCATCTGCTGGTCCCTAAGAGCCCTCGTTTTGTCATGTCTGTGATATTCTATCCTATGGGTATACCAATACTTACTTAATCCTTTTCTGGCCTGGGGACATTTAGATGATTTCCTCCTTTCTGGTGTACGTATTATGCATCATGTGCCATCTTGTATGGCTGCCGCATTGACTGACAACTTAGGATGTGCGCATGCTTGGGCTGTGCCTCATCATGGATGTGAGGAACCGGCTCTTTCTACAAGGGTGGAGATTCTCACTGGATCAGCCATGTTAGCATTGCCAACAGCACTGCCTTCGCAGCCCTACTTCCCACCCCCTTTCCCTGCACTGTTTTTTTCCATAGCATCTTCTATCATCCCATACAATTTTCTTATTTTACTTCAGTGATTATTTATTGGCTCCTCTGCTACAGTATAAAATTTCTTGAGGGCATGAGTTCTCAGCTATTCTGTTCACAAATATACTTCAAATGCCTAGAACAAGTATATGGCCTTTGTAGATGTTTGTTGGATAAGTGAATGAACTCTCTGGATAAGAGGCTTGTCCTTAGGAAGAGCTCTGCATGATGGCAGTGTGGGAGACTCTTGTCCTTGATTGGAAAAGATGTTTGGTACTTGTTGGTGGTCAAAAGCAGGAAGACTGAGGCCTTGTGAAGGTAGGTGGGGACCAGAAAGCCAGGATGTGGCAAGTGGCCTTAGAATTGTGAAATGCACCCAGTCACAGGGCAAAAGCACAGTCCATTTTGGCAGCCAGCCCCTCTCTAGCCCCTCCAGTTGTGACAGAGACTACTCACTGAACATGGTATTCTTTCTTACTGAACCTGTTTGTGGCTTTGGGATTCTCAAATCACTGTGCCGGGCAGCCACTGCATACCATGGCTTACAGATTGAATTCACGTGCCCAGCCTGGGCTGGAGATTACCATCTCCACCAAATTTTAGAGCACAATTGTAAACAGTAAGAAAACTTAACCATGACAGAATTAGAAACCTGTACTTTCTAATCCTGGTGGGTTCTTTTTAAAATTGTGGTAAAATATACATAACAAAACCTGCTGTTTTCACCATTCTTAACTGTATACCCCGTGTCGTTAAGTTCATTCACATTGCTGTGCAGTCATCACCACCATCCATTACTATCACCTTTTTCACCTTGCAAAAACACTGAAAATCCGTACCTGTTAAGTACTAACTGCCCGTTCCACTCTCATCCCCACCAAGCTGAGTAGTTTGAATGCCTTTATTTCATTTTCGTGCTGCTCTCTCCTAGTGTTCAATAAAATCTTCCAGAACACATAGGCTATCAGCTATGCTAGGAGAAAGGCTTTCAACTTGGACCAGAGCTACAAAGTAGGCCTTTGGGAGACCAGTATCAGGAGTGCAGGCAGTAGGAATGAAGAGAGAGAACCCCCCACCCTTCCTCCGGCACAGGAGGACCTCAGGGGAAAGAGCGAGGCCTGTGGGCTCACCTGCCTGTTCCACCTGGAAATAGCTCAATGGGATGCTGCAGCCTTGCTCTGATCCCCAGGGACCCTGCATTCGCTTTTACTGGACTTGGAAGCTGAAGCTCGAGCCTTGAACTTGAGGAATCTCAGTCTATACCCACAGCAGCTTTTGGCTGTCCCATAATTCTAGGTTTGAATGTAATAAAAATTCGCCAGTATGACAGCTTCTTAGTCCCTTGGTTCTATGCTTTAGGAATTAAAAAAAATATAAAATTGGAAGGTGCAAACAACTGAGATTAAGGGGCAGAGTAGAAAGAAGTGGGAGCACCGTAAATAAAAGGCACTGGTAGTGCAGTGGTGTTCTGTCTTCCTGCCCTGCCTCCTGTTAACCCTGCTGCTCCTTCCCTTCCGGCCCATCACACGGGCTGTCATTTTTCTTCTCATGCTAATTGCTAAGACACTGCAAAGACATGCATCCTGATTTATCATCCTTGTGCTCAGGGGAATCTCACATGAACAGGGAGAATTTCAAGCAACAGTAAGATCATTTAAAACATTACCTTTTGGGTATGTTGGCTTAAGCCAGAAAATAGGAAGGTCGCCACAGAGCTCTAAGACTTTAGAACTCAAGAAACTATTGTCCTTCACAGGCTGATCTACGGCCACCCAGATAAGAGAATTTTCTTCATATTTAACTGGCATGATCTTGCCTTCCTGTAAGTAAAAATGAAACGTATTTGAGCAAAGAGGATGGGAGACATACTGCATACTGAGAGTCCTGTGTTGCTGAAAGATGATTTCATCTTACCAAAACATAGAGTTCTTTGCTTGTGCGTGCGTGTGTGTGTATGTGTGTGTGTACTTGAAGGCCCTAATCTGTTTCCTTTGTAGCTGTCTCCGGTACACTTCCTACTGTTGCTCTGTCTTTGGGTAGCTGTAAAGTGTGAATGTGAGTGTCCTGAATTGAAGTGAAAATTACTTGATACCAACTTTGAGATTTAGGTTAATCTGATATTTTTGATCAAAGATGGTTTTGAGGAAAAGCAATCGAATGGACCCTGGAATCCTTTAAAGGAGAGAAGAACCCTTCATTTGAAGTGAAAATCTTTGGGGGTTTTGTTCTGCAGCTTCCAAACAACAATGGAAAAAGCAAGTGATTCGTTCTTTAATGTCCTCAGTTCAAAGTATTATTTAACATAAACCATTTCTCCACTTCGCAGCTATAACAAAACATATTTCGGATGTTCCTCACATCAAGCACACCACTGAGATTTCAAAGCTAAACCCTGGATTTTCTTCTGCAGCAAGATGCTGAGAATGGTTTGATAGCCCAGGAGACAAATTTATTTTGCCAGGTTGTTTCTTTCATGTATTTATTAGTTTGCAATAGGTTGGAGAAATTAAAATGTTTTCTCCTTATTTTTAGCTAAAAGCAGTGCTTCAGTTTTGCTATCTCCCTCAGGGTTATGGCTGCATTAAAACAACTTAAAGTTATTGGAGGAAGCTAACACTCCAGTAATCCAGTTATTTACCTTAAATTAAATGGCTCCATCCAGGAAATGAATGCTCTTTGAGTACAGTAGCTTTTAAAAGTTATACAAGACTGATGAAAAATTTATGAGCACAAGTGGTGCATAAATCTACCCCATCATGGTCTAAAGTGTATGAGGAAGAGTGGGACGATTGGGATAATGCATATAGATGTGTCTCACCAGCTAAGAATGCTAAATAAATCTTGGGGCACATACTTTCAGGTGCCCACCCCATCTCTTTCTTCCCCTTCCTTGCAACACAAGCCTGCTTTTGTTGGAGGCAGAAATGTGCCCAGAGCCAGGGAGACCCTTGCTTTCTCAGACTCTCCAGCAGCTACGAGTGCCCCGGGACAGGCCAGTACATGGAAGAAGTCCACGGCCTTTGGAAATGTTTGTGCTAAACAGTGAGATCCAGGCCAAAGTCTGTAGGGGCTGGAAGGTCTTGTGCTTTTCCTGATTAAAGGGAAGTCATGGTCAGCACTGCTCGCCTCTCCCTGACTTCCTTACTTGAATGTGTGGTTTCTGCTTGGACCTGAAAGGAAAAAACCGCACAGCAATGCGGGCCACTGAGCTGAGGCCTGCAGCTGCCTATGCCACTTATTTAAAACAGAGAGAAACAAGTCTATTTGCTTAAGTGACCCTAAGTGTAGTTTTCTGCTACTGACAGCCAAACATGCTCCTAATTCACACAAACATATTGTCTGAATTTGTTTTTGTCCACCAGATTCCACCAGGCATAATATAAGCAAGGAAAAACACAAGATAAACACATCATCCACCTCTATGGCCTCGGAATCAGAAGCAAAGATTTAGATGATATTGAAAATGTTGACCACGAAGAATTATTTTTGTATTCAAGAACAGTTATTTTGATTTGGCATTATCTAAAATAGTGAAAAATCAAAGATACCCAAAGTATTCAAGAGTAAAAAAAAATTTTTTTTAAGTAAGATTTTTGCTACTTGGCATGTGTGTTCACTGGATAGATAGAGACAGAAGATGAAAAATCACCCCCAGCGAGAATGGCCACGCTACAATCCCTTCTCTAGTCTCCTCTCTGGATTTGGGGCATGCATGCACACACGCCCAGCGTGGGTTTCAAGCTTCTGGGTCTGGGACTCGAACTGTGGTTACCCATGTGGGAGTCTAGTGACATAGCCATTATGCCATTTACTGGTTCCTCAAGAGTAAAAGACTTCGGGACCAGCAGTTAGCTTAATGGCTATGTCACTGGACTCCCACATAGTCGATTGCAGTTCGAGTCCCGGACCCAGTGGCTTAAACTCACGCTGGGCGCATGTGCGGGTGTGCCCAAGATCCCGAGAGGAGAATGGAGAAGAGATTGCAGCGTGGCCATCCCCTCTGGGGGGTGATTTCTCCCTTTCTATCTCTCTGTCTCTCTCTGTCTGGCGAGCGCACGTGCCCTAGCAAAAACCTCTCAAAAAAAAAAAAAAAAAAAAAAAAAAAAGTCAAGGAAAAAAAAAAAGAGGGAACCAGCAGTTAGAGTAATGGCTATGTCGCTGGACTCCCACGTAGTCGACCACGGTTTGCGTCCCGGACCCAGGGGCACGTGTGCATGCGTGCCCAAGATCCCGAGAGGAGAATGGAGGAGAAGGGATTGTGGCGTGACCATCCCCCCTGAGTGGTGATTTCTCGCTTTCTGTCTCTATGTCTCTCTGTCTCTGGCAAGTGCACGCGCCCTATAGCAAAAACCTCTAAAAAAAATAAATAAAAAAGAGTAAAAGACTTCTAAAATTACAGTTATATGATACATTATCTATGTTTTAGAAAAAAAAATGAAGTCAAAATATTTTAAATGTGCAATGGTATAACCTCACTTATGAAACGAATTTCTGTCCTCTCTCCCCACACTCCCAGCACAAAAAATCCATCAGTACTTAATTAACAGTAGTTATCTGTGGATTATGCAGCTATGGGGCATTTTTTTTTTCCTATACTTTTCCGACCAGAAAAGAATGGCAAGAGCATTCAGGGTCCAGAAAACATCTCACTGGGTGAATTTTAGGGTAACAGTAAAAAAGAAAACAGAGGATTTGGTGGTCAGTTTTAAAACTCATGGGTTTGTTTTTAGCTTTTGTTGTGTTTCATTTTATTTTGAGACACTGCCTGCTGCTGCTCCTATGGGGACAAATAATTGGGTAGTTTCCAGGCCCCTCTGCCACCTGGATGTTTCCTGTTTCACCTTGAGGGAGCTGATACTTACTTCACCTCCCCCTTGGGGGATACAGGAAGGACCAAAGGTAACTGTAATAAAATTAAAGATAACGAGCTGTAGTCATCGGCTCACCGTCCACTGGGTCCCAGTCTGCAGATGATAAAACTGAGGCTCAAAGCATTGAAGCCACAGCTATAGCAGGTATCAAAGCCAAGATTTGAACCTATGTTTTCCTGCCTCCAAAGTCCATTTTATTTCCACTATACCTTGCCACAACTCAAATGGTGGATATAATGAATGTGACCATTTTGTAAGCCCTGAAGTCTCATTAAAATGTAAGGTATTACTGGTAAGTGTGTCTTTAGAACTCCGTGTGCAATTCTTAAAGTAAATTTTAAAAATCAAGCTCAAAGGCAAGTTATTAATAATAAATGGAAGAATTATGTTAAAAAAGCTCACAGGTTTGATGCATAGGAAAGGAATTAAGATATATGTCGTGTAGTTTCATTGGGTTGAATTTAAACCAAGGAAAGGAATTGTAGGGGAGCCATCTCAGCTCAGTGTAGGGAAAAGCAACTACCCCCAGTGAAGCTGGCTGCCACACAGTTGGGGATACCCTGTCATTGCTTGCCTATGGAGGCTCAGAGATCAGCCACCAGGGGAGTCAAGAGGAATGCCCGCAGTGAGAGGGGCTGAGGCTGTCAAGCTTCTGAGTCCTCTTGAATGAAGATTCTATTTTCTGGAATTGTTTACCTATTTCTGTGGAGTCTTACTCTCTGTTCAGAAAGTTCCAAAACATGGGGCAAATAAGGGCCATGTGAACACGTAATTCCTTTACGTACTTTAAATTTGGCTTACCAGGCTGCCAGTGGTGTGGTAGTTAAGGCAACTGGATGCCACATGGCTTCCTGAGTCTGGACGAGGCTAAAAATCATGCTGGACATGTGTGCTTGCATGCCCAGAATCTCCAGAGGGGGTAAAAATGAAGAGAAGGGATTGTGGCATGATCTTTCCCCATGAGCTCTCTGTCTCTCCAGCAATTGCACGCACCCTCTGGCAAAATTAAAAAAAAAGAAAGCCTTCCTGGGGCCAGCAGGTGGTATAGTGGTTACATAGCTGGACTCTCACATAGCTAACCATGGTTCAAGTCCCAGACTGGCAGCTTGAAACTCATCTGGCATGTGGTGTGTGTGTCCAAAATCCCAAGAGAAGGATGGAAGAGAAGGGATTGCAGTGTGGCCATCCCCCTAGAGGGGTGATTTCTCACTTTCTCCTCTCTGTGTCTCTCACAAGTGCTCACATCATATAGCAAAAACCTCTCTAAAAAAGGAAAAAAATAGCTTCCCGATATGTTTTTAAAAGAGTTTTGCTATGTAGCTTGCTATCCTCCTGCCTCAGCCTCCTGGGTTGGGCCTCCCCTGTGGCCCTCACCTGTGGAGCGCAGTACTTTAGGGGCACTGGTCACTGTAACTGGGCCCTAAACTTTAAATGTACTACACCATGGAAGAATGATTCCTTGGAACCAGGAGGACAGAACTAGTTTAAATTCTTTTGGCTGAGAAGAAATAGGACTCAGGTTCCAGTCATGCACCTATCCAGCAAGTAGACTGTGCCTTCAAACGCCTGCCAGACCCCACTGTCACAGCACGTTCATACCCACCAGCTCTGAGGAGATGCTCTGCTTGGTCATGGTGTCCACCTCGGGAACGTGAGCCTTCACCTGCGCCTTGATGTAGCACTTCTCTCCTCCAGCAAAACGGATTCCTGTGATGCCCTGTGAAATGAAAGTTTATTCAGACAGCTATCCATCTGTCCATTATTCAATGTAGTGAGTGTTTACTGGATGCCAGGTACTGTTTCAAGTGCTATTTATTAAGGATGAGAGAGAGAGAAAGCCCCTGTATTTATGAGGCGTTACCTTTTATCATGATTGATCAATAATAAAAAATAGAGATAGGGCCAGCCTTGTACAGTGGTTAGCACAGTGCAAATCACGGTTCAAATCCCAGCCCTAGTAGCTTGAAAAACACCCTGGGAATAAGTGCATATTTGCCCCAAATCGTGATGGGATGGAGAAACAGGAGAGGAGGCTGCAGCAGGTGATCACATCACTGTGGAATACTGCCTCCCCTTTCTTTCTCTCTGGCTAAGACATGTAACCTCTACAAAAACAAAACAAACAAACAAAAAAACTGCGTAAAGAGAGAAAGTTAGGCAATGATAAGTGTTGTGAAGGAAATAAAACGGTAGGAAATGGGAATGACAGAGAATAATGCTTTACACAGCAAAGTCAGAGAGGTGACTAAAGGGGTGACATCTGAGCTGAGCTAGAGTCCGTTCTTTCTCTTTTTTTCTAGAGAGATTTTTGCTAGAGGGTGCGTGCACTTGCTAGAGAGAGAGAAAAAGAGGGAATGAGAAATCATTCCCCGAGGGGATGTCCACACTGCAATCCCTTCTCCTCCATTCTTCTCTCAGGATTTTGGGCACACACACATGCACATGCACCCGGCATGACTTTCAGGCCTCCGGGTCTGGGACTCAGGGGGCAGCCATGTGGGAGTCTGGTCCCTGAACCACTACACCACCTGCTAGCCCCAAGCTAGAGTATAGTCTAAAGGATAGTCTAGCTATCCTTTCAAGCTCACATGAAATACCATCTTTTCTATTCAGTCTTCTCTGAACATCCCTAAGTGGGATTTCTTTTCTCTGATCCCCAAACTGTCTCATCTTCATTCCTCATTTAGCACTTAGTCACCGCTGCTCACTCATGTATAAGCTTCTCCAATCAGCATCTGAATCTTCCCTTTTTCTTTTTGGTTATCTCGCAGAGGTTCTCAAAGGATGTTGATCAAATGAATTAATTAGAGGAATTCAGAGTTCCCCTAAGTTACTGAGCCCAGAGTAAATGGTGAAGCTTCGTACAGCACTGGGAGCTGAACTTTGCTCCTAGACCTCACCCAGACATGGATGTTTGTTTTGTCCCCTCTGAGATACAAACAGTGACTCCTTCTTGTTTGCCCATGGACCAGCCTCAAGGGAGACATCAGCCACAAAGTCCAGCCCCGGCTGACAGCTTAGCACGGATTCTACCCAGAGGACACCAGGGGTCACTGGACGTTCTGTCACAGGGTGTTTACTTTCACCCTGCTGGTTTTAGTTTCATGACTAGCAAGTGGCCAAAAATAGTATTAAAAATCTACAAATATTATGCCAGAATAATGTGGACATCAATGCCAATCTGAACCATATCAGTCTTCCGCTGGGTCCATGTAAATGTTGGGATGATACAGAGTGGGCTCCAGGGCCAGTGCTAAGGAATAGAAGGAGGAGAAAATCATTTACGATGCAGGAATCCTGGCGCAGGGCCTGGCAGCTTTCAATGAAGCATGAAGTTAATATAAATCACACTTCAGAAGGTTATTTGAAGGTTTTACCTTTTGTCATGTCAGATCTAGGAGCCTTATGGAAACCGGTAGGTAACAGTTTGGAGACGGACCAGCAGGTGGCATAATGGTTACGTTGCTGAACTCCTATGTAGTTGACCATGGTTCAAGTCCCAGACCCAGCAGCTTAAAACTCACACCAGGTGCATGGGCATGCATACCCAAAATCCCAAGAGGAGAAAGAAGGAGAAAGGATTGCAGCATGGTCATCCTCCCTGGGGGGGTGACTTCTCGCTTTCTGTCTCTCTGGCTCTCTGGCATGTATTCTATAGCAAAAATTGCTCTAAAAACAAACAAACAAACAAACAAACAAAACAAAAATAAAACAAAACAAAAAAACAGTCTGGAGAAAGAAAAGAAATGGCTGATTCTTCCTAGAGCGCTCATAATTTGCCTAATGGGTCATGTCCACCTAGGTAACTCAAACTTATTTCTCTGGTACTGCCTTTCAGAGAGAGGCAGAGGCTTCATCTCCCCCCACCCCACCCCTACCCCCATACAGAGGAGGAAGTCCAAGGCTTACACCAGAGTTCTCATTCTCGCTGCGCCAGAATCTCCTAGAGAGATTTAGGAACACAGATGTCTGAACCTCTCTCCAGAGAGTCCCACTTGATTGATCTGGCTAGGGCTCAGGCATTGGTAGTTCTAATAGTTCCCCCAGGTGTTTGTGATGTACAGCCAAAGCTGAAGACCTCCTCAGTTCAGGGAGGTCTTGTTCAGGAACTTGTTTGGGGTAACAAAGATTCTCAATGACCGCAATAGCCTTTCGACCCAAGTTTCCTCCGTACCAGTGGCTCACGAAGACTCCCTTGTATCAGAATCACTTAGAGGACTTGTTAATTAAGGGACAGTGTGCTGGAGCCCTGGAAGTTTCCCATTCAATAGGTTTGGGCTGAGGCTAAAAGGTGCATTTTGAACAAGCTATTGTTGCTGGTGGTGGCCGAAGAACGCCCAGGAGAACCACTGCTTCCCGTGTGCCCACGGCTGGCATTCTGCATGTAAATCTGCGACTGAAAAACTGAAGGCAGGGGAGGGAAATGACCACACCCATGTGATATGTTCTCTCTCTCTCTTTAAGAGAGATTTTTGCCATAGGGCATATGCACTTGTTGGAGAGACAGAAAGAGAGAACTAATCCCCTGCCCCAGAGGTGGGGATGGCCACAATGCAATATCTTTCCCTCTTGTCCCTTCTCGGGATCTTGGGCATGCATGCACAGGCACCAGGCCTGAGTTTCAAGCCTCTGGGTCCAGAACTTGAACCATGGTCGGCCATGTGGGAGTCCATCAATGTAACCACTACGCTATTTGCTGGTCCCAGTAATATGTTCTCTTAGCCTGACATGTGTGGGAGGCAACACCCATACAACTGCTACCATATCCCCAAAGGAGAGAACTCACTCTACTGAAGGACTCAACACAGCACCGAGTGGGAATCTGGTATTGATTTAGCTCGGATGGTCTATGCACTGCAGAGAACTGAAACCCGGCAAGGATGGCACCGGGGGAAGGAATTCACACATATTAACCACCACATCTAGCTACAAATCCACAAGCAGACAGATATATTAAGAGAGTAAACAGAAGGAACGAAAAGAAGCATAAGAAAGCTGAGCAAAGCCCCTGTTTCTACAAACAAGGCCTTAGAAGCTGGTGATAATGAAGAAATTTGCAAGTGAGCGGGTGAGTAAACGATTCCAATGATCTAACACCCTTTTATCAAAGAGTCAGGCTGTCTCAGCTCAGCTGCATATTTTTTCTTTCCAAAGGATCTCATTTATTTCTGTGGCTTAAACCTGAGGTTCTCCAGGAGGCAGGGGCTCCTGTCACCAAGGGGACACTTTAGAAAACTTTGAGGGGGATCAGCAGATGGCATAATGATTATCTCGCTGGACTCCCACACGGCTGACTACAGTTGGAGTCCCAGACCCAGAGGCTTGAAACTCATGCTGGGTGTATGTGTATGTGTGCCCAAAACCCTGAGACGAGAAAGGACAGCAGCATGGCCATCTCCCCCAGGGGGTGATTTCTTGCTTTCTGTCTCTGTCTCTCTAGTGAGTCCACACACCCTATAACAAAAATCTCTCTCTAAAAAAAAAAAAAAGAAAAATCTTTGAGGGAGTCTCTTGCAGTCAGAGTGGGGCACTCCTGAACTTTATTGGGCAGGGCCAAGGAGTGCCAGGTCCTGCAGGGCCTGGGGCAATCTCAAAGAACTAACTATCTGGGGTCTAAGGAAAAAAAATCTGTATAAGTATCTGTGCCTGGAAACCAACACCATTTTATATAAACATGATGTGATTTTATTTTTATTTATTTTTTGGTGTGCACGTGTGTCTGTGTGGTGTTTTAGGTTTTTGCCATGCCACAGTTCTACCTCAGCCTCCCAAGTGGCCGAGACCATGCCACCACACACTACTTTTTAGGTTGGATGGAAACTCGAACCCTGGTCCCCATGTGGTTTCAGTCTGCTGAGCAGCACTGTCCAGTGGGTGCTACCACAGCCAAGCCAGGCATGGCTTCCATGTGCTGTGGATTTTCTAGGAATGCAGTTTCTGAGAAAATGGTACTTTTGTCCACTGTTTGAAAACATTTCATGGCATTTAATTTGCCAGCATAGACTTGCATCCACATTTCAGCCTATGGCACTGACAGTCAGTCAACAACTAGTTGAAGAGTAACTTTATTTATGTCTTATGTCAGGCCGAACCTTTACATATAAAGTCTATATTTTGTTATAAATTACTTTTGTTTTATTTTTCCTTTATGTTACAGTTGGGTGCTGTGTTGATTTTTTTCTTTATTAATGGTAGAGAATGTATGAGTATACAAGAGAGAGAGGGGAGAGAAAGAGGACACAGAGGGAGAGGAGGTAAAAAGAGGCCAGAGAGGGAGAGGGGAGGAAGAAAGAGTGGAAGAGAAGCTCCTTAGACAGGGCCTGGTCACGCTGTGATCCTCTTCCTCCAGCACATCAGGATTGTGGGTGTGCATGTTCCCCCCCACCCACAAACTGTGAGGTTCAGATTGACCAGGTTGGGGATCTGAACCACAATTGGTTGTGTGGCTTCCAGCACTGCAGTCTAGTATGCTATGGACCACACCACCAGGCTGAGCCATAAATTGGCATTTGACATCAATTACCTACCCGCTAGGTAGGTTATGCTACTCTTTATCTTCCTCCAGCTTTTAAAATTGAAATGTTCAAATAGTCACAAAGTTAAAAGAACTGTATGGGGGACCAGCAGTTGGAGTAATGGCTATGTTGCTGGACTCCCATGTAGTCGACCGTGGTTTGAGTCCTGGACCTGGTGGCTTAAACTCACGCCGGGCACATGTGCGTGTGTGCCCAAGATCCTGAGAGGAAAATGGAGAAGGGATTGCAGTGTGGCCATCCCCCCTGGGGGAATGAATTCTCACTTTCTGTGTCTCTCTGTCTCTCTCTGTCTTTCTGGTGTGCGCATGTGCCTTGTAGCAAAAATCTCTCCAAAAAAAAAAAAAAAAAAAAAGACAAGAAAGAATTGTATGTTGAGCACCATATATCCACCAGTTTATTCCATCTCTTAATTTATTTCCTCTTTCTTTCTTTCTTTCTTTCTTTCTTTCTTTCTTTCTTTCTTTCTTCTTTCTTTCTTTCTTTCTTTTTTCTCTCATTTATTTATTTTCACGTTAGGGCACATGTGCTCATCAGAGAAATCACCTACTCGGGGGATGGCCACACTGCAATCCCTTTTCTGTCATGCTCTTCAAGATTTTGAGCACACATGCGTATGTGCTTGGTGCAAGCTACCAGATCTGGGACTCAAATTGCGTGGTCAGCCATGGGGGGATTCAGTGCCTTAACCTCCACATCATCAGCTGGCCCCCATGTTTTAAATTCTAATTAGGAATTTTGTTATACATCCAAGGGGGTTAGCTCCAACCCCCAGCATTGATGCGTGTGAGTTTATAACCCTCTAGAATGTAACCAGTACACTGAGCTAACCCAGTTTTTGTATCTCAGCGTGTAGAGCCTGGGGCAGTTTTTTCAGTGCTTTTGTTTCCCCTCAGGAGGTTCTTATTTCCCACTGGGCTCAATTAAAATCTTGGTGGCATCCTGGGTGAAGTGTGGGGAGACTGCTTACAATTCAGGGTCTTTCATAATTTGGCCCCATTGCCTCTCCATCCTCTCCCCTTCCCCAGCTTTGGCTGCACTGGGCTACTTAGAATTCCGCAGCAGGACTGCACGTTCATGTTCATTATTCTTCCCTGCATCTGGGGCACCCTGCCCCTATTTCCCTGCTAGCTGAAATCCCAGTCCTTCAGGATCTGATTCAGTTGTCACTACCTCTGTCCAGCCTGCTGCAACCCCTAACTGGCGGTGATGTCTCCTCCGCATGCTCTGCGTGCTCTGAGCTCTGCGGCAGTCTGCTCGGAGCGCTGCCGCCTGTACCCAGGCTGACCCCAGGCCACTTCTGTGTGTGTGTCTGGGCTGGACTGGAAGGTCCTTGAGGCACAAGCTCCTCAAAGATGTTCCTTTACCTCCCTCATGCTTAGCACTCTCCCTCGTACATAGTAGGTCTCAATAAACACATCTTACATTGGACTGAGGGTTTAGACTAGAGAAGAAAGTAATAGTGCAGGTACCATAGAGGCTGATTCATGTGTTTTCAAAAGTCTAGGCTTGTTTAAACCCAGAACAGGTACTATCCATCAAAAAAATATTCTACTCACCAGTTCTGACTTAGAGAAATGTGGAAGCTATCAAAGAGAATTGATCAGTTTATAAAATATTTGTGGCCCTGTTGGTCTATGAGAACAAAACACAATCGATACCATTATTAGAAAGGAGCAAAGGATTATAAAAGAGAAATATAGGTTTGGGATTAAACTATTTTACAAAGGTATTCTTGACACAGGAATGTCTTGAACATCTTGAGAGAGATGGATCTTTTCTTATTCATCGGGTAGCTCCCTTTCCCTTTGCATAGGCTGAGATTGTGGCATGTCATAGGCATTCAATTTTGTTCTGCATTGAATGATGTGTGCGGGGGAGTCGCATTTAATAAATTTATACTGTAATACAAAGAACAAATGCTATTACCCTGTCTCAGGCCTTGCAATAGAAGCCTTGAATAGGTACAGGGAAATTACACTTGCACACTGACCAGAACGCTCTGCAAAGCTCTGACTGCACAAAGAGCAGCTGGGCACATACAGAGCTGCAGGGCCTGTCCCCAGGGCACAGACCACTCAAACACAGCCAGTCCTCGTCATCCCCAGATCCTGCCTACCATCACAGGGCTCTAAGTTAGCCTCTGCTGGGCATGTGTACCAATAAGAGGAGGGCTTTCATTCGAATAAAAAGCATCTTTAATGTTCCTCATTAGCAGAGGAAGATTGGCCGATGAGGTGTTTGGGGACCAACAAATCATCAGAAGAGACATTATGGGCCGGCAGGTGGCATGGAGGTTAAGGTGGCTGGATCCCACGTTGCCAATGGCATGGTCAAGTCCTAGACCCGATGGCTTGAAAAACATGCCAAGTGTGTGTCCGTGTGTGCCCCAAATCCCAAGAGGAGAGTGGAGAAGAGGGGACTGTGGCATGGTGAGGACCCTCCCCCACCCCCAGAGGGTGCTTTCTCACTTTCTCTTCCTCTCTTTCTCTCTGGTGAATGCACACACCATATAGCAAATTGAAAAAAGAGAGAGAGAGAATTTTTAAGAGAGAAGAGACTTTTTTTTTAAAAAAAGAATTATTTATTTAATTTAATTGTTATTATTATTTATTTTTAAAATTTTGCTAGAGGGCACGTGCACTTACCAGGGAGAAACAGAAGGAGAGCGAGAGAGAGGAAGTGAGAAAGCAAGCTGCCAGGTCTGGGACTAGAACAGGGGTCAGCCATGAGGGAGTCCAGCACTTCACCCACTATGCCACCTGGTGACCCCAGAGGTGGCCTTTTCTCATTATGAAGTTTTCAAAGAGCCTTTTCCCATTACAATGTTTCATGAAATTCTACAGATTGAGCAGGAGAACACAGTGATGTGCCTTCCTCATCTTAGAACATGAAAGAGAATGAACTCCGAATGCTGGCCCACAGAAAATTAGGTGTGGAGTGACACTGTACTTCGCAGATGTGCACTGAAGCATTACTGCATCACTTAATGTCTTAGCCAGTGAAGTAAAATTTTTGTAAGACAATACCAAAGTCTCCTTTTCAAAAGAGACTCAAATATTTCATCTGTAATAGGCCATGGTCAGAAAACACGTAACAGGCAAATATGTCCATGCAAATTTTCTGGATTAAATGGGAAATCAGAAGTATTGAGAAAAGTAAGTAAATCCCACTTGTTATTGATGATATTATTAGGTTGTTAGAATTTCTCTCCTCTTGAGAAATTCAAATTTTGAACCTTGCAAACTTCTAGGATAGTTTGAGAATTTATTCACTGTGTTATAGAAGACTGGGTGGAAAGAAAGGGCTTTCAAATCTTTCTGACAAGACTTTATACTATCTTGAAGAACCTATTTTTCTATTTATTTTTATTAAAATTTATTTTTTTTTTTTTTGCCATAGGGCACATGCGCTTGCAGGAGAGAGACAGAGAGGCAGTGAGAGGCAAAGTGAGAAACCATACCCAGGGGGGATGGCCATATTGCAATCCCTTCTCCATTCTTCTCCTGGGATTTCATGCATGCAAGCACATGAGCCCAGTGTGATTTTCAAGGCCATGTGGGAGTCCAGCACCTCAACGACTACACTACTTGCTGGCCCCAGAACCTGTTCTTTTTAAAGATTGTGGTATTGTCAGGGGTTAGCAGGTGACATGGTGGTTAAGGTGCTGGACTCACACATGGTGGACTGTAGTTTGAGTCCTGGACCTGGCGGCTTGCTTTCTCACTTTATCTGGTCAAATTAAAAAAAAAAAAATAGGAACCAGCAGGTGACATAATAGTTATATGGCTGGACTTCCACGTGGTCAACTGCTGTTCGAGTCCCAGACCTGGTGGCTTAAAACTCTGGGAATGTGTGTGTGGATACCCAAGATCCTGAGAGGAGAATGGAAAAGTGATTGCAATAATGCCATCCCTCTGGGGAGTGATTTCTCACTTTCTGTCTCTCTGTCTCTCTGGCGAGTGCACATGCCTTATAGCAAAAACTTCTCTAAAATAATAATAATAAATAAAATTAAATAAATAATTCATTTTTTAGAGGTTTTTGCTATAGGGCACATGTGCTCGTCAGAAAGACAGAGAGAGATAGAGAGACAGAAAGCGAGAAATCACCCCCCAGGGTGGATGGCCACGCAGCAGTCCCTTCTCCTCCATTCTCCTCTCGGGATCTGGGGCACGCACGCACACGCGCTTGGTGTGAGTTTAAGCCACCGGGTCCGGGACTTGAACAGCAGTCGACTACATGGGAGTCCAGTGACATAGCCATTACACTAACTGCTGGTCCCAATAAATAATTCATTTTTTAAAAAAGTTTATGGTATTGTGTGTGTGTGTGTGTGTGTGTGTGTTAAATCAGACTTTATTTTTATTTCTAGCCTATAGCTTTTATTTCCTAGAAGTAAAAAGTTTAAGATAAAATTATTTCTTTCAGCACATGAATTAAATAAAGGGTTTTTGTTTGTCTTACACCACCAAGGTGTTGTTTTTCCTTTTGCGTAGACGAGGGATGAAGCGTGGTCCCTTCTCAGAGAGCACATGCTACAGGGCACACGTGGACCAGCAGCACCACACCTGCTGTAAAGAGCCGTTGCCACGGACATGTGGGGGCGATGCTGCTTCTCCCCAAATTAGAAAAGTCCCCAGGCTTGCCTGGTTAAACTCTTCAAATGCATGAAATATACTTACATTCTGGAAATCATTAACTTCAATGGCTTCTTCAGCTCCACTTCCCATTTTAAAGGTCTCCAAGTTGTTCCCAGCATCGATTTCCATTGACCCATCTTGTAATTTCCCATTGATACTCATGGTGTAATGGACATTGTAAATCTGGAAGTGAAGCTAAGAGTTAGTGGTGCTTTATTTTCTGAGCACTTCAAGACTTATCTTTAAGCCTGCAGTGTATGAGGTAGCTTTCATATTGTTCAGAGATACATGGAATCATCCTTACTAGTAATTCATTCATACACGAGGAATTCACCCATGTACCAATCACTTATATGGTGATTTCTTCAAATACTTTACAAGTAAAACCTTTGGTAGACTCTGATACTTATTCAAATAGCTCAGTGATTCACAAAGATCCTGGGGGGACTCTCCAGGTACTATGGCTGGAGTTCACCCTGAACTAATCAAACCAGAACCCATGCGGATGGGGCTTGGCTGTGTGGCTGGCTTGCTTCCTTCCTTCCTTCCTTCCTTCCTTCCTTCCTTCCTTCTCTCTCTCTCTCTCTCTCTCTCTCTCTCTCTTTCTTTCTTTCTTTCTTTCTTTTTTTTGAGAGGTTTTTGCCATAGAGTGCGTGCGTTCGCCAGAAAGACAGAGAGCGAGAAATCACCCCCCGGGGGATTGGCCACGCTGTAATCCCTTCTCCTCCATTCTCCTCTTGGGATCTTGGGCATGCACGCACATGCACCCGGCATGAGTTTAAGCCACTGGGTCTGGGACTCGAACCACGGTCATCTACATGGCAGTTCAGCGACATAGCCATTACGCTAACTGCTGGTCCCTGCGTGGCTTTCTTTTTTAAAATGAGTTGTGTTTAGAATCACTGGCAAATAAACAGTTGTGTTTAGAATCACTGGCAAATAAATGGCAATTATTGTGGCAAGGGTTAACTGAGCTCCCAGCCAAACAAGTCTGCAGTGGCATTTCAGTTTGCGGGGTTGTGGGGGGGGGGGGGGGGGTTGCTTTATTTTCCTTTGGTCAAGATTAGGCACGGAGTGTGGTATACAGTGAAGACTGCAGACAGAACGAGGCTATACCCTATGCAGAGCAGCACTGTAGAGAGCAAGGTCAATACACACAGCTCAAAAAATGCGAACTTCATGGACCTAGGGGCAGGCATGTGGTGCTGTAGGGCATTTTGTTATAACGAGCTATGTGGAGTGTGTAGGAGGGGACAGGTCTTGGCATTCATTGCACAGTACTGGTCTGGGAATCAGGAAAATAGGTGGCCATACCACTTACCCCCAAGTCTTGGGAGCTGCATCAAGTGTAGAATGGAATAGTTGGGCCTTATGGGTGGTTTCCATCTATGTCCTTAGAGCTGGGAAGTTTCATGGACCTGCCCCAGAGGAGAGGGTAGTAGAGCAGGCAGAACTGTGAGGCTCCTTTCTCCATTGTCTATCCACAATCTAACCAGAGCCACTCTGCTTTTCATCTGTTTTACGTGTTGCATGTCTGAGTAAGGTTTGGTTAGAAAGAAAAATCCTACCAATTAAAAAATGTTTAAAAGTTTGCCACCAACAGATGATCCAAAGGGCTTTCTTAGCTTCAATATCTTATTATTGCAATGGTTTAAACACAATTCACACCTGGGCGCAGCTGCAGGGATGCAGACAGTAGAGTGCCCCTTCTTGAGGCTGAAGCCACAGGGTGGCCTGAGTTTGGTTCCCAGACCAAACTGAACAGAAGTTCATGCTTGTAATCCAAGCTAGCTGGGAGGCTGGGGCAGGAGATCGAGACATGGCGAGACCCTGTCAAGGATATTTCTCCTTCTTTCTTTCTTAAAAATAGTTCACATGCGGTTTCTGCTGTGTGCTGCTGCCCTGCTAGGGCTTTCAGTGTGTGGTGAGGCTAGCAGGTGGGTTTCTTTTTCTTTCTTTTTTGAACTCAGATATATACCTATATCTGTCTACATTACATATAATATATGAATTATATATATGCATACACATAAGTCTATAGAGGGGAAAGAATGAGAACTGATGAAAGACAGTTGCTACTTAATGTCAGGTCAGCCAGTCATAACTGAGTAGCTCAGATTCAACTCAAGTCTGATTTTTCTCCCTCATTATGAAGAGTGACTGGTACATGGACAAACACTGCAGAAAACATATCTGTTGTTACTGGATCATTACTTGCAGAAAACTCATTATTACAAGACCTACAGAGTGCTATTTTATTTTATCAGCAGAGATGTGGGGGTAGCTTTGAATTCCAACGCCCATTCAGGCAACAGCATTCCATCAGTGGGACAGAAAATACGGGCATCTGCTTCCGGCACCACCATCTCTCACTGCCCTGCCTGCCCTCCTACTAAGGAACTCAGACGCCTGCAGTTCACTGTCTCCCAAACTTGCCTGAGCAGAAGAACCACTTCTAGGGGCGGTGCTTTAGCTGAGCTGGAGCAGAGTTGGCCAATCTGTTTTCACTTTGCCCCTCAGGTGGTCCTTGTGGTCAGCCAAGTTTGGGAAACCTGTTTTCTTTGGCCGGGCCAGTGCATTCTGCAGGGGAGGCGCAGAAAGAGGCTCTGTTCTATTTGGTGCGCTCTGAGCAGCCACTGTTCGCCTGCGTGAATGACGATGGTCGAAAGGAGCCTGGCAGGCAACACCATGTGCGCTCCTGCTGACTCCAGTGGCCGCCAGTCATGCGCAAGAACTCTTGTTTAAGCTTCGCATGAAAGGTTTTACTAGCAGAGTAATGCCATATTTAAGAATGTAACTATTCCCACGTTCTTAGCCATTTTTTTTTTCAAAGAGAGGTTTTTGCTATATGGCACATGTGCTCACCAGAGAGACAGAGAGAGACAGAAAGACAGGAAGAGAGGAAATCAACCACCAGGGGGGTATGGCCATGCTGCAATCCCTTTTTCACCACTTTCCTCTCACTCTCATCTTGGGCATGCACGCACATGTGCCTGGCATGAGTTTCAAGTCACTGGGTCTGGGACTCGAACTGTGGTTGACTACGTGGGAGTCCAATGACACAACCATTATGCTGTCTGCTGGTCCTTGTTTTTTTTTTTTTTTTTTTAATTTTAAGTGTATTATTTTTTTCTTCCATGAGTGAATGAGAAAGACAGAGATCATGAAAGAGACAAAATTCTGGGCTAGCCAGGTGGCCTAATGATTAAGGTGGCTGGTTTCCACAAAGCTGACTGAGGGTTCAAGTCCTGGACCCAGTGGCTTGAAAAACATACCAGGTGTGTATGTGAGTGTACACAAAGTCCTGAAAGGAGAATGGAGGAAAATGGATTGCAATATGGCCATTTTCGCTGGAGGATGATTTCTCACTTCCTCTTTGTCTTTCTCTGGCAAGTGCAGGTACCCTGTAGCAAGTAAGGAAAAAAAAACAAAAGCAAAAGAAACAGGCAGCATCCCCAATAGGCTCCTGATGCCCAGCCTTCAACCCTGGACTGTGGGCAAGTGCATGCCCAGAATAGTCAGGGAGATCGCTAGACTTGAACCACAGATCTTCCCATGTGGACTGCCTCATGGGGTCTTGTGTTTTATCCATGCACCACCATCTGGCTCCCTCTTGCCCATTCTCAAGGAGCTAGGATTATAACACCAGAAGAGTGGCTATTGTTTTAGCCTGTGGGCTTCATTTCATTTTCCTCCAAAACCACCCCTTTGCCAGCTTCTCCCAACACAGCCTCTCTGTAATGCAGCGTCCCCCCTGTGTACAGAGGGCACATACCATGGCTTTTACCCATAGGAGAGGGCTAGATGAATTAGGGCTGGTCTGCATGGGGGCAGTGTGAGAAGCTGGTGCCCCTTGCAGGGATGGGAGGGGAGAGGTGAGGGAAGGAGGAGGCAGGAGCCCTCTGCAGTTTCTAAATACTGGGCTCTGAGCTGTGGGGAGCCTGGGCTGCTGCTGAAGCAATTACATTATCTGCTCTAAGCCCATGGAGCTGTTGGCACCTAAGGCTGTATCTACCCAAGTACAATGAAGTTTATTATTTGCCAAAATTCTGCTCAATATGGTGCCTTTTACAGCCAAGGATATTTGCTAATGAGTTTCTAATAAGCCTAGGTTCTATAAGATTAATTACATAATGTTTGGGAAAATGTCTAGAAAAATTAGTCCAAGAAGAAAGGCCCTAAGCCATGATCCCCTCCCTCTGTCCCACAGGTGGGGTTGTCAGTTATCTTGCATTGGTGAGAGTTTCCCATATTTCAATGCCCTGTTCCATTTACAATCATGTAGATGAAAAATGGCCTCAATATTTGAGCCCAGTCCGTTGTCCTCTGATTGTCAGTTCTAGGATGCTTCATAGTCCTCCAACTAAATTTGAGGGAACCAGTCCTAAGGGGATTTACCCATATGAAAGGGATCGGAAGTGAATTAGGGCTGGCTCTCCTCTATAAACCAATATAGAGGATCTGAGGCTCAGATAATCCCCAAAGAGTAGATAATCCATTTGGTTTGACATGTCTTTCTGTTTGACAGAGACTTAACTTTTTTTTTCTTATTATGTTTTGTTTGGGCTGTTTAGATTGGTATTCAGGGAAAGCAGACCCATACATGTGCTATGCATAGATGAGGCCAAAGTTGCTCTATTTAGTATTTTATGATTTGTTTTTCAGACTTAAGTAATATGGATCAGCAACGGACATTTGGGGAGGGAAAAAAAATCTACCATAATTTTCTTCATTCTCCTGCTCGTATAAGAAAGAGCAATAACTTTGATTGTTGGCAATAAAATGTGATTCACTATTCCTCTATATTCTTCGCATTTAATACTGCTCTCTTGAACCTGACAGCCAACCATCTTGTAGCAAAGTAAAAGATGAAAAAAAGGAATTCCGCTCATTCAGTATGATCATTTAATCTCTCTTTTTAGGAGCTTGTCAGTTAGCTCTATTTGCCTTGAATAATTAAATGCCAAATTATATTCATTTTAATGTATATCATGACTGACATTTTTTCCAACAAAGAAAAGCTATTTTTATCCCCAAATGACCTGTACCGTTGAGGTTTTGTTATCTGAAAGATAGCATTTATGTTCTCATATCATAAAGTTTCCCAAACGAGTGACAACCTACAACCTGCTATGAATGGAGACGTAGATTTGAAATCATTCCCTTGCTCAGATTTGCTGTTCCCAAAGATGAGTATCTGGCTCGGCTTCTATATTTAAAATACAAACACATTAAGGCACTTTTCAAATACACTCAAAATACAGTGCAGTTCTGATCTTATAAATTGATGCTTGTAAATTCGAGATAGTCTCTAAAACAGAGCCGGTGCTAAACGGCATGCTTATCTACATTAGGCATTTGAGTTAAAAATACAAATTATGCAGTGACTGCAGAAGATGTGATGGGTAAAATGGTTGAATTGCTTTCAGCACCATTTTCTCTAAGTACTGGAATTTGTTCATGCTTTGAATTTCATGGTAGGAGAAAAAGGGGGGAGGGAAACAGCAGTCACAGATCCTCTGAGGATAGTGATTAAGAAAGAGCCCTTTGTGTGCACCCTGGAGACGGAATTCTTTTCCATTAGTTGAAATAAGCTTGGACCAGACCTGGCAAAGGTCATCAAGATAAAATGCCTCCTTTTACATAGGTGAACACATTCGGAGTATTTAGAGAACACGCTGGAACTCTGCCCAGTCAAGGTAGAAGCAGTTTTTGTACTCCTTGGGAGCTCATGGAGCTTTACAATAAATAGTTGCATACAAAGAAAGTAGGACAACCGTTAGTGAAACATTTACCATTAAATCACACGGACTAGGCCAGAATTGATTTTTAAAGAGATTTGTCACCCTTAAGGAAGTTAATTTTTTTTTTTGAGAGAGAGAAAAAAAGTGTTAATGCACAGGTAAAAAAAAAAAAGTCACCTACTGGATGATCGAAATTCAACCCCACTTAAGGGTCTGATATTCCTCCACTCTGTCCCAGATTTTAAATGCACAGCCTTTCTTAGCTGAGAGAGGCCTTGGAGTTCATGCAGTTCCTTTCTTCCTTTTAGGAGGAGTAAACGGAGGACAGAGAGGTGACATGCTTTATCCCACACACACAACTGCTTAGGGGAAGGGCCAGGCCGAGATGGGCCACTGCATTCCCCGCTACTCCATCTTTTCAAGTTCTTCCGTGGACCCTGACTTGCTTTTCCACAGAGCTGCGGAAGAGCAGGAAGCAGGGTGGTGGAGCTGGAGCGACCAAGGGACAGGGGGCCCGAGAGCGCTTAGAGCGCAGCCTAGCTGAGGCCCTAGGGCCTGCGGGCTGCTGAGAGTTGCCCTCGCCGACCGGCGCTCTGGTTCCACCTAGTGGGGAACTTGGGGGTGACAGAGAACACCGCCAACCTGCACGCCTCCCGGCCCTGCGCACCCCGACTTGGGTCAGCACCCCGACTCGGCTTGCGCCCGACGCGCCGCGCCGCCCTCTGGACTTACGTGATTGTCACTCCCCTTCCAGAAGTAGAAGGCCCCGATGGCCCCGAAGAGCAGCAGCACGGCCCCTGAAATGAGGACCACGGCTCCCACCTTGAGCAGCCGCGCGGGGCTGGAGGGCTTCACGGTCACGGCGGCGTAGGCCTGCGGGCGGGGGAGGGAGAGGGACCCGTCACGTCCGCGCCGCCCGCACCCCGCGCCGTATCCCCCAGAACCGGGAGTCGGATGGGAACGGCTCGCCCTGGGCTCCTTCGGGTGTCCCCTGTCGCCGCGCTTCCTCCCGAGGGCTCAATGTACTCAGGCGTGGAAGTATCAAAAGAAAACTCTGCGCGGGGCAGGCCATCGCCCCGGGACGTGCACTCGCCGCCGGCCGAAGGGTGTCCCCTTCTCCCGCCTGTGACCCCGTGCTCCCCGCACACCCACACGCACACATCTGGGCACCCAGAGTTGTCCTACCTCACGTACACATTCGGTGGCATAAGTCCCTGACCCTGGACAGGGGAACCGGACACCCACTCTCAGCCCGGCCCCGCGTGTGGGGTAACAGCAGGGGGACTTACCGGGGGACTGCAAAACTCCACGTCGTCAGGCCCCACCAGGGCGATGGGGACTTTGTCGGAGTTCTCCGTCATGGCTGCGGCCGGAGGAACCAGGCACGTTGAGGCTCCGCGCGCGCCCTGAGCTCTGTCCTGCTGCCCCGACGTGCAGGGCATCTCAGCGCGGTGCACACACGCGATGCACGGCCCGCCTGGGCCGGCCCAGCGGTCCCCACCCCTTCCAGCGTCTCACCTCTCTCCTCCCTTCTCTCTCCCGCCCGGGGCCCGGGCAGCGGTCTGAGCTTCCTTCCCTGATGCCCCTCTTCTCCACACTGGCCTCCGAACAACATGCTGGTACATCTGAGTGTGTAAGGGTGGGAGCATCCCTTGGAGCAGAGCTGCTTCCTGGGACCCCTGGAAATGCTCGAGTACCAAGACAGCTAGCCATCCATCCCAGGAGCTCTTAGAATAGCCGAGGGCTTCGCGGCCACACCGGGCCCCATGCCATTTCCAGCAGGGCCTTTGCATGTGTGTTGGGAGCCCCCCCCCCCCCCACCATGGGACTGAAAGGAGAGCAGGGCTGTGCAGGTGCACAGTGGACACCGGCTTTAAAGTGCCAGGGTTAGGCCACTGACACCGGGGGACGGCCACCGGGACTAGAGCACAGAGCGGGGTCTTAGCGATGGCCCCTTGCCATCAGTTCTCTAGGGTCTGGGTACACTGCAGCAACAGTGCAAACCGGACAGCGCGGTTGGAGGGGGCTGGAGAGCAGAATCAAAGTGCGTTCTGTTGGGTAAGTTAAACAAAACAGAAATGGCCGAAGCTCACCCAGGCCCCCAAATACTGATGTGTCCCGAGGAGTAGCTAAGCACCCACTGTGTGCGCCCACACACACGTGTTTCTTCCATGAGCAAGAGGGACAAGAGACAGTACCCTCAGCAGGGTCTTGACACTCTGACCACCCCTGGCTTCAGGCAGCCCCGGATCATGGGCAAGTTTACCTGCTGGGTAAATTCAGGATGGTCTCCAAACCTGGCACTCTCCTGTGTGAGTCAGTCTTGCAGAGCGTTGTTTTAGCTCTGGGTCACCCACAGGCCACCACCACCACCATATATATATATATATATGAAATATATATGAAGGAGGACTTTTTTCACCTTTGGAATTGCCATCTGCCAGTGCTAGGATGGCGTGATACCTCATTTGGATGGAGACTTCCTTAACTTGTCTTGGATTCTAGCTTCATGCAGAGCCCTCTCTGAGGGTAAGGGGGGCTGGGGCATGGGAGGGACCGAGATTTCCCCAGCAGAGGGAGATTGGCTGTGCAGGACGGCTGTAAGAGAAAGTGTGGAAGAAAGAGAAAGTGTGGAAGAGTAACCACAGACATGACCATGGGGGAATACTGACGAGAGGGCTAGGACAAGGTGACAAGCATGATGACATAGGGCTGGGAGGAGGGGATGTGTAGAAGAGACTTGGCGACTCTTGGGCTGGAAGAGACTGAGACTTCAGGCCTAGGAGGATGGGAGAGTGATAGGAACCCAATGGAAGTGACAAAGTTGGGAGGGACGGTGGGTGTTTAGACATGGAGAGCTTGATGTGGGGATGTGTAAAACAAGAGGGCTGGCTTTGTGGTGCGACAGCAATGCACTGCCCAAGAGAGGCCAGATCCTACATGCCTACTGTGGTTTGAGTCCCCAACCTGGTTAGTCTGAAACATGCACACGAGTGCCCAAGATCCAGTGAACTGGAGGACTGGAGGAAGGTGGCTGCAGTGTGGCCAGCCCCTGGGAAGGGTGCTTGTCTCCCTCACTCTCTCTCATATATGCATGCATGCACTGTATCATGAATAAAAAATAAATTAAAAGAAGAAGAGCTGGAGAAATGTTCTGAGCCTGCCTTAGATTCAGATATAGTGACATTCTGCTAGTTTTTTTTTTTTTTTTTTTTTGAGATTTTTTGCTATAAGGGTGTGTGTGTGCTCTAGAGACACAGTGAGAGCAGAGAGACAGAAAGTGAGAAATCATCGCCCCTCTCCTGAGGGGGAAGGATGGCCACACTGCAATCTGTTCTCCTTTCTCTTGAGATTCTGAGCACACATGCACAAGTGGCCTACATGAGTTTCAAGTTGCCAGGTCTGGGACTCGAACCCATGTGGGAGACCAGTGCCTTAATCACTACACCATCTGCTGCCCTCAACGTTCTACTAGATTTAAGGTGCTGGGAGACTCTCCAGCCAGGGCTTATCTCTGGAGCACTGTTGAGGCAGAGGTCAAAGTTCTTCTTCCCAAGGGCATTTGTCACAAGAATTTCAGTGGAAGAAATAAAAAAAAGTAACAACCAGAGAAGTGGGAGATGACCCAAGATAAAATGGCACATGTGCTTTTTTTTTTTTGGAGAGGTTTTTGCTATAGGGCGCATGTGCTCGCCAGACAGAGAGAGACAGAGAGATAGAAAGCGAGAAATCACCCCCCAGGGGGGATGGCCACGCCGCAATCCCTTCTCCTCCATTCTCCTCTCGGGATCTTGGGCACACACGCACACGCGCGCCCGGCGTGAGTTTAAGCCACGGGGTCCGGAACACGAACCGCCGTCGACTACGTGGGAGTCCAGCGACATAGCCATTATGCTAACTGCTGGTTGCATTGGCACATGTACTTTTAAAAAAAGAGGATGAGGCTGGTGGCCCAGCAGTCGAACCCGATGCTCTGCAAGGCTGAGATGTGTGAGAAGGCTCTGGATCCAGAGATCTACCTGAGCGAGCAGGGATGTGCTTGCCCAGATCTGGCACCAGCTGAGGTTGGGGTGGAGCACAGCATCAGGTCCCTATTGGGGGTGCTCTGTCTTTCTCCTTTCTTGCTCATGAAATCAATAAATAAACAACAACAATAAAAAATAAAATGAAAGGAGAGGAGGCCAGCAGGTGGCATGGTGGTTAAAGGTGGTGGACTCCCACATGGCCGATAGCAGTGTGAGTCCCAGACCCGGTGGCTTGCTTTCATATTTACTCTTTCTCTCTGGTCGAACTGAAAATAATAATTAATAAAGTTATATAAAAATAATTCTTTAAAAAATTAAAGGAGAGTTTAAGCAGTCTCAAGTGCTGAAAAAAAAAAATGAGCACATGGAAAGGTTTTGGTTGTTTCAGTGAGGAGAGCTCGGGGAGCCAGAAGACAGTTGTTCCGCCTGCTGTATTGGGCACAGAAGACATACTGCAGAGGGTTACGGCGTGACTAAAAATATGTGCAACTCATATCACAGACGAGGAGCTAGTTTTCGTCTGTAGAGTTTTCCTAACAATACCCAGAGACCAAACACGTAATAGAAAAATGGATAAAAGATGGGAACAGATTAAAAAAAGAGAGAGATAGGAGCAGGCAATTCACAGAAGATAGATCTGTATGAAGAATGGTTTCCTACATTTCTATAAAGCAATGCAAACTGGGACCAGCAGTTGGTGTAATGGCTATGTCGCTGGACTCCCACGTAGTCGACCGCTGTTCAAGTCCTGGATCAAGTGGCTTAAACTCACTCCAGGCGTGTGTGCATGAGTGCCCAAGATCCTGAGAGGAGAATGGAGGAGAAGGGATTGTGGCATGACCATCTCCCTGGGGGGTGATTTCTCGCTTTCTGTCTCTCTGTCTCTCTCTGTCTTTCTGGTGAGCATATGTGTCCTATAGCAAAAACCTTTCTCAAAAAAAAAAAAAAAAAGCAATGCATATTAACAGTGTACTTTTTCACCTATCACACTAACAAAACTGAAAGCATTTATTAGTATGAGGGGAACTGAGGCCTCTGATGTATTGCTGTAGGTTGGTGAATTGATACCACTTCTAGGGACAGCAAGTTAATTCCAAAATGGAAGTTCATTTCTATGCATTTATCCTGTAGATTCACTTACAAGAGTGGAAAATTTCTAGATGTGCAAGGGTAGTCACTGCAGCATTTTCATCAGAACAAAGAACTAGAAATATCCTCCATGTCCAGAGCAGGGAATTTATGGTACACCCTCACAGTGGAATCTTGGCAGCTGTTTAGAAGAATGAGGCAGCTTTGGATATACTGATGTAGAACACTCTAGAAGATATTTTAAATGAAAAAAGTAAAGGATAGAAAATGTTTTTAAATGCTGCCACGTGTATAAAAATATAAACAAGAATAAGAATATGTGGATGCATTTGCTCTCTGCAAAGATAAGATACTGATAGTGACGATTGTCTCTCAGGAGAATGTGGGGCTTAGGGATATTGATGGAAGGGTGTTGCTTCCCTGTGAACCTTCTGGAATGTCTTGGATTCTGTATGGTGAACATGTGTTGACTATTCAATAAATGAGTTAATAAAATAAGTAGCAGGTCGAGCCTCTGTGGCACAGGTAGTAGTGTACTGAACTGCAGTGCTGGAAGCCACATGGCTGACCATAGGTTTGGATCCAGAGTCAACCTGAAAATATGCCAGGTACACACATCTAAGATCTTGATGAACTTTAGGGTTAAGGGAAAGGGATTGCAGAGTGACCAGACCCTACTGGGAGCACCTGCTTCTCTTTCTCTTTGTCTGTGTTTGTTTCTTGTGCACAACGCATGCACTCTCATAAATAAAAAAGTGAGAAATAACAGTGAGTGGGTGGGAAGAAAGTGAGTCCTGAAAATGGAGACAATTTCTGCCAAAACGTGGGCATTGAGGGGAAGAAGAATGTAGAAAAGATAGATCAAGAGAGTTAGAGGATCAAGGAAGACGCCCATTTTCTTGCTATAGTCTAGAGAGATATTTGAAGGCAAAAGAGAAGGGGCAGGAATGACAGAAAGATGGGAAAGGAGGGATGGATTCAAAGCAAGTAGGAGGTGGGCCTTGAGAAGGAGGAAGTACATGGTGAATGGATGCTTGGGGACACATGGACATTGAGCCAAGGGCAAGGAGTTGGGGGGAAATGCAGTATTTGGGGTATACATGCACATCTGCCCAATGTGTTTTTGAATGCAGCTGGGGTTGGGATTTGAACCTTGATTTGCCATGTGAGATCCAGCTCCATGCGCATAGCACTTAACCACTGTATGACAAGGCTGATCCATAGGGGCAAGCTTTTTTTTTTTTTTAAACAAAGAATAATTAATTAAATTTAATTTATTTATTTTAATTTGACAAGAGAGAGAGACAGAGAGAGAGGAAGAAGTGAGAAAGCAGGTTGCTAGGTCCAGGACTTGAACCTTGGTCGGCCATGTGGGAGTACAGCACCCCAACCACCACACCACCTGCTGGCCCCCACAGGGGGAACTTTAAGGTGACAGTTGGAGAGGGAGAACTCAAGAGTTTGGGATCTTATAGGTGGACAGGTTTTGGTCTAAAGTGTGGACTTACTGACAAAGAGGATTGGAGATGAGGAGGAGTAGTTGAGGATATTGAAGTCAGTGTGTTAGAATCAGAGTGCATTTTGAATTCGCTCTCTTATTTGGCCTGCTATAATGAAATGCCATAGACTGGGTCATTTATAAGCAACAGAAATTTATTGCTTACAGTTTCAGAGGCTGGCATGTCCAAGATCAAGGTGCCAGCAGATTCTGTGTCCAGTGAGTACTCGCTCACCCTTGCACCACGTGAGGACACAGCAAGAAGGTATTGTGGAGAGCTGGGGTCTTTGAGATGATTAGGTCTTGAAGGTTCTGCCCTCACAAATGGAATTAGCGCCCTCATGAAAGAGGCCTGAGTGAGCTTCAAGACACAAATGGTTAACGATAAAGGAAAGCGTTTGAAGAGATTTTATGGTGTCACTAACAGGCAATTACTCCACTCAAGCAGCAGAGGTGTCTGTAGAATTTTCTGATGGTGATACTGATGTCTACAACCTAGGGAGACTAAGAGGGCACTGACATACGGCTGTCATAGCCAATTTGCTTTCATGCATTTTTCTCGAGTCTCTACATCCCTGTGCTTATAAACTGGCTCCCGGGTTCCATTTGATTTTCTTTTCCCTCTTCCTGCTGTCCAGGCAATTTGTAGTTAAGTACGAGGTACATTTTTACATTGGCAAAATAAAAACCATAGCGTTAATGGCAGATACACTTGGGGAAATAAAATGTCACATTCCCAAACTAAATATTGGATTTGTTTATTATCTGCCTTTGGAGATTATCAAAGCAGAGCTTCTTTCCTTGAGCTTAGACAGTTCTGAGCTTTTTAATTTATGTAGGTACACACAGATAGGTTAATTTTTAAGTTATTTATTTATTTATTTTTAATTAAAGACAGGATCTTGCTATGTTGTGAAGCTTCTGCCACAGCCCATGGCTAGCTGGGGTTACAGGCACACTGAGATTACATCTTCTTGGGATGAGGCAGGAGTCAAACCTGGGTCTTCCATGTGGTCTCCACCTTCCCAGGTAGCAGTGTCTCAGTTCTTGTTACCACAGCTGGGCCAATGTTCAAGTTATCTTGAACCACTTGTCCTCATCTAAATGCCAGAGTGTACAGAATGCGTGCAGAGCACAGTGTTGTAAAACCATATAGAAATAAGCAGAGCGATTCCCTGCCCCTGCACCCCTCCAGGTGACTGTCTTACCTCTTGGCTCCATCTCCCTCTCCCACTCTGAAGAACTCAAATCCCTCTCCATGGAGCTTGCAGGGCAGTATCCTGGGGTGACGTGAGAACTTCCTCGCTGCCTGCCTGCCTCCCTCCAGCCTTGGCCTTTCCATCTCTTCCCACTGTGGTGACATCGACTTTGCTACAGTGCAGGTCACACCCCCTCACATCTCTGCTGTGGCTCCTGGTGCCGTGGGAGAAAAGGCTAAACTCTTCTGAAGCACAAATGACACTCTGGCCACTTCCCTGGTTGCCTCTTTGCCTATTTACTTGTTTGTTTTCCCCACCAGACTGTCACACAAGCTTCTGGGAAGTCGGTACTATGTCCTAGCTCTATCGTTCACTGGGTAGATGCACAGTAAATTCATAAACGAAAAGAAAAGTGGTGTAAGAGCCATCGTGAACATCTGCAGAGTCAGTGCGGAAACCTGCTGAGAGGCTCATACTCCTTGTAAATGCCACGGAAGAGCTGAGCATGGCCAGTTACCCGTGGTGTGAGCTCCTCCTGTGGTTACTGGCTTCTTTTTTAGCTAAAAACTAGAACTCATAGTTGGCTATATATATATATATATTTCTTTGTCTTGTTTCAAAATAGAAGCGATAGTCTGAGAATTGTGAATTTGGATTCTTGACTATTGAAATCATTGGCACATTTCAACTATTTATGAGGATAATGGCATAGAAAAAGAACTGTCAGAATGAGTCTAGAAAATCCAGGACCTGTGAGCACAATGATCACAGAACAGTTGGCGCCTAAACGGTGTGACCTTACGTTGCAGTTATGCTGTGAACTCCTACTTCCCATCGTAAGACAACAAGCTCCTGATTCGCTAGGGACAGTCTTGTGCATCTTTGAAGCCTTCTTGTGTTTATTAGGGTGTGCTGAACGCGGTAGGTCATTGGTAAATGTTTATTGAATGGTTGACTAGGGACTAAGTCGGTTACCTCCTCTGTGTCACAGATGATTGCCCAGGGGAACGAAGACAGAATAATCAGGAACTTCTAGACACCGTTCACAACAGAGCAATTACCACCTGAGCCCATTCACTGGGATTTACCCTGGGTTTCCCCAGAGAAGGTGCATCCAATTAACAGTTTATTCACAGGGACGGTAACTTTCATCTATCTTGCCTTGGAATCACTAAGGAGAATGGGCCAAGCTGCTAACGTTCAAGTCCCATGTGCATGGACCTTTATGGTTTTGTGTAATTACACCCACCTTGATACCTTTCCTGTCATTTGCGGGAAACTCCTAGGAAGAATAGGGACTGTGAAAATATGTGGGGAAAGAGAACTGAATTCTCTTTGCTGAAAGCAATAAAAATAGGAATGGAGAGAAATGAAGATGAGGAGCATTCCGAAGGGTCATTAGGTCTGCCTCCTCTTTATCATTGCTGAATAGCTATTGAGTGTCAACCCACAGCGGGCACAGTGAGTGGATAGGAGCCTTGCACAGCGAGTTAATCCATATGCAAACACAGTGACCCCAATTGCTTTGCAATAGAGAGCCACATGGCCTGTGCCCTTAAAATACATCATTTGGGCAGCTGCCAGAGGGCTGATTTATCCCAGCTGGCCAGAAACAGCCCTGAGATCATCAGCGCTTTTGTTAATTAGGAGAGAGGGGCAGAGGCATCAAGATATTCCTGGGCACCAAGCATTCATTAGCCACCTGGCCTCCCTAAATTATGATCCTGCCACGATTTTTCCCAGTGCTTCGACTGAAATTTTAATATTTGGAATGTATTAATAACTCGGAACATGTCATTTCCTAAATAAGCAATGCCCTTCTGGACTCACTGGAGAAGGGAGCCCAGAGAATGGTTACACAGCACAGATCTTGGCTCCTCAGTGAGATGAGCAGTATGGGGTGACCCTGGTAGTTCTTGCTACAAAGCAAATACAAACAGATGTGATGTATGAATGGACCTCTGGGTTAATGCCCCTGATTTCTATTCATTTGTTCTGGTCATATAGTATCTTAATGGAACCAGCCCCAAGAAAAACAGTGGAACAGATGATGATAGCAGCTCACAGGCCTAGAACATGTATGCCCAGACACCGCACCATACTCCTAAGAGTAACTCCAGGAGCACCGTTAACATCCATGAGGATGAACCCTTTATGAAGGCAGCTACTTGGTCTATCTTATTCTTCATCTTTTTATCTCCCGCACCTAGAACAGTTCTTGGCACACAGTAGCTGCTCAATAAAATATTCAGTGAATGAACAGATGTCTTCATTTTAGACGAAGTAGTTGAGGTGTGGCAAAGTTAGTAATTGATCTAGGTTGTAGAGTTCTAGAAAGTGACAAACCAGGATCTACAACCTCATTCACCACTCTCACGAGTCCTGTTGTCACAGGTGCTCAGAGCTCCACCAGCCTCGCATTCAAGTCTGTTCCCACAACCTAACCCTTGTGGTGGATTAAACGCTTGTGTCCTAAAATTTATATGTTGAAGCTCTACTCCCCAGTGTGGTAGCATTTAGAGTTGAAGACTTTGGGAAGGTCATTAGATTTAGATGAGGTCATGAGGGCAAGAATTGCATTTTAGAAGTCATTTTTTTTTTTTTTGGTGGGGGGAGAGGTATTGCTATAGGGCACGTGTGCTCACCAGAAAGAGACAGACAGAGAGACAGAAAGTGAGAAATCACACCCTGGGGGGATGGCCACACCACAATCCCTTCTCCTCCATTCTCCTCTCAGGATCTTGAGCATGCACGTACACGTGCCCAGCATGAGATTAAGCCACCGGATCCGGGACTCGAACTGCAGTCAACTACATGGGAGTCCAACAACATAGCCATTACACCATCTGCTGGTCCTTGAATTCATTTTTTTAAAAGAGATTTTTGCTTTAGGAAACGTGTGCTCACTGGAGAGAGAGAGAGAGAGAGAGAGAGAGAGAGAGAGAAAGAGATAATGAGAGGAAAGTGAGAAATTACCCCCAACGGAGGATGGCCACACCACAGTCTCTTTGCCCCAATTCTCCTCCTAGGATCTTGGGCGTGCGTGCGCACACACACACACACACACACACACACACTCAGTGTGATTTTCAAGCAATTGGGTCTAGGACTTGATTCGCAGTTGGCCATGTGGGAGTCCAGGGATGTAACTGCTATATCATCTGCTGGCCCTGGAATTCATGTCTTTCTAAGATGAAGAGACAGCAGAGCTGACTTTTTTTTTTTTTTTAACTCATGAGAGAGTACGAGAGAGAGAGAGAGAGAGAGAGAGAGAGAGAGAGAGAGAGAGGCAGTCTCCACAGGGTTCTGTCACACTGCAATCCCTTTCGCCCAGTCCTCTAGTTCATCAGGATCTTGGACACATGTGCACACTCAGCATGTTTTCAGGCTAACTGGACCAGAGCCTTGAACCACAGTCAGCATGGAGCTTCTGGCTCCAGAGGTTGGCACACTACCTTCTGCATCATGGAGGCTGGGCCAGAGCTTGCTCTCTCTACCTTGAAGGGGCAGCTGTTTGCAAGCCAGAAGGAGAGCCCTCACCAGGAATTGAATCTACTGACATCGTGACACGGCACTTTCCAGCATCAGAACTGTGAGAAATCTGTCTGTTGTTCATGCCACCCACTGTGTGATATTTTATTACAGCAGCCTGAGCTAAGACAAGGCTTCAGGCTCATTCATCAAAATGCACTTATTCTGTATCCCATTCATTTGCGGTACTGCTTTTTGCCAGCCAGCAGCTGTTGGTGATGTGACCCATGTCCTGCCTCCCCTTTCTGCTCCCTCACCCCTCCAGCATCTGTGCAGCACACCAGAGTTTACCAGAAGAGTTCAGTCTTCCACATGGTCCTCAAAACTGACTTGTAAAACAGGCAGGACCCAGGACCAGCAGATGGTATAATGGTTACATTGCTGGACTCCCATGTAGTTGGCCACGGTTTGCATCCTGGACCTGGAGGCTTAAAAACTCATGCCGGGCTCATGTGCATGTGTGCCCAAAATCCCAAGAGGAAAATAGAGGAGAAGGGATTGTGGTGTGGCCATCCCCCCTAGGGGGATGATTTCTTGCTTTCTGTCTTTGTGGCAAGTACACATGCCCTACAGCAAAAATTTCTTTGAAAAAGAAAAAAAAAAGGGCAGGACCATCATTATGATTCCCATTTTATAGATAAAGTATCGAAGTGCTGTCAAGATCAAATTATTTGCCATATACCTAGCAAGATCTAAGACCCAGCTTCTTTGATTCCCTCTCCCAGGGCCCCTTCTTCAGTACCACCTCTTTTTTTTTTTGATAGGTTTTTTGCTATAGGGCGCGTGCGCTCACCAGACAGACAGAGAGAGACAGAGAGACAGAAAGCGAGAAATCACCCCCCAGGGGGGATGGCCACGCCGCAATCCCCTCTGCTCCATTCTCCTCTCGGGATCTGGGGCACGCATGCACATGCGCCCGGTGTGAGTTTAAGCCACCGGGTCTGGGACGCGAACCGCGGTCGACTACATGGGAGTCCAGTGGCATAGCCATTACACTAACTGCTGGTCCAGTACCACCTCTTTGATAATACCAGGCAGTCATTCATTCAGCAGCAGATTGCATTGTAATGGGAGACTATGGGGAGGCAGACATCGGCTTGAATGAATAACTATCCTGGGGCAGCAGTTTTGGCAGATGAGCTCAGAGACTTTGAAGTACCTCAAATGAGTCTGAATTGGCAGGTATCTATCTTTCCTACACCTGAGCCCGGGGCAGGGTCATTTTTCTGAAAATCCCCAAAGGTGCCAAACCAGTGTAATTGTTCAGTTTGCAGACCTAATTGACCTTCAACCCTTGACCATTCCGAGAAATGTCATTTGTATGTGCACCCTTCTGACTGTCCCTATTCCCGTCCCCACATCTCCACACACACGTGGACCCTCCTTACGCCTGTTGGACCATTGCTGTGCTCCCTAACTGGGCCCTATTATGACCCTACCTTGTAGGCCACCTCCCACATGGTGTCCAAAGTGAGTTGCCTGATAACGGATCCAGTGACGTCAACCTCCTGCTTCCAGACCTGTGTTTGAAGAGCTATTGGAGGTGGGACCAGCAGTTAGCGTAACGGCTATGTCGCTGAACTCCCATGTAGTCGACTGCGGTTTGAGTCCTGGACCCAGTAGCTTAAACTCACACCAGGCGCATGTGCGTGCATGCCCCAGATCCTGAGAGGAGAACGGAGGAGAAGGGATTGCAGTGTGGCCATCCCCCCTCGGGGGTGATTTCTCGCTTTCTGTCTCTCTGTCTCTCTCTGTCTTTCTGGCGAGCGCATGCGCCCTATAGCAAAAACCTCTCAAAAACAACAACAACAACAAAAAGAGCTATTGGAGGTGAATGTGGCAGACTTTTTTAAACAAGGGAAAGAATAACAAAAGTAAAAGATTTGTTGGGCGAAAACTTGAAAATTTGTTTTTTACTCTTTATAAAAAATTCTCTTTTTACTTTATTTGCGGGAATAAGCTCCGTGAAAGCAGAATTGTATCTATTTGTGACAGACTTCTTAGACACCTAAATACTAAATAATATGCAAAAGAATAACCACAGATGGTGTTCATTCTACGAAGACTTTAGATCTTTTGTATGTTACAATATTTAAAACAGAATCTACTTCAATTTATTTTTCCAAAGGGTATATGGGGCTAGCCCCTGGCCTGGTGGTAAAAGGAGCTGGATGCCACGTGGCCAGCTGCTAGACTTGGCTTCAAAAACATGCTGGGTGCATGTGTGCGCATGACCAAAATCCTGACAGGATGGAGACATGGGGGAGAACGGGTTGTGACGACCATTCCCCATGGGATGTGCTTTCTCCTGTCCCCTTCAACTCCTGTCTCTTTCCAGCAAACACATGCCCTCTGGCAAAAAGGAAAAAAAAAAAAAAAACTAAACAAAAAAGAGTCTACCAAGGCCCTGCTGCTGTGGCAAAGAGGGTAGAGGGACACCACATGATATTGGAGCTTCATGGGAGGTCCAGGTTTGGATCTCCATGTGAACACAGCAGGCCATACCTGTGGGCACTGTGGTCCTGGCTGGCTGGGAGGTTGGGAGGAAGATGGTGGCAGGACAAGAAAAGTCTGTCTAGGGTATTCCTCTCTCTCTTTTATGAAAGAAAGAAAAAAAAAAGTTAGAGTGGGGAAAGAGAATATACTGATTTTGACTCCAAGGAAATCATCCAAAAGAAGGGAGAATTCAATAAAAATGAAGATGAATGTTGTGGAGTAATTTATAATAAAGAAAAACCAGAAACAGCTTAAGAGCGAGTAGTTAAGTAAATTACGTTGTGCCAATTTGATGGACTATCATACAGTCACTAAAACTTGTAATTATGCAGGCTGCGTAGCAACATAAAATGCTTATGATCTAATGTTAAGTGTGCAAAGAGGAAGCGCAAATTGCACGTATACTTGATTACAACTCTAAAAAGCGTGTTTACATGTGGGCAAGGACTAGCACGAATCAAGGAGAATGAAAACAGATGATTAGTTCGGCTGGTGGGATTGTGAGGGGTTCCTCTTCCTTCTGAATTTATGTGCTGGTTATCGTGTTGTTTGTGCTGTTTTGAAAGGAGGCTGTTCAGCCCTTTGGGGGACCACTTTCAAGACTGTCAGTCCCAGGAAGGCACATAAACAGCAACGAGGACTGTAGCTCTGATGATGCCTCCCTGCCGGGTCTCTCCTGGGTACCTGGTGCTGCTGGTGGGAATTGGCTGATCGAACCTGAGCGCGGCTGTTTGCACAATTGTTCCCAAATAGACTGTTGCTGCAGAAACTCAACCACAGGATGAATATTTATGCGTAAATAGGATCACATTCATAGCTATTTACCACTTTTCTTATTCTTCCATTTAAAAACAGCTCCAGCACGGGCTGAGAAACCATTTATTTGGAATGTCGTAGAGGGAATTTCCAGGTGGGGTAAATGTGTGAGCTAGATGATCTCGAATTGCTGAGGAATGGGGGTCGAGCTCATGACCTGCATGGTCTTTAAACACACATTGTTGAGGCTCTGGATGACTCGTAGACTTTTACCGCTCGAGGTGGACACTGGACATGACACATCATCTAAGGACCACCACCCTGGGATGGATAGGAGGCTCTGGAGTCAGGATCTCTGTCCTCTCATGGCAAGCTCTGTGACTGTGGACCAGTTACTTTTATCCCTCTGAACCACAATTTAGTCATCTGTAAAACTGGGACATCAAAACCTATCTCTGGGGGAACCAGCAGTTAGCGTAATGGCTATGTCGCTGGACTCCCACGTAGTCGACCGCGGTTCGCGCCCGGACCCGGTGGCTTAAACTCACGCCGGGCGCGTGTGCGTGCGTGCCCAAGATCCCAAGAGGAGAATGGAGGAGAAGGGATTGCGGCGTGACCATTCCCCCTGGGGTGTGATTTCTTGCTTTCTGTCTCTCTGTCTCTCTCTGTCTGGCGAGCGCATGCGCCCTATAGCAAAAAAACCTCTCCAAAAAAAAAAACCAAAAAGCTATCCCTGGGGTCCGGCAGATGATGTAATGGCTACGTCACTGCACTCCCACATAGTCCACTGTGATTCGAGTCCTGGACCTGGCAACTTAAAACTCACATCAGGCAGGTGTGGGTGTGTGCCCAAAATCCCGAGAGGAAAATGGAGGAGAAGGGACTGCCATGTGGCTATCCCCCTTGGGAGGTGATTTTTCACTTTCTCTTTGACTTTCCAGCGAGTGCACGTGCCCTATAGCAAAACTCTCTCTAAAACCAAAACAAAACCTATCCATGTCTGCTGTTGAGAGCATGAAATTGAGCTAATGTGTAGAGATGCCCAGTTAAAGTGGCAGGCGTGTAGTAGGTGCTGAGTTAAATGGAGACACACAGTAGTGGCAGACCGAAGCAAGCTGGTGGGCTTTAACACATGGAAGCATGACAAAGTGAGTTTTAAGTAAGAACTTAAAGGAGCATTTCAAGGGAAACAGAAAACTGCTGCTAACATATGCCACGACTTAAAGGGAAAGCTGGGAGTTACGGCCAATTTACAGATGGCAAAAATACTGTTTCTCCTGGGAGCAGCTTAACGAAAGCAAACGTGAGCAATCAAGAGGCTCCTAACTTGTATTTAATTGCAAAAAAAAAAAAAAAAATCAAATACGCAATATGAGAATTACCCTAGGCACCTGCTCTGCCTTCTCTCTCTGAATCAAGATCTCATCTGCCATGACTACGGCGGCTCTTCGTGCTGAAGTTCAAAGAGAAGCTCCCCTAATAAGCTGGTTTCTTAGATGGATGCCAGCTACATGGATCATGTGAACTGTTTTCTGTTTTAAATCTCTGCAGTTCTCTTGGAATCAAGATTTCCACTGACACTGAGATTCAGTATGAATTCAGTGACTATCTTCATAGTTCCATAAGAATTAGATAAACAAAACCAGAAAAACTTGGGACTTTTGCAATCCAATATTCAGTTTTGTTTTTCCTTGCCCCTGCCTTCACTTTGTTTAGGAAAGTTAAAATGCTGCAAGGAAATAATGATACTTATTATTCTGTACAAATCTTTAACAGCAATAAGCCATTTTGATCTCTCAAAAGTAAGTCTAACCAGAGCACAGACAAACCTTCGAATATTTCCAGAATATGGAAACTAAACTAATGAGCATGTTGCAAAAGATTAAATACAGTATATGGTATTTCCAGAGTCAACATAAAACCCACTGGGCATTTATGGCATTTGAAGCTTGGTTTACGAAACCTACCGAGCCAAGTTTTGTGCTGAAGCCAGATCTGTGGAAAGAGTTGGACAGAGACACCGTTCATAGCACTTGGGATTTGTGTGGAAACGGCCTACAGATTTTCTGACAACCTTGTCTCTCAATTCAGATGAATGAAGCACTATTGTTTGGTCATGAGGAACTTCAATAAAAAAGTTGTCACCAAAGCTGTTTCTCAATGGGTGCAAGTGTGTGGAAATGACAGTCTTTAAATTTTGTTTGAAAAATGAAATTATACTGGACACCAAAATCAATGCCAAAATAAAGTTAACTTTGAATGAAAAAAGTAAGAAAAGTGACAGAATGCCAACTTTAGACTAATAACCTTTGAATTTTGTTAAGACATACATTCTTGTCTCCCAGGTTAGACCCTGACTTAGATTACTCCCAGGGAAGTGCTTGGGGCATAAGGGACATGGAATTTTGTAAATGGTCACTAGGTATGGCTTTGTTTGATATTCTTTACCTACGTGTTTTTAATTCAGTACATTGACTTGGTGGAGGGCTTAGCGTTGGCTCACAGAGATACATTTACCTCTTATAAAACCGTAGCCTTTCTCGGTTGGTTGTAAAATTTCAAATATTGTGCTATATATGAGCATGTTAAGACATCCATAGTTGCTAAAGTGTCTTCTTGTAAATCAGTTTAAAGTGGCTTTTGGGTAGACAGTTGTTCTAATACCTGCTGAGTTGAAGGAATCAACATAGAGTCCATGGATGCAAAGGCTTCCAAAATGTCTGGCCTGACAATGCCAATCTAAGAGAAAGATTTATTTTCCTACTCTCTTCAAGAGGAGGTGGTTTAGGAGAAAGTGCAATGAATTTATAGTCAGTAAACTTTGGTTCGAATTCCAATGGCAAGAGACTGCTGTTTGGAATCTGGGATGTGGATCTTGTATGAACAAATCTTAGCAACTCTGACACCTTGAAGAGAAACATCTTCTCACCTCTCAGAACTTCAGTCTACTTCTGAGAAATGGGCCTACTACTGGGTTGTGGGGAAAATTCATGACACACTTTTGCAGAGAAAAATAAGAAAAAATACGTCATGACTTCTCTAATGTCCCAATAGTGACGTTGTTCTCATAGGGATGTTGGGGTATAGTGTATCTGAAAGTGTGTGTGTTTAATTTTGCTATAGTATTTATCAGAGAAAGAGAGAGAGAGAAAGTAAGAAAGCACCCTCGGGAGTGTGGGGTGGGGTGAGGAGGGTGGCCGCATCATAATTCCTTCTTCAATCTCTTCTTGGGATTTTGGACATGCACACACATGTCCCTGGCACTGGGTCTGGGACTTGAACCGCATAATCAGCCATGTAGGATCCACCTGCCTTAACCACCATGCCACCTGGTTGGCTTTGAAAGTATTTTGTATCTTGTAAAGTTTAAATACTAATTTAGCATTATTCTTACTAATTGTGTGACCTTCGACAAACCTCTCAGCTTTCTTGAGCTTTAGTTTCCTTCTCTGTAAATCGAGGAGAGTAATGGAAGGCCTTTCCACTTTATAAAGGTATATCAAAGCCCTAATGAAACTATGTGAAAAAAACAGGTAAATTGCAAGATGCTTTATTATTTTAACAACTTTTAAAAATTAATTTAAAAAATATTCGAGTGGAATGCCTTGAATATTATCCTCTTTGGGATGATTATATGATTTCTATAGCTGTTGAATGCTGCCACGTGTTTAATTCAATCTGCAGGTGATTTGCAAGATTTTAGTAGTCTCTTAAGTAGTCAAAGCATGATTATAATTGGGTGGCTTAAGAAAATAATGTTCTCATGTTACTAAGAGTTTTCAACCACTTCCCAGGACAACCCCCTTTTGAAAGTTGGTTTGCACTGGGCTGGCCTTTCCTCATCTTGGTTTCAACTCTGTTGAAACCATCTCTGTTTTCAACTCTACTGCTACTTCCATTATGTCGATTTGACATGTGTTTGCCTGGACCCAATTCTGATTTCCTCACTGCTCTTGTCACCCTTTTCAAATCTGGAAGAGAGGGTCTCAGCTAGAAGTTGGGTATGAATTATACACAATTGTTTTTTGAGAGAGATTATTGTAATAGGGCCCATGTGCTCGCCAGAGAGACAGAGAGAGACGCAGAGACAGAAAATGAGAAATAACCACGAAGGGGGGATGACCATGCCACAGTCCTTTCTCCTCTATTCTCCTCTTGGGATTTTGGATGTATGCACATGTGTCCAGCATGAGTTTTAAGCTGCTGGGTCTGGGATTTGAACCACAGTTGACTATGTGGGAGTCCAGTGATGTAAGTCCATTACGCTATCTGTTGGTTCCAATTATACACAATTTGTGTAGTGTGGGATGGGAGCCTTGGATGCACTATGGAAACAGACATTAAGGATACACCTAGATAGGCAGATGACTTTAGAAACTGCATACATGTGTATCTTTGGAGGAAAGCCTTTTGCTGTGTAGCAACATTGGAGCCATCGAGGCATTTTATGAGCTTTTCAGTGCCAGCGTACCACAGTGTTCACATAAGAGCCAACATGCATTGAAAGTTTCTGTCATTGCCTTTCTTCAGAGAGGGCTGGCACAGTCCAGCTGAATACATATCCTTTCTTTAGAGAGAAGCCCAAAGACAGACACTGCAGATGCTATCTTCATAGTTTCAAATAAAACACTCCTTGGTGGAATGCAGTCGTGTTTCTCTCCCAAGATCTATCAATATTGGCTCCCAGCTGGTCTTTGCATTTCACCAGGGATGTGAACTCTTCTACATCTCTGCAAAGTTTTCCTTAGCAGGCTCTTCCTAATGAAATAAGGGCAAAAAGAAGATTTTTCTTTTCTAGGGGATTTTGATTTCCAAAGAATGACTGGGAGGTTAAAGGGCCATATGAGCTGGTATGACAACCCAAAGACTGGTCTGTTTCTCATGCTCCTGGGTGCAAAGCTCCCAAATGAAAAGCAGAAAATGACCAGTTTTGTTAAAAATCGAGAATGTGAAGTGGCACAAAGGACTGAATCTTTTTGAAAAGTAAAATAACAATAAAAAGGAAATAAAACTTTTTAGCAGGTACCCAAGGGACAGCATAGATAAAAATCTCTGTGTGTATGAAAATGTGCATGTGCGTGTGCATGTGTGTGTGTGTGTGTGTGTGAGTGTGTGTGTGGTGTGTGTGTATAGTGTATTAACAGGTCACTGGCAGAATAGCATAACAGTGAAGAGAGCAGGCAGTTTTCAGGTGGAGTCATCATCCCCCAAATTACTTAACATCTTTGAGTCTTAGTTTTTTCATCAGCAAGTGGGAAAAATAATAGTACTTCCTTTGTAGGATTGTCATGAAGAAGAAATAAGATGAAATAAGGTGCATAAAGCACAGCAAATATCTGACCTAGAACAAACCCTCAGTTAGTAGCAGCTGTTTTATTATCCTCAAGTATTTTTACTGTGAATGTAAGTACTGTACAGATAAAATGAACAGTCGCCTGGTGGTTTTTGGGTTTTCCACCTCCTACCATCATAAAAAGGAAATGTATATCTTTAGTTCTAAAAATTTTTCTTTCACTTTAATTTTTTTTGCCCATTTCTTTTCCTTTGCTTTCACTTTTTGGAATATTTTTTGAATGGTCATTTATCTCTTTTCTTTTATTTTCCATTTAAAAAATTCTAATTTCTGTAAGCTTTTAACAACTTTATCTTCCACTTTATCTTTCCTTCTGTTAGAATATTTCTTGTTCTCAAATGGTTCTTAAAAATAGCATTTTATTCTAGTTTTATTGGTGTAATATCTTCTCATATCTGTGATAATATTACAATTTTTTAAAGAAGTTTTCTTCTACTCCCTGCATTGTCTTTATTTGTTCCAGATGTCTTTGTCCTGTGTATTGACTTTGGTCTCTCTTTTCCAGAAGTAGTTTTCCTCACATGTTGGAGAACCTTGGCTATCACTCATATTTAAGTGTGAGTCCCAGGAAGCTGGATGTGCTTGGGAGGGCTGGGAACTGAGATGCTCAATGGATGGGATTTGGGTTTTTGTTGGGGACATCCAGATGTCTCGAATGGTGGGTCTTTCTTTTGGGTTTGTCAATTTTCTCCAAGAGGTGTTTTCTCTATTCAATTTTATGTATGTGCTGTTTAGAGGGTTTCAATTTAGTCCCAGCCCTTGGGGAACAAGAGGGGAAGAGTGCAGGAGATTCTCTCTGTTCAGCCTGTAGTATTTTCTTCAATTCTCCTGTTCTCAGGGAGCATCTCATCTTGCCCTCTTCTGTGCCCAAGTCCTAGATTTCAGCAGCTGGCTCGCTGATCCTCTCAGAGAGTGAACCTCATCTTCTGCCTACTGGGGAAGAGCTGTTGCCTGGCTACATGGGTGAGACATTCACCAGGGCACAGACTGCTCCTTATACAGGCTCTCAGCCAGTTCTCCTGTTTGCCGTCCTGCCTTGTGCCCATGCCATCAGGAGTAGAGTGCTGAGTGTTATCACTAAACCAAGCCTTTCTGGGGTTCTGGGATACAATAGGCTTATTTTGGTGGTCTCCAGTCACTCAAACTCAGCTGGCTTTATTGGCTCCTCCATATAGTTTCCATGCTAAATGCTATTTTGTAACATAACAAAAAAGACCATTTCCTACCTGTAGTTGGCTCTCCTACTCTTTTGCATATATATATATTTCTTCCATGAGAGAGATAAAGAGAGAAAGAGAGAGAGTACTCCCAGTATTCTCATGCTGCAATTCACTCTCAGTCTTGAGCCAGCTTTGGATTGTGGGCACGCATATGCCTGATCTACTCAGGAGGTCTCCAGACCTCAACCTGGAACCTTCCCATGTGGGTCAGCCTCCTAGAGCATCACATTTTATGGACCACCGCCTAGCTCCCACTGTTGTATATTTTAGCTTCCTAATTCTTTTCTTTTCTTTTCTTTTCTTTTCTTTTCTTTTCTTTTCTTTTCTTTTCTTTTCTTTTCTTTTCTTTTCTTTTCTTTCTTTTCTTTTCTTCTTTTCTTTTCTTTTCTTTTCTTTCTTTCTTTCTTTCTTTCTTTCTTTCTTTCTTTCTTTACTTTTGCTTGTTTTTTTCTTTAAGAGAAATTTTTGCTATAGGGTGTGTGCACTCGCTGGAGACACAGAAAATGAGACAGAGAGAGAAAGAGAGGAAGTGAGAAATCACTCCCTAGGTGGTATGGCCATGCCATAATCCCTTCTCCTCCAGTCTATTGGGAATTTTGGATATGCAGGCACATGCGCCCAGCGTGAGTTTCAAGCCACCAGATCTGGGACTTGAACTGCAGTCAACTATGTGGGAATCCAGTGTCACAACCACTATGCAGCCTTCTAGCCCCAGCTTTCTAATTCTTTTGTTGTCATTTTATCAGATTTTAGGTGGGACTATAGATACTCACCTGTGTTTATTTAATCACTAATCTACCTGTGGAGTATTAACAATAGACCAGAACCAGACTCCATCCATAAAGGGTCTCACTCAGGGGCCTGATGAGGGAGCTGGGCATTCCTACATTTTAAGGGCTCCCCAGTAGGCTAAGATGAGCTGACACCATGGAACGTTGAGCTCCAGTGGAGTGTGGCCTTGAATACTTTTCTCATGCATAGTTGACTTCTCCTTGTTGGAAGCACAGCAATGGGAAACAGGTATAAAAAGCATTTATTAGGTGCTTTCTATGTCCCTGGAACAGTGTTAAAAGATTCTTCTGATTGCAGATGGCTGAATCAAATAGCTTTGGCTCTGAATTTTTGGCTGATGAAAATAAATGGCAGGAAAGGCAGGGACTCAATTACCATACTGGCTTTCCTGGTCTCCCCAATGCTTCCCTTTGAGTGTTGACTTCATTCTTATGAGGCCAGAACCATTTCCATTGTCAGAGTTGATAGCGCATCTTTACAGATTCAAGTCTAGGGAGTAAAGGTCTTTCTCTCCCACCCCAATATTCGCATCCCTGCTCGAGAGTGAACAGTGCTAGGGAACACCTCTGAATGGCTTTACTTGGGCTAGGTTTTTACCTATTGGCCAATCATGATAAATGAGGCAGGATATTGTAAGGTGATGACAGCTTCAGATCTTACAAGAAGAAGCAGGAGGAAGAATGAGTCTTCCTGAGGAGAACCAAGGGAAGAAATGGAGGATGGGTTGTTTTCAGAAAAAGGGAGGAGTAAGGGGAAAGAGAAAATGAAATTCATTCCAGCCCACAGCCTTGGGTATTCAGTGCCTGGGTGTGAATGTACACACACACACACACACACACACACACACAGTGCACTCTTCTGAGGCATTTCTAGGAATGTCTCATCCAATTTCATGTATCTGTCCCATGGAAAACTTACATACATCCTTATTTCCTCAGCATTTTTTCTTCTTTTCTTTATTTTTTAAGAGAGATTTTTGCTATAGGGCTTGTATGCTTGCCTTGAGAGACAGAGAGAGACAGAAAGACAGAAAGAAATCACCCCCTCGGGGGGGATGGCCACGCCGCAATCCCTTTTCCTCCATTCTCAGAATTTTGGGCATGTATGCACACACGCTGGTGTGAGTTTTAAGCTGCAGGGTTCAGGATTCGAACCACAGTTGACTACATGGGAGTCCAGCGATGTAACCATTATGCCATCTGCTGGTCCCTCCTCAGCATTTTTAAATGTCCCAAAGTCATGTCCAATTATTATACATCATTTCATATCTTTGGTAATGTCCATTGTTTTCATCAGTTTCAGAAATAGTTTCTTACAATCTTGCACCTTATAGATAATCTGATACATTTAATTGTCCGCAGCTTGCCTAAGTCCCTAAAGCTCCAGTCTCAGTGGACTGAGCAGGTAGGTAATTGTTTAGCAAACAGCTTAACCAATTCTTACCAAAGATTTTTACCAGAATGAAGGAATCCTGATTACTTTCTGCTCACTAGTCCAAATATCTATTGTTGTACAACAAACCACTCAAACAGTGGCTAAGATAATAGCAACCATTTATTTTTCTTTGGGATTAGTAGAGGTGCTCTCTTTCTCTCTCTCTGATTGAGGCACTCATGGTCTTAGATGCTAGGGCTGGGGTCCTCTCAAAGGCTTCAGATTCAGTGACTTGTTTAGGACACAGACCCATCTTTGGACCAGTGATAGTAGTTACAGGCTAGTTCCTGTGTTTGGCATAACTTGGAATGGGCAATTGTCTCTTGGCTGGTCACTGTGGTCAAGGCCATGTAAAAAGGTAGCAACTCCCATTTGGACATCATGGTGAAGGTGTGGAGGGAAGGGTTTTCCTTCAAAGACAGTTTTCCCAGAAGAGGTAGGGGTAGGGAGATGGGCTGGCTGAACAACAAATTCACTCAACTTTAATTCCTGTTACTTCCTGTTAACAAATGAAAAAAAAAAATGAGCCTTAGGGATGTTCAGTGTCATGTTCAAGGTCACACAGCCAAGGGTAGCAGAGTGGGTGCCTTGAGCCTAATTCTGTCTGAGTGTACTCTTTTCTCCTCCCAGTCTATAGTCCACATTCTCCAGAGCAGCCAAGGTAGATTAGAAACTAGAGGAAATAAAGAGGGTGAGAAGAAACACCTTAGGAAGAGAGAATCCCCAAGAAGATCTTTAACCTTTGGCTTCTGCATTTTGCTTTCTCTCTTGCCATGCCTACCCTACTTCTTCTTGCTTTCTCCTGTTTCCATCTGCTGCCATGGCCACCAGTTCTCCAAGTGTCTGGGGTGAAGTGTGTGTTGGTGGCCTCTGTTGGTTACATTGGCCCAGATGCCTACATCTTTTCTGCCCTTAATTCAGCTGAAATGAGGTTGGGCTTTTCCCAAAGGAATTTCATTAGCAAATGCTTTGGAAAAACAAATCCAACCAAACAACGCAGATGCAAAGATGGGAGGCAGTGAATGTGATCATAGGTGATGATTCTTTATCTTAGTTTTACTAAAGTTCTACCACCTACGTTGGCTGCTACTGCTTTCCAGGACTCCAAACTTCTTCTTCTTCTTTTTCTTTTTTAAAATAATTCATTGAGACCAGCAGGTGGCCTAATGGTTAGGTCTCTGGACTCCCACGTAGTGGACCACGGTTCAAGTCCCGGACCTGGTGGCTTAAAACTCATGTGGGGCGCATGTGCATGTGTGCCTAAGATCCAGAGAGGGGACTAGAGAAGAAGGGATTTCTGCGTGGTCATCCCCCCTGGGGGGGGGGGGTGATTTCTTGTTTACTGTTTCTCTGTCTCTTTGGCAAGTGCATGTGCCCTAGAGCAAAAATCCCTCTAAACAATAACAACAAAATTTATTTATTTATTTCTTCCATGAATGAGAGAGAGAGAGGAGATACAGTGCTCCCAAAAGGGTTTTGATGCTGTGATCCCTTGTGAACCTTAACAAGCCACAGATCATGAGTACCCACATGCCAGGTTTACACAGAGAAGTCTCTGGATGAGCCCCAGAAACCTTTCCATGTGGATTAGTCTCACAGGGTATTTTATTTTAGTGCTTTTGACCCCCCCCCCCCTCTTTTTCTTTCCCCAGCATTTTTTGGCATATAGTTTCCCAAATATACTCTCACCAGCTTATTCTTACAGTTGGTTCCACCTTTGGGTACATTTAGTTTAGTCACTAGGAGCCATATGATCTCTGGACTCATCAGTAATCACGTGATCTCCAGGCAGGGCACTACCACTTCTATTTCTTTTTTTTTCTTTTTTTTTTTTTGGAGAGGTTTTTGCTATAGGGCACATGCGCTCGCCAGACAGAGAGAGACAGAGAGACAGAAAGCGAGAAATCACCCCCCAGAGGGGATGGCCACACCGCAATCCCTTGTCCTCCATTCTCCTCTCGGGATCTTGGGCACGCACGCACACGTGCCTGGAGTGAGTTTAAGCCACCAGGTCCGGAACTCGAACCACGGTTGACTACATGGGAGTCCAGCGCCATAGCCATTACGCCAACTACTGGTCCCTACCACTTCTTGATAATAGCCTGCTCCCACTGGAAGAAGACTGGAAGGTCCCATGTCTTCCACAGTCTAGGATTGTGTAGGATTACCATGGAGGCTCCTGAATTTCTGCTTTCCAGGTCATTTCCAGGGCCAAGATCATTGACATGGCCCTAACCCAATAGAGGTCAAGACCTTCTGCTTGAGTATATCTATATACATATTCCTTTCAGTTTTCCAGGGGCTCCAGAGCTCCTCCTGGGGTGTGGTGTGGCAGAATTCTGATTGCTGTAATTTTTCAATCTCAAGATGCATCGTATATACAACAATGACAGCCCATATGTAGTCGGGGGGGGGGGGGAACAAGAGATTTTTCTCTTTCGACCTTTGTAGACCTCAATATTCTATGAGAAACTTCTGTTTGGGTAAGAAAGAAACAGAACGACCTGAGGCAGGTGTCATTTTCAAGCTTAAGGCTCAAGGCCTGGGGAGGGAATGTTGTTTTTAAACAGCTAAAAGCACGAAGAAGTAAAATTACAACAGTTTGACAGCATAATTTTAATAAGATTTTTTTTTTCTGGTGCTGAGATTCATCAAATCATGGCTTGAAGCAATAGAGGGATGATAAGGGAGGAAACAAGTGTTGAGACTTAAGCAGTCAGTGTTGTGGGCGCCTTGAATGTTATTTGGTTGTGAGAGTTGTTCACGCTGTTGATATTCCCAAATGCTTTATTGACTTAAATTAAAAAATGATTATTTAATATATTCAGTTCCTCTGTCTCCCCTCGAGAGAACAAACACTGTGGCCTTCCAATGCGGTGGGGGTGGAGCATGGTTGGACTCAGATTTCTGGAAGGCTCTCTTCTCCCATCCTTCTTGCCTGGCTCTGCTTCCTGCTGTCCTGGAATTGAGGCCATGTTCTGTTACCTCTCAGGCTGTGGCTGAAAGCCACGGAGAGCTCAGCTTTTCTGGGGTGCTTCTGAAGATATGCAGAATTTGATGCTGGGGCTAGGGGATAGTAGGTGTTGGGTCTCCGTAGAGTGCTTGAACATTCTAGAAATTCTGTAAGTTATTGAATCATTCCCTCAATCATTTACTGTGTAATACTACACACTGACAAGTAGCTCTGTGTTGTATCCTAGGGATGCAGGTGACAAAGGGGCAGCCCCAATCTATACTCTAAAGATTGTTCTCCATTCCCAACTGGAATCCCTGGGCCTGCTCTTGGAGAAGCTCAGAAGCAGGGTTGCCTCCAAGTATAACACAGCCTTCCTAGGCCCTAGGACAACTTGTGAACAGGGTGATAGTTCAGGCACTTGCTGAGGTGCTCTACTTGGGGAGGTAACGGGGACACGTGCACCTGATGTTGTCTGGGCAAGTAGGTCTTGGTAACACCTGGCCCTATGATTTCTCCTTACTGCACAATCCTGTGAGCATGGGGTTTCTGACAGCCTGCTTTAAATGGAGATAAAAATCCTACTTACTTATTAGCATCAGTGACAGATGGTCTGCAATCTTGACTACCCCAAGTAACACCAAATAAAAATGATACACACGTTTGTGAAGGATTTCATACTTGGAGTTGTCAAATCATGTCAGTTTTCTACCTCTGCAGTATCTCTCTCATCCATCAATTTCTTCCTTCCCATCTCCACTGTCCTAGTTCAATCCCTCATTATCTCCTGCCTAAGATTATTGTGTCTGCTTTCTCACTAGTTTCTCTCTGCCCCCATTCTCTGTGTCTTTGAAATCATCCCACATAATGCTGCTGGATTAATCTTAAAGTATAGCTCAGATCACGTCATTCCCTGGCTCAGAAACATTTTGTGATTTCTTCCTGTTGTCTATTAAATTAAGAGAATACGTTTTTGACCTAGTACAGGATAGGCCTCCCTTGCACTCTGTGGCTGCTCTTCTCTCCCTGCATTTCTCCCACACTGACATTCACACATTTTAGTCAGATTGGGCATTGCTGTTCTGCAGGCTGGACTTACACATTGTTGCTTCTCTGTTTTTGCTTCTCCTGGTCTTCTGACTGGAATGCTCATCTGCTGAGATCCTACCTCTCCTTCAGGATCCAGTCAAAATGCTTCCTGCTTTACAAAAGCCTCCCCTACTCCCATAGTACAACATCACTGCTCCCACCCTGAGCTACAATAGAAAGCATTTTGTCTCCTCTTATGTCAGTTGTCCTAATTAGTGGTGAACATCCTTCCTGGAGAGCAAGATCACAAGGTCAGTGACTTATATCAGGCACTCAGAAATGTCTGTTGGGTCTGGTGAATGAGTAGCTCACCCATTTGTTTTGTTTTGTTTTTGTGTGTGTTTTTTTGAGAGTTTTTTTGCTATAGGGTGCGTGCACTTGCCAGAAAGACAGAGAGAGACAGAAAGACAGAAAGTGAGAAATCACTTCCCAGGGGGGATGGCCACGCCGCAATCCCTTCTCCTCCATTCTCCTCTCGGGATCTTGGGCACGCACACACACGCGCCCGGCGTGAGTTTTAAGCCACCAGGTCCGGACGCGAACCGCGGTCGACTACATGGGAGTCCAGCGACATAGCCATTACACTAACTGCTGGTTCCAAGCAGCTCAACCATTTGTGCATTCTTGGCATGTGAAACCTATCAGAGGGGCCTGATTATTTTGTAGAAAAATAAAAATGAGACACTTTTGGTGTTATAACAGTGTAACGATAAAGCAAAAGAAGTTCACACATTGCATACATGTTCATCTATTACCATAGTGTGTGAGGTATGGATTGCAACCCAGCTTAACTGGAAGGACATGGGTTTGCAGAATTGAAGAGAATGATGAGGAAACCAGGCGAGTTTTAAGGAACTCAATGATTGGAACCAACAGTTCTGTGTGGTAGGCAAACTCTGTTAGTATCTCATCTTGATTTCCCTTTGGGTGCTAGTTATAAGGTAAGGATGGGGAGATAAGTGGTGCGAAGACAGTAGGAGTATGGAGTGATGTCATCTGAGTCATACAGGCTCAAATAAGGTGATTAAGTGGATGACAGTCTCAATCCTTGGGGTTTTGGTCCAAACTGCAAGATTTACGAGACAAAAACTCCCAGCGTCCATTATTATTTCTCCTGGTTCCTGCAGAGGAAACAGACACACAAGGGCAGCCCATTTCTTCCTTTTGCAGATGGCCAGGAAAGTAAGGATACTATAGTCTGAATGGTTGTATCCCTCCGCCCCCAAAATTTATATGTTGAAATCCTCATCTTCTAAATGATGATATCAAGAGTGAAAAATTTCAGAGGTGAATAGGTCATGAGAGTGAAGCCCTCCTGAATGAGATTAGTGCTCTTATAAATAGACCCCAGAGAGCTAGCTCATCCCTTTCACCACGTGAGGACAAAATGAGAAGGTGCCATTGATGAACCAGGAAATGGACTCTACGCTTACCAGACACTGAGTTTACAGGTATTTTGACCTTGAACTTCCCAGCCTCCAGAACTTTGAGATACAAATTTCTGTTGTTTATAAGCTGCCCAGTGTATGGTATGCTAGTATAATAACCCAAATGAAATCAGAGTGTCAGAAGGAACAAGCAGTAGAGAGCTCAGGGTTGGGCTGGAGATGGCTAGTTATGATGGTGGAAGCAGGAAGGGGCGTGGGCAAGTGAGCAAGCTAAAGGAAAGGCTATAGTTCTAGACTAATTCCTGCTCTAGCACACTGACTAATTCCTGGCACACTAGAAGTGGAGACTAATTAACAAGGGTTGGTAAAATTGTCGTGGTTACTGGAGCAATTCTATCACTTGAAAGGCCTTATAAGAATAACTGAAGAAGCAGGTAATGAGAGATACATGGATCTCTGAGTCTATGACTGATGATAAGAAACATCTGTCTACCAGAGGTAACCTGAATATTTAACGTTGTGAATCTATAAATATTTAACTACATTCAAATATTTAGCTACTAAAATTGCCTCTCTTAAAAAAATGAGAGTTTTCTGAATGCAAGGCCATTTTTCTCAAGGTGCAATGTAGTCTAAGCAATTCATTTTAAAAATCATTTTTGACAACTTACCATCGATTACGATATACAGTCCAGTGCCTGGTGGGATTCCTTCTGATACACTGATCAGACAGAATGTAGTAAAAGCCCTGATCTGGCTATCTCTCATCACACATAGGATGTCGGAGACATTTGACATTTACAGAGCATATCCCTTTCTAGCCCTCCCTCTGGGAGTCTTGTAGATGCTCTGCTGAGCAAAGTCATGCCTCAATATAGAAAATGTATGCACTGACGAAATGGTTAACAACTGCAGCAACAGTGGCTGAAAATGGGAGATAGGCACTTGTGAATGGGGAGCTGGGAAACACGAATTTCCAGGAAAAAGAAAGCAGATGTATTCTAGGAAAAAGTGTGCATGGGAATGGGAAACATGGAGCGTAATTCTTCCCAGACCATCTGTGCCCATGTGCCTTTTGGAAATTCTTCGTATATCCCCAAGTTTGAGTTCCTTAATTTGAAAATTGCTGTTCTCCACATGCGCTTTATATCTCAAATGCTCCTCATCTAAAGGCATTTCCTGCTCTCTCAATACCTTTCCTACTTTTAAATTTAAGGGAAGATAAGCCCCAGGCAAAAAGAAAGGACCTAGATAGGCTTCCACCTATCCTTACTCATTCTATCACCATTGCTCCAACACTGCTACCTTCATTTCTGTTACCAATATGGTGTCCTTGATTTCCAGATGACTGTTGTCCACCTTAGGCACTTCCTTGATGAAGGGTTATTTGCTGTGGACTTTGGTTCTGTCTGCTACCTTAGAGAGATGTAGAGCATTAGCGCTCCTTGAAGACATAGAAGAAATGTGTGCACATGCATTCAAGTGTGTCAGTGAAGGGGCATTTATGATAACATCAGCAGTATATATACCAAGAAGATATATACTACATGTCTTACAGTCTATATTATACCACTGATATTATACACACACACACACACACACACACACACATATATATACCCTCTTCTGTGCAAATTCTGATATTATGGTCAAAGAACACATTTCTCAGCTTTCATTTGACCACCCATATATACAAAAGATGTCTTGTTAAAGAAATTGGGAATTAAGTTTAAAATAACATTAAATATTTAACCTGACATCTAACGTATGTTGAACATAAACTATTGATTTAATGTCCATTTAAGTGTGGCTGTCCAAATGAATATTAATTACTGAGAGTTTATTTTGGCCATAATAATATGTAAATGGTGTCATAGCTGAATATCTGTGCATGAAAATGGGGAATATTTTCATGTGTTTATTTGCAGTGCCAATATTCACAATATTAAAGCCAAGACATGGTAAAAAATTTTAATATTTAAACAGTTAGCACTGATGCTTTCACAATGTTTACTAATAAAATCATATATTGTCTACTATTTTCACTGGAAAAAATATATAGCCAGAGGGAACCCATGCATGAGAGAGGGAGAGAGATGAAGAGAGAGAGAAAGAGAGAACAGCTTCCAACTGGGCCTGGTTCTGCCATAATCCCTTTTCCTCCAATTATCTATCCTATCAGGATTCTGGGTATGCATGCTTGTGCCTGGTGTATTTTTTAAGTCAACAGGGCTAAGGCTGGAACCTCGTTGGCCTTGTAGAATCCGGCTTTTTCTGTGCAGCACCTAACTATTGTGCTGTGAGGCTAACAGCTATTGAGTCCCAACTGGGTGCTAGGTCTTCAGATATCTCCTTTTAAAGCCTCACAACAGTCCTGTAAGATAGACAGTATCATTTTCATTTTACATTGAAGCTCAGGATGTTGAAAGGCATGTAGTCCCATTACTGAGAAGCACTGAATCACTGTCATTGAAAGAGAAAGAGTCTGAAAACGGTCTGCCACTGAATAATAACCACCCGAATGGACAGGCCTAGAGCTCTTGTCTGCACCAGGCTCTCTTCTGAAGGCTTTATAGATATGACCTCATGACAGTCTTATGCTAATCCTATGGAGTATCATATTAGCACTGTCCTCATACATCCATTGAGGCACAGAGGAGGTAGATCTCTTGCCTGAGGTCATGCTGGTGGTGAGTAGTAAAACTGAGAGTCAGGACTTGGCTGTCTCATTCTAGGTGGGTAGTGAAGGGCCAGTCCTCTGGGGACAGTGGCTCAGAATTAGGTAGAGAGAATGGGAAGTCCCCCTTTCATGAGTTGCCCTCAAGTGGAGATGCTACATCAGACAGGCTGTAGCCACAGCCACTGTCCTTAGCGTGACGGTAGCTCCGTCATTCACAACAGTGATGCGTGTGAGTTTAGAGGAAGAACATGGAAATGGGAACTGACCTGCAGTGAGGAGTTGTGACGGCCTCCGAACACAATCACACCTGACACTACATTGTTTGCACCTCATCTGCAACTATCCTAAATTGTTGGTCAAAGGAATCAGCTAGCTGCTTAATCTTACAGCTCTATGCTCTTTATCTAAAAATCCTGTTCTCTCTTTCCTCCTGATCCTCAAGGCCCAGTTGAAAAATCTATTTCCTCTAAACTGACAATGTTTGCTAGATGTCAAATGTTTCTATCTTTTTATTGAACAATTCCACTTTTAGGATTAAAAACTTTTTTTTTTTTTTTTTTTTTTGTTATGGTCTGTGTTTGCTCACCAAGAGAGGGAGGGAGAGAGATAGAGATAGAGATAGAGATAGAGAGAGAGAGAGAAATCACCCTCCCAGAGGGGATGGCCATACCATCATACCATGATCGTTTCTCTATTCTCTAAGGCTGTAGGGCATGCATACACATGTGCCCAGTGCGTTTTTCAAGTCGTATGTCTGGGCCTCAAACTCCACAGTTGACCATGTGGGACCCAGCCACCTTACCCACCATGCCACCACCTGGTTCTAGTTTCAGGATTTTAAACAAGAAAAAGGATGCAAGGATACAAGGACTTAAGTTCAAAGATGTTCACTGCAGCTTTGCTAGAAATATCAAGAAATGGAAACAACCTAAATGTCCATTCTTAGGGGAGGATGATATAAATTAAGATATCTCCTCACAATGGGATACTATGCAGCAATTTGAAAAACAGAGATTACTATAGCACAGAAAGATGTTCAAGATATAAAGTTAGGTGAAAAAAGCAGGTTGCAAAACAATTTGGGCTGCATGAACAAAGTTTTTTTTAAAAAGACAAAATAAAAGCAGAGGTATAGACGAAGTCTAAAATACCCTAAGTTATTGATAATTTAAGTTATCTTTGGGGTGGTAAGACCATGGGAAACTTTTTCTTTCTTTTTTTTAAAGTTTATGTCTTCTTGAAACCAGTAGATGGCGTAATCGCTACATCATTGGACTCCCACATGGTTGACTGTGGTTTGAGTCCCAGACCTGCTGACTTAAAACTCATGATGGGTGTGTGTGTGTGCATGTGTGTCAAAAATCCCAAGAGGAGAGGAGAAGGGATTGTGGTGTGGCCATCCCCCCTGGTGGGGGTGATTTCATACATTCTGTTTTTCTGTGTCTCTGGCAAATGCACACACCCTATAGGAAAAAAAATCTCTCTAAAAAAAGTTTATGTCTTCTGAGAGAAAGAATGTGACTGTGGGCAGGCATGTACTCAGTGTGTATCGAGAAACTTGGGCATGGTCACGCTGCATTTTCCTTCTCCACCTCTCCCTCCTTTTGGGATTTTGGGCACATATGCAAATGTGCCTGGTGTTTTTCAAGCCATCAGGTCTGGGATTCAGGCTGCACAGTTAGGCACGTGGGATCTAGTCTCTTTGATCACCATACGCAGCCAGCCTGTTTCTCTTCTTTATGTACTTGTATAACATTTTTTGTTTTTGTTTTTGTTTTTAAAAAAGGCAAAAAATGCTACTGCTTTCTAACACCTGACAGGAACCCTCATCAGTCTCTCAGTGCGTTGCTTGTACTTTTTAAAGTCCTTGTTTAAAACTTGATTGTTTAAGACAATCTTCGCTCCTTAAAGTCAGGGTTTGTGATATTTATTTTTGTATGTGGTTGAAGCATACACAATTAGCAGTATCTAGCTGTTTTTGCCCTCGAGGACAGTAGTTCCAGAGAGTCCAACCTGCAGTCCCCTCGGCACCCAGAGGAGTGCCAGGCTCTTGGCTGAACTTACTTGAATTGATTTCGCATTGTCATTCGGTATTTAGAGAGAGACTGGTTTGCTGTCTCACACAAACATCCTGAAATTTATTCACAGTGTTAATACGATTTGCAGGATAATTTATACTCACATTTTGTAAATATAGTTCAGGTGTGTGTATAATGGGACAATTATTGATATGTTTGTGCAGAGAGAAAGAGATTGAAAATGGAACCACAAGATGAATTCCAGGAGCAGCACAGCCTCTGACTGTGAGGAAAAATAGGCAAAGCTCTAATTCTTTCTGGGTTTTTGATTTCTTTTTAAGACTTGTCAGCTAAAGAGAGTGAAAAGGCTTGAACCAAGGCCAATGCAATTTTTTCCGCTCAAAGGAAGCCTTCAAACTGCCTGGCTCTGAGAGAGAATGCTGACGGCAGGGTTGGATGGGGCTGACTGTCCGTCAGCTTGTGCTTTCTTTAAAGACAGCCCCATTTTTCTGGAGGGATGGTCCAAGTTTCTTGGGTAAGGGTTTGTCCTTCTTTCTTTCTTCATTACAAACGGTATGATATTAGACCTGAGCGACTGCTCTCTGGCTTCATGTTTTCCATCGACTCAGACAAGTTCTTTTTTGGAACACAAGGAAACACTTCAAGCAGGCAGTTTGCTGTTGGAATAAAATTAAATATGCAAACTTGGGAGCCTAGACAAGAACTCTCTCTCTCTCTCTCTCTTCTAAGTTGCTAGAGAATATGTGCACTTGCCAGAGAGAGGGGGAGAGAGAGAGAGAGAGAGAGAGAGAGAGAGAGAGAGAGGGAGAGAGAGAGAGAGAGAGAGAACAGCTCCCTGTGGAGCATGGCCATGCTGCAGTCCCTTTCTTCCATTTCTCCATCCTGTCAGAATTTGGGGCATGTACACACACACACACACACATGCACACACACACATACACATACACATACACATACACATACACATACACATACACATGTGCTTGGTGTGCTGCCGGGCCAGAACTTGAACCATACTCAGGTATGTGGGCTCTGGCTTCCCTTAACCACCAGCCCCCAAGGCCTGCCTAAGAACTCTCAATTTTGAAAGAATGTGTGTGTTTGAAGAAGAGATGACCTGGGACCAGCAGATGGTATAATGATTATGTCACTGGACTCCCATGTACTTGGCATGGTTTGAGTCCCAGACCAGGCGACTTAAAACTCATTTCGGGTGCATGTGTGTGCGTGCCCAAAATCATGAGAGGAGAATGGAGGAGAAAGGATTGCCATGTGGTCATACCCTCTTGGGGGTGATTTCCCGCTTTCTGTCTCTCTGTCTCTCCTGTGAGTGCATGCGTCCAATAGCAAAAACCTCTCAAAAAATTTTTTTAAAAAAGAAATGCTGACTAGTTTCTCCCAGGTGGGGTACTTGGCTTTGAAAGTAAAGTCTGAGACCAAGAGCCATGGATCAAGAGACCATAAGCCCCTGAGATTTCCCTCTTGCCACATCTCACAGTGTCTGTCTCCACCAGCTCTGGAGGAGGCTGGCCTTGCCTCGCACATGGGGGCGGGATCAAAGCTGAGAAATAGAATGGTAATTCAGCTCTGAATAGGCATCTTAAGTTATTTTTAAGTAACTTCTAAATCAGAGTACATTAGAATATTTGGAACCAGAAAGTTCTTAGGGACTGTTTAGTTTCTCAAAGTTTTGCAGGATATTTTTAGGTGATGAGACATATGAGAAGAGGTGTTCTATTGTCTGTAGGTTTGGGAAATGCTGATGTAGCAGGTGCTGTTACTAACCTGCTGTTTCCCTTTGGCCTTACCGCTTCAGCCCAAAACACTGACTTCCAGAAGCTGGAGTCTGTATCTCTTTGTCTAGGGCTCTCCTAAAGCCATGGTGGGCTGTTCTATCTTCACAAAATGAGCCAGGAATGCTTGACCTCACCGTGAGTGGTGAGAGTTGGTGTATAAACATGGCAGCTCCCTCACCCCTTAGATGTGATAATGAAGGCGTATGGTCTGCACTAGCCCCAGTGGGATTGAGAGCTGGTTGCTCCAGTGGCAGTTAGCTTAGTAATGTACCCTTTAAGGCTGCCTTCTCTTCAGCCTCTTTCTTCCGTATTTCCTTACCATGTTTCCTTCACTTTTCGCTATAGGGCGTGTGCGCTCGCCAGACAGACAGAGAGAGACATAGAGACAGAAAGCGAGAAATCACCCCCAGGGGGGATGGTCACGCCGCAATCCCTTCTCCTCCATTCTCCTCTTGGGATCTTGGGCACGCACGCACACACGCCCGGCGACCTTCACTTTTCAAATAAACTACTTGTACTTAAATCCTTGTTTCACTATCTGCTTCAGGAGCCATAGGTAAGGTAACTGGTTAAAAAAAAAAAAAAAAAGAACAGGTTTCTTTACTATAAAACTTTCCAGAGCCATTAACATGTTAGTGTGCTTTGTGAATATCTAAGAGGGGCAGTAAATCTGTAGTGTTCCCCAAATATTTGACCACAAAACCATAGTGTTTCTCCCAAAGATATCTCTTGAGACTAATATTTTAAACCAAGTATTTTATGAAATGCTAGGATTTGAATATGACTCGTTTTCTCCAAAACTCATGTTGAAATTTGATTGCTAAAGTGGTCATATAGCGAGGCAGAGCCTTTAAAAGGTGAGGTCTTAGGGAAGGTGTTTGGATCATGAAATCTGCATTTTTGGTTGGACTGGTGCCATCATTGTGGTAGAAAGTGAGTTCTTGCTCTTATGAGACTGGGTTAGTTACTGCTAGACTGGGTTGTTTTAAAGGAAAATTATACCTTGTGTCTGCCCCTCATGCGATCTTGGCTCTGTTTCTGCTTTTCTGGCATGCTTTCATGTAGCACATGACTATAAGAAGCTGGCCAGATGTGGCTACCCCATCTTGAACTTCACAGCCTTCAGATCTGTAAGCTGAATCCACTTCTCTATGTTATAAATTACCCAGTCTCAGGTTTCCTGTTAAAGCAACACAAAATGGACTAGGACAAGAGATGGTCTTTTATTTTACTGATGAGAATGTGGTCAGTCTCTACATTTTACTGACAAAAGGCTAATCCCAGGAAAGTCAAGGATTCATCTAAGACACAAAGGCCAGGAGTATCAGAATTATGACTAGAATCTTGGTTTCTTGATGTCTAGAAACCTCTCATCACTATACTGTTTTGCATTGTACTTCATTCCTGAATGGCCTAGAATCAGAGTTGTGAGGCCGAAGAACATGGAATGGGGAGCTAGGTCTCAGGAATTCTGTATGATTTTCTATTTGTGCCTGGCTTATTTCCCTTAGTAGAATGTATTTAAGGTTCACCCATATTATAGCCTGTGTCAGAATTTCATTCCCTTTTTGAGGCTGAAAAAAATATGTAATATTTTATCTACTCATCTCTCAGTGAAAATTTGGATTATTTATCCCTTCTGGCTATTGTGCTAGGAATATTGATATGCAAATACCGTTCTATTCTCTGCTTTCTGTTCCTTTGTGTGTATATATATATACAGAAGTAGAATTGCTGGATCATATTGTAATTCAATCCTTAATTTTTGTGAGGAACTTTCAGACTGTTATACATAGTAAATGCACCATTTTACAATCCCATCAACAATGCATAAAGGTTCCAATTTCTTCTCATACTTGGCAACACTTGTTATTATTTATTTATTTGCTAAAAGTCACCCAAATGGGGTCAGCAGGTAGCAGGGTGGTTAAGGCACTGAATTTCCACATGGTGAACTGCAGTTCAAGTCCTGGACCTGGCAGCTTTCTTTCTCACTTTCCCTCTTTCTCTGGTGAGTGCATGGACCCTATAGCAAATTTAAAAATAATAATAATAATAAATAAATTAAATAAATAATTATTTATATAGAAAAGCCGTCTAAATGGGTATGAAATTGTATCTCGTTGTGGTTCCTGATTTGCATTGCTCTAATAATGAGCAAAGTTGAATATGTTTTCATGCACTTATTAGCCATCTTCTTAAAAAAGAATTATTTATTTTTAATTTTATTCACTATTGTTATTTTAATTCACCAGAGGGGAACAGAGAGAGAGAGAGAGAGAGAGAGAGAAAGAAAGAGGCAAAGCGACAAAGCAAGTTGCCAAGTCCAGGACTCGAACTGCAGTCAGCTATGTGGGAGCCCAGCACCCCAACCACCATGCCACATGCTGACCCCTATTGGCTATCTTTATATCTTCTTTGAAGAAATGTCTATTCAAGTCCTTTATCCATTTTTAAAAGGGTTGTTCTGTGGTGGTTGAGTTGTAGGAATTTGTTTTCTTATATTTATTTCTTCGTGTGTGTGTGTGTGTGTGTGTGTGTGTGAAGAGAGAGAGAGAAAGAGAGAGAGAGAGAAGGAGAGATGGTGATAGGAAGATGGTCACACCCAATGGGGTATTCATGTCATGAACCTCATCTCAGCCTACCACTTGACCCTGGGATTTTCAAATGTGGGTCCAGACTCACAAAACATTGCGTTGCCAGTGTAGCACTGACTGGCCCAGGAGTTCCTTATATGCTCTGGGTACAAATCTCCAGAATGGTTGACTTTGGAAGATTCTTTCCCATCTTAAAATCTGAACATATTAAAAGCACATCAACTATTAACTCAGTAAACCTTATACTTTACCATAGGTAGCCTTGAACGTGGCTACTCAACATGTCATCTCCACACTGGCAGTACCAGCATCACCTGGGAGCTTATTAGAAATGCAGACTCTTGAGCCTTACCCCAAACCTCCTGCGTCAGAGTCTGCAGTTGTACAAAACCCCCAGGTGATTGAAAAGTACTGCTTAAGAACGTGGCATGGCTGTGCAGGAGATAAAATGAATCAGGCTTTTTTTTTTCCTTCTTCAATTTTTGATTCCAGAATGACTCTATCCTGGAATTCCTGCCCTTTCTACTATTAAAAAGCAAGACCAAACTGTGTGGCTCTGACGGTGCAGGTCATGAGTGTATGGCCCTTCTTAACCCTGACATGCTGAGATGGATGTTTTTCTCTAGGGTTGAATCAGATCAATCCATATGTCTCCATCTTTTTCTATCTATTTTTCTTCTTTTCTCTTCTCCCTGCTCCAAAAATAAATGTAGCCAGTGGCTGTACCTTCTGTCTCTTTCCAGAAAAAAAAAAAAAAAAAAAAAAAGAAAAAGAAAAAGAAAAGGAACAGATTCCCACGCTGGTTTTCATGGCCCATCTGACACTGTATTTTATTTCTTAGCTGCTCTGTGTAAATTGCTTGTGGGCAATTCCCTTCTTAACCTCCAACTGGGGTTTTGTGCAGCCGAGGTGGTTATTATCTCAGCAAGTTAGTGACATCAATCCATCCCTTCTCCTGTGGGACTGTGTGCCTTTAATGAGAACACTCCCTGAGTGTCCACTTCTGAGCCTCTGGGGCAGGAGCAACAGCCAAGGGCAAGACCTGCTCATCCCACTCTGCACAAGGCGCCTTTGAATCAGTGACACCTGTCTGCCAAGCACCTCAGCTGATCATTAGCTTTGAAAAATACCTTTGGCTTAGGTAGATTTCTGGAAATGACAATACCTTTTTCTTTTCTTCTTCTTTTTTTTAATTTTAATTTTTTAAAAAGTTTTCCAGAAAGTATGTGTGTTTGCAAGGGCAGGTGGATGGGGGGAGAAAGTGAAAAGAGCACCCCCATGGAGTATGGTGAAGTTACAATTCTTTCTTCTCCATTTCTCCTTCCTTTTGGAATTTTGGGTGCACACGCACATACACCCAGTGTCTTTTTCAAGCCGCTAGGTTTGGGAATTGAACAACATAGTTGGCCATGTGAGATCCAGCTACCTTATCCACCAGGCCAACCGGGCTGGACCTCCATTCTTTTTTAGTTTATTTATTTCTTCCATGAGAGGTGGGGACAGAGACACAGAGACAGGTATCCTTGACAGGATCTGCATGCTGCAATCCATCCTCAGTCTCAGCTGTCTGGGATCATAGGTATGTGCATGCCTGGCGTGGTCAGGCGGGTGTTAGGACATGAACCCAGGACCTTTCTAAAGTGGGACCAGTTGAGTTACCACTGTGCCACCACCTGGCCCAGGCATGGTACCCATTCTAATAAACATGCTCACCTTGAACAGGCGACTGGCTGCTTATTGTGATTCCTTATGGTAAATCTTGCCTTTAATGGCTTATTGAATGCATACCCTACTCAGTTTAAGTTGTCTTTTAGTGATGTGAACATTATCTTTGTTTATACTTATTTCTGTCACATGCAACACTCAGGTAGCAGGAATTTGAAACTAAAATACAGTTTCTCAGCATTCCTCAGCAGGAGTAAACCTGAAAGGAAGGAGATGGAAGGGAGTCATTTCTATGTAGATTGATGCTCAAAATTAGTTAAATATTTCAGTTTTTTTCCCCTCCGTTGAGATGCCTCTCACAGAGGCACCACAGGAAAGGGCTTCTTGGATGGTTTTGGGAAATGAGTGTATATGCAGGCAGGTGCTATTTGACTGGCCCACATCCATTCCCTCCCTTTGAATAGTCTAAACCCACTGCAATGATCCCATTTCCCTGCTAGTGGGTTGGTTCTGGAACGGTACGTGATGAAACAAGTCATACGGTGACGTCCGGTGGTAGAGTTAGAGTGGGAGGATTCCAGGAGAGGTTTCCTTGTTCTATGAAAAGAAGGTTCCTCTTTTTCCCCTTGATCTTACTGTATCTGGAGTCCTGCCGCCATATTGCTGTGTGTCTGAGGATGAAACCACACCTAGGACAGCACATAAAAGAGAGGGAAGGACCTGGGATCTTAATGACATTGCTGAGCTGTGTAATCAACACACCCTGAGATTTCTTTTTTTCCTTTCCTTTTTTTTTTTTTGGAGACTTTTTTGCTATAGGGCGCATGCGCTCGCCAGAAAGACAGAGAGAGACAGAGAGACAGAAAGCGAGAAATCACCCCTCAGGGGGATGGCCATGCCACAATCCCTTCTCCTCCATTCTCCTCTCGGGATCTTGGGCGCGCATGCACACAGGCCTGGCGTGAGTTTAAGCCACCGGGTCTGGGACTTGAACCATGGTCAGCAACATGGGAGTCCCGTGACATAGCCATTACACTAACTGTTGGTCCCTAGAAAACCATATTCTGAAGTGTACAAACACATCCCAAAGCTGAGTATAAATTAAATATAACTTTTCATGTTTATTTACATTTTAAACTATCTACCCCTTGACTTTTCTTCATTAACATAGATAGTTAAGGCTGACTCTTCTATTTCCACTGAATGACGCACCTAGATGCAGCGGGATAACTCTCTGTCCAGTGTCTCCCTCTCAGTCTACTCCATCTGAGTTTGGCTGTACACCCATCTGTGAGCCCGGCTCACAGTCCATATTATGGGCTTAAGGTTCACAGTAAGCACGTGTGTTTCAATTCTATTAACTCAGGGTTAGGATACCACTGGCTTATAAAAGGAAAGTCTTTAACAGGAAATGTTAGTCATATTCCGAGCAGTTGATTCATGCATAGGGCACACAATTCAAAGGTGCAAAAGAGTACACAATAGAAAGGAAGACTCCTCTCACACCCAATTCCAGCTACTCAGTTTCCTTTCTTCAAGCAATCACTGATGCTGTTTATGAAAGGAAAACCTATCTCCCTAATCTGCTCCGGCCTCAGGTCAATGCAGAACATGAGCTATTCTAGAGAAGAGAACCAGTGGGACCCTGGGCTATTCTGGAGAAGCTGGATAGAGCCCTAGACCAGACTCGCTGAGAATGTGCTCTGGTCCTGTCTTGAGAGAACAGCTGAGCCACTGACCTTGACAGGGTATTATCTGGGCTTCTCTGGTCTCTGCCTCCTCACCTATTGATCAGGGGTAACCAAGGCTGCTCTGCTGTTCCTGCAGGTGGTTAGGGTCAGATGAGATACACAGTAGCCCCTGTTGTCCATGGAAAACACATTCCAAGACCCCCAGTGGATGCCCGAAACCATGAAAGTACTGAATGCTATATGTATTGTATTTTTTGAGTTGATGATTGAGAAGCTACTGAGTTACTAATAGGTAGCACGTGCAGTGTCTACATGCTGGACAAAGGCAGGATTCAAGTCCTGGGTGGGATGGATCGTGACAGTGAGAGAGGTCATCATGCTATTTAGAACAGTGTGCAATTTAAAACGATAAATTGTTTACTTCTAGAATTTTCCATTTAGTATGTTCAGACCGTGGCTGATCACAGGTAACTGAAACTTCATAAAATGAAACAATAGTTAAGGGGGAGACTACTGGAATAGCAAAAGTTCTCCGGAAAAAAATCAAAACACAACAGTACTGGAATGCAATTGAAAATAATTTACTCCAGTGG